>JAJSOF020000036.1:27428742-27528742 GCA_025594305.2 Periplaneta americana
AAACATTAACTAAGACAAAATTTTCCAATTTAATTTTGAATTGCGATGAATTCCGGCACTCCCTGACGTCATTAGGTAACGAATTCCAGAGGCGAGGTATTTCTACAGTATAGGAAGATGAGTATAAAGACGTTCTATGATGAGGGATAGAAAGAAGTGCTTGATGTCGGTTTCGAAGAGTTGTAAGAAATTGAAAGCGCGATAACAGATAATTCGGAGTAGAAGTATGCATGATTCTAAAGAGAAGAGACAGTGAATGTATTGTTCTTCGTTCCTTCAGACGCGCCCATGAAAGTAACTGGAGGGAAGGTGTTATATGATCAAATTTACGAGTATTGCAGATGAATCGTATGCACACATTATGAACACGTTGTAGTCTCTCAGCTGAGAGTGAACTTACATTAGTTAGCAGGCTAATCAAAATGGGGCATTACAAGCGTCTGAATAAGATTCTTTTTTAGACTAAGTGGTAGAAATTCTTTCATATGGAACAAGGAATGAAGTTGAGAAAATATTTACGTTATATGTAAATCTTATCCGTCTAGCTCAAGAATAATAACCAATTAGTTAAATCGGATGCGTGGATATGGAGAAGAATGGAGCGTGTGGAATGGACAGAATAAGACACGAAGCTGTTTTGGAAAGAATTAATGAAGAAAGAATGATGCTGAAACTGATCAGGAAGAGGAAAAGGAATTGGCTCGTTCACTGGTTGAGAAGAAACTGACTTCTAGAAGAAGCACTGGAAGGAATGGTTAACAGGAGAAGAGTTCGGGGCAGAAGAAGATATCAGTTCTTAGACGACATAAAAAAAAATTAATCATATACGGAGACTAAGAGGAAAACATAAAGTAAGGAAAGACTGGAGAGTGCTGGGTTTGCAGTGAAAGACCTGCTCTTGGGCAGAACATTAGGAATGAATTAAAGTTGTATGTTTAATTCTGTAAGCAAATTTTAATCTTGGTTGAATGTAAGAGAAGGCCCTACGACTTAACTCTCCTAGGTTAAATAAAGCCATTATTATTATTATTATTATTATTATTATTATTATTATTATTGTTATTATTATTATTATTATTATTATTATTATTATTATTATTATTATTATTATTATTATTATTATTGTACATCCCGAAAAGGCAAAGTATATGATTATGTCTCGTGACCAGAATATTGTACGAAATGAAAACATAAAAATTGGAGATTTATCCTTCGAAGAGGTTGAAGTATTGAAATATCTTGGAGCAACAGTAACAAATATAAATGACACTCGGGAGGAAATTAAATGCGGAATAAATATGGGAAATGCCTGTTATTATTCGGTTGAGAAGATTTGTCATCTGCACACTATTACTCATGCAATTCAATTAGAGTTCTAACGTGACTACTTTTGCAGTCGCCAGATGGCAGCATACTGAAACTCATAAAGACCATTAGACTGATCAATCTGTTGTACGTGATCAGGGATTAAAACTTTGAAATTAGCAGATACTTTTCTCCTCAGCTTTGTATATTCCTGTCATTTGAAATAGGCCCAAGTTTTAATAGTTCTCGAAAATAAAGGAGAAAACGATACTATTATCACATTATGACACACAATGTAAGAGTATGTTTTATTTTGTCATTGGTTAAATTTAAACAAAAATGGCTTTGAAATAAATTTAAACAAAAATGACTTTGAAATTGTCAAATGTAGAGAATATATTTTTTTACTGATTTTTTTTTCTGACCTTGCATTGATAGGGTGTGAATTTCGGAACCCGTTGTACATTATTTTATGGAACGTTTTGAAACGGTAGCTTCACTGATGAGACTGGAAGATTTTTCCAGCCTGAGGAATCAATTAAAACTCATCCAGCAAATTTAAACAGCAACAAGAGGGGAAAACCTACTTTTTAGTCAAGGTTATTCTAAACCACTTGTTGAGAAGGGGTCAGTTCATGATTACCTAGCACTCTACTGCATAATTCGAAAGTTTGAGCCATTAAAAAGTGTTGTAGTTGTTTCACAACGATCTAGTAAATTGTAAACCGGATGACATAGCAGTGGGATTATTTCGTGGCGCAGTATGGTAATTTGAAATTTAAGTATTACGTAATATAATAATGATTAATAATATTTTCAAATGCGGATTCAATTAAGCAAATTATTAGCATTGGATATTTCTAATAGTACAGAAGGTTATGTAGAATTTCCAAATGATAGGTACTTCATATTTCATATTCATATTCTGTATTTACAGAACAAAGGTTGGAGGTTAAAATGTACATTTAAATACGTCCGCAAATAGAAATGCCCACTAGCAAAATGAGAAAATAAGTACATATTACATTCTATCGTAACGTTTACACTTTAAACTCAAAATGCATATCTCTAAAGCAGTAGTTGTTAAGGGTATATGTATGTGAAAGACCACAAATATCAGAAAATGCAGACTCTAAATTTCTAAAATTTTATAAGGCAATGAACTCACAATGGGACAAAAATTACAAGGTACCACAACAAGACTTAGTAGAACTAAATATCTGATAAAAAGTATAAGAAAGGTTACTAATAATATTTTTAAGAATTCACTTTTTACTTTAAATTAAATTTTCCAAAATTTGAAAATTTTCACACATATTTCATAACTTCACAACCATTAGAGATAGAATTCTGAAATGTTGTACACTGATTTAAAATACATTTATGCAAAAGGTAGACTACAATGATGTCCATTTCTTTGAAAATAGAAAAATTAGGTCACAAAGCTTTATGTAAATTTTAATATATTTTATATACGACAAATAAAGAATTAACTGTATTAAAATAAACAACTCTACATGTCTGAGAGTAGTCTACTTTTCAGAAATAAGTGTTTATTACATGCAGGAAAAATATTAAAGATGTCAGAGAGGCCATAACTATGTTATAGTTACCAAATGATGTAACTGAAGAATTTTTTTTTCAAACTCTGATAAAACTGGTTTGAAAAATATTATTAGTAGGTAACCTTTTTTTTAATACATTTATCAGATATTTCAGTTCTAATATGTCTTATTGTGGTACCTTGTAATTTTTGTTCAATTGTGAGTTCATTTTCTTATAACATTTTAGAAATATAGAGCCTGCATTTTCTGATAATATTTATGGTCGTTCACGTACATATACCCTTAATGCCTTTTAATTACTCTAAGCAGATGCATTATTTCATAAATATATCATTTTTAAGAAGACATGTTTTGCTCCTGACGATACAAACTCTAATACATGAATGAATGAATGAATCAATCAATCAATCAATGAGTCGATGGATGATTGATTGACTGATTGATTGATTGATTGATTGTAGTGAGAGAAGAAGAATTATTAATTCAATAGTAAGCCTACACTACGAAAAACGCGTCCTTGCAAGGACTCTTGAAACTCCTGCATGGCTCAATGTAGTCTTTTGATGTAAGAGTAATGGAACGGAGATAATAATAATAATAATAATAATAATAATAATAATAATAATAATAATATATATCAATGTGTTTTGCCTTTGTTGTCTATCCACAAAGAGTGACAAACAACTCGAATATTCGTTAAACCGAACCTGAGCCACTCCGTGAAACGGAACACCTTTGCATACTGACTACAGCGCCAGGCGTTCAATAGCAATATACAGAGTGTTCCGAGCTAGTGTTATAAACTTTCAGGGATGATGGGGAAGGGCACATGTATCAATTTGAAATAAGGAACCCTGGTCCGGAAATGACTGAGTCGAATGTTGTAAGCAAAAACACTTGTGTGGAAATGAAATAATTTTATTCCTCTGCACACCTTATTTATGTGTATTTATCTGTACATCTTGCACATACTGTATTCGTCTGACGTTGTTTATCGTTGTCTACTTACAGTATTCCATCCAGTGCGCTGTCTGAGGGGTGGGGACAGGAAACTACACTAAAGCAATGCAGATAGCGTAATGTGTAACGGACATGGTCGGTCGTGATATGCACGTCTGTAGACAGCAGTATATGTGTATAAGTTGCAGTGTCCAGTCGATCAGTCCTAGTGAAATGGAGGAGTACACGAGAGCGGAATAAGGAGACATGATTTTCGAATACGGATGAGCCAATGGGAACAGTAGACAAGCTCGCATATTGTATCGGAGTAACTATCCACGGAGGAAACATCCGGCACATACCATTTTTCCACGACTGTTCCAAAAGTTAAGGGAAGGAGGGCACGTGGTGCCAAATTACAATTCCATTTCCACACAACTATTTTTGCTTATAACTTTCTACTCAGGCATTTCCGGACCACAACTCCTTATCTCAAATTGATACATGTGCCCTGTAAACATCCTGTATAAATGTCCATAAAATCAAATGTCCACTTGGTTTATCTACATGTAAGTTACACATATCAGCATTGGTCACATATTTTGCATCACAGGTACTTCTTTCCACACACTTCCAATATAATTTATTACCAGTTTTGCTCCTTGAATGAAAGCGATACAAAAAGCCATTGTGTACTAGAATGTTTTTCCTTTTTTGTGAACGTATAATTTAAGTCATTCTGTTACTCTTGATTTAAACTTTGGTACGTCGCTTAGCAATCTCAATAAAACATCATACATTTTAGTCGATTCCTGGTTACTGCTTCTGTAAAAAAATGGATTTTTTTTCCAATTACGAATCTTTTTGTGGGCATTTTTGAAAGCCGCCTTTTTATGCTGGACATTTTGTTGTGAACATTTTTGTATGTGGACATTTTGTTGTGTACATTTTTTAATGGACTTTTTCCCTCAGACAGTTTGCTCTGGATATTTTTCTTTGTGGCCATTTTCTCTCTGGTCATTTTGAAGTGGACAATTAAACCTGGAAGCAGAAGAAACGTTTAATCCCAGATCACATATACAGGGCATATCAAAAGCCCGGTAACACTGTCAATATTTTATTACACAAAAAACTACAAATGATAGCACTTTCAAACACACGTCAGTTTGAAGTCAAACTCTCTCAAAGTTATTCAGCCGCTTAATTTTCAGCGACGAAGCGACATTCCACACGCGTGGGAAAATCAACAAGCACAACTGTCGTGTTTGGGGTACACAGAAACCTCACAGAATCATTGAACATGAGCGTGATTCACCAAAGGTGAATGTTTTCTGTGCGTTGTCACAACGAAAACTGTACGGACCTTTCTTCTTCATTGAGGCTACTGTGACTGGACATTCATATCTGGACATGTTGGAGCAATGGTTGGTGTCTCAACTTAGACAAGATCTCAATGACGATTTCATCTTTCAGCAAGATGGGACTCCGCCACATTTCCACAATGCAGTTCGTGCTTACCTGAATACGGAGATGTCTGATCGTTGGATAGGACGTGCTGGAGTAAGGGACAGATGTTTCATGACATGGCCACCAAGGTCACCCGATATGACTGCATGTGACTTTTTTTCTATGGGGATATCTAAAGGACCGTGTGTTTGTACCGCCATTGCCACGTGATTTAGAGGAACTAAAAATCAGAATTCGAGAAGCTGCCGCCACGGTCACAGAGGATATGTTGAAAAGGGTATGGGAAGAGTTTGATTATCGTTGGGACATCTGCCGAGTCACTCGTGGTTCACACATTGAATCTCTGTAAGAAGTAAACAGAACTTTGAGAGTTTGACTTTAAACTGACGTGTGTTTGAAAGTGCTATCGTTAGTAGTTTTTGTGTCATAAAATATTGAAAGTGTTACCGGACTTTTGATATGCTCTGTATGTAACAGATAGATCATCGCTGTGTTAAATTGTTTGCACTTTGAAGAGAACAACCGCCAGGATCGCTACCCGTCCGCCGATGGCAGTACAGTCGCTAATGCAATTCAAATGGGAATTGTGACGTGATTCCTTGTGTAACAACTAGATGGCAGCGTAGTAAACCTGACAAAAGTTGTTAACATCAAAGCCTATAAGGCCGATTTATCTGGGGTATATATGATCTAGGATGTAATCAATCTTTGGTTGCATTAAATACAGCAACTAAAGTAATTTGATTAACAAATGCATTATGCAATATTATATTTGAAGATATTAGAATAGTAACAAGGTCTATATAAAACAAATGTTTAAAATCGATAGGCCTAATAGTCAAAATCATTTAATGTTTTCTTAGTTCATGTTAGGTTACAAACACTAGTATAAAATATTTTTGAGTTTCTGAAAAATTATTATCCATCCGTCTCTTATCCACCTCCATTTCTGATGACATTTTATTGTTGTAATATAACAGATAAACTCACTGTAAATGTCACTGCTTACATTGACTGGGCACGTGGCCTCCGAAATTACGATTTTATTATAATTGAGAACGCCGCACAGTGATAACTTAATCGGGATACAAATTAATTGATTTTATGTTAAATTAGTATTAATTATATTATTGAAATGAAAATGTGAAGTAACGGTTAGCGCGTCTGACCGTGAACGGACGGGCCCGGTTTCAAATCCTGGTTGGAACAAGTTACCTGGTTCAGGTTTTTTCTGGGGTTTTCCCTCAAACATTTGAAGCAGAATTGCTGGGTAATTTTCGTCGTTGGATCTTGGACTAATTTCGCCATTATTAATTCACATATCATCATCATCATCATCATCATCATCATTATTATTATTATTATCCGTACCGTAGTCCGAGTTCAGTTCACGGTGCCGGTGTAGCGAGCTGTACTTATATAAGAGCTCGGCCTTTCGGCTAATCAATCATTCACAGAATAGAGCCCGGTTTCTTCAACCTTTATTAAATTATAACAGTGTGTTATTCCATTTTAACTGTAAACTTAACAGTTGAAGCATTTCTTCAACTATTGGTAGTACTAACAGGCTGTTAAAACCTATGTTAATTTAACTGCCCAATTTCATGCAGTTAAATCATTTAACTCTCTGTTAGCATAGAAGTATCCAATATGGCTGGTGCGTTAGATGCTGAACTTATATATCTGGATTATTTAGAAAATGATATCCATGAATACATAAACAGAGCGGTTTATTTCTGTGATTTGACAGACCAGAAGTTCATACAAAGGTATAGGCTATTTTCTGGCAAGCCTCACTTTTCGCTTTCAACTTCTATCCGTTTGTTTGTTTATTCTCATTAATTGGTTTATACTGAGAAATAATTTATAGCAGAAGGTTTCTTTCGAACGAAGAGAAATTAGTCCCGCGATTTTTTTTGTTCCATTTCATAACAGCAGTACCAATACGCCGCTCCACGCTATTGTGATACAGACGAGGAAAGAAGCAGAAATCAAACCTCAGAGAATAGAAAGACTTCTATCCTCTCTGAATCAAACAACGGAAACAAGCGAGAATCGCAATTGTCAGAGTTCAGAAAACAAAAGTGAGCCTATAGGTTATGGCTCTGTGACTGGTTCTCAGTCAATAAATTGGTATTAAATTGTAACAAAACTAACATAATTCAATTTAAATCCTGTGCAAATTCAACCTCGCAAATTTCTAGCGCAATAATTAACAATAGATCCCTATTAGAAACAACAACAACCAAATTTCTTGCCTTAAAAATCGATAATGTGTTAAATTGTAAAAATCATATAGTAAATATCAATACCTTAAAAATAATATACTTTGCATACTTCCACTCGGTAATGAGTTTTGGAATAACATTCTGGGGAAATTCCACAGAGAGTAACAGTATATTTCTATTACAAAAAAGAGTAATTAGAATAATGGTAGGTGCCAAATCTAGGGAATCGTGTAGGACTATTTTAAAAAAACTACAAATAATGCCCATGGCTTGTCAGTATATATTTTCATTAATAATCTTCTTCGTATGTAATCGTGAAAACTTTGTAACTAATTCAACAGTTCATAGCATAAATACACGTCAAAAAAAATGACTTTCATACTCCATCGGCAAGTCTATCGTGCTATCGTAAAGGAGTGCGTTATATGGCAGTAAAAATTTTTAATAGCCTCCCTATCGATATAAAAAATGAAACTCAAAACATAAGATTATTTAGGGCCAAATTAAAGAAGTACCTAATTTCTCACGCCTTCTATTCTGTATGTGAATTCATGACATTCAATAACACTTCATGAAATTGATATTAAAATTTTGTGTTATACTAGTATACTATATTGTAAATCTCATCTGTATATATTTCATCTAGACTGTGACTATAAATTAAAACTTTATAATAGTATTAAGTTTTTTGACTTGTTCCATATTCTAGCTCTAAAGCAATGTATGAATACCATGGAATGTTAATAAATACAATACAATACAATACAATGCTTAAACTCTAAAATCTCTGGTCCTAACAGAGAGTTAACAAACAGAATGTTAAAATGTTAAATGTAAAGTTGAAGGAACGCAATATTTTTAACAGCAATTCATATTTTTAACTTACAGTTAATTAACGCTATGTTAGGTGCATTTTAACAAAGGTTGAAGAAACCGGGGCTAGGAGTGGTAAGCACAATAATCCTCAGGTTGCAGGGCAAGCCTTTGGGTCCCTCCTCCGTACAAGAGAATAAAAAAGAGCTTGAGGCTGAATCTTAGTGGTTAATGATAATGGAAAAATAATTTCTTTTCAGTGCACACAACGTAAGAGACTTGGGATCTTCATAATGGTTAGCTATATAGTCGATTTTGAGCATTTCACACTTTCTCTGAAGTAAGATGTCTCCAAACTTTAGGAGTACATAGTAGCCCCATGTTCATAAATGTCACTTCTGACAAGTTTTGTCTGTTAGGTTCCACCCAAATAACTGGGTCCGGAGTTGTGACGTTTCAAGCGAACTACAAAAACAAGCAGACATGTCAGCAACAGGTCTTCAAGAGGAAGACGGTGTATGTAGAACTCGTGTAAAATTTTGTGCTAAACTTGAACACGCGTTATTGTGAATCCAGGAGGCAGCTTTGTAACGTTATCTACTGTTACAAGCTTGACAGACGTGCATTCAGTTCGAACAAGGTACAACTAAAGGGAACAGGAAATTGGAGAAGCCTTGTAAGAAGCGAGACATAACCCGGGGCTGATAACATGGAATCTAAGAAGCGCTCTTTACAATTCTTGTTTGTCTACGTTTCTAATTAGCTAGGCTGAAGATCGTTGAACTATGAATAGGAAGCTGCAGTAGTTTGTTAAATTCCAGGATATTCAACTGTCGACAGTTTAAAAAATATAAAAAAGAATAAATCAACGGGCAACTTCAAATGAGAAACGTGAAGTTTTGAGATAACTGCATTTTAAAGTTTCATATTGCAGTGAAACACAATTAATATCATTCTAATTGAAACGTATGCTACACTGTGTCCCAAAAATCATGGTGGGGTTTTAGAGGGTTAATTTTTGAATGAATATGTAATGTATGTATGTATGTATGTATGTATGTATGTATGTATGTATGTATGTATGTATGTATGTATGTATGTATGTATGTATGTATGTATGTATGTATGTATGCTATGTATGTATTCACACTGAAATGGGTATATACCCGGTGGCAGTGGTAACTAATAATACACTCAATAATGGCAATAATAAACTTATTAATTAAAAGTACAATTAATAATAATACTAATAATTAATACTAATAATTAATACTAATAATAATAATAATAATAATAATAATAATAATAATAGTAATAATAATAACAGGGAATATCCTAAATTAAATGAAGCACGATCACTTAAAATAACATTTAAAATAAATCTAATTTGTATCCTAAACCTAAGTTCGAACTAAAACCCACGAGTATGATATGTTCATATCTGCACAAGTGGATTTCAACATTACACTCATTTCGCTGTCAACTCACTCACTGCACTGGAACTACGACACATTTCACTGATTCTATCCTGATTTCACTAACACTTCAAAAACATTTCACTGTTCAAATACTTTGCACTGCCACTATAAACTATAAAGCTTCACTGACAGGAACAATTTTCACTTACACAATACACTTCACTGACACAACACACTTCACTGACACAACATAATTCTTCACTGATACAACACTTCAATAACAAAATATCATTTACACCCTTTAAATACTGTGTATAATTACCGTCTATTAGTAAAGTCCTTAAGCCTAAGTAAAGTCCTTAAGCCTAAATCATGGTGGGTTTTAGAGGATTAATTTTTTGAATGAATATGTTTGTATGTATATGTAGAGGTAGAAATATAATATTGGTGCCAGTTTAAAACAAAATTCTCAAAGTTTTCTTCTGCAAGCGTAAGGCACTGAAGGAAACAAAAGATGTTAACAATCGAAGAAATGCAATAATTTTCACTGTTACAATTAATTATACAAGATGGATGTCCAGAGAAAAGTGCAGTGTGTTTTTTGACTGACAAAATTGGAATCTGTGACCCGTGTACGACGTGAATTTTGTCGCGTATTTAACGAAAAACCACAACACTCATACCTTTTGTGATAATCGTCTGAAGTGCATGTAACAATTGAAGTTTATAAGGAGTCTGATGAAGACGTTTCTTTAAAGCTCTGAACTCGCTCACCCTTCAAAATTTTAAAATATACCTTTGGTACACCACGGCCATAAGATGAATCACACATGCTAGATAGCTTATAACATTTTCACCACCAAGCTTTGAAGTTAACCACGTCATTAGCTGTGACTCGTTTTACCTGGAACTTAGACGAGTTCTCAATAATCCTCATGAGCAACATTTTCATCACGTGAACTAACCAGCTTGTAACAAAATACTCAAAACAGATAATAATAGTAAGGGCAACACTTAATCAGCAATAGAACAAAATACTGATACGGCTGTGACTGAAATCAGCTGTTGGGGGCGACTTTGCTACTGTCAGCTAGTATGGCAGACTAATTTATTTGAAAAACACCATATGTGATGTTAGTTATGGGGTTTTTACAATAAATGCATATTTCTTGTCCAGTTTTTTACATGTTACAGTTATGCTAGATATAAGATTTTTATATCAAAAGATGCACATTCATGCTGACAATCAAAATCCACAAAAAAAACGCGTTTTGTAAAAAAAAAATGTCGGTTGTAGTGTTTTACAATAAACGGTTCAATTATTATTTCTGAATAAGTATTAGTAGAGTAAGATTAGAATTACAAGTATTTCCCCACCTTAACATTCCATATTTCCCCTACTTACTTACTTACTTACTTACTGGCTTTTGAGGAGGTTCATTGCCGCCCTCACATATGCCCGCCATTGGTCTCTATCCTGAGCAACATTAATCCAGTCTCTACCATCATATCCCACCTCCCTCAAATCCATTTTAATATTATCTTCCCATCTACGTCTCGGCCTCCCCAAAGGTCTTTTTCCCTCCGGCCTCCCAACTAACACTCTATATGCATTTCTGGATTTGCCCATACGTGCTACATGTCCTGCCCATCTCAAACGTCTGGATTTTATGTTCCTAATTATGTCAGGTGAAGAATACAATGCGTGCAGCTCTGCGTTGTGTAACTTTCTCCATACTCCTGTAACTTCATCCCTCTTAGCCACAAATATTTTCCTAAGAACCTTATTCTCAAACGCCCTTAACTTATGTTCCTCTCTCAAAGTGAGAGTCCAAGTTTCACAACCATACAGAACAACCGGTAATATAACTGTTTTATAAATTCTAACTTTCAGATTTTTTGACAGAAGACTAGATGACAAAAGCTTCTCAACCGAATAATAACACGCATTTCCCATATTTATTCTGTGTTTAATTTCCTCCCGAGTATCATTTATATTTGTTAATGTTGCTCCAAGATATTTTAATTTTTCCACCTCTTCGAAGGATAAATCTCCAATTTTTATAATTCCATTTCGTACAATATTCTGGTCACGAGACATAATCATATACTTAGTCATTTCGGGATTTACTTCCAACCCTATCGCTTTACTTGTTTCAACTAGAATTTCCGCGTTTTCCCTAATCGTTTGTGTATTTTCTCCTAGCATATTCACGTCATCCGCATAGACAAGCAGCTGATGTAACCCATTCAACTCCAAACCCTCTCTATTATCCTGAACTTTCCTAATGGCATATTCTAGAGCGAAGTTAAAAAGTAAAGGTGATAGTGTATCTCCCTGCTTCTCTTCTGAAGGGGCGTGAGCATTTATAACTACGATATTTCCCCTATTTCATATTTCTAATACTTCCTCTACTACTGCTACTGCTTCTGCTGCTATCCTACCTTCAAAGTTGTCATGAAAACTCTAGTAAAATATGTGGTAACTTTGGTGGAAATTTTAACCTGAGGGGTAATTTTTTTTTTAAGATTTGAGTGGAAATGTAACAAGCCGAAATGATTGTGTGTGTTAGTACGGGAAAATATGAAATTATGAAGTGGTGTGTGGATAAGCTTCAGGGCTTCTACCGCATTGTCTTGGTGTTATTGGCTGACGTTTCGACTGCTGTGTTGTGGCCATCTTCAGAGCAGTTGTTGGATAAGGAAATAGTCTGCCAGTACTTATATATAGGCCTAGTAGTCTCGAGGGGGGGGGAGTACTTGCTGTGATAGATCGTAGGTTCTCCTCCTGGCATCTGATTGGTCCACGTAGGACCGATCAGATGCCAGAAGGAGAACCTACGACCTATCACAGCAAGTACTCCCCTTCGAGACTGCTATATATATATATATATATATATATATATATATATATATATATATATAAGTACTCGCAGACAGAATCAGAAACGAAGAAATACGGCGACGAAGCGGCGTAGAGGACGTGGTCACACTCGCTAAAAGGATGAAATGGCGCTGGGGAGGACACGTGATACGAATGCAACCTACCAGATGGGCACACACGGCGACACTGTGGGATCCAAGACTTGGCTGGAGAAATCGTGGACGACCGAGGACCAGATGGGAGGACGAGTTCAAGTTGCAGCTAGGAGGACTGTGGACCAGAATAGGACGCCAAAGAACACGGTGGAAGGACGCAGTCAACCAACTTTGAGCGGGAGCAACAACCAGTGCTAGTGAAATTGTGGACAAAGAACTAGGAATGCAAATAGACCATCAGGTCGGCTCTTCTGATGGTCAAGACTTGAGCCACCCCTGCCCAAGCAGGAGGCCTTGCCCCCACTGGGGATTTACGGCTTTATTATTATTATTATTATTATTATTATTATTATTATTATTGTTATTATTATTAGACTATTTCCTTATCCAACAACTGCTCTGAAGATGGCCACAACACAGCGGTCGAAACGTCAGCCAATAACACCAAGACAACGCGGTAGAAGCCCTGAAGCTTATCCACACACCATGTACACCAGCCGCGGAAGCCTACGCGAACATGAAATTATGAAGTTTGTTTTGTCTGTACACCTCGAAAACGTACGAACGTTATTTGTATAAGTTTTTGTTGTGCTCTTTTTTAATATAACGCAAGACTTGTTGCAGTTTATGAGAATCCTCTTCTCTACCGAGCTAGCAAACTTTCTGTGTCTCATAATTATACAGCAACGACGGTACTTAAACTTGCTGAAAATGTCAATTAATGGGTTGCTGGCCTATGCACAGGCGCACGCTAGAAAGGAAATTTACATAAGAAACTGTAATTACCCCTCTACTTCAGCTTAAAGATGAATATATTCCTCGGCAGGTTAATTGCAGGATTTCCATATTCATCTTGCGTTCGTCTCTAAAATTAAAGCGACAAACGCCAGAATCGAAGATGCCTTTGCTTCTTACTCAAGATTTGACGTAAATAAAGATCTTTAAGTTTTACTTGTGCGGCCCGCGGTTCGATTCCCGGTGTCAGCAATCGAAGAGGTTAACTCCCGTCTAATGAATGGAGTGTACCGCAATTCAGGAGAAGATCCGAGCAAGGAATGCAAGTTTTTCCCCTTCTCTTACAACCAACTCCCCAACATGGAACCGGCCGGCCAATGACTAAACCTTGTTTGTCCCAGCCAGCCAATGACACCATCCCCCATCCACTTGCTCCTTCAGAGGATCAGGGTTACTAGTCGAACCTCTCCTCTTACCCCGCAAGGAGCATACTCCCTAGCAAGTATCTTCTCGTGAAATTTGGACAGTATGTCTCTTATCAATTTATCTTTTGAAGAGGTGGAGAAGTTCAAATATCTTGGAGTAACAGTAACAAATATAAATGATACTTGGGAGGAAATTAAACACAGAATAAATATGGGAAATGCTTGTTATTATTCGGCTGAAAATCTTTTATCATCCAGTCTGCTGTCAAAAAATCTGAAAGTTAGAATTTATAAAACAGTTATATTACCGATTTTTCTTTATGGTTGTGAAACTTGGACTCTCACTTAGAGAGAGGAACATAGGTTAAGGGTGTTTGAGAATAAGGTTCTTAGGAAAATATTTGGGGCTAGGAGGGATGACGTTACAGGAGAATGGAGAAAGTTACACAGCACAGAACTGCACGCATTGTATTCTTCACCTGACGTAATTAGGAACATTAAATCCAGACGTTTGAGATGGGCAGGGCATGTAGCACGTATGGGAGAATCCAGAAATGCATATAGAGTGTTAGTTGGGAGGCCGGAAGGAAAAAGACCTTTAGGGAGGCCGAGACGTAGATGGGAAGATAATATTAAAATGGATTTGAGGGAGGTGGGATATGATGATAGAGACTGGATTAATCTTGCTCAGGATAGGGACCAATGGCGGGCTTATGTGAGGGCGGCAATGAACCTCCGGGTTCCTTAAAAGCCAGTAAGTAAGAAAGTATGTCTCTTATCATGTATTGTCTCAGCGTTGACCCTGTGCGATGCTGACCAACGACCGGGGACGTCGAAAACAGGGACCGTCCCACGAGGCTACAAGAGTACTGGAATTTTTAAGTGGGCGACGCGCGTGCATCTAGCAAGCAAAGTAGTTGACTGACTGCTCACGAGACTTTTGTTTGATCAAGTTGGGCAGAACTAAGCATGGAGCACTTTTAACACTGACACTAATATTTACAATTTAAAATATTTGCACTATGTATATCCTATTAAAAAACGCTATTTTTACGATTTAACTATCATAAAGAATGTATGTGTGTGTGTATTTATTCACACTGCAAAGGGGTATATACCCGGTGGGAGTGGTAACTAATTACACTCAATAATGCCAATTAATAATAAACACAACTAATAAAAGACAATAATTAATAATAATATTAGTAATAATAATAACAATAATAATAATAAAATTATAAGTTTATAATAATAACAAGGAGCATCCTAAATTAAATGAAGCATGGTCACTTAAAATAACATTTAAAGTAAATCTAATTTACATCTTAACCCTAAGTTCGAACCAAGATCCACGAGTGTGACAGGTTTATACCTGCACAAGTACCTTTCGGCACTACACTTATTTCGCTGTCAACTCACTCACTGCACTGATTCTACGTGATTTCACTAACACTTCTAACCATTTCACTGTTCAAATACTTTGCACAGCCACTTCACTGACACCAACACACTTCACTTACACAATAGACTTCACTGACACTACACACTTCACTGACACAACACACTTCCTCACTGATAGAACACTTCAAATAACAAGATATCAATTACACCCTTTAAGTAGTGTGTATAATATACTACCGTCTATTAGTAAAGTCCTTAAGCCTATTTTTAAATACATTTTTGGTTATTGGTAAAGCCTTTAGTAAGTCTGCAGGTAAAGCATTCCAGTCCCTGATAGTACGATTGAGAAAAGAAAATTAGACCTAATTTGATCACACATTTTCACTATAACATTTTTACATTTTTTTGTAACATTCACATAAACATTTTTACTCTAGATGATTTCAGTAAAAGTCCTCCGTAAGTACTTATATCTCTAATGGAAAAATCACGCATAAAATTTGACTGTATTATACTGAAAAGTGGACGCGTGTTGTTTCGCTTGCCTTACAATGAAGGTCCATAACGTAGTTCATGCTGATCTGCCGTAAATTTCAATATACCAGCAGCAGAAACCCACCGCAACCTATATAAACAAGTGGCTTGGGTATTTTAATGATGTTCTTTAAGCTTTTATAATTATATTATACGGCGAAAGTGAGTGTAGATATTATGTGTAGCGGAATATATTGAGATGGGCATTATCGGAAGGCGTGAAAGAGATTGTAAATAAGTATACCAAAGTAGGGCTTTGTGAAATGGGAGAAAATTTGTCTGTAAAACACTATTTTAACTGCATAAATGACGTAGTGCAGAAGGCGGCCACTAGAGGGAACCCAAGAGTTAGAACTTAATCTGAGACGATTCTGTCCGACGCCGGGGTGGGTATCCGGTGTGGCTTAGGGAATAAAGCATCAGCACGTAGAGCTGAAAATCCGGGTTCAAATCCCGGCGCCGGAGAGAATTTTTCTCCGTTCCATTACTCTTTCATCGTATGATGACGCAGAATATCTGCATGGAAATATCATATGTACTTCGGTACATTAAAATAATATATATGATATGCGTAAATCACTTCGTGATTTAAGACGGCCCTTATTCCGTCGGATCCCGGCCAAATAGTCAATCATAACGAGTTTACCTCAGCACATGTGTGGACTTCAGTCCTACGTTCATAGACATCTATGACGTAGTGCAGAGGGCGGCCACTAGAAGGAACCCAAGAGTTGGAGCTTAATCTGAGACGATTCTGTCCGACGCCGGGGTGGGTATCCGGTATGGCTTAGTTGATAAAGCATCAGCACGTAGAGCTGAAAACTCGGGTTCAGATCGCGGAGCCGGAGAGAATTTTTCTCCGTTCCATTACTATTTCATCGCATAAATAAAGCTAAATTTTATTACATCCATGTAACCTGAAGAGAAAATGTACGAGCTTTCACTTTTACTAACCATTTGGTATAATTAAAATTATCAGATTATTATAAGTGTGTAAAGTCAGTGCTTGATTTTGGTCTTCGTTGTATAAGGGTCTATTATTATTGTTAATAATAATAATAATAATAATAATAATAATAATAATAATAATAATAATAATAATAAAAAGTTTCCTATGAAAATTTAAACGTCCAACTATTTCGTGTTAAATAAACATATAATTAAATTGTTTTATTCCTAAATTGAAGCCAAACATCACATAACTTTATTCTACCTTTCTATTCCATACCTTCGTCCAGTGGGTCGTAATAAAGTAATGCCAGGAAATGGTGGGCCTCATCGTACTTCAATTTTGAGGAACAGAGTCATAATGCAGCGATTTTGTATAGACTGAATACACGTTAATATTAATTTCATATTTGAAAGTATTTGTACAGTTTTTATGAATTTTCAGTGGACTGATTTTTGACAATCGAATAAAACAAGATTTTCAACACAAGTAATCAAAGAACGTTATTACTTAATTTGTTTTTAAAATGTGTTTAGTTTCATGGCTACTCAACATGATTTTATGTACTTAATTGTCTCAAGTTTGAAGTCCACGAGTATAATAATCAGTTAAAAGACATGAAGCGGGTGAATGGGTTTACTTTATACATGGTCATACGTACAGTTTAATAGAGATTCGGAATATGTAAATTTTAATATAGGGTGTCAATTAATAAAAATAAAGTTTACTACCACATCTTGTATACCCAAATAAGTAACTTTTTTGGAAATGTTATCATATTGCATGATTTATCTCCAACAGATTTTGTATAGTAATTTTTTTTGTAAAACTAAAATTTAAGAAGATATTAGCAATATTCCTACTTATTGTTCATCCTGTAGCCTATACTTACTTGCTTACAAATGCCATTTGAGGAACCCGAAGGTTCATTTCCGCCCTCACATAAGCCCGCCATCGGTCCGTATACTGTGCAAGATTAATGAACTCTCTATCATCATATCCCATCTCCCTCAAATCCATTTTAATATTATCCTCCCATTTACGTCTCGGCCTCCCCAAAGGTCTTTTTCCTTCCGACCTCCAACTAACACTCTATATCCATTTCTGGATTCGCCCATACTTGCTACATGCCCTGCCCATCCCAAACATCTGGATTTAATGTTCCTAATTATGTCATGTGAAGAATACAATGCGTGAAGTTCTGCGTTGTATAAATCTCTGTTCCTCTCTCAAAGTAAGAGAAGAAGTTTCACAACCATACAGAACAACCGGTAATATAATTGTTTAATAAATTCCAACTTTCAGATTTTTTGATAGCAGACTAGATGACAAAAGCTTCTCAACCGAATAATAGCAGGCATTTCCCATATTTATCCTGCGTTTAATTTTCTCCCGAGTGTAATTTATATTTGTTACTGTTGCTCCAAGATATTTGAATTTTTCCACCTCTTCGAAGGATAAATCTCCAATCTTTATATTTCCATTTCGTACAATATTCTGGTGACGAGACATAATCATATACTTTGTCTTTTCGGGATTTACTTCCAAACCTATCGCTTTACTTGCTTCATACTGTATATATGAATATCAAATAAAATACTCTACAGTACGGTGTCAAAGTCTGGTAGCTATACTTTTTACTTTTTTACTAGTAAAGACATTTCACTCTTTCACTGTAATTTCCTTAAATTTTCTGTCCAATATCACACCTTAAAATATTTCTTAATGATCCACAGTAAGCTGTGAAATTTCCAAAATTTGTCTGAAAAGTGTGTGAATCTGTAGTTTAGATATTAAAGATTTTTTAATGATTTTTCAATATGTTCACGTACGAGACCCCTTAGCTTAAATTACAATATAACAAGCCAGACTCTTCAATGTTTAGACTTCATGTTACAAAGCCAGAGTTATTGTCGTATATTAACAAGATCGTCAAAGTTCGAGGCATTCCTGATGATGACTATGTAACAAATTCCTTTTTGAACATTTAGCATGGCGGAAGGAATCGTTAGTACCAATTATCTTGTCCGTTAGAAGCCTCTGAGCGCAAAGTTTCTCATGCACAATTTCAATTCAAGGACAAATTTTACATGCAGTGAATCTGCAAAATGGAACAGTGCCTTATATTTACTTAGAAACATAATTTTTGTAATAATGTCTGGTTGGAAACTCTTCAGATGTAAGCTCTGGCAAGAGAAAACAAAAATTAAATTCTAGGAAAAGATCGAAATTTTTTTACGAAGTGTTAAAGGATTAAATTTAAGCTCATTACTAGCCCTCAGATTTTTAGATTCGTATAGCGTATGCTGAAAAATACGTTGTTTAATGCACCTAGTTTTAGACAATATCATCTCTCGAGAGTTTCTCGTGTTGCATACATTTAGGGATTTTTACATAGAGTTGTTGCAAACTATCCTATTTGAGCCTAAAAGTCCAAGGTTTAATTACACAAGGAAAAAAATATAGTTTTTTAGTAGATTATTCTACGACGCTGTATCAACATCTCAGATTATTTAGCGTCTGGATGAAGTGAAGGCGATAATGCCGTGAAATGAGTCCGGGGTCCAACACCGTTAGTTACCCAGCATTTGCTCATATTTGGTTGAGGGAAAACTCCGGAAAAAACCACAACCAGGTAACATGCCCCGACCGGGATTCGAACCCGGGCCACCTGGTTTCGTGACCAGACGCGCTAACCGTTCCCAATACCCTTCAACATGCTTTTTTTCTTACTAGAATCTAACTACTACATTTTTTAGTTATTATTAAGTATAAAAATGTAAAAATATTCTGCTTCATTGAAAGTCTACGTAAGTAATGCTTTCTCCCGTTATTTATTGACAATGAGGAAGGAGGAGGTAAATAGTATACTGTTTCACTTTTTAAGATTGACGCATGCGCAGAGCAACGATGTTTTCTAAGTTCTTCTCCTATAGTCTGCGATGGGGCGAAGGAACTGGCCACTCTACCCCATTATCTCCTGGCCTAGTTGCGTCATAAGTGGTACCTTATTGGTATCACTTGTGACGTTCAGACCTGTCTTCGGTCATTTGAAACAACATATATAAAAGGATTTGCCTAATATATCAAACGTTCACATACCTTGCAAGTTAAGAAGGGTCGCAATGGGATGACTTTTATTTATTTTATTTTAGTAGGTTATTTTACGACGCTTTATCAACATCTTAGGTTATTTAGCGTCTGAATGAGATGAAGGTGATAATGCCGGTGAAATGAGTCCGGGGTCCAGCACCGAAAGTTACCCAGCATTTGCTCATATTGGGTTGAGGAAAACCCCGGAAAAAACCTCAACCAGGTAACTTGCCCCGACCGGGAATCGAACCCGGGCCATCTGGTTTTCGGCCAGACGCGCTGACCGTTACTCCAAAGGTGTGGACGCAATGGGATGACATGGAGTACTGATTTTTTGGTGAAAGATATCATCATCATCAGCCTGCAAGTGTTAGACCCCAGTGGATCTGTTACGGTCTCTTGCCAGCGTTTCCTGGGTCTTCCTAAATTTCTTCGACCACTTGGGACATACGACAAAATCTGCCTGAGCCATCTAGAGCGATCCATCCTCTTGACATGTGTCTGCCACTGAAGCCTGTATTGCTGCAGGTAATGGACACTATAGTCAATTTTTAATTCCTTCAGAATATATACGTTCCGATGATGGTCGAGAAGAGAGTATCCAGCAGTTTTTCGCACGAATTTCATTCAGCAGTTGTTAGCCGTCTTTTGTCGCATTTTCTTAGTGTCCATTCTTCACTGCCATAAGCCAAAACTGGTCGTGCGAGAGTTTTGTAGGTTTTCAGCCTTGTATGTCTTTATACTTGGGAAGGTTTGAATACACTGTTGATGGCTCCAGCAATTTTAGAAATTTTGAGATTTTGTTGTCTATATCATCAACATGATGAATGATAGATTATAACCTAAATAGTTGAATGAATTCACACGTTCTATTAATGCGATATCTTCTATTACCTTCCGATGTTTGTGTCAAATTCGACAGAACAACATGTAAGTTATGCTTCACGCGTTTCGGAAAAAATCACTTCTCTATTAAGTTACAAGTTAAGTTTGATTCGGATACAACGTTTTTGGTTATCCCACCGTGTGCTGCAACTTTACATCAACGTATGGGATACAAGTTCTTTCTTCAAGACCATAAACTAAGACCTGAAGGATCACCTACCCTGTCGGGCTCATTTACCCTGCCTACTGCAAACAAAACTGAACCTTCGATCCAGTGCTGCTCATCGGAGTGACTACTACCGCGGAGGAATCGGAGATTACGAATAAAGCTCTCCACCGGTGATCTCCGGTACTACCGTAGGTGGAACAGGGGACATACGGAGGGATGCGGGGATTCGGTGCGAAGCGACAGTTAGCTCAAGGACGACTGGCGCGTACGGGCTGACTGTAGTTGTGAGGGGAATAAAATGGCACAAAATCGGATATCCGTCGCATGGAAACGCTTTAATTTAGTTGAAGGTAATAATAAAGTCGCACGCTTTGAACTTTGTGGACGAATTTAATCTAAGGGATTGTGGAATTTCGAATTTGTTAGACCATTTGAAGTGATAGAACAATCGCGAACTTGATGAAAGCGCCGACAAAAAACAATTACGCATAAAATGTTATGCTATTTATTTTTAAATTGTTTTAATGCTATTGTTCCCAAAGGCCCACAGTATAGAAAAAAGTCTTGAAATTTCTCTAAAACGTAACTTTCGAGGCAATAAAAAACATATGAAATATTTAAAAGACGACTTTTGCTGTTTAGATAACTTGATTTATATTTTGCTGTTTAGACAACTTGAGTTATATTTTACTGTTTGGATTAAAATATTGAGTTTCTGAATGAAACTAAAGAAACATGTGGTAATAATATAATTACAATTATCCGTAAGTTGATATCCGCTTATATTTTTATTACAGAGAAAGAGTGGCGCGTTTTAGAAGAGGCAGTTCAAATACTGACACCCTTGAACACAATAAACACAATCCTGTCCGGTGAAGAATCTGGACAGTAAACTTTAACCCATTAATAGCCCACGTTTCTTTTGTTCCATTCTGAAACTCCCTTAATATATTTTACGTTAAACTAAACCGATTAGAATAATAATTGACAAATACTGTTTGCGATTAAACGAGTGTTTATAGGAGAACTACAGTATAAATGTTTACATTAGCTACTGAAAAGCTTTACTTCTGCGTTAGTTTTGCAGTTAGATTGAATGTTATTAATTTGATCAATGACATAAAACTAATATGCCTTTCCACATATAGTCCTACTATGAATTTCAAAACTAGAAAAAAATATGTCAGCTAACGTAGCACTTCAAACAAAACAAAAAAAAGAGCCGAAGAAAGAGAGAGAGATTAACATAAAAGAGAGAATAAACAATAACAAATTACAACTTATTTTAAAAGATACGCGGACGTCAGCGGACTCGAATCACTGCCTGATCCGATTAAAGGAATGCTCAGCGGAAAGTGTATGTCTGCGCCACAGCACATATACAACCTGCGCGGCATCAATCGGAGGTAATCCGGAGGTCTCCGATTGAAAGCGCGCAAACAACCGCTCCGGAGAAAACCTAATCATAAGCAGCACTACTTCGATCTATGACAGTTTAAGACCGGCAGCATTTACCTGAGCGAAATCTGTTTCCTGTATTAAATTGTATCAACTGTCATCCCTCACGTGTAAATTTATTTATTTAATTGGGTTATTTTACGACGCTGTATCAAAATCTCAGGTTATTTAGCGTCTGAGTGAAATGAAGGTGATAATGCCGGTGAAATGAATCCGGGGTCCAGCACCGAAAGTTACCCAGCATTCGCTCGTATTGGGTTGAGGGAAAACCCCGGAAAAAATCTGAACCAGGTAACTTGTCCCGACTGGGATTCGAACCCGGGCCACCTGGTTTCACGGCCAGACGCGCTGACCGTTACTCCACAGGTGTGGACCTCACGTGTAAATGTTGTAGCGTAATTGATCTTCGTGCAACTGTCATCTTATTTTAATTTCTGAAAGAAGTGTTCCGCAAACATAAAATTGACATAAATCATTTAGAAGGATTCTCATTTCTGACATAGATACATGACTGTAGAATGAAAACTGTAATGTGGAGAAATGAAAACGCGCCGTGGGCTTTAAACGAGGTCGTCGGGGAGCTAGTCTGGGGTAGGGGCGTGCGGGCTGCATTCTTCTGACAACGATTCACCGCAACTCATTCAAAACCCGTATCATAATGGAAATTAAATTTGTAACCACAGAAACCGTGACAACGTGCTTGAAACAGATGACGATAACAAAAATATCTATTCAAAGAGTGAAAGCAAGATAATATATTATCTTCTTTTCATGCATTGATCTGTACTAGCGCACAGGAGGGGAGAGGAGATCTGTGTTAAAAATCTGGCCAGTAAAAATATATATCTTCTGTTGGATTATTAGTATCATTACTTGCTCGCCATTCCAATTACACAAACTATTCAATGACAGCTAAACAGGTTTATGATACAACGCAGCAATTTTGAAATGAAAATGGTAGTATTCAAAGTCCCTGAGGAGGAATTTAAAATACTTCAGGATAATGTTGTTTTGGTTTTAGTTTTTAATTTTTGATATACCAGGACTCAGATAACTCAAGATAGGAAGCTGTCTAAGAGAGGAGAGTAGTTTCAGTTTGATTTAAGAAGGGGGTGAGTTCCGATACAAAAGAGTTTTATTATCTGAAAAGTTGACATTTCTGTTCAATGTATTCGTGTATGCATCTTCTAACCATAATATATTGAGCAGTGTTGTAAAATATCTTTCACTACATCGTATCCTATCATCTCGTGAGAATCGTTAACGGATATTTTAATTTGCAGATGCGTTCACTGTAAGTTTTCACCTCATCGTTTCGTCGGATTCTTGTCAGCTGTTTAAAACATGACGTCGTACGATATTGACATTACTGAAAACAGGGAGTTGAGGTTAGGTCTATTAATTATGACTGTTAGCGAATAAGAATTTGTAATTGCTTCATGCGTCTTAATTGAAGAGGAAGAAACAAAGAAATATTGGTTATAAGAAATGACTTGATTACTGTAATGGGAACGCCTAAAATTATATAATTCTTTGCTCTTACAAGCGAAATAAATTTTCCGTCTGCCTTTTGGCGCGACATGAACATGGCACAACATAATATAAAGTTGACCAATTTAAATCTTTTATTAAAGAAGGCCATGATCGCACGCATCGGAAAAGTTGCTCATCCGAGAAACGTGGACGGATTTGCCGAGAGGCGATACATGCGATACGATGTTGAACGCGGTTACATTACATATTACGGCAAAGATAGTCTTTTTCCGATCCGTGCGATTCGTCCGATGAGTGCGATACGATGTAGTGAACGCTTACCTTCAATAATAATAACTCGTTTAATGTTATTCATTTAATGATTTGATTTCCCTAATTGCAAAGGTATATTCATTAGTATAATAAAGGTGCGTCAGAAAGAACGGATGGATTTCAAACTATCGATACGCAACGAGGAGAGAGATATAGTGAGGGGGACACGACTGTTGGCTTAGCCAGAGAATGCAGTTTCGGTTGAGAACATGGTGTTGGTCTGTGTACAACGTCTTTCATCGTAGAGACATTTTTGAAAAATGAAGAGTCGTGATCGCCACTCAGGACTCATTTCGTCATCGGATGTCACGTTTAGGATTCCAACTCGGAATACAATTTTGCGGTGGAGGCTTCATTTCGTACCACAGGTTCAACATTAAAGAAGAAATCACCTGGACGAAATTCTATTGCACTGAGATTGTCCGATTAACGGTAAGATCTCGCGCCCTGCGACTTCTTTCTTTGGGACCATTTGAAGGCGTAAGTTTGTAAACATCGATCACATACACTGGACGAACTGAAGACAGCGATTCGTGAAGAAATCGTGGCAAGGTTTACCAGCTATGACTGTGAAAGTGATGGCGAACATCAGAAAACGCCTCGATGCCTGTATTGAAAGCCAAGGACATCATATGGATAATGTTGTTGTTTTACATAAATAAACTGCATGTAACTATGAATATGTTGATAACAATAAATATTTTGATTTGATGAATCTTTACAATTTTCTTGCCATGTGAAATCCGTCCGTTCTTTCTGAGCATGTATATAACTGACTAAATGTTCCATCATTATTCTAGTTATATGTGCCCAAATTGTACAGTAGATTATAGCGTTTAACTATTTAGACAACTTTGCCCGATAATGTACTACTCATCATAATAAAAGAAATACTTTATACAAACGACAGCCACATATAGAAACGTTCTTACACAGAATACAGCCTTAGTAACGTTATTAGAACGGAACTGTACCGTTCTAGTTGAATGTAGCATTATGGCGGACAGTGGTAGGGGAGATGTATTTGCGCTTGCTAGTTTGAGGCATCTGTACATTGTCCGAAGTCTAACATCTTGCAGTTCCAAATGTAAATACTTGATCTGTTACGCCTGATCTTCGCACACGGCAGCATCTGAGCACCAAAACGCCTGATCTACACACAACTTGAATAACGTTCATTTGAAATAATTTGTGTATTCTCGTCATGAATATGGATTTTCTGCTGGCAATCCATTGCTTCTGTTGAGAAATACAGACGTCGTTTTCCCTATCGAAGGGTTCCAAACAGTTGTTTTTTCCCGGTTTACCGGATATCTGAAACCGGCAATCTACCAAGTGTTTCATTGACGTCAGAAAGAGAACTAGGTGTAATGAATTTACAATTCATGGAATCCGTAAGAAGAGCATTATTATTTGTAATTGTTTGTAAATTTAATATTTAAATTGTAATTTTATTGTTGATATTGTAGTTGGAATCTCCTGGTAGAGGGGTGAATATGCCTGAGCTTGCCTTATCTCTACCAGGTTAAATAAATAAATACGTAATACTAATACTAAAGCAAACTTACTAAATCTTTTGTTGTGTAATTATTTTATTTTCTTATTAATGGAACAACATGCACTGATTTAATTTATTTTAATGATGCACATTTTCAATAATGTATCATATCACTATGTTCTAAAACGTAGAAATACGTTATAATGCCTTTCAATCACATTTAAAAAGTTCGCCCATTAATGTGCTTATCATGTCGTTCCTTTGGTGAAAGGATATGTGAGGTTAAATTGATTGATTATGTCCAAACTACATTATCCTTCGCTATTTTAGTATTTCTCCTTAGACATCCTGTATATCTAGGTCAGCGATGTCCAAAACTCGACTGCAGTGATTGTGCGACAGACAGCCTCAAGCTGTGAGACGGAGGAAAGGTACTGCCTGAAAACTACAACCAGTGGTGGTTCCTGTACTATCACATGATCAATCCCCGGATAAAGATCTCAAGCTTTGCTGTATCAGTAATGTCACTGCTGTCATCAAGATCCAGTGAATAATATACGATTTTTCTTGCTTCTTTTTTTAACATTCCTCTTGAATATAATGAGGAATTTTCTAAATCTTCAATACTCAGTCTAGAAATTCGTATTTTTTAAATTAAAAACTTATTATGGACATGTTATTTAAGCATTTTAATCATTATTCTTTTGAAAATTTGTTCTATTAAACAGCTTTAGAACACGAGAAAAACCCCATTAGGTAGCTGAAATCCTTACATTTATTTATCTCATTTTTTCTCTTCCTGGCTATGATTTAAGACATGTCAATTCCTGGCGTTTAACAGTTGGTTGGACAAAAATATTGAATCAATTTTTCAACAATATTATTATTAAATGAATAACTAATAAATAGTTACCCTCATCTAAAGATTAAGAAGATTAAAATATGAGATAAAATCTAATTTTATCCTTCTAGGGAAAAGATCTAAAAATATCAATATTCATAAAGTACAGAAGAATTAGGAGAAACATATTTTTAATCATAATATAATAATAATAATGAACAAATTATTATCATATTCAGATTAATTAATGTTTATATATAATCTAATTTAACCCTTGAGCAAAGTAAACATATTAGATTTTGTCCGACAGAACAACAAAATGTTCTCCTCATTCTTTACGAAACCACCTATTATTATTAGAGACAGATTTTATTAGCGATCATGATACCGCCACTTTCTTCAGTCATGAATGAAACACCAGCAACATCCAGGAAATCCTCCATCCTGTTTGAATGTCTGTGATTCTTCGATTAATCACGAAGCTTTTTCACCGCTGGTCTAGGTAAAAGGATATCTCCTAAAACTTTTAATGTGATACGTTTATGCGCTTTATATTCGAAAAATTCTGTCACAGTTTCTATTAATACGTCGACCTCATTAATTTCATTTGGCCTTGGATGACTGAAATTGCTATGTAGTTTCGAATGCAGTTAGTCTTGATAAAACATAAACGGGAAACAAATTAATGTGACACATTTTTAATGTAAATGTTAAAACTTGCTGATTTATTCAACTTGAAGAGTACAGGAAGTGCGGATTGAAAATAAATCTAGGCAAGACTGAAAAAATGACTGCAACTAATGATAAGATTGAAATTGAAGGATGAAACATTAAGAGTGTTAATATTTAGGATCAATACCACAGTGAGATGAAACATCAAAACAAGAAATTGAGAGGTGAATATGTGGAGATGTCCCTTATTGGAATACATATCAAATTTTTAGAATGGAGAAATATCGTTTGTTTAAATAAAGAAAATAATCTCAACCGTATGTATACTTTTAGCTAGTTGAGTGGAAGAGAATTGCCTTACGGTCTTAACTATTAGCTAAAATAAATTATTATTATTATTATTATTATTATTATTATTATTATTATTATTATTTTATTATTATTATTATTATTATTAGGCTAAAAATTCCAGGATTAGAAGTTTTATAATAAATTATTCATTGTACTGTAGTTTCACGAATGGAATACTTGTATGACTGAAATGTATTTATTAACACTACAATTGGGTATACTAAATTAAAAGAATAAATATTAAAATGCCTGTTATTATTCGGTTGAGAAGCTTTTATCATCCAGTCTACTGTCAAAATATCTGACAGTTAGATTTATGAAACAGTTATATTACCGGTTGTTCTGTAATGATTAAAACTTGGACTCTCACTTTGAAGGATGAACACATTAAGAGGGTGTTTGAAATAAGAGGGATGAAGTTACAGGAGAATGGAAAAGTTCAAACACAGAACTGCACGCATTGTATTCTTCACCTGACATAATTAGGAACATTAAATTAAGACGTTTGAGATGGGCAGGGCATGTAGTACATATAAAGAATCCAAAATGCATATAGAGTTTTAGTTGAAGGTGGAGGAAAAAGACCTTTGGGAAGGCCAAGACGTAGATGGGAGGATAATATTAAAATGGATTTGAGGAGGTGGGATTATGATTAGAGAATGGATTAATCTTGTTAGGAAGGGACCAATGGTGGGCTTATGTGAGGGCGGTAATGAACCTCCGGGTCCCTTAAAAGCCAGTTAAGTAAGTAGTAATTTATTAAGTACAATTGGGTATACACCCGGTGGCAGTGATATATAATATACAATAATACCATTATAATTGTACAATAATTACAGCAATAAAAGAAAAATAAAAATAAAATAAACCTAAATTTATTTCTAACTATAAATAAATAGATGCAATAAACCTGGGACTATAAAAACTATTCTATAATAACGCCCAAAATAAGCAAAAATAAACCTAACTTATAAGTACTTCTATTTCACCCAACTATTACCAATTCAAGTAATTACATATCACCTTAATTAATTACAAATCAACTTAATTAAATTTCATCTTAATTAATTACATATCACCTTAATTTATTTACATATCATCTTAATTAATTACATATCATCTTAATTAATTCATCATATCAACTTAATTAATTACATGACACAACTTAGATATTTACACTGCACCTACAATTACATTTTCAGTCTAACTTTCTTAACCTTTCCTTAAATGTATTGATTTTGAAAGGTCCACCCTGAAAGATTGCCGCAGGTAAGCTGTTCTAGTCTACTATTGTGCGGTTAACAAAGGAAAATTTTGCTACGTCCGTTCTTTATTTTCTGCATTTAAACTTCCTAATATGATCTGCCCTGCCTAAGTATGATGGTGTTGCTAATCTAGCATTGATATCGGTCCATGCTTTGTGTTCCATTTCGCTTTGTGTCATATTGCAGCAAATTTTAAAACGTTTAACGTAACACCCTATATATTTCACAAAGGAAGATTAAATTAAGAAAGATGGTGATAAAGTGCGCCTGTTGGAATTCTATTAAGGCATGACCTATCACAGAGCTATATCTCAATTAAACGACAGAGAGCGTGTTTCAGCTTTGCGATTGATTGATTCGAGTGGACCGTCGCCCCGGCATGGACTGCGCTCCTGAAGGGCTCTAAATCATTAATGCGTCGTTGTTCCATAGCTGGAGGGTCTGTCTACAGGACTACAATTAAGATTAAATGGCCTTCCTACTTCCTTTCGCACAATGAAATTGGGTATTTTCAAACCTTTTTGATCCACGGGTCTTGAATTTCAAATGAGTAGGGTACATGGATATAGTGTGTTTCACAAGTTACAGATCCTTACCAATGTGATGCAATTTAACAATAATGTAAGATTATTTAACATTGAAATAATTTAATTAGAGTGAATCAAAAGTCTGGAACCGTATAAATATTTTCCATATGCTTCATTTTCTATTACTATAGGTGCATTCCATCTCTTCCTGGTCTCAACAATTTGGGCTTAACCTAAACGCATGTAAATCACAGGCTATTCTGTTCGCGAACCGTAGATTAATTCCAGATGTCAACGACCCGAATATTCCACCTGTGAAACTGAATAAAACAATCATCCCGTTTATCTCTACCGTAAAAAATCTCGGAGTGCATTTCGAATCTAATCTTAGTTGGGATACGCATATTAAATATACATGTAAAAGGCATTCTCTATTCTCTATTCATTAAAAAGATTGTATCATTATCCATCTAAATTAAAACAGACGCTGGTACAGACACTCATTCTACCTCACTTCGATTATTGCGACGTTTTGTTCAGTGATCTCAGGATTGATTCCGCTCAGAAACTACAGCGTGTTCATAACGCGTGCGTCCGCTTTATTTGTAATGTTCGATACTATGATCATATCTCACCTTCTTTCAAGTAGTTATCATGGTTTAGGTTACATGAGAGGAGAAATCTGCACTCACTTTCTCTCTTGTATCGAATTATGCACACTTCATCTCCCTATTATTTATTCGCTCGTTTTCATCTCTCTCGCTATCATAATATTAATATCGATCACAACGCGATAACACGATTAGAAATTCCACTTCACACATCATCTCTGTATTCCTCATATTTCAATGTTGCTACCTCTCGTCACTGGAACTCTCTGCCGCCTGAAGTCAAAGGTTGCCGAATATTGAAATCTTTCAAATCCAAGTTATAAAATTATTTTAAGACGAGTTGCCAAACTAACTTACTATTATGACAAGTGTTTCCACGTATTCACATTTATTTTATGTTCTAGTGATATTTAACTTATTTTATATTTTTGTTTTTATATTTTCCGATAATGGTATATCTGTAATGTGGTAAGTTGAGCTATATATAACCATAATTTTCTTTACTGTGTGTACTTAAGAATATTGTATTCATTATGCTTTGTACTGCACTATTTTATTACTATTATTATTATTATTATTATTAAAGTTATCATTATTATTATTATTATTACTATTCTTATTTATTATTATTATTATTATTATTATTATTATTATTATTATTATTATTATTACCAATAATTATCTTATTTTTATACTTTGTATGTCTCATTTATTTTCACCTGTTCACATTTCATTATGCTTTTTTTCTTTCTGTATGTTATATATTATGCCTGATTTCTACTTACTTGTTGTTTACATTTTATTATTATTATTATCTTATTCAGTTTTGTGTGTAAAATTGTAGTGTACTTTGTAAATTTGTAGTATTTTTTGTAACGCAGTTTTACTCCTGGTTGAGTGTTAGAGAAGGCCATATGGCCTTAACTCTGCCAGGTTAAAATAAAATTATTATTATTATTATTATTATTATTATTGTTGTTATTGTTATTATTATTATTATTATTATTATTATTATTATTACCAGTATTTGTAAGACCAAATGCTCTACCAGTGACACATTCGATTCTAGCCCTCGCTTACCTCAAAAGCCGCTATTTTGGATGCAACTTTGAAATTTGAAATGGAGAGGGGATCATGTAGGTATTCAAAATCATGTGAAAATCTGAAAAATCAATGGTGCAACCCGTTTTGAGATATCTCTAATCGTTTTCAGCTTATTTAAAGATAACTGTCATAATGGCACAAACATTAGTTACTGCATCTACAGATATTTTGTAACATGGTACAGTACCAAGGAGGCTTTGGAAAAGGTATTTTTATGCATTTATGGTAATTAACTTTACCTTCTTTATTGTTTGCTTAACCTGCGACAGTTTCTATGCATAGTGCAATCTGTTTTGAAATATTCCTAATAGTTTTCAATTCTTTAAATGATAACTGTCATAATGATACAAAAAGAAAATTCTACTAAATGTGTTCAATATGTTGTCCATTTTCGACGATGCACATTTGTAGTCTGATCCGTTTGTGTATGGATAATATTACTTAGCTATTATGATAGTATGAAATATTTCTTACTGGATATATTATGATTAAAAGATAGGACTTTCTATATGACAATTAACAATGCATAATCTGAAAGGACAAATGAAAATCGTAGATGATTAAAATGGCTACTACAATTCAACAGCGGGCACAATGTGTTCGTTGGTATGCTAAATTTGAGAGTGTTAAAATAGTTCAAAGGGAATTTCGACGTGAGTATGATGTGCTTAATGTACTTAACTACGATTCCATAATGTTGTGTTATCGAACATTTGTAGAAACAGATTATGTGTTTAAAAAAACATCCAGGAGGTCGCAAGCGAAACCCAGTACGAGAAGCAGCTATCTCTTGGCTTGGCCCCCGAACTCCCCAGATCTAACCCCTCCTGACTTCTTCGTGTGGGGTTTGGTTAAAGACATGATCTATTCCCAGAAACCCAGGAACATTGATGATCTGAGAGTAAAAATTACTCAAGCTTTTCAACAAATCACCCTCTTATGTTACAACGGACATGGGCTGAATTGCATCACCGTTATGAGTTGTGCAGGGTGCGCAATGAGGGTCATGTTGAGCCCTGAGTAATCTCCCATCTTTCAGTGTTGTATGCACAACTTTCAACAAATAAAGGTCAGTAGTAAATGTTTTACGGTGTTTTTATTTTATCCATAACCAAACGGATCATCCTGTATAATATAGTTTAAACCAATATTGACAAGAAGTAAGAATCAGAAGTACTAATAACACTTTTGGAAGCAGTACAAAAGGAGAAATTAAAATTAATTTGTATGATTTTATTGTGAACGATAGCTTATGTGACAGCTAATAATTAGGGACGTATTCTGTCCCAGGGCGGGAGTACAGAGATAGGGTTAGAAATTCATAAACTAATTTCCCGTTACGCGACATGGAGTAAGGCCATTAAGGGAAAACAACCAAAGTGGAAGAATTCGATCCGGTGCGGTGGGATGAACTTCGGCGTAGATCAATGGTTAGAGCTCCCAGTGCGTAGAAGTGGGAGGCCCGGGTTCGATTCTCCGAAGCGAATTTTCTCCGTTAATAACAAATCCGTCAGTGTGTTTCTTCCATTTTTTCTGTACTCTTCTTGAAAAGTATAGTATTTTGGTTCACCCTTAATTCTGCTAAACATTCATCTCTTTTATTTTTGTAGCAGTTTATAAAGTTAGTATAATGGTACATTATGCAACGAGCCTATAACGGTAGTAATTAAGAGGCGAGTATGTTTATGAAACGAGCTTACGCTTGTTTCATAATTTTCATACGAGCGTCTTAATTACCATTATAGGCAAGTTTTATACGACTTTATGCTCGACCATATTTCTAACTTGAAATTATTCAGAAGTATTCATGTTATTCTTATCTGACTGGGGAGCGGAACTGACCTTTGCAATACCTAGTAAATTGTGAGATGTGCGCAGACTCGAAAGTATTGATTTTTTCCGAGACACAAATGTCATTGACCTTGATATAATCTAGAGAGTAAGATAAACATTAATCTTGAAATAACCTTGAAATTGATTTAGACATTGAAAACGAGATGACAAATTGAATTTATTTGAATATTATTTACAATTAACGCTAATTATTATAGTAACAGAACATAACCTTCTGCGACAGTATTGATTTCCAGCCTCCGTGACGTTTCGCTAGTTGTCTTTCGATTGCATATCTGACAATAATCGATACTTGCGCTCATATTGCTACAATGGTGTTTTCTGATTGGTGGAACACCTGAACTTTAATGAATAGATGTACTTTAATGAGGTCCATTAAATGGCTGCTACCAGGTGTATAATTACTACATTTCGGCATGGTCGAGCGTAATAGTACATTATGCAACGAGCCTATAATGATAGTAATTAAGACGCGAGGATGTTTATGAAACGAGCGCAAGCAAGTTTCATAATTTTCATACGAGCGTCTTAATTACCATTATAGGCAAGTTTCATACGACTTTTTTATGCTCGACCATATTTCTAACGAAATTATTCATAAGTATTCATGTTATTCTTATGTGACTGGGGAGCGAACTGACCTTGTGCAATCTCGTAAATTGTGAGATGTGCGCAGACGCGAAAGTATTGATTTTTTTCCGGGCAACGAATGTCGACGACCTTGATATAATCTAGAGAATAAGATGAACGTTAAACTTGATATAACCTTGGAATTGAATTCGACATTGAAAAACGAGATGACAAATTGAATTTAATTGAATATTATTTACAATTAACGCTAATTATTATAGTAACAGAACATAACCTTCTGCGACAGTATTGGATTTCCAGCCTCCGTGACGTTTCACTAGTTGTCTTTCGAGGTGCATATCCGAGAATAATCGATACTTGCGCTTTCATATTGCTACAATGGAGTTTTCTGATTGGTGGAACACCTGAACTTTAATGAATAGGTGTACTTTAATGAGGTCCATTAAAGGGCTGCTACCACTACATTTCGGCATGATCGAGCATAAAGATATTTTAATCTCGCTCCATAACTCTCCCTTGCCATTTTAATAGTTTATTGAATACGATATAGGCTATGTATTAGAAAAATAGAAGATAAAACTTCTCTTTTTAATTTCTCGATTCTCTTCATTTTTACATCTTTATTTCTTGCCAATTTTGAATTTTTACGATACAATAAGCGCGTTAATGTAATGCGTTGTAATGTTAGTACAATTTAAGCCCGAAAGTGAAAGATAATTGCATATGTCTGGCTGGCGCTACGGGCGCTGAGCATCCTCTTTCTTCGGTGTTTCTATTCCCTCGCTTGTCGCCATTGTTTCCTTTGCAAAAGGAATGCTCCTGGAAATGTACATTGTCTTCCCCGTGAAGATACACAGTAACAGGGAAGAGGAATGGCATGAAATAAAAAGAATAGTAACATCTAGAGTTGAATCTTCCTCCACCGCCTTCTCACTTCAGCGCGTTTAGTTGTTTCCTGTGATAAATCACTACAAGCAGGTGTAATTCGGTTGGGCTCAGTAAGTGACACCATTTGGTACTACCTCCGTCTTTGTACCTAAACTCGTTTAATTTCTATTCGCCTCTAATTTCTCAATTTCAGATCTGCTAAATAATTATACGTTATTTTCTTTCTCAAATTAAATTTCTTTGAACTAGATAGTGGATAAACATAATAGTACTATGCGTTACAAGAGCGGTATGTTGAAGTTTTCGTGTTCGAGGAAAAGTTTGAAAAAGCGAAACGTAGTTGAGCTTTTTAATTTCCGAGAATTAAAAGAAAACATACCGCTCGTGTATAGTACATTATTTTGTGCGAAGATCGTTTATTACATACCTGAAAGAGGAATTTCTAAATTAGTTGCAATGAAATCTCCATCTTGGTTTCTGTTCAATGACGGCAAATTTGCAAAACAAAAATATCTATCTTCAACATTGTTGCTTTAAAATGTTTTCTGTGTTTACTATACTCCAGCAGGCCGTGATATACGTCTGTCTTTTTTTCCCCCAGTCTATGATGAGTCTGGAATCTTGTTGATTTTTTCACGGCTTCCTTTGCATCACGAATCCAGTAACTTTAGTGGAGTTGTAGAGTTTATTTAATTTTTGCAAATATTTAAAAACAATAATTAACAGTGCAATTTAGGTGAAATTGCAGTGGTAAGTTTCAATTTATAATTATTACTATATTGAACGTCTCTAAAAATAATATGTTAAAAGCCTAAAGCAGTAAAATCAATATGTCACTTAAGCGGTAAGAAGAGGGAAATTGTTATGTGTGTTAGATTGGGAATACTGAATGTGGAATTTTAGACTTTCCGCGGATTGGTTTTGTGCGGAAACCAAGCAAATACTCACGATCTCGCACAAATGTATTTTTTTGCTTAGCATTTGAGACACACGTTATACGATCCAGGAGAATAATGATCAAAGTCGCACTATCTTCAAAAAAGGTTATCCAATATTGACTCTTAAAAATCCATTTACACAGTAACTCATAAACTCTGAAATTGAATATTGATTAACAAATAATAATAATAGGCCTAATAATAATAATAATAATAATAATAATAATAATAATAATTTGTCTAACCAAAAATATGGATTACCCAACAAATTTAATTTATACAGATTTTAAAGTATGAACTACTGAAGAAATGTATAAATATAGTTTACTAACTTACTACAACAGAAATCAAATAAAACATAAATCTAATCGACATGAATATCGTACTCGAAGACAAAAGTCTACTTTCCCATTAATTGAGCCTAAATGTCATACAAGTGCAGCTCTTAAACATGGTGCTAGTTTCGGCCCGAGAATTTATAATAAAATTGCAAACCATTTTCCAAATCTGAAATATTTTAAAATTGAAGCTTTTAAAAAAGAAATTTATAAAATTATTCATGATATACAATATTAACAAATGTGTGTAAGCAGGTAAACTTGTGGATTCTAAATGAGGCAGTAGAGCAAGTGGGCAGCTTTAAATACTCGGAATGTACTATAATCAGTAACATGAGCTGCTGCCAGGAAGTCAAATAGGATAGCAATGACAGAAGAGAAAGGAGCATCTTCTATGGATCTCAAAAAAAAAAAAAACTAAGAGACGTTTGAAGTGCTTTGTATGGAGTGTAGCACTGTAAGGGTCAGAAACATGGACATTACGACGAAGTGAAGAGAAGCGAATAGAAGCATTTGAAATGTGGATATGGAGAAGGATGGAGTGTGTGAAGTGGACAGACAGAATAAGATGTGAAGCAGTGTTGGAAAGAGTGGGTGAAGAAAGAATGATACTGAAACTGATCAGGAAGAAGAAAGGCAAATTGGCTGGGTCACTGGCTGAGAAGAAACTACCTACTGGAAGGATGGACTGGAAGGAATGGTGAACGGAAAAAGAGTTCGGGGGAAAAGAAGATATCAGATGATAGACGATATTAAGATATATGGATCGTATGAGGAGACAAAGAGAAGGCAGAAAATAGGAAATATTGGAGAAAGCTGGGTTTGCATTGGGGAGAACACTATGAATGAATGAATGACATTGTCCGAAGAAACACGTAGTTCTATTTGAAAAGAAAATACTACACACGCTACAGAAATGGGTTAGACAGTCTTCTAACGGTCAGAAGATTTAGAAATCTTCGCCGACTGGACTGCCAGTGGCTTTTCCTCTGGACGTCCGTCACTGGTAGCCTACTCCTAGTATTCCCTGCGATTCTCACCAGTATATAGGGATATCTTATGCGAAGTTTTACCGTTAGATAGCAGGAGCGTTCCATGCGGCACAACATGTTGTAGGGCTATATTATATCATATGCTACAGTTGATTACGTTCTCCTGCTTGTTGGTTTTCTGTGCGTGTCAAAATTATATTTATAATAATTTGTATAACCTAGTATATTTTAATAATTCAGCATTTTCCTACATCATAATTTAATTTAAATTACAATAAATAATAGCGTAGACTTGCATAATACTGAGCGAGTCCCCTTAAGAAATGGATGTAGAAATCTGCAGTATGCAGAATATAGATACGAGTAAATTGAATATTCATAAACATAAACCAGAACTTTGAGAACGAGGTGCACGAATAAAAAAAATAGGAACTTTGTTGAAGATGAACATTACCTCTTTAATCATTAGTACCGTAAAAACAGGATATGCAGCCACCAATGTGTTTTTTTATAGGGAAGGAACTATCGAGATTTAATTCCTCATTTTTTCTCTAATTGTAGAAAGATCAAATGCAATGTTTGATAAGATATAATATGATCGCAGTAGTATCACGATTATTCCTGTGTTTTGTAGGTTAAGAACATGCAGTTTTCAATACTATGTAGGATGATTTTGAAAATTTGAAGTAAAACATGGTTTTAATTAGTTCACAGCACATTAAAACATTATTCACGAAATGGATTTCACTATGGATCGTCTTGGATAATAAACATCCCAGTTAATCGAGAGTTTACTGCAGGCGTAAACGTCGGAGACTTCTAGAAATACTGAATATAATGTAAGATAACATAGCTTGCTCTTGACGTTGCATATGTTTTTATTAATTTCTCTTTTCCCTCTTCCAAAATGAAACTGTAACCAGCAATTCCTTACTTGAAGTAGTTATTTTTTGTTTAATAGCTAGCACTTTCGAGGCGCAATTTATTTGGTTAAATTGTTTAAGGTTTAAAGCATGTATTCAGAATATTTCGGGACCTGAATGAAGACAAAAGGCTTTCCCTGGTTTTTAAATGTAGGAATACAACAAAAATTTGGCATTGTGAGTTATTCTTAAGAGTATTTAATGCACTAATACACTACATAAATCCTCAATGTTTATAAAGTGAAACCTCTCATTTACGGACATCGAAGGGACGTAACAATCTGTCCGCATCTGGGAGGTGTCCTTTATTGGGAGGGAGGCTCCCCATTCTAACAGTAAATTTATAATACGCATTATATATCCCTTCACGCATTAAATGAAATGTATTACTGTAGTTTAGTTCTAAATACAGCATACTACAGTAAGTTCTTTGCAACTTTGAACTGCAGTAGATAAGATCGAAAAAGAAAAAATACAGTACTGTGCCATGCAATTTTATTCTAGGTCTACAGTTATGCAGTACTGTAATTTACAGTTTTCAACTTAACCTTTACGTTCAGATGCCATGTCTCTCGAAAGAGAACTGATTAAAGTGAAAAGAATAATCCTACTAACCCTATCATGTGTTGAATACAATTTCACGATTGCAGATCTTAATGCCTTCTTTCATGTTAATGAATTTCTGTACTAAATTTTTCATTTTTGTAACGCATTAGGTCTTAGTTCTGTCCGCAGTCAGGGGTAAAGCAAGCTTTAGGACTGTGAAACAGCTGTCCGTGTCCGTGTCTGAGTGTGTCCGTAAACGAAAGTTAAATTTATCATTATTTCTATATTATTTCAGTCGGGACATAAAAATCTGTCCGTATATGAGGAGTGTCCGTATCTTGGGGGTGTCCTTAAGGAGAGGTTTCACTGTATACCGGAAAACAAATGCATACGCAAAGCGCATCCCTCAAAGTACATGCGCGCTATCTGTTGGTGCTAGTTCAGGATATCCCTATTGCAGTGAGGTGTTCGTCGACTGTTACCGGGATTAGTCTCTTATGTGCATGTGGGATTCTCCAATCAGATGACGTTTCTGGTGTGGCACACGGCCGCGGAAGTTTGAATTCTGTGTTGATGGTCAAATTTAAAGAATATCTGAAACATTTTATTTCAATAGAATTGAGTTTCTTGCTTCCTCCAGTATTTCTGAAGCTTTATAATAATTATTATGCCTCTTTCACCTCAATACCGCTTGAATATAGAAGATGCTTTAACTTTAAATGCCTTAGGGACATTATTCTTTAAGTATTTCATTTTTCATTAACAATTTTCAGTGCTTCGTCAGTATAAAAGCGCTATCGACATTTTTGTGGGCGTCTAGCTAGTAACTTTATGTAGTTGAGACATTGTTTCTTCTATACTTTATTGCTAGAGGGCAGAAACAATGTTTGGAACTTTACCTTTATAGGACAAAGAGTGAGAAAGAAAGTTGCGAAGCCAACTAACTCAACCAATCCCCTGGGGGAACGAAATACCGACGTAACTGTTTATGTCAGAGAAAAAGAATGTGGGCAATACAAATATTTGTACAGCCAATTCTTACCTACATTCTCTATAACTCAAGTCCTTGTATCACACTCACCAGTTAAGAACCTGTGGCTAACATTAATTCAGTTCATATTTTACACAGATTCACCGTTATATAAATGGCTATCACTTTGGTTTTACATACTAACCAGGCTCAAATTTCAGTAAATCCTAATAGGATTTACGATAGATACAGACATAATTTTGGATAGAACTTTAAAATATTGTCTTGATTATACATCTTCATTACACAACTTTTAACACTGCATCACAGGTCGTTCACATCACAGCCATAACAAAACTACAAAACACCTCCACATATGCAGAACACATCACAAATGCCAACCACACCTACAGAGACATCAACACAGACATGGAAATACTGCACATCCAACCAAAAAGCCAGAAACTCAACACATTAGAACAATATGAAATATACAGACACACGAAAACACACCCCTACGATATTCTCAACACACAACTCAATTTCAAAACACATACACTCTTTGACTCTACACTACGAACGCACCCACACAGGAAACAAGAGGCGCCAAGACCAACAACGACCAGTTCCGAAGATGACCGAAAATAAGTCGAAACATGTTAACAAGGTACGTTAAAATTTAAGACAAGAAAGTTCTTATCATACATATTCCGAACTCTAAAGTGTTAAGCTTACACGGTATCTATATTAATCATTATAAGCGAGTGTAAATTCACTGGATGTTTGAAAAAGTGGTATTTTTTAGTAGTCTCTTTTTTGGATCTACAGTCCATTCTGTTCCGTTACTAGGTGTGCAGAACTCAAGTTAGATTTAGTTTCTTAAAAGCGGCTAGTGACACATGTAAGGGAATTCCAGTAGTGTCTAGAGTCGTGATTGCTTTTGGTAAACCTGAAAAGTGAACAGATATAAATACAAAATTCTCTTCTCATTCATTGTTTGCCAGTATATTTTGGGCTGTGTGAATAGGCGTAGCATTATTTGAGTCCAATGAATTAACCACCTCTTTTCAATAACTTGTAGATGCTTAGCATAATAAAATGCCGCATCAGACCACGATTCCCATCGGGTTGATATTGCTGTAGGTGAAAATAGAATATGACGTGTTATTGATGTAAATAACTAAACTCTTCGCGATGGGCATTTAACAAATGTTTTGTTTGAGGAGACATGAGAGTCAGCGACCTAGCACGTGATGTCTGAGTGTTAGTATTTCATCATGGTAATTCACACATTCGATCTCCTATGCAACTCCCTGCTTTTTGCATTCACGAGGGAAAAAGCTTTGTAAATCTTACTTAAAAATATGCCGTATATGTTTTATTTATTTATGTATTTATTTATTTTTTATGTATTTATGTAGTTATTTATTTATTTTATGTATTTATGTATGTATTTATTTATTTTTATGTATTTATATATTTATTTATTTTTATGTATTTATTTATTTATGTATGTATTTATTTATTTTTTTATTTATTTATGTATTTATTTATTTGTTTATTTATTTATTTATTTTTTATGTATTTATTTATTTATTTATGTATTTTTTTATTTATTTATTTATTTTTGTATTTATTTATTTATGTATTTATTTATTTATTTATTTATTTATTTTTATTTATTTATTTTTATGTATGTATGTATTTTTATGTATGTATTTATTTATTTATTTATGTATGTATTTAGTTATTTATGTATTTATTTATTTATGTATTTATTTATTTATTTAACCTGGTAGAAATAAGGTTTAGATCTTCTCTTCCCTCTACCAGGGATTACAACTACAATATTAAGAATACAATTACAATTATAATTACAATTAATGTTAAATTTACAAATACAATAAAAATCAGGGTACTAAGAGATTAACTCATTAATAAAAGCTAGACAGTTTATGGTAAAAGTTAAGAAGAGAGAAGCATTTCTTTTATTGATTAAGTAAAATTAAACCTACTCTACGAAGTAAGAAAATGCTTAATAAGTTTGCTTTTAAATGCTACTAAATTCCGACAGTCTCTGATGTCACTGGGTAGGGTAATCCACAAGCGCGAGAGCGAGATTGTGTATGATGATGAATACGATGATGTCTTATGTGTTGGTATGGCTAGTATGCGGCTATTTTGCGTGCGTGTGAAGAGATTATGATATGATGACAGGTAACTGAAACGAGAGGCAAGGTAGGTAGGTGTAGAGGTGTGAAGGACTTGGAAAAGGAGAACAAGAGAATGAAAATTTCTACGTTCGTTAAGCCGTAGCCAGTTTAGAGTTTGGAAGGATGGGGTAATGTGGTCAGCGCGACGGACATCGCAGACGAAGCGAACACAAGAATTATGAACACGTTGTAATTTTTGCGACTGGTTGACATTGAGGTCAGTCAGTAGAAAATCTCAATAATCGAAGTGGAGCATTACTAGTGTTTCCACTGGTATTCTCTTGAGTGATAGCGGAAGGAATTTTCGAATGCTGTTTAAGGAATGTAGTATGGAAAGCACTTTTTTGGTAATATGGGTTACTTGGTTATTCCAGTTTAAATGCGTATCAAAGTAAACTCCAAGGTTTTTAACACAGGAAGCAAAAGGGATTATATGTCTTCGATTATTGAAAATATTACGTAATTATAAAAATGACGAAAAAAATTATTTATTTGCAACATAAAACCATTGCTTAATAAAGTCAAAGATTGATAATTCGTATGGATAATGTTTAAGCATATAGTTACAAACTGCAGGAAAAGTGTGTACATTCATTAACTTCCGAGTCCTACTCATCTAATAATAATAATAATAATAATAATAATAATAATAATAATAATAATAATAATAAGATTTATTGAAAATCATCCTTCCTCAAATGACGTTGACCACTGGGATTGGAATTACAAGCATCAAAATATAAAGAATAAAGAAATGAGTAAAATAATTATTGGCTTTGTACATTCTTAACGCCTGGGACAGTCTTGCAGACACCGGTTTAATATTCAAGTAACTTAAGTAGTTCTCTCTTTCTCAACTGATGTCACATATGGTCAAATCCAATTCTTGACCGTGTGCCATATCAGTCCCAGTATGCAGTTTGAAATATCATGTGCTTATATTATAAATTATATGAATATAAAGCCGGTATGTGCGATATCGTCCCAGAATGCGGTAAGCGGTTAAAACAAAAATTTGTGTAAACATATTTTTTAAGCATCTTTTTATAATTTATTAAACATATTGGACCGACATGCCATTACAAAGAAATAAATGATGATAAAAAGAACCTTCATTTGACTATTTATTATGAATCATTCAGTAACATTTTTAGAATTCAATTCCAATAAATTGTTATAAATTGAAAAGTATTATATAAGAAAAACAATAATTTTTTCCATCTATTTAATTACTAAATTATCTTCCCCTTAGAAGATTAATGTTCAAAATAGTATATAAATTCGGAAATTAATTAGAATAATTTTAACACATTGAAAACGTAAATCACGAAGAAATAGCATTGTTTTCCATCTATTTTTATTATTATTTATTTATTTACTTATTTATTTATTTATTTACTTACTTATTTAGTTATTTACTTATTTACTTATTAGTTATTTATTTATTTTGCTTATTTATTTATTTACTTATTAGTTATTTATTTACTTATTTATATATTTATTTACTTACTTATTTATTTATTTACTTATTTATTTATTTACTTATTTAAGCCACCTTAATTTTAGGGGGAAAGGAGAAAAAAAAAGCAGAATGAAGAAAATATGGAAAATTGACTTACTTACTTATTTATTTATTTATTTACTTATGTATTTATTTACTTATTTATTTATTTATTTATTTATTTACTTACTTATTTAGTTATTTACTTATTTACTTATTAGTTATTTATGTATTTTGCTTATTTATTTATTTACTTATTTATATATTTATTTATTTACTTATTTATTTAGTTATTTATTTACTCATTTATATATTTATTTACTTACTTATTTATTTATTGATTTATTTATTTATTTATTTAATTACTTACTTATTTACTTACTTACTTACTTATTTATTTATTTATTTATTTATTTATTTACTTATTTACTTATTTATTTATTTACTTATATATTTACTTATTTATTTATTTACTTATTTATTTGTTTACTTATTTGTTTGTTTACTTATTTGTTTGTTTGTTTCTTTGTTTACTTATTTGTTTGTTTCTTTGTTTGTGTGTTTGTTTGTTTGTTTGTTTTTTTTTTGTTTGTTTTAGTGTGGAATTTGAAGAGAGGTCTTCAGAATTTCCATCACAATTTTCAGAATCTCATAAAAGGGAATTTTAAAAGATTTAAGGATATACATGTAAATTTTGGTAGACAACCCCTCGCTCCAAATAGTAAGCCTGTAACATCCCAGTTGTAAAGCGAAATGCCATATTTTTCACTGAGGTATGGAAGGCAAGGGTCCACACCTATGGAGTAACGGTTAGCGCGTCTGGCCGCGAAACCAGGTGGCCCGGGTTCGATTCCCGGTCGGGGCAAGTTACCTGGTTGAGGTTTTTCCGGAGTTTTCCCTCAACCCAATATGAGCAAATGCTGGGTAACTATCGGTGCTGGACCCCGGACTCATTTCACCGACATTATCACCTTCATTTCATTCCGACGCTAAATAACCTGAGATGTTGGTACAGCGTCGTAAAATAATCTACTAAAAATGGAAGGCAAGGTACATAATATTAATTAGCTCGGTTGTCAGCATTTATCTGCAGTGCCTGATTTGTGTCTCGCTCAAAGCATGTCGTAGTGTATGTGCATGTATTTATTCACACTGCAAATGGGTGGCAGTGATAACTAATTACACTCAATAATGACAATAATAAACACAACCAATAAAAAACAATAATCAATAATAATAATAATAATAATAATAATAATAATAATAATAACAAGGAGCATCCTAAATTAAATGAAGCATGGTCACTTAAAATGACATTTAAAGTAAATCTAATTTGTACCTTAACCGTAAGTTCGAACTAAGACCCACGAGTGTGACAGATTCATATCTGCACAAGTACCTTTCGACACTACTCTTATTTCGCTGTCAACTCACTCACTGCACTGATTCTACCTGATTTTACTAACACTTCTAACCATTTCACTGTTCAAATACTTTGCACAGCTACTTCACTGACACCAACACACTTCACTTATACAATAGACTTCACTGACACTACACACTTCACTGACACAACACACTTCCTCACTGATAGAACACTTCACATAACAAGATATCAATTACACCCTTTAAGTAGTGTATATAATATACTACCGGCTATTATTAAAGTCCTTAAGCCTATTTTTAAGTACATTTTTGGTTATTGGTAAAGCCTTTAGTAAGTCTGCAGGTAAAGCATTCCAGTCCCTGATAGTACGATTGAGAAAAGAAAATTTTCCAGTGTCCGTCCTCTGTAGTGTCTAAAACCATTGCTTTCTGGGTTTTTCTATTGATGGAAATTATATCGACTCTTCTATGAGAATCATCTTCAGACTCACAATGATTCTCCTCATGTACTTCCCATCCTCTGTTTCTTATATAATTTGGGTTATGTCATGGATTCTGCTGTATGAGATTGTGGATAGTGACGTATAAGAGATTGTTTAATACATGAGAGAGAGAGAGAAATCGTCCGGCCTTAATTAACGATGACCACGAGGATCCGGAAATTAATAGCATATAAAAATATAATTAATTAAATATGAGTATTGTCATAAAAATAAAATCTAATAATTAACCACCACTGATTATCAATTATAAAATAAAATCTTAGAAGATGACTTTAAAATTATACTCATAAATAAAATATTTTATTTAAAATCAGCATATCCTTAATTAAGGCCTTCTGATTGGTATAAATGAAATTGTATAATCTGCAGGGAATCTTTAAGAATTTGCGAGATGATTTTTTTTAATTTCAAAAGATGATATTGATAATTGTTTTAAAAAATTATATGTAAATTTTGGTAAAGAACTCCGAGCACCAAAAAATAAACCTGTCACTGACCAATTGAAGAGAGGGATGTTATACTTGGCACTAAGGTAGGGAATGCAATGTTCGTAAATGGCCCTCTTTTCCTGATCAACCTGATGAGCCTGGTTTAGATCTCTCTCCATGCGTATAGTTGGATCTATGATAATAGCCTTTTGTTGTTGCCTGTTTATTGCTATTATATCCGCTCTTCTGTGAGAGTCGTCTTCAGAAATGCAGTGGACCTCTTCATGAATTTCCCAACCCTTGTTCGAAGAAGACAGGTGATAGCTCCACGGACTCTATGATGCCTGTTGTTACGCAATAACTCTCCTTTCCGACAAAAGCCCAACACGTGGCCAAGAGATAATAGAAGTGCAATTCAATTGTTTTAATAAAAATGAAACTGATTCAACAAACCCTTCTTGACTTGTAATCGTCCATAGAGTTCAGTGAAGAATCTAGTGGAATATATTTTGTAATGATGAGATGATACAAAAATGTATTACAACTTTTGTAAGTGTTTTAATATTTTATGCTCGACCATGCCGAAATGTAGTAATTATACACCTGGTAGCAGCCCTTTAATGGACCGCATTAAAGTACACCTATTCATTAAAGTTCAGGTGTTCCACCAATCAGAAAACACTATTGTAGCAATATGAAAGCGCAATTATCGATTATTCTCGGATATGCAATCGAAACACAACTAGCGAAAAGTCACGGAGGCTGGAAATCCAATACTGTCGCAGAAGGTTATGTTCTGTTACTATAATAATTAGCGTTAATTGTAAATAATATTCAAATAAATTCAGTTTGTCATCTCGTTTTTCAATGTCTAAATCAATTTCAAGGTTATATCAAGATTAATGTTTATTTTACTCTCTAAATTATATCAAGGTCGATGACATTTGTTTCTCGGAAAAAGTCAATACTTTCGCGTCTGCGCACATCTCACAATTTACTAGATATTGCACCAGGTCAGTTCCACTCCTCAGTTAGATATGAATAAAATGAATACTTATGAATAATTTCAAGTCAGAAATATGGTCGAGCATAAAAAGTCGTATGAAACTTGCCTATATTGGTAATTAGGACGCGAGTATGTTTATGAAACGAGCTTGCGCTCGTTTCATAAACATACTCCCGTCTTAATTACTACCATTATAGGCTCGTTGCATAATGTACTATTATTGCATTAGAGTACTTTATTTCTTCTAATCTTTGTATACTTACTTCTAATCTTGTAATAGTCAATTAAATCCCACTCGAGTTTTGATTTTCTCTAGATAAATCAAAACCTCCAGTGAGATTGATGTAGATAAACTTGATGGAAATAACAGGAAGATAATGAACGATAAATGTAGGACCTACACAGTTTTACAGTTGAATGTGACTATACTTTACGAGATGATTGATTTGAAATTGATTGGTGGAAAAAAATAGAATGAAGTAGTCGTATTGATTAATTTGAAGCGCTGGTTCATGTACACAGAATATTGATGCTGTGGATATCACGTACAGTATATTTTTTGTGCAGTTGGCACTTGCTCTCCTAATTTATATTTGGTACAGCCTACAGTGGACATGTACATATTGCCTGGTCATCATCGGTTATTGGAAACCACCTGTAGATCTGTTCCGTTTTCATTTGCAATGCTAACATATTGCAGGATTAAATTTGCAGCTCCCAATGTAGTGGAAGCGCGATAAGCGTGTTATCAAGGGATGGGAATGTTGATTTGTTATCGTTGCTTTATAGCCAACTCAGGGTAATTAACAGAAGATAATACGTGTCACAGAATGACAACTAAATATTTCAGTTGTTCTTGCCCCTAAAAATGACATATCGGGGGTTAAAATCTACATGAAGTACAATCATATTTACTGTAATATCTACTCTATACGAGATTACACTTATATAAAGCTCTTACTCTAACTTCAACAAACTAAATTATTTATTACTAGCCGTACCCGTGCGCTCCGCTGTACCCGTTAGAAATAAATATAAAGTAATTACATAATTGAAATAGGTCGTTTGATCCAGGGAACATTCGTGTTGGATAGAAGGATAAATCGTTTAATATGTTACTTAATTTAAATTACATTTAAATAATTAAAATGAGGTCATTTTGGCCCAGAGAGCAATCGTTTGGTGCAATGACAATTTCTTTAACATGTTTTTTAATTGTTACTAAATGCAACCATGATTTAATGAAGATTGACATATCATTTAGTCTTAATGTGTATTCTTTATATTACTTGCTATATGTTTCAGAAGTCACTGTAATAACATTGTAGAATTATGTCCATCTAGAGAAACTACACTTTCCAATGGTGAAATAATAATTAAACAATTAATTAGCTTCCGATATTACTTCATACAAACACAGAAACATTCTCTGTAGGCTATATTTAATAGCTTTCGGTTGTTGTTGTTGTCCAAGGCCCCTTATAGACGAAGTCATTTGTTTTTATTTCAGTACAGCGCCTGAGATGGCGTTGTTATTGTAATTTTAAAGCTCATTTATCTCATTAAATATCAGTCCTATCAAAATTTTGTGTAGAATAAAACTTTTCGGAAATTATTTTTAAAGAAACGTTTGTTATGTACCATTTTTCATGAAAATCAATAATAAGCGAGATATTTCGATTTATTTACTTCAGACCCCCTTATAACCCGCCTTTTAAATAAAGTATTTTGAATGCCATATAGCCTAAAATCTAAGTTACAACGAACTTAATTTATATTCCTATTTTCATATAAATCGGTTCAGCCATTATCGCGTCAACTGCCAAATATTAATTGTCACTATAACAGATGTTATTCTGTTGGACCAATTAATAACATCTTTAGTAAATTCGTCTAGGTAGCAGTGCATGATTCTGTACAGATTGCTGTGCACTTTACTGCGGAATCCCGGCCATTAGTCACTCAGCTGAGTGCGCTCCTTGTATAATGGCAGTTGACTTGAAATAAAAACGTCAACGTATGTGCCCAACTTGGGGTCAGGCCACAAGAGGGAAACGCTGTAGGAGGAGAGTTCGGTCCGGTGCTGTGGATTGAATTCGGCGTAGCTCAGTGATCAGAGCGCTTCGTACGTAGAACCAAGGACCCGGGTTCGATCCCCGGCGCCGAAGCGAATTTTTCTCCTCAAATATTAATTGTCACTATAACAGGTGTTATTCTGTTGGACCAATTAATAACATCTTTAGTAAATTTCTTTTGTTCAGATGCAGTTTTTTCTAGAATTATAAGAGGTGGATGAATGAATTTTTCTAGTAGATATTACAGACCTAGTTTTATAGAATATAACCTCATTTAATAGTTGCTTCTTATTGAAATTTGCTTTAAAATATTGTTTAACTTGTTTGGTTTTTTTCCCTTAAATATCTGTAATTCTGTAGCCGGGATGAAAAGGGTCTTAACTCAATTTTTTGTGAAAATGAGATTTGTGCGAGATCGTGCGTATTTGCTTGTTTTCCGCACAGAACCAATACGCGGTAAGTGTGAAATACCACATTCAATATTCCCAACGTAACACACATAACAATTTCCCTCTTCTTACCGCTTAAGCGCGACATTCATTTTACTGCTTTAGGCTTTTAACATATTATTTTTAGAGACGTTTAACATTGTAATAATTATAAATTGGAAACTTACCAGTGCAATTTCACCTAAATTGCAATGTTAATTGTTGTTTTTAAATATTTGCAAAGATTAAGTAAAGTCTACTACTCCACGAAACTTATTGCATTCCTGATACAAGTAACATTAAGGAAGCCGTGAAAAAATCAACGAGATTCCAGATGCCGATGTTATTACTGCAATATTTTATATAAATAATATTGTTAAAATACTAAAATGAAATTAAATCTTTACATAACCTTACCGTTTGTTTTAAGTTCGCATTTATAGACTGGGGGGAAAAAAAAGACAGACTATATCACGGCCTGCTGGAGTATAGTAAACACAGAAAACATTTTATAGCAACAATGTTGAAGAAACTACGTTTCGCTTTTTCAATCTTTTCCTCGACCATGAAAACGTTAACATACCGCTCTTGTAACGTATATTACTATTGTATATATTCTGAAAGCGGAAACAATTCTCTACAATCTGGTAAAAGGGTTAAAGTCAAATAAGACTCCTGACTGGATTTATAGAGCGTTACCAAATGTCCTAAGTACTTTTTGAATCGAGCAAACACAGAATAAAGGTCTTAAGAAATTTTAATACTTTATTCCTTACAAATCATCACAAGTTTACTTTCCACGCTTCCCTATTAAAAAGGTCTAACTTGTATTTTAGCCATTTATCACATACTGATGTCCTTTCCTTTTAAAACTTTAAGCACCAGGGTAAACAGTCCTATAATTGTTTAAGATCCATTTCCCATTCCTAATAATTTACATTTCTCATTTATTTTGACATGAAAAAGGTCTTATTTTAAATAATCCGTTCTACTCAGTTTGGATTCTAGTCTTAAAAGGTTTAAGTGCAGCTACTTTTGGAAATAATCAAGAAAATTGTTAAATGTTAATTAGAAAAAACTCTATAATTGACACCAATTTCAATCTTTCTACTGCTCTCCTGAAAAGTATAACATTTTTACTTAAGACCTTTTTCCTCCCGGTCACAGAATTATAGTGTAATATATATTCACGACAGTGTTTAAATTAAATTAAATTGTTGTAATAAGAGCCTCTGTGAAACTTGAAATTTCTATATCAAGTACTTTCTGAGAAAAGTGCACCTGAGTACAAAAAATGTACATTCAGGAAAAAGAATGTAAAGTTTTCTTGTTTTCGCTTACTATGAACTCGTCCTAAAAGCTCCAGACTCATATTCTTCGTCTTCATCATCATCTCTCTACCTCTTTGTGTGTCTTTTTGTTTTTCTTGCCTCTTTCTCTGAGTTACGAGGGAATGACTGAAATTCTACGAGAAAAGGGGGCGTGGAATTTTATGCATGGATATAGAAAAATTGTGAAAATCAAGACAAGAACAACAGTAAACACAAAACTAATTTCATAATCATATTCTAGACATACTTAACTATAAACGGATATAAAAATACAAAATTGCAGAATTTTCGTCCTAATTTGATTGTTGAAAATGTGTCAATCACGTAAAAATCACAACTTCACAGAACAATTCAAACAAAAAAAAAAAAACAGTAAATGCAGAAAGTGGTAAATATAGCAGCGTGACAAATAATTGAATGAGATGTCCCGAGAAAAATGTGTACGTTCACAAAATATCACTCTATTCCTTCCAGAGTTATAAGGGAATGACTGAAGTTCTATCACAGTCTAGTATATACAGTCATGAAGCTTGAGTTTATGAAGATACTAGGAACAATAGACTGTGCAGTTACTATTTCGAATTGTCTGTTATGAGGCGATAGTAGCGATCCTAGTGGTTAGCAACTATCTATGGATGCATATTTACTACATATTGAGCTTCGTGTCTGTATATACTAGACTGTGGTTCTACGACAAAAGGGGGCGTGGCACTGTATCTATGGAGATAGAAAAAGCGTGAAAATCAAGACATAAACAACAGTAAACACAAAACTAATTTAATAATCATATTCTAGATGTACTGAAATATAAAAGACACAAAAAAATCCGATTTTTCGACCAAATTCGGTGTTCAATCACCCCTCAATTAGTAATGGAGTTAGTTACTAGTATAGTTTATTGATTGACTCGTTGCATGATTCATTAAATTACTAGACTGATTCAGTTACTCGTTGACTCACTACCGGCCGATCCATTAACCTACTTAACTGATTTCAAATAAAATATCTTCAAATGTCATTGGCGTGGTCTGTATAACGCTGGCTTTCTGTGCTCGAGGTTGCGGGTTCGATCCCGATGGTCGATGGCATTTAAGTGTGCTTAAATGAGACAGGCTCATGTCAGTAGATTTACTGGTATGTAAAATAACTCCTGCGGGACGAAATTCCGGCACAGCGGCAACGCTGATATAACCTCGCCAGTTGCGAGCGTCGTTAAAATAAACCACAGTAATCGAAGACATGTCGGAGCAAAACTGATGTGTTCCTCGTTTGATTGAAAGAGCTTGTAAATTAAAACTAGCAAGCCTATCATCCTAAGCCCTGAGAGTATATTATACTATACCATATTTCATACATGATTATGATATAAGGTGTATGTGCAGAGACCCGAAGTATAGTGTAATATACCTACATTTGTGCCCTAACTGTAATCTGCAGAATATTTTCTGCATTTTTCCCTCATGTCAGTGGCGTTTTCTGAAATTTGGTATATAACTTATTGGACTTCAAAAATAAAACAGCAAATGTCTCAGGACTCAGGGGGCTATGCAAACTCTTCGGTCTCTGCAAAGACGTTGTTAGACTGCTGTTTACAACTGAACAAGGACTCAGAAAACGCCAAATTAAATTTTTTTATTATATGAATGAATTTATTTGTTTGTTTCCGCGAGTATTTCATGAAAAAAAAAAACTTTAGTTCCTTTTTCGTTAACAGCTGCCAGTGTTCAAAATTTAAAATTTAGCGATAAATATAGACTAATAATACACAGTGAAAATTGTTTAGATCCCAAAAGTTGTAAATGTCCACCTTTGAAAGAAGCCACGTATGTCAAATATCTGGGTATCATTATTGATCAGAATTTAAAATGGCCTCATCACATTATCTTTGTAAGAGGCTTCGTAAAACAATTTATAAATTCGTTAATCTTCGATGCTACTTACCTATTAGAGTTCTACGAAATGTTTATTTGGCCATTATTCAGTCTATCATTCAATATGGTATAATTGTTTGGGGTGGAAGTACAAAAATTAATCTTGGTCAGTTAAATTTACTACAAAAACGAATAATTAAAATTTGTTTGAAGAAACGTTTCGATTATCCAACTAAATTAATTTATTCTGAATTTAATGTATTTAATATTGAACAAATTTATAAGTATACGCTGTTAAAATTTTATCATAAAAATCGTAATAAGTTTGCATTACAGACACAATTATGACACAAGACGAAATATTAATTCAACATTAGTAGAACCTAAATGTCTCACATCTGCTGGTCTAAAGCATAGCATAAATTTTGGCCCTTTGGTTGTACAATGCTTTAACTAAATTACAACCAGAACTTCTAACATGTAACCCACTAACATATAACAAGAAAATTAGAAACGTGTTAATATCTTCAATTTGATTAAATAAATTTATAGCCTATGTGTATGAATTAATCAACCTATATTATATTTGTATTCTATAATTTTGAAATATATATTAGTCCTACTTTTCACGTGCGATATTATTCTTCTCTAGTGTTAATATTATATTATATAATTCCATTGCCGCTGTAATTATATTTTAGTTCCTATTTTATTTTACTTATTTATTTATAATATTATGTTTTATTTTAATATTATATCTGAACTGCGACCGAGCACGAGCGCTGCTCATTCGGTCTCAAATTTTGTTAATACTACTGTATCTTCTTCTTATATTGCTTGTATTATTTTATTTGTATTTCTCTTTGTTTGTTTTGTAATTATATTTCTTTATTCTGTATATTTGAAATAAATAAAAATTGAAATGTGTTCATGTTCAAATTTCGTGAGTATGAGGCTATTTTTATAAATAATTAGTTTTCGCGACATTTCGCTATTAAATGTCATTCACTTTCCGGATTTTGAAAAAAAAAAACATTTAGGGGCCCAAATTTGAAAAAAATATACCCAATGCAGGATTGTACTAAAACCGATATATCTAAACCGTTTTTTAAGATAGATTCAAACAGGTTTTTGCAATGTATTTGCAAAAGCATGTTCTACAAACCGTCTGTAACAGAATTTTGATATTAGTCCCTATGTCTGTAAAATAAACAATTAAAATTGAATGACAATTTTCTGATTTCCTTTCTTGCAATCAAACAGACGTATTTTTTAAATGAAATCAATTAACAAACTTCTGTTACAGAGAAAATTTTCCTAATAGTCTAAAGAATGTGTGTTCTAAATTGCATGCAGGTATCTTTAATAGTTCAGAAATTATATCAATTTTTGTCTGGCAATGTAGCAAAAAAAAAATGAAGTTACTGGAAACCGATAAAAGCGGGCGTGTGATTTAAAAATCCATAGCGCAGGAAGTTTAAAAATGACGTCTCAACATCCGATAAGGGCACAAATACCCACAAAATGTTATGCAATGCATTCCACACATATCAAAGAGTATTTTAAAGAAAAAAAAAATTGAACATTTAATTTACCGGAAACAACAATAAAAGTGGGCGAGTGATTTAAAAATCCATAACGCAGGAAGTTTAAAATTGGCGACTCAACATCCGATAAGGGCACAAATACCCACAAAATGTTATGCTATGCATTCCACACATATCACAGGGTATTTTAAAGATTTTATTTTTTTTTTAATTTACTCATGTTTCACCAAAAAATGCCATTCTCTCCCCTTAAGAGAAAGGAGAATGGTTTTGGTTAACTTAAATGAATTTCCCCTAGCGCCAAAAAGAAGTCCTTACACTTCCCATGTATTAATATTCATTTTGTATCTCTCACTGAAGTGAGAAATACATGGATTGTAAATGGACTTCTTTTCGTCGTTAACGTTATTGGCTTATTGTCTATCTTCCTCAAAACGGACAGTGGGATCAAGAATGAGAATTAAGTTTTCAAATATTCCCCTTATTTCGTTAATATACAAAAAAATCACGACCGTAATAATGGGTAAAGAAAATCCGTATACATGACAAGAAACGTAGACAGGAGACAGGATATTGTTTGTACTAGGGAGGTAGCCGTCAATATGACGTATTATATGCGCATGTGTATGTGCACGCGCGTGGACAGAAGCCCATCTCCGGGAGGTAGTTGAGAGACAGACCCTTAAGGGCTGCTTTCCTAACTCGGACATACCAGGGAGCCCTCCCAGACAGGTCCCTGACGGCCGCTATATAACACAGAGCGCCCCGGAACGCCAGCATAGCATCTCCCAAGCGGCTCTCGTCCTCATGGCCATTCCGCAGTCGCTAATGAGGACACAACAAGCTTCCATTGTTAATGGCCGCCACTGAGCATTTCCCCCCACTACCAGCAAGCTACACTCATCCAGTTAGCAGAAATCATCTGTCGAGAGTTCCTAGCGGATTAGATGTAATTACATTAATAAACTTTCAACAGACAAGAAATAACTTGCTGGCCGTGTCCACTCGGTGTTACCGAAACTCGTATACCTTATCCTGAAACCATTTTTATAGAACGGAATTAAGGAAATAGTAACGTTAAATGGAGAGTGTTATTTACACAATTTTTTAAACAAAAACTATATAGCCTATATTTATGAAACCAAATTAATGGAAGAACAAAATGGATTCCAGAAAGGTAGATCATGTTCTGATGGGTAATATACTCTAAAAATGATAATAGAAAAACAAAGAGTTTAACAAAGAGACACATTTGCTTTTATCGATTTAAAAAAGGATTTTGATCAAAATAATAGAAAAAAGGTCCATTTTGAATCTTGCGTACACTACTTTTAACACTTGAATATAAGAAATTGATTAACTAGTGGACTTACTCGTGTTAATTATGTACATTGGACAGACAGGCAGATCATTCCAAACACGCTACAAAGAACACATTAAAGCAATAACCAGAGGACACAATACATCTACATACGCCGATCACATAACCAGTGCTAACCATATATACAATAACATAAATGCGGACATGGAAATCCTACACATACAACCCAAGAACCAAAAACTCAACACACTAGAACAATACGAAATATACAAACACACCCTGATCAAATTCTCAACACACACACACTATTTGACTCTACTATTGAACACCTTTCAACAATCAAACGCACCCACGTAACAGGCAGAGAAGTTCGAGATGACGCCGAGATCTGTTAGGCTCTGAGGATGGTGTGATGAAGCACTGAAACAGCTGTAAGCCGCACAGACTTACATAATTAACACGAGTAAGTCCACTAGTTAATCACTTTTTTAGAAAAAAAAAAGTATTTGAAATTCTGAGAGAAGATCATGTTCCAAACCAACTAATAAATGCAATCTATTGTACTGGAAACAACCAAACTGAGTGGAATTCAATTAATCAAGGTGTTCGACAAAATTGTAGTTTATCCCATGGATACAGATCATATGACTAGAAACTGGAAGAGGACGAAACATGGTTATGAACATCAATAGGTATTTAAAGTTATATATATTACTGTTTGGAGATGATGTAATATTATTAGCAGATTCTGAACATGGCCTCCAACGTTCTGTTTTCCAATTACAATTCATTTCTAAGGAATACGAGATGGAAATGAATAAAACTGAAGTAATGGTATTCGTCGGAAAAAATAATCTTCGCAGCAAAATTTGCCTTTATAATAAATCTGTAGAATAGGTCTCATGTTTTAAATATTTGTGTTATCATTTGAGCTATGAACAAGAGAAGGTTATTTCTACAAAACTGAATTACTTTAACCATGCAATGAATATCATTAATAACATTTTCGAACCTTCTCTTGTCCAAAAAACATACAAGAATTAAAGCCTATAAAACATTGGCGAGACCTGCTCTCATGTATGGAAGTGAAGCTTGGATTATACGTAAATGTGATGAACACCGAATCACTGCCAATGAAATGAGTTTAAGAAGAACAGATTACTAAATTGGACAGAAAAATTTGGTAATTTGAAAGAATTAAATATTGACTCAATTTTAGAGAAAACTCAAAATTACAGACAGAAATGAAAAAAGGATACCATGCAAAGCACTAAATTACCACCGTTTAGGAACAAGATTTTTGGAGTGAGACCGTAACAGGCTAGAGAACTAGCTCCTGATTGGCCCGCAGAGGGAAGCCCTACTATTGCATATATACCGGCTAGACATGGTCCCACATCACTTCATTCCCTGAAGAAGATGGCAGAGTTAGCCATCGAAAGCTTGGAAGCAAATCTCCAACTCACCTGGCTGAGAACCCGAGAAGAGTTATTCTGCATCAAACGCCGGGAAAGCCTCAAGTCATACACTATTTCTTTCTTTCGAAAAAGTAAAAATTCAGTCTCCTATGCACTACTGCCCTAGAAGAATAAAAGTGTTTTCCCTTCCTACTGAAAAATTTCATATTTTGCACGTAGGAGTTATTGCAGGAACAACGACCGTATCACAGTCTAGTATGTACAGTCACGAAGCTTGAGTTGTGAGGGTGCTAGGAACAATAGACTCCGCCGATACTATTTCGCACTGTATGTAATGAGGCGATATTAGCGATCCTAGTGGTTGGCAACTATCTATGGATATATATTTACTACGTATTGAGCTTCGTGACTATATATACTAGACTGTGTCGTATAAATGAGATTATTGTCTTCAAACTCACAGATAACACACATCAGACGCTCTTCTTTCTCATTGTTATCAGCTTGCATTATTTACCGCTGATAGTGCCGCATACAAACATTGTTACCACTAATTATTGAATGACCCATGTATTAACTTAAGTAAATACGTGACTCGAATGACATTATTTAATGACTTAGGCCTATTTTAATTTATGCTTAAGTTAATACATCTTGTAACCCTACTACATTAAGGTTAAGAACGCATGGGAATTAACATTTTGGAACTGAAATATTGCTGAATATTTTGGAGTTACATGCTATACAACTTTTAGCTGTAGCACCACTAATGTCCTGAAATAAATCCGAGGGAGGATCGTTTGTTAGATTTATTCCTGTTAAGAATTCCAGCTTACTTAATTTATTACGCACCAACTGCAACGAAAGAATAATTATTTTCTCCAGTGACTACATAAGTCTAACTCAAAACAGAAGCTGTTTTGCAATTCGTGGCTTTAAAATATCTCTTTCTAGAAAACAATGCTTTGAAATCGCCGGCATTATTAGTAAAGAATGATTTTGGGTTGTATGAAAGACTTGCTTAATGTTCCTCATTTTTAAGTACGGGTAGAGCTTTGTTCAGCTCCAACTTGTTACTTTATGTTCATACTAATTCAGCACACGCAGCAATTAACATTCTGTGTAGACATGACGGAGCGCCCAAAGCAAAGCTTTACGTTTCCTTTTCCACATATACAATAAATACCAGAATATTAAATACATAAGGTAGCGGCATACTGAAATTACCACAAATACAGGATGGATGTGATAGTTAACGAATAAGAGATTGTTAAATATTTGAAAAAAAAAACATAATAATAATAATTTATTTATTTAATCTGGCAGAGCTAAAGGCAGTAGGCCTTCTCTTCCGCCTAGCCAGACTCTAATTCTAATTGGTTACATAGAAAAACTATGAACTTTCAACCAATATAATATACTCAGGGACAAAAAAAAAACCGCACACTTAAATATTTGCTGGTATTTTGCAAAACATTATTTTCTCATACAATATTATGGTAGCCATCTGTTGTTATGGAGACGTGTATACATTGTTGATTGTTTTTTTTTTGTTTTATAAACAAGCCATTACAACCAAATATTCCAATTTTGCTTTCGGAGTCTCAGCTATAACAATTTTGTCTCAACCATTTTGTGCTTCATTATCGTTATTTCTTTATTTTTACATTTTCTGAGTTTAAGTGGGGTTGTAACATTTATCTTAAAACAAGATGCGACCTGAAGATATGGCTCGAGCTGTAGCCCTTTACGATGATGGACGCAGTGTACGTTACTTTAAAAAATGTTATGAATATGGCTAGAAGCACAACCCATGATGCCATAAAACGGCATAGAGAGACTCTAGAATGTACCAGAAGATCAGGTTCGGGTCGTCCAAGAGCTACAAATCCAAATGAAGACAGGTTTATGGTGTTGAGAGTACTTAGGGAGCGCAACCTGCCAGCTACTAGTGTAGCCCAGCAATTTGTTAACATGCATGGACGCCCAATTTCGGCCAAAACAGTTAGAAGGAGGTTGAAAGCAAGTGGACTGATATCAAGTAGACATGCAACTGGTCCCAGACATCTCAGGATGCATCGAGTTGAACGACTGCGTTTTGCAAATGATCACAGGGATTGGAGAAATGGACAGTGGAGCTGTGTTCTGTTCACCGATGAGTCCCGTTTCAATCTGTGCTCACCTGATGGACGTGAAAGAGTTTGGAGAAGGAGGGGAGAATGATTTTCACAGTGTCGCATTTCCGAAAATGTGCCTTATGGAGATGGTGGAGTGGTGGTTTGGGCAGGGGTGTGTACGGATACTCGTACAGAGTTGGCTTTTGTTGAAAATGGAAGACTAACAGGTGATAGGTATATAAATGAATGTTTTGCTGATCATGTTGTGCCATTTGGCCAATTTGTAGGCGATAATTTTGTTTTAATGCATGATAATGCACGGCCGCATATTGCCCATGCGGTCGGAGATTATCTCCAAGAAGTGGGAATCCATGTTCTTCCATGGCCAGCAAGAAGTCCAGACATGAACCCAATTGAACACGTGTGGGGCATGCTGGGACGGCGTGTTAAGAATAGACGACCGAGACCAGAATCGTTACAAGAGTTGAGGCGAGCACTTGGCGAAGAATGGGAACTTATTCCTCAGGAAGACATGCTAACCAAATTGAGAGCATGCCAAGACGTATGGATGCAGTTATTCAAGCGAGAGGGGGGTAATACCCGTTACTAAAAAGAGTTTTTAATGTTTAAGGCACCATAAAATGAAAAAAAAAACAGACCAAACGATGCCATAGTTATACGCCCTTCGTAATTTTTTGTAAATTTGTTTTTTTTTTCAAATGTTGTCGTATAAGGTGCTAAATGAAAGCTTATTTTGTTTAAATGGGTTTTGTTTCATTTTTAAATAATTGGCAACAAAATACAAGCAAATATAGAAGTGTCCGGTTTTTTTGTCCCTGAGTGTATTATAGTTTTAAGAGGTTTGAATAGTGTGTAAGAGGGTCTTAGACTACTGCGTGTTCAGTTCAAAGTGTGTCATGGCTCGCTGTATGTCGTCATGTGGCTAGCCGATGAGCCTAGATAATTCAGTCTTCCTACACTGCCGCAAAAGCGTATTACCTATGTGCCAGAGAAATTTTCTAGCAAGTACGGCGTTCATTCTGAAGAGTACTTACCGATACGTACTGTAACGCCGGTAGTGGCAGGAATGTGAACTGTTTCGAAACACGTACTGAGGTGAGTTTTTTTCTTACTGTCGGGATATGGCGAGAGGGTTAAGACGATTACTTACGTATTTGTTGGCATTAATTTCGACGATCAACATGGACACGGAGCATTTTATTTGTGTTGTGGAATGTTACCGTACGCAACCGATGATAACAAATACCCTGCGTACGACTTGCCTGCGCAAAACACAGTTCGGAAGAGGTTATGGTAGCACACAGACTTTACAGACCGCCATCTGTTGCTACGACGTTCAAGTTATACCGTACGCGTTCTCAAGTTCAGATTGAACGCCTTGAATAATAGGCAACTTCTCTGACATAAAAGCTAAAACTCGCTTCAAATCGCTGACTCACAACAGTGACGTCATGACACACTTTGAAATGAACACCCAGTAGAAATGTTTAGCTTTAGGGGAGAGTCGGGTAGTATCGGACATCGGGTAATATCGGATAGTGAGTTTCATTCATCTACCACACGATCATAGTACCTGATTGACATGGTTACGTTTCTGTGATGTCGCATAGAGAAACGTAACCATGTCATTCAGGTACTACCATATGGTGGAAGATGAAAGAAACGCACTGTCCGATATTACCCGATGTCCGATACTACCCGACTCTCCTCTAATGTAGTTCTGTTTGTAAGTATACATAAGGGTGTAATTATTTGACTTATTTGAACTGTTGTATCAGTGAAGCCAGGTGAGTCAGTGAAGTTATGGTTTTACAGTGTAGTGAATAGTTATCAGTGATAATTTATAGCGTCAATGAAATGTGTTCTATAGTGTCAGTGAAATGTGTTATAGTGTGTCAGTGAAATGTGTCCTAAAGTGTCAGTGAAATGCGTCATAGTGCCACTACAGTGAGTGAGATGAGAATAAAGTGAAAGGCTATTGAAACTTATGTAGGGCCTATACATATGTAGGTTGTATTGTAAAATTAGGTTATTTTATGTTTTATTATTAAATTGTAATTATTGTGTTAAATTGTATTGCTCATTCTTATTGCATTTTATGTATTCTTATTGTATTGTGTACTGTATAATTGTATTGTGCATTTATTATATTGTGTATTGTAATTTTATTGTGTATTGTTTATATTGTGTATACCACTGCCACCGGTGCTTGCCCACTTGCAGTGTAAATAAATACATACATACTTTGTATTTTTTTGTTATTTTAGTAGGTTATTTACGACGCTTTATCAACATCTTAGATTATTTAGCGTCTGAATGAGATGAAGGTGATAATGCCGGTGAAATGAGTCCGGGGTCCAACACCGAAGGTTACTCAGCATTTGCTCATATTGGATTGAAGGAAAACCCCGGAAAAAACCTCAATCAGGTAACTTGCTCCGACCGGGAATCAAACCCGGGCCACCTGGTTTCGCGGCCGGACGCGCTAACCGTTACTCCACAGGTGTGGACCATACGTTGTATATATGTATTTATTTACACTGCAAATGGGCAAACATCCGGTGGCAGCGATAACGTAATTACACACAATAAAAATAATACACAATAGAATTAAAATACACAATAATTAAATTAATAATAGTACATAAAATAACCTAATTAATAAGTGAACCTAATTTTATATTACAACCCACATATGTATAGGCCCTACATAAGTTTCACATTGATACTGACAACAACCTTTCACTTCACTCTCATCTCACTCACTGCACTGACACTATGGCACATTTCACTAACACTTTAGAACACATTTCACTAACACTATAGAACACACTATAAATTAGCACTGATCGAAACTATTTACTGTCATTGTAAACCATAACTTCTCTGACTCACGACGCTTCACTGATACAAGAGTTCAAATAAAACGAACAATTACATCCTTATTCATACTTATAAACAGAACTACATTAAACTGAACGTTTGTAGTCTGAGACCCTCTTACAAGCTATTTTAAAATAAGTTACAGTTCAAACCAAGGGAATAACTTGTCAGGCTAAGTAAATACATGTCACCTTAAGTAATGTAACGACACTTTTTTTTTTATTTAAACTTTATACACTCTTTTTAATTTATTTTTAAATCTCTTTAAGGAAGCACAGCTCTCAAAGACTGCTGCAGGTAGGTCATTCCAATCATTTATAGCTAGATTTAAAAATGAGAATTTGTCTACATCCGTTTTTTGTTTCCTTTATTTGATTTTAAACTCATGATCGTTCCTACCATAGTACCGAGCCGAGCTATTCTTAAGAAATACTAAATAAATTTCAGCTGATAGTTGGACCCTAGATCATATATAGGCCTACTCAGATTGCTCGGCCTTACAGGCTTTGACGGTAACAACTTTTGTCAGGTTTATTATGCTGCCATCTTGTGGTTACATAAGGAGTTACGTCATAACTTCCATTTGAATTGCATTAGCGACTGTACTGCCATCACTTGTTCGTTTACGGCGGACGAGTGGCGATCCTGGCGGTTGTTCTCTTCAAACTGCTACCGATTTTAACATAGGGATGAGCCATCTGTTCTATATGATCTAGGGTTGGACTTTTGCAGCCTGATATATCTCTTAATCTATCTTGATACACTGAGCAGTCTCTTCTCGATTTAACAGGTAGTAGGTCACCACCGTAGCTCAGTCGGCTAAGACACTAGTCGATCCCGAGTTGCGCTCGGGCGTGGGTTCGAATGCCGCTTCAGCTTATTCCATGCCTGGTTTTTTTCCGAGGTTTTCCCCAATCGTAAGAAGAATGTCAAGTAGTCTATGACGAATCCTCGGTCTCATCTCACCAAATACAATCTCGCTATCACCAATCCCATCGACGCTAAATAACCTAGTAATTGATGCAGCGTTGTTAAATAACAAGAAACTGGTAATAAACAAATGTAGAGCCTTAGAATAAATAATATTTCGCACAAATGAATAGTGATAATTTATATTGTAACTAGTCTAGTACAGTATTGGAAACTAAAAACTTGGATACAATACAAAGATTTATTTTCAGTCAGTGACTTTACTTTATAAACGTGTAAGGTACAAGTCCTTATATTACACAATTTAGTACTGTATTAACGTTTTCGGTGGTCATGCCGACTTGGTCAGATACAACTTTTTATGCTGCAATATCATCCCTAAATAAGTACATGTGCCTCTATGACCAAAAATACAATATACATTGATAAACATAAAACATGGTAAAAACAACATGGTTTGGGACATCAATGTTCCTTTTCTTATGTAAATGTACCCTTATTGTCAATTAGTTAAAAACACAAACGTGTGATTACAATACATATAATACAAAATTGCAGGTCTTCACTATATAAAAGATAAAACTGAAAAATTCATGTAAAATACTCTGTGAAGAGATGCTTACAATCTTTAATCTATACTTATCTAATTTGCTTGTGCCCATGTTCTTATTATCTAGTTATACACGCCTTTTCTGTGTCCAAAAGATGTATATACTCGTACACCATAATGTATGTGTTGAGATTGTACCTTGAAACCTTAATTCATCAAAGTTGTTATAGATGACATTTACAACAGATGATGTTTCTGTATTAGGTTGTCTTCTGATGTTAATTGACGACATAAACTTGAATGTACACTATGACATACGATAATCTACAATCTAGGATAGAAGTGATAAAGTTAAGTAATTAAACTAAATAAAATCGAAATTTATTGTCGAATTACGTGTGTGTTAAAGATAATATATCATAATATTGTGACTGAAATCATATTAAGAAAAATTTAAAATTGAATGGATATATTATTAAATCAATTTAAGTATAGGGGAGAGTCTGATAGTATCGGACATCGGGTAATATCGGACAGTGAGTTTCTTTCATCTACCACACGATGATAATACCTGATTGCCATTGTTACGTTTCTGTGATGTCGCATAGAGAAACGTAACCATGTCATTCAGGTACTACCATATGGTGGTAGATGAAAGAAACACACTGTCCGATATTACCCGATGTCCTATACTACCCGACTCTCCCCTATATATTGTTAGGTTGATGGCTTAACTTTAAATGAAGAGATATTAAAGGTTTTATAGAATAAATTCAATTTCGTATGACGTGTTACGTGTATAGGAACTTAGATGGTTAATTTGAGGAAGATGTCCAAATTCTATAGTTTTCTGAAAAATTATTCAAAATGAATTGCAGAAAAAATAAAAACTTGGACCTTGAAGTGAAGAAAAAAGAGCGAGAGGGGGGAGGGGAAGTCGGACATTTTAAGTGATTCCGCATTACACAAACGATTGTAAACTTGTGCCGTTTGAATTTATACTCAGAAGTGGAATGTAATATGAAATTTATTACCGTTTTCTCCTTTCAACTCTCCGAATCCTCTTAGTAGTCTGTTTGGTTTTGATTGAAACCTTTGACGGTGAAATTAAATCACTAATTGGAGCTCTAACTGTGTTGCGAATGTTTTTGCTACCTCCAGACGTTAAAATCAAGGTATCGCATTACTGAAATAAATTAACGTTTTGTTTCTGCAACTATTATTTCACGTCTGACGAGTCCCTCAGAGCAAATTAAAGGGGTAAGAGCGAAAGCGGAAAAGTTAAGGGAGCACAGTTGGTCTTCCAGATTTATTTAACCTCTGCGTTTCGCTGTCAACTTGGATGCCTACGAGAGAAGCGTGTTCCTATTCAGGAGATACTGCTTTCTTTAAACTCATACACATTTAGACATTTCTTTAGACTCAACTAATGAATTGTTTAAGGTTATAAATTGAATTAATCTACTTCATATGAATTGTACAATTTTGTATAGCTTAACGAAAATATGCTTGTAAATTGAATTGAGACCCGGAATCCAAGAGGGGCCCAACTCCATTTTATATCGAAATCGAGTTAGATACACGATTGCATTGATTTCGTTACTGGGAATCTGTATACAAAAAATAGATGCCCAACTCCAACATTTAACCATGCTAAAGTGATGTGAAATATCTATCGGAACCAAAGAGAGACCCAACTCCAGGCACTTGGCCTCTCTTGTACTCCATTAGGCAGTTGCGGAATTTTGTCGCTAGATGACAGCAGGAGCGTTCTACATCAGTTTTTTGAAAATGGCTTCAGCTTCAGACAACGAATCATCTGCTGATAGCATAAGCATAAGATAAGAATTTCGTGATTAAAAGAATCACTTCCTTCAGTATTTCAAAAAGACAGCAACAAAAAGTGGAGAAAAATTCAAAATATCTGAGTATAAAGTTATTACCTACAGTAAAACTCATGAGAATGAGATTGCAGTTTCACGAACAATTTCAAATATTGTGTTTGATTACTTCAGATTAATTAAGCCAAATTCTAAGCCGGATCTTCCCAATGTACCTTTGTACACAAAACCCTGTCCAGTGAAGGCTGTCAAAATTCGAGACTTAAACACAATCAAAAATCATCTAAGAAAGGACGTAGTCTCTTACATAGAATCACTGCAGTCAGCAGAAAACTTGTCCGATTCTGAGGGCGATTAACATGTTAATGTGTATTGTGTAACAAATAAAAGTATTGTAAATCAAAGTGATTACTTGTCATATACATTATTGTTTGTAAATACCACACATTAACCTTCAAAACCACTCAATATGGCTGCAAACTTGTATGTAAAGGCTCCGGAATCCAAGAGGGGCCCAATATTTAATCACTTTGAAAATTTATTTCTCATGCAAAATAATTAGTAGAAGCTTGTTGCCATGGTTATGAAAAGATGTAATGGAGATGTACTTGCGAGAAAAAATGTAGTTAGTCAAATGCATTTTGTAGCAACAGCAAACATTTTTTCAGTTTCCCAAAAGTTTGATGTAATGGACGTGGGCCCCTCTTGGATTCCAGGTCTCAATTAATTTGTTTACTATGTATTGTATATATTTGTATAGTTTCGCTGATGAATTTTATATGCTTTTAAAATGAATAGTAATAGGTATAGCTTAACTGATGAATTGTATATACTGTAAATTGAATAGTAGTCTGTATAGCTCATTTGATGAATTGTATATGCTGTAAATTGAATAGTAGTCTGTATAGCTCATTTGATGAATTGTATGTGCTGTAAATTCAATAGTAGGCTGTATAGCTCAATTGATGAATTGTTTATGATTTTAAATTGAATTAGTCTACTTCATATGAATTGTACAATTTTGTATAGCTTAACGAAAATATGCTTGTAAATTGAATTAATTTGTTTACTATGTACTGTATATATTTGTATAGTTTCACTGATCAATTGTATATGTTTTTAAGATGAATAGTAGTCTGTATAGCTTAACTGAATAATTGTATATACTGTAAATTGAATAGTAGTCTGTATAGCTTAACTGATTAATTGTATATACTGTCAATTGAATAGTAGTCTGTATAGCTTAACTGATTAATTGTATATACTGTCAATTGAATAGTAGTCTGTATAGCTTAACTGATTAATTGTATATACTGTAAATTGAATAGTAGTCTGTATGGCTTAACTGATTAATTGTATATGCTGTAAATTGAATAGTAGTCTGTATAGCTTAACTGATTAATTGTATATACTGTAAATTGAATAGTAGTCTGTATAGCTTAACTGATTAATTGTATATACTGTAAATTAAATAGTAGTCTGTATGGCTTAACTGATTAATTGTGTATGCTGTAAATTGAATAGTAGTCTGTATAGCTTAACTGATTAATTGTATATACTGTAAATTGAATAATAGTCTGTATAGCTTAACTGATTAATTGTATATACTGTTAATTTAGTAGTAGTCTGTATAGCTCAATTGATGAATTGTTTATGATTATAAATTGAATTATTCTACTTGATACGAATTATACAATTTTGTATAGCTTAACGAAAGTATGTTTGTAAATTGAATTAATTTGTTTATTATTTATTGTATATGTTGTTTGGCTGATGAATTGTCTACGTTTTTAAAATGAATAGTAGTCTGTATAGCTTAACTGATTAATTGTATATACTGTAAATTGAATAGTAGTCTGTATAGCTTAACTGATTAATTGTATATACTGTAAATTGAATAGTAGTCTGTATAGCTTAACTGATTAATTGTATATACTGTAAATTGAATAGTAGTCTGTATGATTATAAATTAACTGATTAATTGTATATGCTGTAAATTGAATAGTAGTTTGTATAGCTTAACTGATTAATTGTATATACTGTAAATTGAATAGTAGTCTGTATAGCTTAACTGATTAATTGTATATACTGTAAATTAAATAGTAGTCTGTATGGCTTAACTGATTAATTGTGTATGCTGTAAATTGAATAGTAGTCTGTATAGCTTAACTGATTAATTGTATATACTGTAAATTGAATAGTAGTCTGTATAGCTTAACTGATTAATTGTATATACTGTAAATTGAATAGTAGTCTGTATAGCTTAACTGATTAATTGTATATACTGTTAATTTAGTAGTAGTCTGTATAGCTCAATTGATGAATTGTTTATGATTATAAATTGAATTATTCTACTTGATACGAATTATACAATTTTGTATAGCTTAACGAAAGTATGTTTGTAAATTGAATTAATTTGTTTATTATTTATTGTATATGTTTGTATAGTTTGGCTGATGAATTGTCTACGTTTTTAAAATGAATAGTAGTCTGTATAGCTTAACTGATTAATTGTATATGCTGTAAATTCATTAGTAGTCTGTATAGCTTAACCGATTAATTGTATATGCTGTAAATTGAATAGTAGTCTGTATGGCTCAATTGATGAATTGTTTATGATTTTAAATTGAATTATTCTACTTGATATGAATTGTACAATTTTATATAACTTAACGAAAGTATGCCTGTAAATTGAATTAATTTGTTTATTATGTATTGTATATGTTTGTATAGTTTGACTGATGAATTGTATACGCTTTGGAGGTGATGATCCGAAGCTGCGCTTGGTCTTGGGTTGGAACACCCGTTTGGTCTGATTGGTTGGTTTCTTCCGAGGTTTTCCTCGTCCTCACTTCACTTGACTCCCGTTTCGTCTGTTGACCTGGTTGGGTTTTTAGGAGATTTTCCCCAACCATAAGGCAAATGCCAGGTAATCTGTTGGTGAATCCTCAGCCTCACTTACAGCTCTCCCAGTGATCACATAATTTCTACTAATCAATATTATAAATACAAGGCTTTTCAAGGTATTTTTTATTTATCTATTAGTGGCTGGGATAGAAGAAAGATCCACCAGATTCGGAATACGCTGATTCCGTCCCATTCTTCTTGTTTTACTTCTTTACTTCCCTTCCATTTTTTCATTTCATTTCTTTTTACGTCATTTATTTTCATTTCTTCGTCCTCTTTTCTTTCGTTTTATTTTTTCCTTGTTTTCTACGTATTTTCTCTTAGTCCTTTAATTTTCATTTCCTCTTTTTCCTTCTTATTTCTTCATTTTCATTTCTTTCCTATCTTCATTTTCTTTTTTCTTTTTTTCTATCTTTTCCGTTCCTTTGTTCCTTTCCATTCTTTTCACTTCATTTAATTTATTTCCTTTTCTCTTATTTTTCTTTTCTTTAATGTAATTTCCTTTCTTTCCCTTTATTTGCCTCTTATTTCAGTTCTTGTCCTCTTTTTTCTGTTTTCTCGAAGTTTCATTTCCTCTTTTTCCTGTAGGTTACTGTTTAAATCTCAAGATGATATTTACCTTTCCAGCTAATATTTTCATAACCACTATAAATGGTAGGGAAATTCATCACGTGAAGAAGCTGACTCGCTACGGAATTTTTCACGAGTAGGTCATGGATGCGGTCCCTGCTTCCGAGTACAGCTCGTTGCTCATTCGTGCGAACAGAGACGCCTAGTTCTTCGTTAATATCTTCACAGAGAAGAACCGCACACAGCAATGAACCTACCTGAGCGCTCAACCCCCAGACATGAATATGCAAATTCGGGTCATAACGACCACGCGACGTAATTTACTGGGACTCCTCCAAACGATTTCACTTTTTGTTTAATTCGAAAATTATGTGAGGAACATTTCTTCGTATTTATTACAAAACAAAGTTCTGCGTCTAGCCTTCAAGACTCCTTCGTAACGCAGTTACTGAAATCATTTTTATTTCCTCGACAAATGAAAATAGAGGCTCTGTGATCTTGTACAGATCTATTTCGAGACTTTGACAGAAATGAGTGCTTTCAGCATTCCCAGTACAAAAGTGTATTTTGGCATGCTGTCCGTTTCTCTTTGTATATACAGTCTTTCTTACTAGAGGAATGAAAGAATTTTATGAATATTCAATGTCGAAGAGTCAATACATTCGAGACGTTTACACAGACATCTTTATTTTTACTAGAAAAATGTCTATCATTCATTTGAAGTTCTTTGACAAAAATATCATAGAATGGTGTTTTATGTGTTTTTTTGTTTCCATTCTACGTTGTTATTTACCTATTTATGTTCTGCGTACTGTGTACTTAGCTCTGTTTCAATCAATAATTCAGTATGGCATATTAGATTGGGGAGGAATGGTAAAATCGACATTCCAGCCTTTAAATTTGCTCCAAAAAAGAATTATCAATATCCGACTATACAGAGTGTTTCTGAGATGGTGTTACAAACTTTCATGGATGATGGCGAAAGGAACATGTATCAATTTGAGATAAGCAACCCTGGTCCGAAAATGACCGTAACTTACGAATGCACGTTATTATTCACTGCAAAGATCACGACGAAAATGAACATCACGGTTCAAGCATGTGTTTACTAGTATAGCGTCAGAATGTACAGTAGTGGCAAAAAAACCGGACCGACCGTTTGCTGGTAAAATTCATGTTCTGGGAATAATAAGTTAATTAAGTAGTAAAATATTGCTGCAATCGAAAAGTATTGGGAATAAATTTGAATAAGGAACAAAAAAAGTTTCCTTCCAGGTAGGATTCGAACCACGAAAGTCTTAGTTACCAGTCTATCGTGCTCTGGAGTGAACAAGGCTTTGAAATCAGCGACAAGGTTCGGTCCAGTTTTTTTTCCACTACTGTAGTGAGTTGACTGTACTCCACGAACACGCAACGACGACGTGTTTGTTTATATCTTTATCCGTGAGTTAGGAGGAAAGGTACATGGTTTGAGTGGTGATAATATTGGTGATTCTGGACAGTTTCAGTAGTACTAGGCCTATAACAATTCAAGACACAAACTCAACACTGCACACTCCTTCATGTCTGTTACGTTAGTATAGTGCACTTATTTGGCAATAAAATGGAGTTATGTGTGACGTCAGTCTTAATTCGGTTGCGTATTACTTATTACTAGTGAAGAAGAAAATAACTGCTTGACGTCACTTTCGTTTCATTTTAATATATTAGCTTGTAAGGAATATGGAAAAATGTAACTATTACAGTTACTCTACTGTACTCCAACCAGGAGAAATTGTCAGGGGAATGAGACGCAGCGGGGTGATGCTATGAATGAATGTTCATGTCATAAGGTCACACGTGGGTACACGCATCTCCATTGGCTAATTCTCAAAGCACCAACGATAACACTGATACACAAATATTTTTACTACCCTCGTTACAAAATTAGATCACGGTTAATTTCCTGGTCTTTTAATCCCTCCATACAGGAAATAACATATACAAGAGAGTGCATGTTTTAAACTAACATTATAACATTCGCTCCAATAGATGACGCAATAGTAAGCACATTCCTTCCACTGTTAATCTCCTGGTTGAAGAACAGTATTTCGGTTGAACTTCAGTCCGTGAGAAGGATGAAAAGATGTATGACGTCACAGTCTTCGAGATTCGGTAGCAGACGAGTGGGTACGTTGGAATAGAACTGGGGCGGGGAAGGGGGGAGAACAGAGAAAGGACAGGAAATTAGTCGTATAAGGAAGTGGAAGAGAGAGAAATCGGGATAATGAAGGTATGGACAGCGAGTGAGTTCGGAAAAAGTGAAGGGACATGGCTTGAAGGAAATGGTGTCGACTAAATGGAAATAGGACACGAGTTCCCAAGCAGAAGGAGATAGCACATAAATAATGAAAGTGAGATGAATTGACGGGCTTTGGATGACGTTCAGTGGGGATTGAGTAGATGAAAAAAAAAACTTATTTTTTTTTTGTGCGACTTAAAACAGTGGAATAACATCGTGGCCGAGGACTCGGTGACAGCAAGTCACGCAAAGTGAATGGCGCAGGGTTTGATCTGCAGCTCTTAACAGGAGTGGTTCAGTTATTAACTGTAATAACACTGCAAACCCAGCACTCTCCAATCTTTCCTATTCTCTGCCTTCCTCTTTGTCTCTGCATATGATCCATTTATCTTAATGTCGTCTATCATCTGATATCTTCTTCTGTCCCGAACTTTTCTCCCGTTCACCATTCCTTCCAGTTTACCCTTCAGTAGGCAGTTACTTATCAGCAGGCTTCGAGACTTGAGACCCGATACAGTAAGTTTACTGTGCATGTACTATACGTTGTTGACTCGCTGCAGGTAGTGAAAGGTAGAGATGTGTTGAGGTAACAACGTTGCTATTTAGAGTAGAGTACGGTAGTATGGGGAAAAACACATATATGTAAGTACATCCTGAAAGTAAATATACATTACACAATGAAAATGTGAAAAGCATGTGAAAATCATTTATTCTCCTGTCTTTTATAAGCATTTGTGTTTAATTATACACAGTGTTAATGGTGGAAATAAACATGTAGCAATTTTAATTTCTTCATTTATCCTATTGGTCGTCTTTAGGAAGTGTAGTTACAGTACCGAATTGCAATGTACTACAAGATACATTGTCAGTGTCTCAAACGTAAATCTTTCTCGCTTAACTGCCAAACACAGTTTGTACTGTAGAAAGCTGCGCTCTACGTCGCATGACGTGATAGGAGCAAAACGAAAAAAACCTAACATCATTGCAGTCTCTAAGAGATAGTCCTTTATTCTCGGGTGACTCTATGTCCACTAATTTGCTGTTTATATTACACAGTGATTCATATCCGTTATTTTTACATAAAATTGTGTTCCACTTCTATTTTACACGGTCAGTAACCGGTGTACTTGGTGTCTCATTAATTCTCTGTGTCATTTCCTTAACTAATTTCAGGGTTTCCGGCATCTCTTGCTCTGACTTTTCTAACCGTGTAATAGTTTCAGACACGGTTTTGAAATAGGTTTGTATGAAAACCAAATTATTCGTCAGAATCTTCAAATCCAGAGCGTTTTCCTTTGCGTATTTGTTGGCATTCATTCTACAGTACCCCCACCCACTGTACGCTTTACCACTATACTCAGTACGCCGTTATGCGGATTTCCCACTGAACTGCTCTATCGGGTCCGAAGTCTAGAAACCTGCTTATCAGCCAGTGCCCCAACTATAGTCGAAGCTCTTAAGTTCGACAGAAAACAAGTTCGACTGCTTACGTAGGAGAATTAGACACGTCCCTATACGGGCACTAAGAAATGGATTTGCCATTTCAATGGGAATTGGTTCTGTGTCTTGTAATGATACTTTTGTTAAAGGAAAACTGAATACTTTACTCATTAGGACATCTGTTTTGATCACTGATTTTAAATTAATGAACTCTTCCTTTTCTATTTGAGAATTTTGCCGTTTGTGAGACGGAACTGTCGAAACCCACTGTGGTACTAGAAGCGCATACACAAGTCTCGGGGCGGGCAGGAAATGCAAGTACAGTACTGTATTCGTTGATGGATAACCAATAAGAATTTGTATTCATTTCACCTGCCACACCCATTACCCTTATTGGACTGAACTTTCAATTCTGTTTTGTCGAACTTAGGCGAATCCACTATAATTCCTTTTTCTCTTTCTGATCAGTTTCAGCACCATTCCTTTTTCACCCACTCTTTCCAAAACAGTTTCATTTCTTTTTCCGTCTCTCCATTTCACACGCTCCATTCTTCTCCATATCCACATTTCAAATGCTTCTAGTCGCTTCTTTTCACTTCGTCGTAATGTCCATGTTTCCCTCCTCATACAATGTCACACTCCACACAAAGCACTTCACTAGTCTCTTCCTTAGTTCTTTTTCTAGAGGTCCGTTTCCTTTGCCATAGCTATTCTCGTTTTGACCTCCTGGCAGTAGCTCACGTTACTGCTTAGGTATAGTACATCCCAAGTATTTGAAGATGTCCACTTGCTCTACTGCATTCGCACGTTTATCTTCTTTATTTTTCTTCTTATGGCCATGACCTCCGTTTTGTTTTCATTTAACTTCATTCCATACTGGTCACAGCTGTCATTTAGCTCCTGTAGCAAATCCCTTAGTATCGTCTCTTCTTCTACTAACACTGCCGAATTATTATTATTACTATTATCATTATTATTATTATTATTATTATTATTATTATTATTATTATTATTATTATTTGAAGCATTCGTAACAAGCTTTTTTTAATGTGATGGGTTGTTAGCCCTTCGCCCAACCCCCAAGCTGGAGGACCACCCCTCATCGGCTGTCCGCGTCTGCTTATTCAATATATTCACAGCTACCCTCCATATCTGGAGGCCGTCTGCTCGATCCGCAACCTGAGGACGCGCCATGCCGTGGTGATAGGGACCCACAATACATAGGTTGAGGGTGTTTGAGAGTAAGGTGTTTAGGAAAATATTTGGGGCTAAGAGGGACGAAGTTACAGGAGAATTGAGAAAGTTACACGACACAGAACTACACGCATTGTATTCTTCACCTGACATAATTAGGAACATTAAATCCAGACGTTTGAGATGGGCAGGGCATGTAGCACGCATGGGCAAATCCAGAAATGCATATAGAGTGTTAGTTGGGAGGCCGGAGGGGAAAAGACTTTTAGGGAAGCCGAGACGTATAGTCCTGTCGCTCTAGTTTCCGGCAGCCAATCGCGTTGCAGGTAGGCTACATTTAAACGTGTGCGTCTTGTGATTCGCTTATTCATTTCTTAAGGCTCGATAAATACTTAATATAATCGCCCGCCATTTTAGCTCTTTAGTTGGCGTTCGCAGAAAGCACACGAAGACGTTATTTGCCGCTCAATTATTTGCTGAATTACAGTGCGTTTGATTTATTATCATAGGAGTTACGACATGATAATGTTTAACGGTGTTGCAAATAGACTCCTCGTATGGTAGCTCGGCAACGTAAGAACAAAAATGGCGAATGATACTACCTACCTAGACTTTATAGAACCTTCACTTTCTAAGACGTAAGCAAAGAGGCGGAGTCACGCCGGAAATAACAGCGTCGGGACTATAGTTGGGAAGATAATATTAAAATGGATTTGAGGGAGGTGGGATATGATGATAGAGACTGGATCTTGCTCAGGATAGGGACCAATGGCGGGCTTATGTGAGGGTGGCAATGAACCTACGGGTTCCTTAAAAGCCAGTAAGTAAGTAATTATTATTATTATTATTATTATTATTATTATTATCATCATCATCATCATCATCATCAGGATCATAATCATCATCATAATTGCCACTTATAGTATTATGGTAGCAATATTGTAACATTTCTCTTCATTATAATTGGACAGTCACTGTCGGATAGAAATTTATATTATAAATAACAAATATTATTATATTATTCTCTTTCTCATATAGGCCTAGGCCTATACACCTGCAAATGTTTCGAATTATTCTGTGGTCCATTCTCTTGAAACTTGTATGCTCTAAGCCAGCTGTCATCAACACAGAACACCCTGGGGCTAGCGTTACTTACCCGTGGAGAACTCACTGCACTATGGTGCATTCGTAGCTGCTAACGGGTATGCTCTCTACCTCTTCCTGCTGCACGACGGGGCTTATCACAGGGACTGAAAGCTTAGAATTTATAAAACAGTCTTTACCCATTTCAGCGAGTGCTGACGACCACTGCTCTAAGCTGTTTCGCTATTCTTGTATATCCTTGTCCAGTGTTTTGCTTTAGTTCGTTCCGACATTCCTGTCACTTGTTTCTGGATCCTGAGATTCTTTAGGTTCACTATAACGTAATTGGTAAGTGTCTTTATTATTCGTAGAATAAGAGCTAAAGAAAATTTCTGGGAGGATAGAATCTAATTTTATTCTCCGTAGATTTTGTTTCTTTTCATCGTTTCTTATTCAGTCGCCGTAATTGCTTTGCCCATTTCCATTTTGTATTTTCGGCCAAGTTAACAGATTTATTGTTGTATTTTTTTTATTTTTTCCGTTTCTAATTTATATCGTAATGACTGAGTTAAAAATTCTCTTCCCATTTTATGTTGGTAAATTGCTATCATATATCCTTCTCTGTCTTTTAGGAACCAAGCCTATTTCAGTACAAAGAACACGGGGAACGATGCTGTTCCTAACTTCATATTTTAACACTAATATAGATCTTTTTTTTTTTTTTAGCGTGGTTTATTAGATTGCAGTAACTTGTTACTATTTCGTTCAATTTTTAAGTATATTTTCAACGTGAAATAATTAATGTAGGAGATAGAATTTTAGATCGTGTTTTCTAATCGTCCGTTGCGAAATACATCATTTTTCGAGTTATTGTGCATATGCTAGACAAAAAAAGAGATGTAACTTTTATTACAGCAAAATTATTTCTTTACCTGTTAGTTACAGACATAGCTCAAATTCTACTCGTGACCCAAGACTTGGGCATGTGTTTGAACCCCGCTTGGAGTGGTTGCTTAGTCTGGTCTTTTCTTAGGTTTATACAAACTTCAAGGCAGGTATCAGATAATCTAACGGCAATATTATTGTTCTATATGGGGTATAAGTGCCGTCCTTTTCACAGTCTTCGGGGACGGTCTACAGCAGCCGTAGAGAAAATGCAATCGTGTGCCGAGTCCCTGTGTAACTTGCAACGTGCATAGTACCCATGGAAGGAGGCGGACACCCGAAGGGGAAGTGAAGTAACTGTCTGACTTATTAACGGACTTTCATTTCCCTTACGTCAAGCAATTAAATATAATTTTATAGAGTATAAGGTTACAAACTAATGTTTAGTACTTGCAACGAAGAAAGAAATGAATAAGAAAATATAGGACACATTATCACAACCTAAAATTAACTGTCTTCAAAATGTCTCTGCGGCAGAGTTTCAAAATCAGGAATTATGTCACTTACTGCCAGTCGTAGTTGATCACGAAGGTATTTGTCTGTCAGTCGTGATCTAAATTTGGTTTTTACTATTTTAATTGTTGTAAATAATTTTTCACGAACGTAAGTTGTAGCGAACATGGCTTCAACAGAGCAAGCAAAAGAACGAAGCTTCGGATATTTATTTTTTGGCAAAGATTTGAAAAGTTCAACATTTGTCAAGTCCTTACATCTAGCTTTCATTTAACATCACATTATAAATCTGTGAGTTTAAATTGAAGATCTAACTGCATTATTCGTACATCTGCTGAAAAAGGGTCGTCGTACAGAAATGATATTATTATTATTATTATTATTATTATTATTATTATTATTATTATTATTATTATTATTATTATTGTTATTAACACCTAAGTTTTAATGTTTCATCAGTGACATGTAGTGTAATGCCATTTTATGTTAAACAGGGACATCATTTTATTTTTACTTCAATTTTTATTGTACCTGAGTTTTTGAATGTACTTCACTCCCACCCCTTCTACTAAGGAAGTTCCAACTCCACACAGAACCATGACCGCAGATAGTAAGCAGTACTGAGTTAGTGAGTATAGTACGTTCCAGAAATATGTTCGCGTTTTCCAGTGACGAAAGTGCTTTCAATATTGAATCATATTTTCGCACAGGTACTGTCCGTTTGCCTACGTCGCATCCCGATTTCCCCCACCTGCTTCTGCTCGCCCCTCTGTAATAGCTGGGCTGTCTTAGCTCTTTTCTGAAAACATTAATTTCTCTTGGGAAATGGAAGTTTACGTAATATTATACAGCTGTTTAATTTAACTTAAATAAAAGGGCCTCATTAAGTAATTAACTGTCACGTGATTTCCTCCCTTTCTAAAATCCTGCGGCATAACCACTTGGACGGACAGTAGATAGCATGTCTGAGTAATTTTATATTTCGGGTCGGGCAGAAGTGAAGATTGAATTTACAGTACGTAGAGTAGGTACAAAATTATTTCAACATGAGTTACTAGTGCGAAGGACGAAACTGGCGATTGGAATTAGATGCAATAGTCTATAGTGCGATAATATGCACAAAAGAACTGAAGCCTGTATCGAAATGAACGGCCACCATTTTCAAAATTGTGTTTAAATATTCATATTATGATTATTTTTTCAATTTAACTTCTTTCTCTATATTGTACGCTAATGTGCTGTAGACAGTATAATATACACTGCATAATGAATACGTTCGCATGGATAACTCACTTCGTGAGTAAAAACACTTATTCTTAATACAGTACTGTACTTTGATTAAAGAAAAACCTAAAAAAATTATCAAACTCAAAATCGCGATATTTCCTAGTTTACGTAAATGGATAAACCACTTTTCTTCCTTCCTATACTTAGTAGAGTGATTTGTGTTTTACGCCAGTATCATCGAACTCCAGTCTTGGAGGGGGGAGCAAGCGGTGTTTCCGGTTCTCTAAAGGTATAGACAGGTTAATATTAAAAATTTAGTAAAAATAAAATGATGTCCCTGTACAACCGTTTTCCTCGTAATATTCGTGAACAAATCATACATTTAATATTCTCATCATATTGACAGCAAAAAAATGCGTCCTCCCATCCTACTCGAAACTTTCGTTTTTGTAGAGGTACATGGTTTCGAGAGAGACATATGCCACTCGCAGGTCAGAGACAAATACAAATGGAACGGAGTTTGACTCCAGTGAATGAGAGGGTGGGGGTTGGGGAAGGTTAGAAGCAAGAGAAATGCATAGCTGTCACTGCGAGCCACAATGTACTCGAGAGTCGCATTCTCGCGACTGCTGGTCTACAGGATCCAAAAATGTTCATACAACATATGGTCAGAACTTTATAGTTTTCCCAGAAAAAATATTTCTTTCCTTATTTTATTTGCGTTATACTACTTATATCGTTAGTAAAATTACGGAAACAGTTGCATCAGTAGATATATCTACCAAAGAGTTAATATTAGTTTAAATAAATATTTGTGTTCCATTACGATTTCGTGAAATTAAATAATAATACATGCTTAAATTTGTTAATATTCTGACGTGAGAGACGTGGCAGCATGTTCAGCAGGATTCATGCAGCTGACAGTATTCTGCAAAGACGTACAGATGAGCTGAGTTCAAGCTCGCTGTCCATAGCTCTCCTACCGAGCGGATGGCAGTTCAGTACAGGGTATTCGATAAACAACTTATAATGTCATTCACAATTCAGGAATATCATGTGTTTTTAATTTATGGAGAAAGTCGTCGTAATTCAAGTGCGGCAAGAAGAATGTTCCGTCAACGTTTTCCGCAAAGAAGGTTACCTAATCGGCGAACTTTTGTAGCAGTTTCTCAACGATTATTAGCAACTGGGAGTCTCTTTGTCCGTTTCGAAAATCACATAACCTGAAATTTCTTTAAAAATGATTCTGGTTTACGGAAGCGGGAGGGATTAAAATTTTGCATTAGAAAAAATGTTCGTGTGATTTTGTGCAGTACACCATTATTGTTTATATTTTAGACGTAGAATTTAAAAAATGGAGCAATATTGTTAAATAAAATGGAAATTTACCATAATTTTATATTAATGAGATTGAAAGTTTGTATTTGCTGTTCGTTTTATGTAAACAACAGTTGTCTTGGTCCGCCCCTGAATTAGAACAGAGCATCTGTTTTGTACCGGTATGTCTGCACCCGCTTGAGCTGTACTGTGTACTTGTAAACCCCCTCCTCCCCATCCAGCAACGTTGCCAAACGTCTAATATTGTAAACTTTAATAAATTAGTTAAATATTGCAATTAGAAAAAAAAATTGTAAGGACATTTTTTCCTTCCTTATGACATGAATAATCACCAGTTAAAATAATAGTACTTATAACCCTTACACCCTGTATATTACGTACTGGCACAAAAAATAGTTTATGACGGCGTCTTGATATATGAAATAGCCAAAGTTAAGGCTATTGTTTTACAGAAAAGATACTAGTTTCAGTATTTAATCTTCGGAATATGTTTACAATCATTTTTCTACATTATAATTTCATATAAATTTGTTCCAATTTACATGCTTATTTAATATTTTAATAATTAAAATGAGAAAATAATCGTGATATATTTGCTAATTTTTGTATCTCTGATTTCCAGGTAAGATATGGATATCCCAAATTCCTCGAGATCAAGAATCACAAGCATGAATCAACATCTTTCTGTGTTGAAAATGAGCCTTCAATATTGTCAGGTATGTTACATGGTAGTAGAAGAATATTAAAATAGATATGAGAAGAGATGAGTGTCTTTCTATTCGAACAAACGAAATGTCGCTCTAATACAAGATATCTGTTATTATTTTTATGGATATTGTTAGTTACATGACAGTATGTTTTGTATAATGCGATTTATTATTTATCATTCATCATCATCCAAAACGTGTGGTAGGTCGGGTGGTCTGTTACGGTCTGACATCTCTACATGTCTTAGCCAGATGATCAACGGATCTTCTTCCACGATTCTTGCAGGATTCTATCCATTCTTCTTACATGATTTTCCCAACGTTTCCTTTGATTGTTTACATTTTGTAATATTGGTTCGGTTGTGAGTTCTTTCAGGATATCGTCATTTGTTTTGTGGATCCATTTTGTGAATCCTGCAGTGCGTCTCATGAACTTCATCTTTGCAGCGGTTATTCTTATGACAAGTCAGGTGTTTTTTATGACCCAAGTCTCTCATTCCGTAAGATAAAACTAGTCCGGAAACAGTTTTATAAATTTTGATTCGTGTATTCTTCTGAACTAATGATGGTTTCAAAACTGAATTTATTGTACGTAATATTTCTATAAATTTGTTGATTTTGTTTTGTATGTCAAGGTCATGTGTTAATGATAACGAATATCCAAGGTAGTTAAAGTTGTACACTCTTTCTAATAATTTGTTAATGAAGCATATTTTGCTGGGTATAGGATCTTCAATTTTTGTAGCTTATACATTGGACATTCCATGTTGCGTATTTTAGTATATCTTGGCTTTCCAATATCTTATTCATATCCGGTAACATCCGCGAATCGCCTTGTTTTCGTTAGTTCGTCGATTTCGATAATAAAAACTTGAAAGCAAGTGAAAATCCTCCCAGTGGATGTTGGCCAACATAGGGAGCAAATCTAGTGGTAGGGCTGCTACCTTTAAGCCTCTAGACAGGCTTGGAGAACAGCATTTCCTCTGTAGTGAATGTTACAGTTATACCACTAATTCTCGGTTCGTCAGAACCTCGTTTGTAAGACCACGGGAAGGTGAAGATGACTTGAATACGAGAGCCCATGTTTTCGCATCACTATCCTTTCCACCCGTTATATATATAACGGGTGGTATAAATGAAGTGTACTATTTTATTTTATTTTATCATGAAGATATAGCGAAGAAAATAGTTAAATTTATAATTCCAATTTGGATTGAATGGTATCAGATGTTGGACTATCAAAATATAAATATTTAGTGTCGAAATTTTAACAGGCTATTATGTTCGCGAAGTGATGCATATTAAATATACATTAAGAAGGCATGTTTCATAAAAAGATTTCATCTAAATTAAAATTTACAGACATATTCTACCTGTTGAATTGCGACGTTTTGTTCAGTGATCTCAATCATCGCCGTTTTTGCCGCTTCAAAAATTTTTCATTTCTGTCATACCACAGTCTAGTATAAACAGTCACGAAGCTCAATGTGTAGTAAATATGCATCCATAGATAGTTGCTAACCACTAGGATCGCTACTATCGTCTTATTACAGACAATGCGAAATAATACCTGCACAGTCTATTGTTCCTAGTACCCTCATAAACTAAAGCTTCGTGACTGTATATACTAGACTGTGGGAATACCTTGTAGGAGATAAGGTAGGAAAATCTTTATAGTAAATGGATCAAATTACAATGTAAATTTTGTGTCAGTATTCAGTTAGTTCTGGTAATGCCGGGTAGACGTAATAGTGTAGAACTGATCTTGAGGATAAAGTGTGTATGTTATAAATAAATTCATGTATCGATATTAAATTGGTCTAGGTAATTAGAGATAGGAGGCAAAAGAGTGACTACACCCTGAAGTTAACTACCCGTAGTGTTTGTGTGTGTATGTGTACTGTATGTGTGTGTGTTATAGTATAAAATACAGGATGATTCACGAGGATTTACTGTCCCTTACGGATGTTATTTCCGAAGACATTCTGAGCAAAAAAGTCATATAAACATTTCTTCTAATCTCAATATTTTCAGAATTACACTAATTTGAAGTTTTTTGTAAAATATCATTATTCTTAAGTTTTAAGGGTAAAAGAATATTACAGATAAAGAATGAAGTATACAGGAGTATCATTTCTTTAATTAGCTAATATTCTGAAGATAGAAATGTGTTTGTGAATTCCATAGTTGCTTCGTACAAAAGTTTTTTTTTTTTCGATTTTTAACTACAAAATTACATTTTCTTACGTATTTATCACAACAATTGTTACAAACCACGCCACTCTTGTAAATCCTTTAATGCACATTAGGATGCATAATTAAACTGAAATGAATCAAATTCCTAAAGTCGTATGATTTGTAACAATTTTTGTGTTAAGTGCGTAAGAATAATGTAATTTTTAGTTAAAAATTGAAAAACAAAATCTGTACAAAGCAATTAACAACACATTTTTAGCTTCAGGACACTAGCCACTTATGTGAGTTTTAAATCTTTCACAATTTTCATTCAAAATTTACGAATTTTAAACTATATGAACATGCCTACAATACTATCATCTGTACAAAATTTAGTTCCATTAGGTCTAATAGTTTTGAAATGATATTTTTTAAATGTATTTTATATTGACATCACTAAAAAGGCTCCTTGCGTCACAATTTTCACAATTTTTAGTTCAGATTAACTCAAAAGATTCAAAATAGTCATGGGAACATAAATTAATTAGCTTTTTGAGCTCTGTTTTAAATAGAGAGTCACAATAAATTTTTAAGTGAATTTTCTTAATTTTTCACCATTAATTCACCATAGTGTCCCCTTAAAGAAATGACACTTCTGAATAGTTCATTCTCTATTTGTAATATTTTTTACCCTTAAAACTAAATAATAGTTTAAGTCTTAAAACTAAAAAAAAAGGTATTTTATTAAAACTTCAAATTAATGTAACTCTGAAAATATTGGGCCGTATTCATAGACATTCTTAGCGCGGGCTTTCGGCGGATGATCAGCGAACTAACGTTTTCGTATTCATAAACCAGTGTCAGCGATATGATGTGATATGAATCCTGTTTAGCACACTCGTAGCCTGGGCTAGCGAAATGTCTATGAATAGCACCCATTGAGATTAGGACAAATGTTTATAAGACACTGTTTGCTCAAAATGTCTTTGAAAATAAGCTCCGTAAGGGACGATAAATCCTCGTAAATCATCCTGTATATGGCCGAGCAAAACATTAAAAATGTGATAAAGTATTTTCTAAGAGCGAAGCCAAACTTTGTCCAGGTTCTGTTGGAAGAAATGAAGTATATTGTATTAATCCTCCGAAAATATTGATCCCAAAACACAGACTATTAGCTGACAAGGTCTTTATAAATTGTTGCGTCTATTTTCAATATTTTCCTTGTAAGTAATGGGTTTTTACTTTTTAACTACTCTCCCTTATCTGTAACCAGTAAACAGAGTCAACTTGCCTGGAGATTGTGTACTACTAAAAAATCCACTAAATCTTCTGTGTTCGAATTAGTGTAGATAGGGTCAGGAATTCCACTTGTGATGGAAGTTCATTCTTGACTCGCAGAGAAGCAACACAAAAAAGTCCGTTCCTTGAATCATCTATTCAAGCCGGAACCTCATTAAAAAGTCATTCTTCTATGAAACAAAACGTTTTTGTTGCAGACACAATGTATTTGCCACCTATATTCATCACCTTTTTTTTGTTCAATCTATTTTCCTTTCTTTGTTACTTCTTTGGTTCTCTACTCTTGTCACAGTAGGATCATTTGTCCTTTCAGAAAAATTTAAATTCACAAACTAGACGGGCGGGACTCGTCACAACGCCTGAAATTCATCAAGATCATATAAAAGATCACTTTCAAAATAATAAAATATTCATGCTTCATAATGAAATATAAGTCAAGACTATTAAATGCAAAAGCTATGTTTTACAACGAGTCTTTTGAAAATTGTGAGGTGAATCCTTTTTGAAAATGCATATACCAATACAATTCTAAAGGACATTTCTATATACAGGGTGATTCACGACTAATGACTAATGAATCAGTTCTATAGTCCATTTTGAATATAAATTGTCATATGAATATTGGTTCGATAATTATCAACCGTTAAGGAGTTACAGTTGATTGAATCCTACGAAAGTAGCAGTAGTTTTGAGCAAAACTAAGAATTATTCACTTAAAGTGCACAGAAATATTAATTCAGAACCTCTATTAATCATAATATAAACATACCTCATTGTTGAAGCATATTTTTCAAATATTCCTACTTTCACTTCCAAACACTTGGCCACACGGATGTGAATGGCATGCGTAGAGTTCCATACAGACACGGCTGATAATCACCAGACCTGTCTCACCCTTTCCGCCTATATTCACGTCATAGCGCAGCCCTCCGTTTAGTTTATGTTCCAGTTCGTATTACGATGCAAGCACCTAAAGCCTGATTCACAGTATGACGTTTCGATTTTTACAAATGACTTTCAAACTAATGATAAATCATATAACATTTTATGCTCAAAATGGTCTATAGAAAAATACGGTAGCCTGATAATAATAATAATAATAATAATAATAATAATAATAATATTTTTTGTGGGTTAAGTTACGATCCTGTATCAATATCTCAGGTTATTTAGCGTCTGAATTACATAAATCGAAATGTCTCTCTTATTATTGATTTTCACGACAAATGTTACATAACAAAAGTTTCTTTAAAAAATGATTTCCGATAAGTTTTACTCTATGCAAAATTTTGATAGGACTGATATTTAAGGATATACAAGACTTTTAATATAACAATACAATACATTTTTACCGCCGCTTCAGATTATAGCGTTGTTATTCCTGCAATAATTTCTATGTGCAAAATATAAAATTTTTCAGTAGAAAGAAAAAACACATTTATTCATTCCATGGCAGTGGTACACAGGAGATCGTGAATTCTTACATTTTCGAAAGAAAGAAATATAATTGCATATCACTGTTTATGCTGTATCACTATTTAGTTTATTTAAAGGGTTCAGAACCATAGTGGGCCAAGCGCCATTTACTGAAGACGTAGAAAACAAGGGTAAAATTAAGTTATTACCATAATTCAATGGAAACGTATAGCAAGTAATATAAAGTAGGCTATAGAAATGATAAGTCAATCTTCATTAAACTATTGTTGCATGTAATAAGAATTAAGAAACATGTTAAAGTAATTATCATTGCATCAAATGAGTAGTCTCTGGACCAAAATGATCGCATTTTAATTATTTAAATACAATTTAAATTAAGTAACATAGGCCTATTAAACGATTTATCCTTCCTATCAAACACAAATGTTCCCTGGACCAAATGTCCTATTTTAATTATGTAATTACTTTATATTTATTTTTAACAAGTGCAGCGGAGCGCACGGGTACGGCTAGTAATAATAATAATAATAATAATAATAATAATAATAATAATAATAATAATAATATTTTTAGTGGGTTATGTTACGACCCTGTATCAACATCTCAGGTTATTTAGCGTCTGAATGAAATGAAGGTGATAATACCGCTGAAAAGCATTCTGGGTCAGCACCGATAGTTACCCAGCATTTGCTCATATTTGGTAGGGGAGAAAACCCCGGAAAAATCCCAACCAAGTAATTTGCTCCGACCGGGATTCAAAACCGGGCCACCTGTTTTCGCGGTCAGACGCGTTAACCGTTATTCCACAGGTGTGGACAATAATAATAATAATAATAATAATAACCATTATCACTACAATCACAATCAAAATGGAAGAAATCAACGTAATGAAAGATGCACAGTTCTCCTCTAATTACAAAATTAATTATTTACTCAACTTCAAAGTCTAGCTCTCTTGACAATCCATCAACATCATAATCTACTTGTGAGTCTCCAGTCAAAGCTGTTGAGAAGTCTCTGCGTCACCAGGTATTAGATCCGTGATTGATTGAAGATCACGAAGCTTCGGCCTGACTACTGGTTTACCATTGAGCCACAAAGGAATTAGCTTATCACTTATACCTACTGACAGACCACCAATAATTCTGCTCTTCTTAATATCAATTTCAGCATATTCTCCTTCAAAATATCTTCTCTTAAAAACTGGAAAATATAGTTTAGTTTTGTCTAACGTTATCTCGCCGGTTTTTCCCATGACAACTTCTGTTTATTTATATCGATTTTCTCTGTTACATATTGGGTAGTAAGAATAAAGCTTAAGTACTTTCTCAAGGTTTATACTTTTGAGTATGAGCATTACCTGTGATTATATACTCGTAACCACTAGAACATACTCATATTCGTAAGAATAAAGACATTCTACCTAACGAGAATATATACTCATCTCTACAGCCTTCTTTATCATTTAAAAGTTAGTATGTACTCGTGTTAGCTATACTCTTTGACCACATTGCACCGTGATGCTCAATTTTTTTTATAGACTTTCACATGCTATCCGCATGCTGTGGTGGTTTGTGTTTTGCTTTTCATAAATAAATAAATAAGTAAGCAAATATATAAACAAACAAACAAATAAATAAATTAATTAAATAATAAAATAAATTAATTAAATAAATAAGTAAATAAATAAATAAATAAACATGAAAGAGAGAGTGAATCCAGATAAGTGACGTTAATAAACAGGAAACAAGAAAATAGTACTGGGAAATCATTACGGAATGTTGGATAGACATTACAATCCATTTCTAGAATTCCAGTTATGCTAATTCTATTTTTTTATTATAGAGAGTTATATATATATATATATATATAATTTAAAGTTACAAGTAATTGCATTTTACAATTCAAATTTTACAAAATAAACTGTAATTGTTAATTATATTTAAAAATACAATCTAACCTTATAGCCAGTCATATTTTTATAGGTTATGTTTTTTTATGAATAACAAATACATGTTTAACTTTTTTCACATTCACTTTTGTGAAGCGTTAAAGGCTTCTGAAGTTCACATCTTTTTCTATATTTTTCCATGAGGTACTACATCGTTCATAAATTCTGCCATTTTTTTTATTTAACTTTAAACTGAACACAAATCAACAAATACTCAGAATTGAGCCTGCTACAAGCCACACTCAGAATAACATGAGAACGAACTTATAAATATGAGAATATACTAGCTTTTATTCTTATCAAGCATGAGTATATATTCTGTGCAAGATGGACACTTGAGTTTAATCTACTATGCTTCCATGTTATGAGTATGTAATCAAAAATGAGTAGGTACTCAAATGTTTTTATTCTTACTAACAAGAGTATATACTAAAAAAAAGTCCAGTATATACTATATACTCATGTTTATTCTTACCACGGATTGTTAAGTTTCAATTGGGATATTCCAAGGAAATTGTTCATCTCTGTCAGTATAAGCGGATTTTTTTCTGCATGTCTTCAGAGTTGAACTCAATAATATGTACTTATTTTCATTTTCTGACGTACATAATTTTTAATATTATGTAAACTTCAAACTCTTTGAGCTTGGAGAATTAGAATCAATTGGCTTCATTGAGAATATAGGGCCTAAATCATAATGTTTACCTTCGTATATAATCACCTCACTGTTCATATCACAAGGTTAACGTGTCTTATTTATTTGCTTTCTCTTTTACTGTAATTGCACTATTGAAGATATCGTCGTCTCAACAACTCAAGATTCATTTAGAGAAGTAACACACGATTCTAAATTCTCAAGTGTTACCGGGCCGCAGTATTGAATGCATGCACCACATTGCTGCCAATCATTAAGTCAACACCGTGCCCTCGTACTACGCGCTATGTTTACTCTGGAACAAATCATCTGTCGTGACATAAATAGTACGCCCTCGTTTGTATTGACCTTCTCGTTTTGTAAACATTGCATCATTCGTTGACAGTCTGAGATTCATAACGTATCTAAGTTAATATTTGAAATTAAACTAAATGTAGGCCTATAGTAGAGAACCTAATAGCTGTTTAAATCATTAATTTTTAGAAGAAAAACTCAGGTTATGTGTTTCTCGATTAGAAGGGAAATTATCTCGGTCAAAATGAAAAATCTCTCATTGAGATGGTACAGCATTTTTCATTATAACTGTTACGTGAATCATACGGGCGAAATGAGACATATATACTATTAATAATAATAATAAATAATAATAATAATAATAATAATAATAATAATAATAATAATGATTTATTCTAGCTGGCAGAGGTAAGGCTGTAAGGCCTTTTCTTCCACTCAACCAGCAAAAGTATATATAGGCCTACATATGTATGAACTTACAAAGAATTCAACAATTTGATTTAGATAAGAGCTACATGTATACAAGAGTTATTTACGAATTAAACAACAAAATACTATGAACTATTAATTAAACACTGAAATATAAACTATGTAGCAGAATTAAGCTAAAATACATAGAATGTTAATATATTTCAAATAATGTTAGATAATAGAAAGAGATTATTATGAGACAGTTTTGAAAATACAGCACTATCAGGATGCATGTCTAAAGGAAGGAGTAACAATGTAGACAGTGATAGTTTAAGTCAGTATGATTGGAGTGAAATGCTAAGAAGGTTATCTTTTAAGCTTTTTTTAAAGGTGTTTATTGTCTTGCAGCCCCTAATACTTTGTGACAGGGAATTCCATTGTCGTTCGAGGTGGATTTGTAAAAGATGATGAATAACGAGATGTTCTATGAAGAGGTATACTTAACGCGCCACAGATAAGTGATCTGGTATTTACGTCGTGGTTAGAGTATAGGTAAGAGAAACGAGACGAAAGGTAATTTGGTGTTTACGTGTGCAGAATTCGAAAGAGTAAAGACAAAGAGTGTAAAGTTCTACGTTCTTTAAGTCGGAGCCACGAAAGACTTACGAAGGACGGTGATATGTGATCATATCTATCTATTACTACTTACTAAGAAAGCAACACTTAAGGTGTTATTCATAGACATTTCGTTAGCCCGCGCTATGAGCGTGCTAAACTAGCCCCGGCTATCGACTGATTACTTGTACATAATTCATATCATATCATATCGCTAACACTGGTTTATGAATACCAAAAACGTTAGTTCGCTGATCATCCACCGGAAGTCCGCGCTAAGAATGTCTATGAATGTGACCCTGAGGTACTAGTGAATTGTAATACGTTCTGTTGAAGAATATGGGAGCAGTGTTTTCAAATCTTGTATAGGCCTAGTTGAGAGGTTCATCGTATCGCCAGCCAATCGCAAAGCTAGAATCCACCTGAGAGCTTTAGTTCCCCCTCCACACCTCTCCGCTCTCGCACGCAGTCTCCTGATTGGAGCACTGTAGCAATTACATTTTTTTTTCAATTTTTTTGTTTAATGACGTATCAAATACTAGGTTACTTTGCGTTTGTGAAATTGGTCACCGGAAAATAGTATTTGGCAAAACATTCGCCTTACATTTGGGGAAAACCTCGGAGAACGCCAAACTAGATAGTCAGCCAAAGAGGGAGTCGAACCCACGCCCGAGCGAAGTTCCGAGTTAGCACGTAAATTCGCTACCGCCTGAGCTATGTCATTGGACATGTATTATAAAATTGTATACTTTTTAAATGGACACTATTTACACGGGTGAATGAAAGAGACAGTGTTTCTTCGCTATTGACCTGAGTTATAAAGCCGACACTGGTTTTCTCTGCAATTTGATTTACACGGATCAACGTCAAAATTTAAAAGTATTATTACACTAAGAATGAATAATGTATAGCTCTGTCAATCTATCTTAGTTACTGTCAGAATAAAAGTGAGATTGGAGTTTTCTGAAAGTAAACGGAGACTTAGAATTTTATGTAAAATTATTATATGTTAATTATCAAATTTATGATAGCGAGATTACTAATGAACGCTTTTAGAATTATCTTCTATATTAACGCTATTTAATTTGTTGATAACTTGTTGTTTTATTAAAAGGAATAAATGACGGATTGCTTGCCTACGAAATGTTTTCTTTTATCGGAGTATGGGTGTCTGAATTTGATTTCGAAAGAAGAAAAGCAATAAAAAGGATAAGAAAGGACATAAAAAAGGAAAGATAAAAAAATATATTGTAAATAACAAATAAAAGAAGAGATGAACCAAACAGCAAGGAAGTGAAAAGCAAATCAGCCATTCCAGTTTTCACGGATGTTATATTTTTTGCTATTTTCAAACTCTATATATTGAAAATTAAATGACTTTGTCGGCCCGAGTGGCGCAGTCAGTATAGTGCTGGCCTCTTGTGCCCGGGCCAGGTCTATGGCATTTGAGTGTGCTTAAATGCGACAGGCTGATATCAGTAGATTTACAAGATTTCACACCTTATTAACAAGAAGTGTCAAACTGTGCTTCGAGCAAAAAAATATTCATTCATATAGTGTCTATGTGAAATCTTTGCAAATAAAATTTGGAGCTCAATTATTGTATAAGTTTCGCTTACAACACACTGCACATGTGCAGTAATATGCTACTTGTGAACAATCGTGTGAAATTGATGCCCACATATAGGTGGACTCCCATGAAGACTCGCTCCAAATTTTAATTCCGTTTCTGTACGCGTGTAACTTATGTATGTGTGTCTGCATGTATGTGTATGTATGTGCATTTGTGTGCATGTCTAGATGTATATCTGTGTGTGTGTGTGTGTGTTTTTTTTTTTCACCATACAACATGTTCCATTACACAGCGTAATACTACATGCCTTGGTTTTCTTATTAAGTTTTTATAAATATTTTTCTTATTTATATACTATGCAGTAATAATAGTTAATGTTCGGGATGTTTGGCCAGTTTTATAGTTCATATTCATAGATAATAACTATTGTTTTTGTCAAAAAACAAATAAATAAATAAAGAGAAAATAAAAAAAGAAAAATAAACATATCCGTTATCTTATCATTTGAAAATGTATCACTATAGGCAACAATAGCCCATACTTAAAAAAAAAATACAAACTGAGAAAGTGAACGTGTAGTGTGTTAGGCAGGTTAGGAAGTGATAGTGGTGGGGTTAGTGGCTCTTGGTCTGCCCTAATAATGGTGAGTTTTTATTAATAACAAAGTGGGACTCTTTTGAAACACACACTGTCTTCTGGATCGGTTGGGATTCATGTGCTGTAAAGACACTGGACGTTAATTTACTGCTTCCCCGACGGATGTCGTCTATTAGGGATCAGGGAAGCACTGGTCGGGAAGAAACCGTACACAAGTGTGCGTGAATGAGCAACGGGGGAAGACCTCATAGCTGTGAGAACTGTTGAGGAACCTTTTGGAGTAAAGCCATAAGACTGCTACGTAATATAACTTCGTGGTAAACATGACACACGACGTAGATCAATGTGTAGAGAATGCACTGAATGTACTCGTCAGTGTAACGGACAAAAGTGGAAATCTAAGAAATGACCTGAGGAGAGATATCCTAAACTCAGTAAGTGAACTAAGAAAGTCATTTATGGAGCTCAAAAGTGAGGCAGAAGAAAGGGAAACCGTGATTAAAAGACTAGAAGAAGAAGTAAAGAAACTGGAAGGTCAATGCACGGCCGCTGCAAGTAGAGAAGCAGAGGAAGTTTCGCAATCTCTTAATGTTAAGAGAAATTATAGAGCTGCTCTCCGAGGCGATAGAACAGAAAATATTGACAAGAGATACAAGATACTCATAAAATCCAAAATGAATGAATCCACTGAGGCAATGAAAGTGATACTGAAACGAAAGATCAACCCAACTCAGCTGAAGGTTGGCATAAACTCCATGAAAACACTAAGAGATGGGAGATTGATCATAGAGTCCGGAAGTAAGAGTGAAATTGAGCTGCTGGGGAAAACGATTGAAGAGAAGTGCAGCCAACAACTGGAAGTAAATGTCCCCAAACTACGTAATCCAAATGTGATCATTTACAATATCCCAGAGGAAATATCGATTGAAAATGCAGCTGAAATCATAAGTTCACAAAATGGAGAACGTAATGTAAGTGAAAATTCAATACGACCTAAATTTATAATGACAAATAGAAGAAATACGAGACATTTGGTAGCAGAAGTGAATCCTGAAACATGGAGAAACATAGTGCAAAGAAAACTGAAGATTGGTTGGCAGATATGTAATGTTGAGGATTATGTAAAAATCAACAGATGCTTTAAATGCAGCAAGTTCAACCACAGAGCAGAGGAGTGTAAGGAGAGGAAACTTGCCCTCTTTGTACAGGAACACATAAATTGAAGGAATGCAAAGCAACACAAAATGAGCTGAAATGTATCACCTGCGTCACACATAATAAATATAATAAGAATGAGAAAGTATGTGAAAATCACTCATCTTTAGATAAAAACTGCCCGGGTTTGCAATCAATAATAAGGAAGTACAGACAAAATACGGAGTACTAAAATGGGAGGCCCTGGAACACCATTTACCCAAAGCAAACTGACGAATAAAATTCAAGTCAGAAATACACAAATAAATGTCATACAAATTAATTTACAGCACTCCAGAACAGCAACAGATAATTTAATGGAAATAATAAATCTCCAAGGAATAGATATAGTCCTCATTCAGGAACCATATATAATAAAGAACAAGGTAGCAGGAATCTCCAGAAACTTTAAAATACTGAGTCAAGGAGAAAATAAAATCAGAGCTGCAATATTAATCGCAAATAGATATATCGACGCGATTCTCATAAGCCAACTGACTGATGGAGATGCAGCAGTTATAGAAATTATCTATGGAAACCTAAGGTTCTATGCAGCTAGCATTTACATGGACATGGAAACTGATATCAACAATGATCTGAGAAAGATGGATAAAATAATAGATTACACTAAAGGATCAGGTCTACTGATTGCCGTGGATAGTAATGCTAGATCCAAAACATGGCACGACACAATTACGAACCCCAGAGGAAGTATTATAGAAGAATATCTGAGCTCGAAACAACTTTACATCATGAATGAGGAAAGCGAAAACACAACATTCGAAAGTAAAAATGGGAAGAGCAATAACGACTTAACAATAACCAACAGTAAATTAATGCCAAGACTCAAAGAATGGGAATGTGGAAGAGAAGAAAGCTGCTCAGATCACCGTTATATCACCTACAATATTAAACAATGTATAGATGAAATAACAGAACTCAAATTCTATGGTACAAAATATATCTTTAATGAAGAAAAGTTGGAAGAATTTAGTAAGGTCATAAAAGGGAACTGTCTCAAAACGTAATAATGTTAACAAATAACATAACAACAGAAGAAATAGACGAGGAACTGAGTAGACTGACTAGCACAGAAACAGACTCTGAAAAAATAGTTCAACAGTTTGAAGAAAACGTTAGCAAAGCATGCAAAAATGTTTTAGAGTCTCTAAACCAACAAATAAAATAAATAAGAGAAAATCGCTCCCTGGTGGACCACTGATCTGACAATTATGCGCAAAAAAGACAAATGCACTAAGACGACGATACCAAAAACAAAAAATAATCAGGAATTGAGAGAACAGCGAAAAACGCAATATATGGAAGAAAAGAAGAAGTATGACAAAACCATAAAAAAAGAAAAAATAGAATCATGGAAACAGTATTGCAATCTCACATCATCAAACAATCCCTGTAATGCAGTTTATCGTTTAGCAACAGGAAAAACAAGAAGCTCCCCACATCTGACTACTCTAACGAAACCCGACGGCACAGCTACACAAGATCTTAAAGAGACAATGAACTATATGCTGGATTACTTCGTTCCAGAAGACAAGGAAATTGAGGACAATGAATATCACAAACTTGTAAGAACAGAAAACCTCAATTACATAGCAACTCAGAACGACCGAGAATTCACACAGGGAGAAGTAAAAGACATCTTAGAAAGAATGGATCCAAGGAAAACACCTGGAGAAGATGGAATCACTAGTAAGATCTTACTTAAAGTCTTTGAAAGCTTTCCGAAATATATGACTGCCATTTATAACAGCTGTCTAAGAATTTTGTGTGTGTGTGTGTGTGTGTGTGTGTGTGTGTGTGCGTGCGTGCGTGCGTGCGTGCGTGCGTGCGTGCGTGCGTGCGTGCGTGCGTGCGTGCGTGCGTGCGTGCGTGCGTGCGTGCGTGCGTGCGTGCGTGCGTGCGTGTGTGTTTTTTTTTTCAACAACAGTTAAAAAAGAGATGTTCCCTGATTCCGATTACGAGAACGAAACAGCTGACCAGAATAAACCAAGGAGAAAAACAAAACGTGGAACAAATAGAAGATACAGCTGACGAAGGATTATGATAATAGCTGGAAGTGTCTGAGGTCAGAAGCATAGGCAAGACTAACGGAGGAAATACAAGAGAAGACATGATAAGAACGAGCGAAGGAACGAAGCAACTACCAGATATTAGTGACTGTGAGGGCAGAATAGATAGGGCTTTTGAGAGGTTATTAAATGGCGAAATGGGGACAGAATAGCAAGGAGGATGGAATTTGCGAGGAAGAAGAGTGCTGAAAAGTGAGTGTAAGAAAGTCATGTGTGACAAAAGTAGTAGAATAGGAATAGAGAAGAAAGTGTTAGTGTAAGTATGTAGTAAGATAGACATACAAACGATGAATACAAGAGAATTAAAGTGGAAGAGAGAAATTGGAAATGTAATTAAGTGAATTAGATACTTCATTGTTCCGCAGGGTGATTCAAGAGAATTTACCGTCACTTACGGAGCTTATTTCTTCCGAATACATTCTGAGCAAATGTCATATAAGCATGTGTCCTAATCTCCACGTTGTTCCAGTATTTTTCGTTGGTTTTTTTCTCTTTGTCAACTTGCCATTTTATGAACTAAGATTCCAAAGATCTCTGTTTAAGATGTCTTCTTCTGTGATTCCTGCTACTTTGTCATTTTTTATTTCGCCAATCCATTTTATAGTATCTGTTTGTGTTTTACTCCTATTTTCATAAAATTCAGTAATTTGTTTTGTGAGTCTATCGGGGTTCTTTCTTTTGACGTGTCCGTAAAATTTTAACCTTTTTCTTTCTAATGTCATTATGAATGTCTGTGTATTTTTTTTATTTCTTGTGTATTTCTCAGTCTATATTGTTCACCTATGACGTTTGTGTCTAAAATTCTCCTTTTTTCTCAATGTTTTCGACATCTGCTTTTTTATTAAAAATTAACGTTTCTGCTCCACAGAGACATTCTGGTTTAATGAGTGTTTATAATGTTTTAAATTTGTATGTTTGGATATGCATTTTTATTGTAAATATTTTGAGTGAGCCGAAATGCTGTCTCCATTTTTTGGCATCCAATTTCGTTCGCTTTTGTTTCAACTCCATTTTCCTGAATCATGTCACCGAATTATTTAGATTATGACTCGTTTAATTTTACTATATTTGGTTTCCATATAATTTGGCGCTTGTTTGTTGCAGTTAATGTATTCTGTTTATTCGAAGGATATCTGGAGACCAATTTTCTCCGCGATTTCTTTTAACAGTTCAATCTGTTTTTGAGCTGCAATAATGGCATGAGTTAAAATTACTAAGTCGTCTGCAAATGCTAGGCAATCTATCTTTTATTTTCCTCTGCCTAATGTGATTGGTTGATTAATTTTGAGGATTGTTTTTGTTTACACCACTCTTGTATTACTTTTTCAAGATCACTGTTGAAAAATAATAGAGAGAGTCCATCTCCTCGCCTTACTCCTGTTTTTACTTCGATAGGTTCTGAAATTTCCCCCATAAAATTAACTTTAGACTTTGTATTTGTTACTCTCTCTTTTACGGTTGCAAGAGTTTTGCTGTGTAAACAATTATTATTATTATTATTATTATTATTATTAATTTTGACTTATAACTCGTGTTTAAGCCCACCCAATGTTTCCCAAAAATTGGCGTCACTGCACTTATTGAACAGTTTTAATGCTTACGTGTTAGCCCATGGATGTCCAAACGCCTATAGAACCAGGAGATACTGCACGTCAAGCATGCTCTGCTAAGGTCAATAACTTTCCGTATAAAATAGGAAAAACGACCTTAAAGAATATGCGCTCCGGGTTGCTTACGCCAGGAGTTACCTCGTACGAGTTACTATTGGTCATATATGCTGAAGCCTTTAGCAATGATACCCTATATCATTCATCTTCACATGCAGTACAGTGTAAGAACTCTCCATTTGTTCCTACGACTTGTTTGTCAACATGGTTATTGTATCTGTGAAATTTTATGTGGAGTTTTTCATTCCGAACTATAGCAATAACCTTTAATTCCTTCCTTGAGGTTCACAGGTAGTTCAGAGAATCGACAAGTCTTTATACTTTTATATATCTGAGAGGATTCAGGCATCGTTGAACGAAATAATAGAACTACTACGTAAACCTTGTCCTCACGACCAATAAATTCCAGCGACTGCACTGTTCCCTCAATGTAAAAATGTCCGTAAATCAAGAGAAATAAAACCAATTCAATGCCTTTTCGTAGGGTTTCCTAGAGACATAAATCTTGGAACAAACTACAGGATTAATGTGATCAGGTTAGCATTTTATCACTCTCCTCGTACGGAAGTTGGTCAAGGTTGCGTCTTTCAACTCGTTCTGTGCGAAACGAGAGATGAAAGTGTTGAAGAACTGGAGGAAGTTTGAAAACTTAAAAATGAATGGAGATAATATAGTACAAATTAAACACATTTCGGTATGTAAAAGTTTAAAAGAAATAGACGTAAATTTTATTAACTTTTCATAAAAACTCCATCGCAAAAGTTTATCAGTGTTCTAAAATGGACGTACTGAAATAGGTTTAATAACTCGTAAGCGTCTTTCATTCAATCTCAGACATGTTTTCTACGACGTATCTTAACTAACATGAAAAGGTAATGGAACTTCCCGTAATAAACTTTTCAAAGGAAGCACACGAATTATTACAATTGGAGAATATCGTATAAGTTGAAGTAGAAATACATTCCATGTCGTAAATTCTCAGGTTAAAGATCAGCACAATTACTATAAAACAAATAAATAACTCCGAACATTCACTGGATAAAGACGTCTTGAACAAAACAATTCAATCTGAAAATGTCATGTAACTGGAAGTATGAATTCATTCCAAGTCATAAATTTTTAGTTTAAATTTAGCTCAATAACCTAATTATTTTAATGTACCGAAGTACATATGATATTTGCATGCAGATATTCTGCGTCATCATACGATGAAAGAGTAATGGAACGGAGAAAAATTCTCTCCGGCGCCGGGATTTGAACCCGGCTTTTCGGCTCTACGTGCTGATGCTTTATCCACTAAGCCACAGCAGATACCACCCCGGCGTCGGACAGGATCGTCTCAGATTAAGCTCCAACTCTTGGGTTCCCTCTAGTGGCCGCCCTCTGCACTACATCATAGATGTCTATGAACGTAGGACCGAAGCCCACACATGTGCTGAGGCGCACTCGTTATGAGTGACTAGTTGGCCGGGATCCGACGGAATAAGCGCCGTCTTAAATCATGAAGTGATTTACGCGTATCATATATTATTTTAATGTACCGAAGTACATATGATATTTCCATGCAGATATTCTGCGTCATCATACTCTTTCATCGTATCAATAACCTAAGGTAAGAGGATATTGAAAATTTGAATTTCCTTGTTTTCTCCTTGAAACTTACAATTTTTGGTCTGCTGAACAACCGTACGTATAAAATCTAAATATGGGTATTAGGTTTAAACAAAAAAAGCAAAAGGGGGCCCAAATTTGATATTTAGCCCTCAATTTGTTTTTTCTGTATATATTGTATCTTATGTTACAATTATTAGCAAAATAAATAAATAAATAAATAAATAAATTTGTAATTACATATGTACAAAAATTGATATATCACAGTCAGCTTTTTCTTTAGATATTTAAAAGTTCTTTTAAAATTAGATTAATAGGAAATTTACTAAAAATGGCTTCACTTGATTTTTAATATCCTTTATAGAAATATTATAGTCGAGACTCGGCTAATTCCGCAATATTAAGAAGTAAATCTATCATAATTTTATCAAAATGTTTATTGAAAAATATTATCAAGGTATGTAGACATGGACGAAACCTTTCATTACCAAATGAGATAAAGAGACCTAATAAAATGCGAATACACTTAGTTGTACATGCATTACAGTTGAAAAAGAACAACTCGGGTAATTCCGCAACAGTGCGGATAAATCCGGAATAGGACTTGGCTAATTCCGCAGTCGTAAATAATTATGAAATACATTATGAAAGTAACATAAAAGGAACAATTTATATGTAACAATGCCGACTTTCTTCACAGCTGTGTAGCAAAACACGAAAAACAGCCAACTTTCGATGTTTCACTGTGTTGCCGACAGAGGTGTCGACTCATATACTTGAATTTTTTCTGTAGCACTGCAGAGGACATGCCTTCTGTTGACAGCCTCTCAAAACTTACGTTCACGCTATTGTAAAGCCGCAGTAAAATCATATATGCAGTACTGCGGAATTAGCCGAGTTTCCCCTGACTGATTTTAGAATATCATGGATTTTAGTTTTCTAGTCCACTTCTTTGCATTATGAATTACTTTCATATTCAATTTAAACATCAAAACTCTAATCAAGCCAAGTCTTTTTAAATAGTGAGATATGTAGCAAATTTGAGTTTCCATTATTGATAGTTTCTCAGTTATATCATTTTATTGTGAGCATGGTGACCAAAAACAATTTACGGTATTTTTATGCAATTCTGATAATTTACTTTTCCTGCCTTACTGTTTGGTTAATCTGTGACAGTTTCAATGCATTGTTGTGATTATTTGAAGCTTTCCTATAACAAATACCTTTTCCAAAGCCTTTTTAGTACAGTACCATAGTCTAGTATATATAGTCACGAAGCTCAATACGTAGGCAATATGCATCCATAGATAGTTGCTAACCACTAGAATCGCTACTATCGCCTCATCACAGACAATGCGAAATAGTACCGACACAGTCTATTGTTCCTATAGTCGTGACGCTCTTATTCCCGGCGTGACTCCTCCTCTTTGCTTACGTCTTAGGAAGTGAAGACTCTATAAAGTTTAGGTAGATAGTATCGTTCGCCATTTTTGTTCTTTCGTTGCCGAGCTACCAGACGAGGAATCTATTTGCCACACCGTTAAACATCATCATGTCGTAGCTTCTATGATAATAAAACAAACGCACTTTAATTCAGCAAATAATTGAGCGGCAAATAACGTCCTCGTGTGCTTTCTGCAAACGCCAACGAAAGAGCTAAAATGGCGGACGATTATATTAAGTATTTATCGAGCCTTAGGAAATGCATAACGTCTTCATCAGCGAATCACAAGACGCACACGTTTAAATGTAGCCGACCTGCAACGTGATTGGCTGTCGGAAATTAGAGCGACGGGACTGTAGTACTCTCATCACCTCAAGCTTCGTGACTGTATATATTAGACTGTGAAAGCATCATGTTAAAAAATATCTGTAGATGAAGTAACTAATGTTTTTGTCATTATGACAGTTGTCTTTAAATGACTTAAAAATGATTAGGAATATCTCAAAATACATTGCACCATTGTTTTTTTTTTTCAGAAAATTTCACATGATTTAAAATTTCAAAGTTGCATCCAAAATGGAGGATTTTGAGATAGCTGAGGGCTAGACTCGAATGTGTCACTGGTAGAGCATAGTAATCGAAAATCAAGCGTATGGAAGATATTTATATGGTTCCAGACTTTTGATTCACGCTGTTCTTTCCGTGCTCTTTCAAAATCTATAGTCCGTTTATTTAAAAAACGAGCATTTACATGCTGTTGTGAACGTTAAAGTGTGCCGTTACTTTCACAATCGAACACCTCCATACATAGTTTGTTTCAAATGCGGACATGATCATTTCAGCCAATCATATTCCTGGAAATTGCTTAAAACTGACATGGCGACCAGGTAATGTTTACATTCTGACAAGTTTGCATGTTTTAATGATTACTTTCCCTTTTATTTCGAAATTTTATTGAAATATAAGAATATTTGGGCACCTTGAGTGCAACATGGAGCACAAAACGTTGGGGATTGCTTCTGAAATGCTGAAACTCGCTTCAAATCGGTGACCCAACAACAGTGACGTCATGACACACTTTGAAATGAACACCCAGTAGAAAATATAGGGATTACCCCTGAACTGACTAGAAAACGTAAATTTAATCCTTTTTAATGGAAACGTGCTAAAGAAAAACAATTGAAAATAATCCTTCAGCAATTAAAATAGGGGTCAAAGCAAAGCAACAGAACATTGTGGATTTTCAGACGTTACTAAGTAAACACTTCGGAAGTGAGTGGAAGGAAAACCCCTTTCTTCAGTGGTATAATACTGTAATCCAGAATTCTAATAAAAATATACTCGTAGATGATAAAAAACATTGTTTGTAAAGACAAATGAGTCAGCTTACTCAAACTCTTTTCTCTTTTGAGCCATTGAGATTAGTGGGAGACGAGACTGGTAGGGAAAAGTAAATAAGGTTACCAACTGTGATGCCCGGGAACTGCTCTACTTCGTCTTATTTCATTGTTGTCTCTTCTGTGTTTCTCCCGTATTCCTTTTACCTTGCAAAACAAATTGTATGTATGTATCCAATGCTTACCCACTTCACTTTACGTGATTCGGGTACCGTATATTGCGGATAGATGGCAAGACTGTGACCCGTTTTCTAGTTGTAATAATAGTAATAATAATAATAATAATAATAATAATAATAATGATAATAATAATAATTTATTTAACCTGGCAGAGTTAAGGCCATACGGCCTTCTCTAACACTCAACCAGGAGTAAAACTGCGTTACAAAAACACTACAATTTTACACACAAAACTGAATAAGATAAATAATAACAAAATGTAAACAAGTAAGTAGAAATCAGACATAATATGTAACATACAGAAAGAAAGAAAAAGCATAATAAAATGTGAACAGCAGGTCAAAAGAAATGAGACATACAAAGTATAAAAAATAAGACAATTAATGAAAATAATAATGATAATAATAAGAATAATAATAATAATAATAATAATGATAATAGTAGTAGCAGTAGTAGTAATAAAATGGTGCAGCATACAATGAATACGATATTTTCAAGTACACACAGTAAGGAAAATTATGATTATATATAGCTCAACTTATCACATTAAAGATATGCCATTATCGTAAAATATGGAAACAAAAATATAAAATATGTTAAATATCACTAGAACATAAAAAAAAAAAAAATGTGAATACGTACACCACTTCGGCGGGCCACACTGTACATGATGTGTATCTGTGGAGAGTTATGTTAAGTGTTCGTGTAAGTGTAGCGTAGGGAACGAGTGATGATGAATAAGATGAGAAAGGGAGAA
>JAJSOF020000036.1:27533742-27666242 GCA_025594305.2 Periplaneta americana
AGCCATTATTGATGATGAAAAGAATAATAATTAGATGCTACGTAATGCGATAGTGCAGGTGATGATGAAAAAGACTAATTCTAAACAGGAATATGGTATTCACTTAACTTTAACTGCCCACTATGGCCTGAACCTGCTTTTGATATGTCGGTCGACTTTCTAAGGTAGCGCGCTAGCAATTGACCGAACGTACACACGTATTCACGTCAAAGGCGTGAATATTTTGATGGTTTTGATGATGAAAATAATGGTAATTGTTTTGTGATGCTACTAGTTTTCGTAATGCAATAGTGGAGGTGGTGGTGAAAAGAATAATTCTAATCACAGGATATTCATTTATGTCTCTGCCTTTTATCAGAAAGAATAAATCAAATGTGATTACATAACCAGACCTTGTGTTAAAATCAGTTCGCCCCTTCATACGGATTAGTGGCGTGCCTGAAGCACTCGAACTGGCTTTAATTCCAGTTTTTAATTTGTTCAATCTTGATTACTCTAATTACATTGCAGTGCCCATGCGCATAACGTAGTGCCGCAGCGCCTCTGGACTCTTGTAATTGTATAAAGGAATCAGCATTAGACCAATTGCTATACATCAGAGTGCCCCCCCCCTACCACCACAAGTACAGTACAGTCAGAGCTCGATTGTTACCAGTTTAGGACTATTTCTCGGAATACCTCTTTTGTTTTGAACGGGAATATTCTAACAGATTGGTCATTCCATGTAAACTTTGATTCATTCATTCATCATTAATTTAGTGTTCTACCCAAGGACAGGTCTTTCACTGCAAACTCAGCTTTCTCCAATCTTTCCTATTTTCTGCCTTCCTCTTTGTATCTTCAAATGATTCACATATCTTAATGTCGTCTATCATCTGATATCTTCTTCTGCCCCTAACCGTTTTCCCATTCCCATTGAAAGTTCGTCGCATTTTTGGAAATCAAAAAGTAAAATGCGACAAATGCAACTGTGGCTTAAACCAGTGATGTCAAAGCAAGCGCATTTTTCTGACCTTGACGTCGTCGTGCGTGGGCATCAAGAGCTAAGTATGGAAAGAGGAAGGGTTGTGTGTATGAATAAGCAGCCTGTTGGATTAAGAAAACAGTGGTGCACGAACTTCAAACAGAACGTGAAATTTTATGTCGTTATTTTTATATGGTTTCTTTCTGTTTTATATTATCAATATTGTCTGTAAAACAAAAGTACTGATACCAATTTCTTAATATTGCAGTTGTGTTTTAAATGTTAATAACATAATAAAGAGTTAAGAAGGAATATTCACTTAAATTCCATAGTAGTACAACTATACTATAGTAAATGGATGAAGATATTGAGTATAATATGATAAGTTGGAATTGATATTGATGGCACTTTTAACCTTGTAAAAGTAATCAATAAACTAATCAAAACAATATTACAGTACAAGCAAAGTTACCTGGGTACTGTATCTGTTTTAAATGTAACTAATATTCCATAACAAAACTCTTATCGCATTATGCTTTTAAGGTAATATTGGTGAGCAACTTCCTGTCATCGGAATATTAAATTATTTTCTCGAAATCTGCTGAGGCTATAGAGCTGACATTTTTACAACACATGGGCACGTACTGTATCTTTTCCTTATGATGTAACAGTAGTTGCTTTGTTAATTCATTTCCTTACAAACAATTTCCATGCGAATATTTTCAAAATTTCAATACACTATCTTCAGTAGTACGTATATACGGTATATTAGATTTACGAAAACATTCTGTAAGGCTACTAAATAAATAGGCCTATATCTGAAAATTTCACTTTTCTATAAAAAAATTGAGAAAATATTTATTTTGAATAAAAAAATCAGACTTGTGAAAAATGAGCATTAAAATTAAAACTTACATTCTTATATTTCTGAGACAAATCTAAAAATTAACATGGATAAAGTTTTAATAAGTTCTCTTCCCTTTATCTATTGAATCAGTGCTGGCCATCCCTGAATATAGCTCGATCAAGCGGCATATACCACCTCTTTCGTCTGTCTCTTTCCTTTCCGCTGTAAAGCGCTCAGGCTCTCCTGAGCTCTAAAGCGCGCTTGCTCCTATGGGCATCAATTGACATGACTGGCTTAAACCCTGGAATTATTATACTGTTATTATTATTGTTATTATTATTATTATTATTATTATTATTATTATTATTATTATTATTATTATTATTATTATTATTATTATTATTGCTCACATTTCATCATGTTAATATATCACAATATGTCGGAAATAGTGGTCATCAATATCAACGCATGAATGACAATAAGATTGCTGGACATATTAGTCCAATTCAAATTACTTATTTCGCCTTTGTACCAACTCACAAAGTTTGTAAACTTATCTCATCTAGTCTGTATATCCAAAGGGAAAGCAATAAAGAGGTAGGCCTACATAAAAATATTTCATATGATCAGTTATTTTTCCTTACAATTTCTGCTAGGGTATGGAATCGAGCAAACACAGCTAAGTAAACATTTTAAACTAGGAACTACCATTGTAGACACAATTATGTTCGCAGACGATCAAGTTATATGTGCAGAATCAGAGAATCAATTACAAATAGCCACACTACTTCTCAAAAAAACTATGAAGAATTATAACTTCAAGATTTCAACAACAAAAAACCTAAAACAATGGCATTACGAGGAAAATATGCAGTCCGATCCAAAATAGTTTTAAACGATGACATTATCGAACAAGTACAGACCTTTTTAATATTTAGGATGTCACATATCTTATAATTGGGAAAATGATATAAAAGAATATTACAAACAAAAACAACAAAAGAAACAAAACTAAAGTTTTATAAAGTAATGGCAGTTCCCATTGTGACATATGGATCAGAAAATTGGGTCATGAATAGATCAGATTGAAGATTATTAGAAACGTCAAGAGATGAAGTTCCTCAGATACGTTGCAGGATGTACTCTGAAAGACCATATTCCTAGTGAAACAATAACACAAGAACTCAAAATTTTTAATTTAAATGAAAAAATAGAAAGTTACAAACAAATATGACATGAACATATTTTAAGAATGGATTCTTCTAACCCAGCCGTGGCGAAAATGTGATCGTGCGCCGAGCCACTGTGTAACCTGCAACGTGCATAGCTCCTATGGAGGGAGGCAGACACCCGAAGGGGAAGTGAAGCAACTCTCTGATTTATTAACGGATTTTTCATTTTCCTTACGTCGAGCGCTTAAATATAATTTTATACAGTATAAGGTTACAAACTAATGTTTAATACGTGTAAGGAAGAAAGAAATGAACAATAAAACATAGGACAAATTATCACAACCTAAAATTAACTGTCTTCAGAATGTCTCTGTAACAGAGTTTCAAAATCAGGAATTATGCCAGTCATAGTTGATCACGAAGGTATTTGTCTGTCAGTCGTGATCTAAATTTGGTTTTTATTATTTTCATTCTTGAAAATAATTTTTCACAAACGTAAGTTGTAGCGAACATGGCTTCAAAAGAGCAAGCGAAAGAACGAAGCTTCGGATATTTATTTTTTGGCAAAGATTTGAAAAGTTCAACATTTGTCGAGTCCTTACATTTAGCTTTCATTTAACATCACATTGTAAATATGTCAGTTTACATTGAAGATCTAACCGCATAATGATGATGATCATAATGATAATAATAATAATAATAATAATAATAATAATAATAATATTTATCCTTTTAATGTTTCATCAGTAACATGTAGTATTATGCCGTTTTATGTTATACAACCGTTTTCCTCGTACTATTTGTGAACAAATCATAAATTTAATATTCTTCTCATATTGGCAGAAAAAAAATGCGTCCTCCCATCCTACTTAAAACTTTCCTTTTTGTAGAGGTTCATGGTATCGAGGGACACATTGCGACGATACGCCACTCACAGGTCAGAGACAAATACAAATGGAACGGAGTTTGACTCCAGTGAGTGAGAGGGTGGGGGTTGTGGGAGGTAGGAAGCGCATAGCTATCATTGCGAGCCACAATGTGCTCGTGAGTCACATTTTCGACACGGCTGTTCTAACCTAACTAAACAAGCATTATTATACCAGCCACAAGGTAACAGAGATGTGGGACGTCGTAGAAGACGATGGCAAGACGAATTCTGAGAGCGGAACGGGCCAATGGCCTTCCATGATGAAGAAGAAGAAGAAGAAGTATGGAATCGAAACGCGACTAGCATGACAAGGAAATTGGGGAGTAGCCTAATCCCGTTTTGTGCGCCAACTATAACAGCTGGAGTAGATCATTGGGCTGGCAAGGCGTTACAGCCATACTAGTTCGTTGTTCGTTCATCTGTGCTGAGAAATTTGGACGTGTAGCCAGCAGTCAACAAGCATTCCCTCTATGGGTTATCGCGTCGCATCATGAATTTAATTTAAATATATTAAAATTTCGACAATGCTAAAGAATTACAGAGCGACGTTTTCCTGACACCAACTTGCCGCTTTTCCGGCAGCAATTTAGCAGTCTGGTCAGAATGTAACCGACAATTTAGCCTACTTGATGAATAACAAACCACGGTATTCCAAATGACGTTCACTGTGCACAACGCGGAAGATCCGAAATCTGTCACAGTTATGTAACAACAAAAGCGGACTTGGAAGTCCAAATGATGAATGCGTCATAGGTCTAATTTCAAAACAATCACTGCCATGGAAACCACAGCTGGATAATATGCCCTGTTGTGGAGGTTTAGCTATGCAAAGCATAAACGAATTACAGCGGATCAGACTGCAATGACGTAATTACTGATGGTGACTTCTTTATTCTCGTCACCAGTTTCGACAGATTAGTCCTCTAATTCTACGTTGATTACTTGGGTGAATTATTGATCATATTTTCTGATAGTGACTGTTTTTATTTAGAACTGAGTGTAATTGCTATATTTCGATGCTTTTATGACAAGAAGCGTAAATACAAAAGCAAAGTTCGCTAGAATAACTTCCAATATCCTCTTTAAAGTGTAATACAAAATTAACTTGAAAGACTATTTCGTTTATATGACGTCATTCCATTTTCGACCAATGAAGTGTAATGAAATTTTGAATTCCAACCAATCACAGTCACACTTTGCTACAATTTTTGCAGCTAGATTTATCGCTATCAATTTATCGCATGATCGTTCTTTTGTTTAGTCGTTGTCGCCAACTGTTTCCCCGTAAATTGATGATCATGAATACATTAAGATGAAACTACACGGTTAAACTTTTCTTTCAACTTTAAAGCAATGAATGCAAGATTGATATTTAATATTAATTAATACATTTACGCAGTGAAGACGACGTTCAAAACGGCACACCATGTAGACACAAAATCTTTATGCATCTTAATTGAACGTACCTTTTAAACTTGATTCTTTCAATATTCTTTCCAGATTGCACGCATACGCGATTTGAATATTGAACTGTGTAGATGCAGCTTTAGTTCCGTTACACACTACAGCGAGAATGCGCTTGTCGAGCTATAAAAATGCTTTCGTGTAGCACTCATTGTAACGGTCGAAATAAGACACAGCTGACATTGGTCCTGCTCCCACAGGTAACATAACCTATAAGTAGCCTATAAAATTGTATCTTGTGAATGAAATGAAACATTTAATAGAAAGTCAGATGTTCAAATTTATGTATCATCGCATATCAAACCCAATGACCTTGCATAGTAATAATAAGGTATTTTCATCAAACTGCCTTCCGTATGGCGTAATAAAATTCGTGAATTAATTAGGCCTATCTATTCAGAGATGGCTTCACTGTGTAGCAACATGTCTCGCTGTGAATACATAAGCATTGTTATACTATAGCTGTCCCCACTGTTACTGTTAAATTAAATTATGATTTCAGCAGATAATGAAAATGTATTTGTGTTATGATAATAAGAGAAAAGTGCAGTATATGTAATTAACATTGTTAAACCTGTATTTTGCTTTTCGCAATTGGCATTACTGAATAATAAAATCGAATTTCTTTATTGCAGTAATCGATATTCATCTACGAGTGTTTCAACTTCACAATGTCTGAGTAGGTTAAGTATTCGTTAATAAACAATTATTAACATTTTGTGATCGAATTCTAGGGATATATTATTTAAATTTTTATTTTATTCGCGAAATAGTCCTAATAAATGCCACTCGAGGCCTGAGATTTCCCAGATAAATCCACTCGCTTCGCTCGTGTATTTATCGGCAAATCTCAGACCTCTCGTGACATTAAGACTACTACAGATAATTGGATGTTGTTTTCACTTTCAGAGTCAGTGAATTTGTGTAAACGGAACTCTTACATACACACTGTGTCACAAAAGTCACTTGGGGCTTCAGGGAATTACGGGTTCGCCTGAAGGAACGAAGACAGTGACACTGCTATTTAAATTCTTGCATACCTCTACTCACACTTACCTAACAGCAGGATCATTCCATACAAAACTTTAAGAATATATCAGCGATGTGATGAATTTTTTTGGGCTTTTAAATGTTATTATGAAAATAAATTAAACTGCCAACTATGACCTTCATATCTATACTAATAATAAATCTGTAGCCGAAATGTTTCTGGTAATTTTCGATTTTCCAGAAATAATTGGTCCTAACATATATAATTAACTATCCTGAAACCGAAAATCGCTTTTTTGAAATTTTTGTTTGTATGTATGTCTGTCTGTCTGTCTGTATATTTGTTACCTTTTCACGCGATAATGGCTGTATGGATTTCGATGAAAATTGGAATATAAATTAAGTTCGTTGTAACTTAGATTTTAGGCCATATGGCATTCAAAATACATTATTTAAAAGGGGGGTTATAAGAGGGCCTGAATTAAATAAATCGAAATATCTCGCTTATTATTGATTTATGTGAAAACTGTTACATAACAATGGTTTCTTTAAAAATAATTTGCGATAAATTTTATTCCTAAAAAAATTTGATAGGACTGATAGTTAATGAGATAAATGATTTTTAAAATTAAAATAACTGCCATCTAAGGTCGTGTAATAAATTAAAAAACAAATGACTTCGTCTATAAGGGGCCTTGGATAGCAACAATCGAAAGCTATGAAAGATAGCCTGCAGAGAATTTTCTGTGTTTGTATGAAGTAATATCGCAAGCTAAATTAACAGATTTGTTTAATTAATTATTATTTCACCATTGGAAAGTGTAGTTTCTCTAGATGGACATAATGCTATAATATTATTACAGTAACTTCTGATATAATATAATATAATATAATATAATATAATATAATATAATATAATATAATATAATATAATATAATATAATATAATATAATGTAATATAATATGTAATATTATATAATATAATTTAAGTTATTTGAAGGGTTCAGAACCATAGTGGGCCAAGCGCCATTTACTGAATACGTAGGAAAGAAGGGTTAAAATTAAGTTATTACCATAATTCAATTAAAACATATAGCAAGTAAAATAAAGTATAGACATTAAATCTAAATTATGTCAATGTTCATTAAACTATGGTTGCATGTAATAAAAATTAAGAAACATGTTAAAGGAATTGTCATTGCACCAAATGAGTGCTCTCTGGACCGAAATGATCGCATTTTAATTATTTAAACACAATTTAAATTAAGTAACATATTAAACTATTTATCCTTCTATCAAACACGAATGTTCGCTGGATCAAATGTCCTATTTTAATTATGTAATTACTTTATATTTATTTCTAACGGGTGCAGCGGAGCGCACGGGTACGGCTAGTCATTAATATTTTAGTCTTACGGATGACTGAAAAATGGGTGGCAGTTACATGTTATCCATCCTTTAAAATATTCTAGACACCCTATATGAAGTGTCATCGAAACTAAACAGACGCCATAGTAAACCTGAACAATCATATTTTAATACCTTGAAGACTAATCCGGAAAATATTAAGGAATGCTCATAAAAACACCTCATTGAAAAAAAAGAAATAGTTTTATATTCGAATGCAACAAATTAAATTCATGCGATTTTCATTCGTATTAAAGAAAAAATTTTATTCCTAATCCATCTCCCACATTTTATGACTTTATCTCAAAAACTTGTGAATAATTAAATTAATAAAATTATTAATTTTTGTTCCGACGGTCGATAATCGCTTGCTATGTGTGGCGGTCGCAGCGTTCTCGAGACTTCATAACGATGAGTAACTCCCTGACCTTGATCGCGCAACATTCTGTACGACGGGAGAGCCTACCTGCTCAGATCCTTTGTTCATGTGAGTTATTTTTATTAAAAACTGACATGATATTTAAGTCAACATTCTGAAATTTTCACAGTGGAATCAATATAATCTAAAGAATTAAAACTTGTTTTATCGTCTGTAAAAATGAATTGCATTTTGTGTTCCATATTTTTTTTAAATTATTTTGCTGTGGGTAACTATTTAAAAAATTGTTTTTTTTTTTTAATTTTAAGGGCATTTATAAACAAGGCTCTCCTTTTTCGAATTGATTTGAAATCATTTTTTCATCTTCATTTCAGTGAATGAAACAATGCTCTTTGTTAAACCAATGTTTTAATTTCTGATTGCTGCCAAACTATGAGAGATATAAATATAGTATTCCTTGAAATTCATATTTAGAACATACAAAATAACCAACTACAATATTTTTAAGTTTTGAGACATCTTGGTTCGATAACATACTTTTTGCATGGAATGACCTAGCACGTTTTCAATTTTTCACAACACTACGCACTTCTTTCTGTCCCTCATAACAGAACGTCATTATATTAATCCTCCTGTACAGTATCATTACCTCGTCTTTGGAATTCTCTACTCAGTGACATCACGGATTGCCGGACGCTATCGAATTTCAAAATTAAGTTAGGAACGCACTTTTTGTCTAACGAAATTTATTATTAATAATAATAATGTCGATTACAGCCTTTGTCTAATGATTTATTATTGTACTTTTATTTTGCTTTATTAATTGCCCTTTCTCATTTAGTTATTTAAATTAATACTGTTAATATAGATCTTAAGCATTGCTCAATGATATATGATATATATATATATATATATATATATATATATATATATATATATATATATATATATAATAGATCACAGACACATTACATACAACAATTTTACACAAAGATATATTATTATTTAAATACAATTTCTACGTTTTACCTATTAACATATTTGTTTTGTCTTGCACTAGCTTTCAGTTATTGTGCAAGACTCAACTCATTCTAGAATATTGGTACCATCAGTATTGGTTTACCTTCCTAAGATGTACTTCCCTCTTCACTCTGCAATGTGCAGCTAGCGTATCTAAATCATCTCTAATTCTAGTTTCTTCCATACCTCTTTCCTTACAAAAATATTTATACAGTTGATACAAGCTCTCTCTCGTAGGTAAGCCTTCATTCCTTAATTTTATTTCATAATATTCTTTTGACGTACCTTCAAAACTATTAAATTTAGAAATAAAAAAGATAGCCAAATAATTTCTAACTAAGTCAAATATGTTATTATCTGTGAGTCTAGACAAAGCGTACCTTCCAAACTTGAATTTATTAGTCAGCTCAGTAACTATACTTTCCCTTAATGCTTCCTTCCTTCTATTTTTTAATTTTGCGATCTTCTTCGGTATTTTATTTTCCGTGTATTTGTTTATTATTAAGGGATGTTGACTTTCCTCGTGTTTCTCCATACATCTACACTTGTTACTTTCTTCCATGCATAATTTTACATCTATAACAAGAAAGAGAAAGAACCATATATATACATACACATACACAACAATTGTTTCACTATTTATTTATATATTTCTTAATTACTTTCGTTCACATCTATTTCCTTTAATCTATCCATTCTAATTTTTTAACCAAAAAAAGATATAAACCTAATTGCTTTTGCAATTTTATGTTATTAATGTTCATGAGCTTTTTATAGCTATTTCTTTATTTTTGAAGGAATTTTTCTTTTATAAATTTCTTACGTATATCTTCAGTATTTTGACACTCAAGAACAATGTGAATGTCATCTTCTCTCCTTCCACACAATGGGCATGTGCCTTGAGGTAGCTCAATGATATACAAATTTACAATTTTTAATGTTTTTGTATTATCTTTTTTCTTTTGTGGTGCTGTAATTTTAATATTCTTCTTTTGTTTGAATAAATGTTATTAATTTGTTTTTCGCTATATGTAGGCTATACATATTTCTGGTGACGTGGAAAGAAGACCTGACGGCCTTAAAACGAACAGAATAAATAAATTTATTATTATTATTATTATTATTAATATTATTATTATTATTATTATTATTATTATTATTATTATTATTATTATTATTATACTTTTTAATAAATAGAGGTGGAAATGTAATGTTGGTACCAGATTAAAATGAAACTCTCAAAGTTTTTTGTCTGTAAGTTTGAGGCACTGAAGGAAACAAAAGACGGTAACAATCGAACAAATGCAGTAATTTGAACACTCTGTAGAAAACATTACTAGTGTTGCTGTTACGTTACGTACATCTGTAGACGAGAACGTGAGATTTAACCAGGGGCGTACGTAAGGAGTGGGTTTATGTACAGGATTAGAACCTCCACCCCATGAAGTTTGAAAAAAATGACGTATTTAGATTTGTTCCCTTCTCTAATTTTTCACTTTCAGAGTAACAAAATTTACTTCGACATAAGGCATAGTTCTCCTACCCCTCCTCCAATATATTCATATCCCAGTTTCATTCTTTATCTTTGATGAGTTCAATGTTCCATTATTGTGTTTAATTAAATTTATTTCAATATATTTGAGTGTTTCATTGTACAGGGACATCACTTTATTTTTACCAACATTTTTAACATTAACCTGGCTATACTCGGAAACACTGTTGCCCCCTTCCATTACAGGAGTTTGATGTTACTAGTGCAATATGTAAACAAATCATTTTACTAAGTATAGGAGGAGAGAAAAGTAGTATATCCATTTATGTTGTAGGGAAATACGATATTACGATATTCAGTTTGATCATCACTTTTACGGAATTTATCAAAATACAGTAGAGTAGTAACATTTTTTTCAAAACTCAAATTTTCAGGCGGCTATGTTCGTTATGTAATGTCTAATTTATTTAGCATATTAATTATTTATGTTATCATACAATATAGAGAGTGCATTTAAATTGAGGGGGTCATAAGTAAAGGGCTGTAAGTGCACTTAAGTTACTTTTGAAAATGGGGTTTAAATATTTAAGCTTTCGTAAAATCGGTAAAATTTTTTATTTTAATTTTAATGTGTGATGCGATTAAAATATCCCTTTGCCACTAAAATTTTTAGATACTTTTGCTTACACTGGATGCACTTAACTCATGTTATTACAAATGTCACTAGCATTCCTTTGCTTCTAGCTACCTCAATTCAAAAAAAGCTAATCTGAATTTTTAAACAAGTTGCTGAAAATGGTTGCCGTTCATTACAGTACAGGCTTCAATTCAGTACGCATATTATTAAAAACATTTTGAAGCATATTGTCTGAAATTGAATTTATCGTTTCTTGAATATAATTTTTAGTACGATATTATTAATATAGGTTCTTTCTTCTATAGAAAACGCAATCATATTTATGAAACACTCTATACACTGCAGTGTTTACTTCACTGCTTGAAGACTTCGAAATAAAATGCAACAGCGGCCGTAAGTTTGTGTATCTGAGGGAGCAAGGACATTAGTGAAGGGGTGAGAGTGAAGTACATTCAGAAATGCAGGTACAATAAAAATGCAAGTAAAAATAAAATTATGTCCCTGTATTTTCCTATTATGTAAAGTAAAGTGTATTATCTGTTATAATACAAATCGAATCCTCTAGATTCAAAACCCCTAAAGACCATTTTGTTCAAAATAGAGTTATGGCCACATATTCCTTGTTAAGAATAAATTGTAATGATTTATATAGTTTGAATTCAAAAAGTAACTAAATTTAAAGAAAAAGGTTCGTTAAAAATCACTGTTAGGTTGAAAATTCCCTCATTTGCCACCAGTTAGCCTACTGTCAAAATCTTTCAATTTGTGAAAGTGGATGTAGAGGATTTTGAATCTATAGGATTCAATAACTGTTGACTAAATATAAATGATAATTGCATAAGTGTAATAATGACACAAGCATTTTTTATTATACAAAGTTAAAAAGAAGTTAAAATTTATTAAAAATTGGATGGCTGTGAAAATATTACGTTTCAAAGATTTTATAAGGATATTCATGAATATAAAATATCCTGTAACATAATAATAACAATAATAATAATAACAATAATAATAATTGATTTTATTTATTTATTTATTTTTATTTATGTGCTGGACAACAGCCATTGGCCAATAAAAGTCCAGCACAGTGATACAATTAATACATTAAAATGAACAACTATGGTACAAATTAAAAACTTGAGTTTACAACAAAATAAAGAACATAGATTACAATAATTTACCAGAATTAATACTATAGAATATTAAGGATTATGAAAATAATATTAGCAAAGACATTGCCATATTCTAATACTTCTATACATTGAATGGATCGAAATCGCCTGCATGTAAGTTTGCATGTTTAATACATCTGGAGACCGGCGAGGAAGATTTAGAATTTCTAATATAGAAGAGTTTGTGATGTCTCATGTCCTTCATAGGAATACGAAGGCTGACAATGTTTAAGAATGATTGACAAGTAATCTCACCTTTAAGTACCTTACATAAGAATAAGTAATCGAGATCATGACGTCTGGCATACAGGCTTGGACAATTAAAGTGCTCGCATAATATTAATAAAATAATAATAATAGTAATAATAATACTTACTTACGGGCTTTTAAGGAACCCGGAGGTTCATTGCCGCCGTCACATAAGCCCGCCATTGGTCCCTGTCCTGGGCAAGATTAATCCATTCTCTATCACCATATCCCACCTCCCTCAAATCTATTTTAATATAGTAATAATATAATAATAATAATAATAATAATAATAATAATAATAATACCGGTACATAAAATTTAAAATACCGGTACCGATAGTGTTTATTGTAAACGATTTTAATAATACCCCCACATTTGACAAAATCCTGCGAACGCCACTGTGTTTAACAATAATAATCAAAACGAAAACTTCTATGGCCAAGTGCATCAACATTGATTAAAAACGCAGTAATCATAGATTACGAAACGACGGTTAAACAGTAGCCGTGGTTAAAATGTAATTTATGTGCACCATTCATAATCACCGATTACTAAAACATGGCTAGCTGACACCTCATTTAACCAGAGTAAAGTCTATGACGGTACATTGTTTCTACAAAATGACTAAAGGAAAGCATCCATACCGCTGCAAAGATAATAGTCAACGTCTAAAAACGACTGCGCTCACTATGTTCTACATCGAAATGAACGTATCCTACATTTTCGCGTTGCATTTGTTTGCCTTTGGGCGCTGTTATATTTGTGAGTTCCATTTCTTTGTTTTTCAGTACTGTTAGGTTAAAATCGTACAAAATGGAAAATTGAATCCAAAAATGATTATTTCCCAGTGTTAGGTTGAAGTATTGATAGACTTAATTACTAGATTTAAATAATTATATAAAAAAGATGGAATATCCATAAAGGAAAAGGATGCAGAAGATTGGTAGGAATGTGTGTACGATCTTGAACTCTATTTACACCAGGGAATTGTGCATTATCCTAAGATCCATCCATAACCTCTCTTTGTTCAGCCAGTGACATAGAGAAAGAGCTACCAGTATTCGAGTATTCCCTCTTAAAATACAGGAAATAACAGTTACATAGAATCGTAATATAAGCAGCCGATCCGTAGGAGAAATATGATTGTTCTTGTGTTATTTCAAGTAAGCCATTTGTAGATTTTGATAAACGAAATCCCTCCTGAAATTTTCTGTCACCTAATTCCTGGTAAGAATTTTCTCTTTCCACTAAAGAACCTTCACGCTCACGCTCTATCCAAGTAATTAAGGTACTGCTCAATAATAATCGTCTTAGAAATAATCACCTGTGGTTCTGGCCGCCATTTTGCTTTACTTGCTCTACTAATCGCTGGTTATCTCCTTTAACCGCTCGAATTTGGCCGGTTAGAGATTACTGTGGTTAACCTTCTATTCAAGTCGTAACCGAGGTCGATCCACCGTAAAAATGCTTAATCAAGGATTAGATGACAATTTTAACCGATGGTTACACTAACCGACGTTGATGCACGTGGGCACTAGTGTTTGTTTACAAGCGACAGGGACAAATGTTTTTTGTTAGCGTCTAGCTCCCCTTGCTATACTCTGAAAACAATAAGAGTAATCTGTTGACAAATAGTGTTCACTTAAGCAAATCTGTTGGCAATCTGTCACTAAACAGGTATGAAACGAACAGGTGCTGTGTTTGTACTGTAACCGTAATCGTCCGATATGGCCTGCTGCCCACCCCTGCAGGATTGTTTATTGTTCTCTCCCTAGCCGTCAGGACGAGGAGTTGGTTCATTCCATCTCCGACGGTCATCCCATTAGAGGCCACGACGCGATGTTGTACGTATTGAACGTTTCGTGTGCATTTAATCCCTCCTCTGCGGCCTTTGTTTGGCGACCACTCTGCTCTGGCAGTAACTTGAACAAGTTTGATATTGATGTAAAAAAATTAAAACAAAAGAACACGACATGGCTTTCAACGTGTGATTAGTTGTCCTAGGCGGTCTGGTGGTTACTATGGTGGCCAATGGAAGGAGGGAAGGAAGGCTTTGTGTGCTTCGAACTAAATTACGGCACACAAAAAACTGTCCGTGATAGACAGAGCTAAGCAAAACTTATGGTCCATTTGTCGCCCACGTAGAATTTCAACAATGATTAACTTCTGCACTTCAGAGCCGTGTTAAGTAAACTACTATTATTGTTAATACTACTTTCCCTATTCCTATTATTGCCACTACTACAATTCCTGTTCCTAGTACTATTAGTGTTACTGCTATTTCTATTATTGCCACTACAACAGATCCTGTTCCTTGTACTATTAGTGTTACTGCTAGTTCTAAACCTGCCACTACTACAATTCCTGTTTCTACTACTACTAGTACTATTGCTATTTCTAATACTGCCTCTACTACAATCTTTGTTCCTAGTACTACTGCTATTTCTAATACTGCCGCTATCCTCTTCCTACAACTACTAAAGTTACTGTCATTTTAATACTGTCTCTAGTACAATTCCTGTTCCCAGTAATCCTAGTACTACTGCTATTTCTAATACTGTCATTATCCTGTTCCTAGAACTACTAGAGTTACTGCCATTTCTAATACTGTCTCTACTACAATCTTTGTTCCTAGTACTACTGCTACTTCTAATACTGCCGCTATCCTCTTCCTACAACTACTAAAGTTACTGTCATTTTAATACTGCCTCTAGTACAATTCCTGTTCCCAGTATCCTGTTCCTAGAACTACTAGAGTTATTGCTATTCTAAAACTGCCACTACTACAATTCCTGTTCCTAGTAATACTAGTGCTACTGCTATTTCTAATACTGTCATCCTGTTCCTAGAACTACTAGAGTTACTGCCATTTCTAATACTGCCTCTACTACAATCTCCGTTCCTAGTACTACTGCTACTTCTAATACTGCCGCTATCCTCTTCCTACAACTACTAAAGTTACTGTCATTTTAATACTGTCTCTAGTACAATTCCTGTTCCCAGTAATCCCAGTACTACTGCTATTTCTAATACTGTCATTATCCTGTTCCTAGAACTACTAGAGTTACTGCTATTTCTAAAACTGCCACTACTACAATTCCTGTTCCTAGTAATACTAGTACTACTGCTATTTCTAATACTGTCATTATCCTGTTCCTAGAACTACTAGAGTTACTACCATTTCTAATACTGCCTCTACTACAATCTCTGTTCCTAGTACTACTGCTACTTCTAATACTGCCCCTATCCTCTTCCTACAACTACTAAAGTACTGTCATTTTAATACTGTCTCTAGTACAATTCCTGTTCCCAGTAATCCTAGTACTACTGCTATTTCTAATACTGTCATTATCCTGTTCCTAGAACTACTAGAGTTACTGCTATTTCTAAAACTGCCACTACTACAATTCCTGTTCCTAGTAATACTAGTACTACTGCTATTTCTAATACTGTCATTATCCTGTTCCTAGAACTACTAGAGTTACTGCCATTTCTAATACTGCCTCTACTACAATCTCTGTTCCTAGTACTACTGCTACTTCTAATACTGCCGCTATCCTCTTCCTACAACTACTAAAGTTACTGTCATTTTAATACTGTCTCTAGTACAATTCCTGTACCCAGTAATCCTAGTACTACTACTATTTCTAATACTGTCATTATCCTGTTCCTAGAACTACTAGAGTTACTGTAATTTCTAATACTGCCTCTACTACAATTCTGTTCCTAGTACTACTGCTACTGTCATTACTTCTAATACTGCCATTCCTATCCTCTTCCTACAACTACTAAAGTTACTTTCATTTTAATACTGTCTCTAGTACAATTCCTGTTCCCAGTAATCCCAGTACTACTGCTATTTCTAATACTGTTATTATCCTGTTCCTAGAAATACTAGAGTTACTGTAATTTCTAATACTGCCACTACTACAATTCCTGTTCCTAGTAATACTAGTACTACTGCTATTTCTAATACTGCCACTATCCTGTTCCTAGAAATACTAGAGTTACTGTAATTTCTAATACTGCCACTACTACAATTCCTGTTCCTAGTAATACTAGTACTACTGCTATTTCTAATACTGCCACTATCCTGCTCCTAGAAATACTAGAGTTACTGTAATTTCTAATACTGCCACTACTACAATTCCTGTTCCTAATAATACTAGTACTACAGTCCGCACTTCAGGAGGAGATCCGAACAAGGAATGTGAGTTTTTTTCCCCCACTCTTACAACTAACCCCAACACAGAACCGACCGGCCAATGACTAAGTCTTGTTTGTCCCAGCCGACCATTGATACCATCCCCATCCACCTGCTCCTTCGGAGGAGCTGATTTACAAGTTGACCCTCTCCTTTCATCCCGCAAGAACCATACCCCACTCGCAGGTATCGTCTCGTGAAATTTGGACAGTACTGCTATTTCTAATACTGCCACTACTACGATTGCTATTGCTTGTACTTTTGGTGTTACTGCTATTAGCATTACTGCCAGTACTACAATTCCTGTACATAATACTATTAGTGTTATCGGTAGTTCAATTACTGCCACTACTACAATTTCTGTTTGTAGCACTACACTGAGAGAGACAAAAACGCAACGGTTCAATTCTTTGAAAATTAAGATTTGTTTTATATTTCTGAATACTATCTTATTCTTTAATGGTGCAGTATTAAGTTATAGTTAAGTTCAAATTTCTGTTCGTGAATAAAAGTTTATCTTTATAAGAGTTTAATTGAATTTTGCAAGAAACGCATACGTAACACAACATTTTTACACTGTTTTGTTTCGAAGACTCATCCATTACCCACTCTAACACTTCTTTTTCTTTATTGCATTTCACTGATACTTTCTTTTCATCTTTAAAAGCGTGTATTGTCACCTCTCGCATTAATTACGTGATACAAGATCTCATGGATGCTCCTGATCAATGTTGCAATATTCTCCTGACGAATGAGTTCCCACTCTTCTTGGAGAGCCTCCCGCAAGGTCATGTAGGGTGTCTGGGTAATGCTGCCAGACCCTTCTTCTCAGATTCCTCTACAGCTGCTCAATAGTATTCAAGTCCGGACTTCGAGCAGGCCATTCCATGACATGAATCCCCATCTCATTCTGGAACTGTTGCATACATTGGACCACATGCGGGTGTGCGATGCCGTGAATGAGCAGGAAACGATCACCAATAAATTGAACAAATGGCACAATATGCTTCTGAAGGATTTTCTGCACGTACCGATGTGCTGTAAGGCTTCCATTCTCAATGAAGACCAGATCTGTCCTTGCCGTCAAACTTATTCCCGGCCACAGAAACACAGAATCTTCCTTGAAAGTGATCCTGGACGAAAATGTGCAAGGGAATGTGAAAGAGGCCTGGTGAAATAGGGTAGAGTAGCATAAATCGCACCGCTTCCTAAATGGCACCACTCCTAGTTTAAAACAAGTTACTGTAGTAGTGTGGGATCTAGTGGTATTGTTACAATCTACCATATGAACTTCCACCATGTCACTTGATTTCTGCCACTTCTTTGTGTCAGCAACGTGGTGATAGTGTATTTAATATAATCGCTCAGGTGGATGTATATTTAGCTAACATTTTGTAACTAAATAACGGATTTGTATGCAAAGGAATTCATAATCTTAAGATGTTATTGGTTTAAAGAAATATTAAAGAACATTTAACTTAGTAAGATTTTCCAACACGTGGTGATTATAGGCTAGAATGAAGGAAATAATAACTTATGACGTAGTTTCTCAATTCGCACCACTTTGTAGGTGCCTAATTCACACCGGTGCGATATGAACAACTGTAGCAATTCTAACCGTACAAAAGAAGGCCCAAAAATTTTAACTGAGGAATGCATCAGGTGGGTACAATATCAAGTGGTGAAAAGGGAGTTAATACAACTAGTGTGTGTTGTACAAGCGCACCAGATATTTTGTGCCACCTATGATCTTTTTAAACGTCAAACAGTGCATCCTACATTATCAGCTGGTGTTCTTCCAGGATCGTTATTTGTTTGCTCTGATTCAGATTACACCAACAGTGAACTATATGTCCAATAGCTCAAACATTTTATCTGCCATAGAAAAAAGTGCTGCTTCTGTATGTCCACCTATACGAACCATTCCAAAAATTTAGAAGCTAGATTATCTCGGGAAAATGATGTGCTCCTATTTCAGCTTCCTCGTCATAATACTCAGAGGCCCAACCTTTAGATGTTTCTATCTTCAAACCATTTCAGAGAGCTATATCATGAAGCAGTTCTTAGATGGCTTCGAGATAATCGTGGAGAAAAGGTGACGCAGTTTACTTTTTGAACTGCCTGGTGAAGAACATGACAAATATGTAACAATAAAAAACGCATTCAGGAAGTTTAAATGTTGGGTAATTTATGCTCTATTTTTTTCAATTTCATTTGAAGATGCGTTACTCTCTTTCATTAATTTCAATAAACTTGTAATTTGCATGTATTACATTATTCATATTAAATACTGTTCAATATGTTCAATATTAAAAGCTTTCCTTCATCCTGTTCCCTGCAGATTGTGATTTAAGAAACCGCAGGTGCTATTTAGGAAATTAGTTGCCTAAATGGCACCACTGACAAGTGTTTCGAAAATGTCATTCTAATTCAAAAATATTAAATAAAATTCAAGGATTATTTTTTACGTGGAAGGTAAATGTTCTGGGAATGTATTTCTGTAAAGAATACAGAAAATAAAAACTGTATTGTTCAATAAAAATGTTAAATGCTGAAGTAGTGCGATGTACGCAACCTTACCCTATATTCCTCTGCTCATTGATAGAAACAGGGAAAAAAGAGAACAATGTAAGAAAGAAACAGAACAAGAAGAAGAAGAAGAATAGGGGGAGAGGGTCGAGGAGAAGAACGAGGAACAAGTATGAGAAAGGCAAAACGAAAGAAAATAATGTCGCAGATCATTGTCATCTCTGACACAAAACATCAGTTTGCTCCATCTGTAAATGTCTTTCCCATTTGACAAATTTTCCATAAAACTCTCTTTTCGTGTCATAAATTTAGTCTTGGACTCGTTATGTTTTGCATACGGTAGTGAGATGGAAACCCGATGCCTTAGCTATTCTACTAATGACGTGTCGTGTTTATTCAGAGTTACCGTGGCATTAATTAGAAGGAAATTTGTATTTAAAAGGGCATTGCCTTCTAGGATCCCAAGGGGCTGTTATATCATCTAGTTTAAATTGAGGACGCATGAACATTCGTAGGAAACATGCAGTTACGAAGTTGCACTTGTTAGGCTGTAGAGATAAAATGACAAGACAAATGACTGCCTTGTAGACCAGCGGACTCGCTTTCTAACACAGTGGGTGTATAATGACAGAGTTGATATACAAACTTTTGCTCTTCTACTTAACACGTGTATATTATATTATATTATATTATATTATATTATATTATATTATATTATATTATATTATATTATATTTTATGCTCGACCATGCCGAAATGTAGTAATTATACACCTGGTAGCAGACCTTTAATGAATGTCATTAAAGTACACCTACTCATTAAAGGTCAGGTCTTCCAGCCAATGACGACTCAGGTTACAACTGTTCAGCCAATGACAGGTCAGCTTTCTACCGTTATAAAACCGCAAGTATCGATTATTCTCGGATATGCAATCAAAAGAGAATTAACGAAAAGTCACGGAGGCTGGAAATCCAATACTGTCGCAGAAGGTTATGTTCTGTTACTATAATAATCAGCGTTAATTGTAAACAATATTCAAATAAATTCAATTTGTCATCTCGTTTTTCAATGTCTAATTTAATTTCAATGATATCTCTGTAGGTTCTTATGGCCTAGCAAGGTCAATGTGGACATCTGTTCCTCGGAAAAAATCAATACTTTCGCGTCTGCGCACATCTCACAACATACGGGACATTGTTCAAAAATTAATAATATCATGTTAGAAATACGGTCGAGCATAAAAAGTAGTGTGAAACTCGCCTATAATGGTAATTAAGAAGCTCGTATGAAAATTATGAACCTCGCTTGCGCTCGATTCAAATATATCCATACTCACTTCTTAATTACCTTCATTAAAGGCTCGTTGCATAATGTACTAATATTATATGTATTATAATATTATATTATATTATATTATATTATATTATATTATATTATATTATATTATATTATAAGTTAAGTAAGATTGCATTTTGATAAATAATTCTTGCTAAGCGTTCTATTAGATTCTGTTTTCGTTTAGTATCCGCGTGTCTCCATTGTTTGTAGTTTGATTTTTCCTGTTATTTGTGTATGAATTTCTAGTAGTGTAGAAATACGGCCTGATGATTTTAACTAAATCAAATTTTATAATAACAATAATAATAATAATAATAATAATAATAATAATAATAATAATAATGAAATAATAGGAACAATATAAATAATAGCAAAATAAAATAATAATATAAATAACAATAATTTGGGATAATGCCTCTGAATAAGATCTTCAGGAATTATGTAGCTGTTGTTTTTTTATTCAGTTAAAAATTCAACTCCTCGTAACGTCGTCGTCATAATAATAATAATAATAATAATAATCATCATCATCATCATTATCATCATCATCATCATCATCATCATCGTCTAAGCCAGTGATGTCAAAGCAAGTGCATTTTTCTGACCTTGACGTCGTGCGCGGGCAGCAAGAGCTAAGTATGGAAAGAGGAAGGGTTGTGTATATGAATAAGCAACCTGTTGGATTAAGAAAACAGTAGTGCACAAACTTCAAACGGAACGTGAAATTTTATGTCGTTATTTTTATATGGCTCCTTTCTGTTTAATATTATCTATATTGTCTGTAAAACAAAAGTACTAACACTGATTTCTTAATATTGCACTTGTGTTTTAAATATTAATAACATAATAGAGAGTTAAGAAGGAAAATTCACTTAAATTCTATAGTAGTATAATATTATACTGTATTAAGTGGATGAAACACATCATTAATAGAGAAAGTGATGTTCCAAAGAAAGAGATTGAGTATGACATGATAAGTTGATATTGATGGTATCTTTAGCCTTACAAAAGTAATCAATAAACTAATCAAAACAATATTACAGTACAAAGGACAGTTACCTAGGTACTGTATCTGTTTTCAGTGTAACTAATATTACATAATAAAACTCTTATCGCATTATGCTTTTAAGATGATATTTGTGAGCAACTTCCTATCATCAGAATATTAAATTATTTTCTCGAAATGTGCTGAAGCTATAGAGCTCACAACACATGGGCACGTATCTTTTGCTTATGATGTAACAGTGGTTGCTTTGTTAATTCATTTCCTTACAAACAATTTCCATGCGAATATTTTCAAAATGTTCAATACACTATCTTCAGTAATACGTATATATGGTATATTAGATTTACGAAAACATACTGTAAGGCTACTAAATAAATAGGCCTATACCTGAAAATTTCACTTTTCTATACGAAAAGTTGAGAAAATATTTCTTTTGAATAAAAAAATCAAACTTGTGAAAAATGAGCATTAAAATTAAAACTTACATTCTTATAATGCACTCATACTTCTCAGACAAATCTAAAAATTAACATGGATACAGTTTTAATAAGTTCTCTTCCCTTTATCTATTGAATCAGTGCTGGCCATCCCTGAATATAGCTCGACCAAGCGGCATATACCACCTCTTTCGTCTGTCTCTTTCCTTTCCGCTGTAAAGCGCTCAGGCTCTCCTGGGCTCTAAAGCGCGCTTGCTCCTGTGGGCATCAATTGTCATGCCTGGTCTAAGCTGACACGAAAATGAGTAGCTCAAGGAGAAACAGTAGTACGGTCCACTGAAAGCTCGTCACAAACTCAGCTCCGCTTTAGATTTCTGTGAGTTTTTGCCATTTTGTGTAGGCCTATGCGAAACAAACGTTTTCCTTAATAACATCCATTCTAGCATTGATCGGCGATATCATTCTTCTCATATAGACTTTCAAATACAGTATTACTAATGTTTACAGTTAATACTTTATGAATATTAGTATTGTTATATAAAACACACTTGATTGACTATGACAATCAGAATAAGTACTTTCAAATTTAGAGAGCATTACGCCTACAAACCGGATTTTAATATTGACAACGAATTACAACGCAAAGCGTCACTTGCAATATGGACTATATTGCACAGGATATCCCAACCTTATAATAAGCACTGTAGTGATGAACAAAGCTCGGAAGTTGGGGACTTATGTCCTTGCACGCGGCTAAACGACCGGACTTCAATGTCAACAAACTCCCGCTTCCCGCACGGAGGTACTGTCAGGTCTGCTAGAAAAGTGGTTACTGGCTGGAACAACATATTGATAGTATTATGGTAGGTCGAAACACGTAATTTTATAGCATGTATAATAAAAATAAACATCAGCAATATATCAAATTTACTGTTCTGCTCTATATATTTTATTACAGTGTATGACTACGAACATTCGAAGATTTTCGAACCCATAACTTCTTCGCCTTTTAGTTAAACATGGTTTGAAACGAGAAAAACTTATTTCCACGTCACATGAAATGATGGGAGCAAACTTAAAATAAATGTTTTAACTGTCACTGTTTTTTGTTCGATTTTCAGCAGTTGCTAGCTGATCTCATATCTGAGAAAGATAAGTATATCCTAAATTTTTCTCGAAAATAGTTTTCAATTTGTGTGTCACTACTAAGGCAGGTCCCTCGATGATTTGATCCATGGCTATGGACCAATTTTCCACCAATTTAAGGGACTGCAATGTCTTTCAATGAATGCCGTTTCCAGCCTTTAGTTTGTGTGTGGCACAACTTACAAAATATAAGCTCTCCATTCGAAGAAAATAATGTATCTCCTCCGAATTCCTCCACGAAATTCTGTACCTAAAATTTAAAAAATATATTTTCAAACTTCTATAATACCCATTCGAATAACACGTATTTTCTAATTCCTCTAACAGACCATTCATTTGTAATTCTCTAATTGTCATTGGCTTCAACATGACACAGTTTCCTCGTCCGTATATGTGACCACTTTCTTAGTACATAGACTGTCCTTGAGCGCTTACAGCGTGAGCTTTGTGTACGTTGTACCTGTAACCTTACCATGCACACGACACACAAGTCCCCAAGTTCCGAGCTTTGGTGATGAATATGCCTATTCATAGACTTAGTAATCGGATGCCGCTCTAAATATTGTTAAATTTTCGCCCGTTTTGAATACGAAGAAGCTTATGGTTTCGAAACAGATTGTGCGTTTTAATTCGCTTGAAACATCTGCAACCATACTGCGTCAGTTTTTAATCGTGTATTTTCCGTGCAACGTTTTAGTTTTGAATCAATTTGAAACAGAATCATAGCTGCTGAATCTGTGTGCGACTAACACACAGTTCAGAATTATATACAGTAAACTTTAGCGCTGTTTTCTGGTTGAAAATTCATTACTTTCATTTACTGTTGTGCCCAAGGGCAGGTCTTTCACTGCAAACCCAGCTTTCTCCAATATTTCATATGTTCTGCCTTCCTCTTTGTCTCCTCATAAAATCCATATATCTTAATGTCGTCTATGATCTGATATCTTCCTCTACCCCGAACTATTCTCCCGTTCACCATTTCTTCCAGTGCATCCTTCAGTAGGCAGTTTCTCAGCCAGTGACCCAACCAATTCCTTTTCCTCTTCCTGATCAGTTTCAGCATCATTCTTTCTTCATGTACTCTTTCCAACACAGCTTCATTTCTTATTCTGTCTGTCCACTGCACACGTTCCATTCTTCTCCATATTCACGTTTCAAATTCTTCTATTCACTTCTCTTTACTTCGTCGTATTGTCCATGTTTATACCCCATACAATGCCACACTCCATACAAAGCACTTCACTACTCTCTTTCTTAGTTCTTTTTCCAGAGGTCCGCAGAAGATGCTCCTTTTTCTATTGAAAGCTCCCTTGGCCATTGCTATTCTCCTTTTGACTTCCTGGCAGCAGCTCATGTTACTGCTTATAGTACACCCCAAGTATTTGAAGCTGCTTTGATATTGGTAAACATTTTATGAATTTTAAAGTTACCATGGAGCTTGGAACCTATATATATTTCAAAAAGATGGGTACAGCTGAATCTAAAATGAATTTATGCTCGACCATGCCGAAATGTAGCAATTATACAACTGGTAGCAGTCCTTTAATGCATGTCAATAAAGTACACCTATTCATTAAAGTTCAGGTTTTAGATTATTCTCGGATATGCAATCGAAAGACGAGGGAAACGTCACGGAGGCTGGAAATCCAATACTGTCGCAGAAGGTTATGCTCTGTTACCATAATAATTAGCGTTAATTGTAAATAATATTCAAATAAATTCAATTTGTCATCTTGTTTTTCAATTCTAAATCAATTTCCAGGTTATACATTCTCTGCATTACATCAAGGTCAATGACATTATTGTTCCTCGGAAAAAATCAATACTTTCGCGTCTGCGCACATCTCACAATTCAAGAGCTATGAACAAGGTCACTTCCGATCTTCTGTCAGATACAAATAAAATGTATACTTCTGAATAATTTGAAGTTAGAAATATGGTCGAGCATAAAAAGTCGTATGAAACTTGCCTATAATGGTAATTAAGACGCTCGTATGAAAATTATGAAACTCGCTTGCGCTCGTTTCATAAACAAACATACTTGCGTCTTAATTACTATCATTATAGGCTCGTTGCATAATGTACTATTAATGTAAAGAAGTATTGAAAACCATCTGTAAAAACTATCGATTCAGTCCACAGCTTTAAAACCCGCTGCTTGTTGGTCGATCCTTAGAGTTCAGTTTCGACTTTAAGGGTTCTTTCGTGAGATAAACCAAGTCTTCACTGTTTACATGCTAAAAATGTCGTAAAAGATAAAGATACGAATTCTTTACAGGGTTTATGAACCATAACAAGTTAAATCCTTACTTCGTCATTTTGTGTTTCACGGAAAGGAAGGCTGAATTTACATGAATGTTGCAGGATGATTATTTGGGGAATGGGTTCTGGATGATGAACACCACCTGCGCCCCGCTTCTACAGCTCGAAAACCAGACACTTTCTCTGGCGGGTGAGGAAGGCCCACTACACCAGACGTAATAAATTTTGAATGGGAGTGATGCGGAGTCGTAACTTTTTATTGGAAGACTGAGATGAAATATAATAATGCACCGCAGTGAAGACATCAGAACTCTGATGAGAATCCAGCCAAAGAAAGTTGTTGCGGCGAGCAGAGTAGTCTCGGAAAGAAGTCACGCTGATAGTGATGCAAATCGGTCATGTAGTTGTGAAATTGGCGAACGTCCTGTTGATATTGCCGTGCATCATCTTGAATTTCTACAAGAACTCAATGTTCATATATTTCCTTCGTACAGTCAAGGAACATTTTGATATAGACAAAATGAAACTGTACAGTAGTGAATTTAAAAGACATGTTGGTTCAGAAAAGTGTGAATGCAATTAATAATTATATATACGAGTAATAAATTTTCATGTAACGTCGGGTGAAACACGCCTCCTTGTCTGGACGTAAACAACTGAACAACTATACAAATATGACATTCACCACGACGAATTAGATTGCGTGCTCTCCTACCAACAGCATTTGCATCACAGCTTGTTCCATCCCTTTTAAATTTATACATTATATATAACATTTTAACATAGTTAATATCAAACTGTACAAATTTAATTTTAATGATACGATCTAATGAGAATACTTAGCTTTAATTGTATAAGGTTAATATCATACTGTGCCTTTCCTTGTTTTATACACATACGAGAACCTAGCATCAGTGTTCAGCTTTACCATGTACAGTTTACCTCAAGAGGCACGAAACTTATATAGTTGTAAATGCCAGCACGTGCATTACTTACTACATCATTAATTGTTAGATCAACTATCACCTAATTTAAAATTGATTGCATCTCATGCACCTGATGATGACTTTTTAAAGTCGAAAATATTAGTGACTTTGTAATAAATATTGTGATGTAACAGATTATCTGACCTCACAAACTGAAAAGTGTATTTGACTGAAAATTTATTATATATAATTATTAATTGTACAGTAGTGGCAAAAAAAACCGGACCGACCCTTGGTAGCTGATTTCAGAGCCTTGTTCACTCCAGAGCACGATAGACTGATAAATAAGACTTCCGTGGTTCGAATCCTGCCTGGAAAGGAAACTTCTTTTTGTTCCTTATTCAAATTTATTCCCAATACTTTTCGATTGCAGCGATATTTTACTACTTAATTAACTTATTATTCCCAGAACATAAATTTTACCAGCAGGCATGTTTCCTCACTTGCTCTGTTATAAATATTTTGTCTCGAAAATTTTAATGCACTAGTTTCCGAAAGAAATGACTTACGGGTGGTCCAAATCACCGATTGCCTTTTGGTACGTTTCCTTATTGAAAGAGTATAAATTAATAAAAACGTTTTCTATAAAAGTTGTTTGTTTTGAAGAGATCTATCAAATGGTACCTTATTCGACCCCGATCCCAATTTGAAATTTTAAAGTGATACGCCACTGACTCTACTTTCTGTTAGAGATGCTTGATGAAATCAAGCTCAAGTGAACGTTCACATTTGGTTCAGTTATAAATATTTTTTTCTCGAAAATTTTAATGCACTAATTTCCGAAATAAATTATGTTACGGGTGGTCTGAATCACCCTGTATACATTTCTGCATTAATATGGGTTTCTCATTCAAAACTTAAAGTAGTTTCTGCACGTAGCACTTGAACGTTACAGCTACTGTCGAGTCAACTGTCTCAAAATACAGTAGAACCCCGATTATCCGCCACCCTATTAACCGACTGTTGGATTATCCGTCTGTCATTCTCTCCTATTTTTGTTACAGAAAACATTAGTACGTATTTTTTATAGAGAGTGATATTATAATACACATTATGATGTACTGTTCGAGTGACGTGTTTAATTTGTCTGCAAAACGTCTTCCAGAAGTGCCGAAAGAATACAATATGTTGTGCTAAGCAAGTATCGAAGATAAGTGCATATAATTGAATTGTTTTGGAAAAGAGGAACTGTGGTTCATCTCACATCGGAATACGAGATTGGTGTTACAACTGTGCGAGATTTAATAAAAAACAAGGATAAAGTGTATAAATTACTTAACTCTATAACATGAGACCTAGGCCTATACTTTTCCTATCTTTCCACAGAAATCCATCACAGGAAGTTTCGTTGACCCTTAGAAATCCGTCATTGACATTCATTCATTCATAGTGTTCTGTCACTGCAAACCCAGCATTCTTCAGTATTTCCTATTTTCTACCTTTCTCTTACTCTCCGTATATGATCCATATATCTTAATGACATCTATTATTTGATCTCTTCTGCCCCGAACTCTTCTCCCGTTCACCATTCCTTCCAGTGAATTCTTCAGTATGCAGTTTCTTCTCAGCCAGTGACCCAGCCAATTCCTTTTTCTCTTCCTGATCAGTTTCAACATTATTCTTTCTTCACGCACTTTTTCCAACACAGCTGTTATACTTAAAACTTCTGATCCACTACCTAATATGTTAAAACACATGACCACGGAGAAAATTACGAAACTGCATTATGCAACACTTAATTTATGAAAGTCTTCTATAGTACGGATTATCCGATTTTTTCGATTAACCGTTCAGCCAACACCCTTCATTAACACGGATAATAGTGGTTCTACTGTATATTTCTTTAAACATTGCTCGCCTATGTCTCAAGGTCCAGGCAACATGACAGCTTTATTATAGCAACAAGGAATCACACGGTGTCCATTACTTGTGACTATTCAAAAATGATGCTGACAAACATTCCTTTGTTTATTTCCAAATATCTCAGAGAAACGGTCTCTCCAATCCTCTCAGTAGTCTAAATAGCCTATAATTACTGTTTCCACATAAGCATGTAGTAACTAATAAGTTGATTATAATGTTTTGAAAACCCCATAACAAAAAAAAAATAAAAATAAAAATAAACATATTCAAAATATGGGCCTATTTTATGCATACTGTTACAGTACTTGCTTGTGCCAGTCGTGTTTCGTGGTAGTGTACGGGCTGTAAGAAATCGGGTGTCATTGTGATTTGAAGGGTTCAGAACCATAGTGGGCCAAGCGCCATTTACTAAAACCGTAGAAAACAAGGGTTAAAATGAAGTTATTACCACAATTCAATGGAAACATATAGCAAGTGATATAAAGTACACACATTAAAACTAAATGATGTATCAATCTTCATTAAACTATGGTATTCACTTAACTTAAACCCTTGCTTTCTCCGTTTTTAATAAATGGCGCTTGGCCCACTACGGCTCTGAACCCTTCATATGTTTTGACGTGAAATAGTGACAATGGAATCAGAAGATAGTGATAGTGATCCTAGTAGATCCTACTCCCAAAACTTTACATCCGATGTGCTTAAATATACAGGACGGAAACAAAATTGTAGAAAATTATGGTAAATAATACCTAAAATTAAAGCTTGGTTTTGCTCTCATTAAAGAAACTGTAAAAGGGGTAATAGTAGGTGCTGGCCCTTCTGTTCCTGCTGTTGTTGATCCTTCCGAGGATCCTTGCAAGATAAGGACACAACGAAGTGTTTAAAAATCATTTTATACGCTGATATGTAACTTTTAACAATTAATTCCTTGCAAGAATAAAAAAAAATCGTTATATAAAAACTGTGGAGGGAGTTTAGATGAAATTATCAAAATAGGCATATTTTCTATGATGTGTACGATCCTCCAATCAAAAATACGATAGCCTAATTAGAAACCAATTGTTGGCAAAGCTGCACAGATCTCTTGTCTCTTAACATTCGACTAACATCGACATTTTGGACGTGTATCTTCCTTTCTGGGTTCTGGGTTTCAGCTGTACTCTTCAAGTAAAATTTCGATGGTATTCTTCTCCTTATCACTACATTTAGCTTCAAGAATCCTTAAAAAGTTGCTATACTTTCATGGGAGAATTTTAGAACCAATTTTCTCAGCATAGTTATTTCTGAAGAAAACAATTGGATTTAATTTAATGGTTGCAGTGTGCGGAAATTGGAGCCTCTTACAGAGACGGCGATCTATGCATCCTTGGGTGTTATCGTCTATTATCGGAAGTTTTGCTGCATCCGGCAACGCATTTACGCTTGAGGGACCTTGGATTGCTCGGACTCTTGGAACGTTTCCTGCATAATTGTTTTATTTGCAAGGTCTATTTGCATCGGGTGTGCAGACAATATATTCTCTGAGCGAGTTTAGCATTTGTTAAAAGCATAGTCTTAATCTTTCGTGACAGTCGTCAATGAATGAATGAATACATAAATAATTAAATACATAAATAAGTGAATGAATAAGAAATTAATAAATTCTAATAAGTAAATAAATAAATAATGTATGTATTTATTAACACTGCAAATGGGTAAATACCTGGTGGCAGTGGTAATTAATCACACCCAATAATGACAATTAATAATAAACATAATTAATAATAATAATAACTAATAATAATAATAGTAAAATAAAATTAACAAGGAGCATCCTAATTTAAATGAAGCACAATCACTTAAAATAACATTTAAAGTAAATCTAATTTTTATCTTAACCCTAAGTTCGAACTAAAACCCACGAGTATGATATGTTCATACATACAGAAGTATCTTTCAGCACTACTCTCATTTCGCTGTCAACTAACGCACTGCACTGGTACTACGACACGTTTCACTGATACTATCCTGATTTCATTAACACTTCAAAAATACTATAAAACTTGAATAAATGAATAAGTAAATAAATAAATAAAATGATTAATAAAGACGTTAAAAATAATATATATAAATGAATCAATAAATTAATAATAAATAATAAATAAATAACTAAATAAATATATAAATAAGTAACTAAAATGATAAATAAATAAATATATATAAATAAATATATATATATATATATATATATATAAATAATATATCCATTAATAGATAAATGACTAATAAATAATAAATATACAAATAACTAATAAATAAAATATAAAAACAAACAAATTAAAACATGATTTGACTTCCGTATTTATTGCTTACTCTCATTTCGCTGTCAACTAACTCACTGCACTGGTACTACGACACGTTTCACTGATACTATCCTGATTTCATTAACACTTCAAAAATACTATAAAACTTGAATAAATGAATAAGTAAATAAATAAATAAAATGATTAATAAAGACGTTAAAAATAATATATATAAATGAATCAATAAATTAATAATAAATAATAAATAAATAACTAAATAAATATATAAATAAGTAACTAAAATGATAAATAAATAAATATATATATATAATATATCCATTAATTGATAAATGACTAATAAATAATAAATATACAAATAACTAATAAATAAAATATAAAAACGAACAAATTAAAATATGATTTGACTTCCGTATTTATTGCTTACTCTCATTTCGCTGTCAACTAACTCACTGCACTGGTACTACGACACGTTTCACTGATACTATCCTGATTTCATTAACACTTCAAAAATACTATAAAACTTGAATAAATGAATAAGTAAATAAATAAATAAAATGATTAATAAAGACGTTAAAAATAATATATAAATGAATCAATAAATTAATGATAAATAATAAATAAATAACTAAATAAATATATAAATAAGTAACTAAAATGATAAATAAATATATATATATAATATATCCATTAATAGATAAATGACTAATAAATAATAAATATACAAATAACTAATAAATAAAATATAAAAAACAAACAAATTAAAATATGATTTGACTTCCGTATTTATTGCTTATTAGAGGAGAAAAATTCGCTCCGGCGCCGGGGATCAAACCCGGGTCCTTGGTTCTACGTACCAAGTGCTCTACACGGAAGTTCAATCCACAGCACCGGATCGAATCCCTCTCCTCTAGTTTTTTCCCCCCTTTATGCCCTTACTACAAGTTCGACATATATGTTGACATAATTATACAAGGATCGCACTCAATTGAGTGACTTGGTAGCCGGAATTCCATAGTATTATGCACTATTGGGCGAAGAATCTACGTAAAGATTAATTTTTGGTCTGTTATGGTGACATATAGGGTAAACGCGGGTGAATCGGATCGTTTTTAAAATAATTATAAATAAAAGTGGTAATACGCTGTTAATTCTTGCGTCTCTTACTGTCCGCTGAAAGATAATTTCATTAACTTTAAGTCTGATGCAACAGTCTGTCAGAAATAGTTATTATGTTTTATTTTTCTTCAATTTAATTGGTTGTTAAAATTGATCCGAATCATCCTCCAGTGGCGGGTGAATAGGATTGGTATTGCGGGTGAATCGGATTGAAAGTAAAAGCAATGGACACTTATTATTCATGCTATAAGATACAAAATTAGAAGCTCAGTAATAGCAAAATCACATTTCTTAGTTTCTCTGTTTTCAAACACATTTTCCACAGATAAACGTCTTTCTCCCCTTAGCTCCCACACACACCTCGTGGTACCATTCACCCTTACGTTGACACTGGATCCATTCTCCTTTCTTCACAGACTTGGGATCAGAATATTTCAACATACAAAATTGGCAAATGTCATCACTCCCTTCATTGTCTATTTCTACAGCCACATCCTCATCCTCCTCCTCCTCCTCCTCCTCATCGTCATCATCATCATCATCATCATCATCATCATCATCATCGTCGTCATCATCACTATCGTTAAACTCAATCATGTCCTCACTTTCTCTTTGCACATTTTTTCTATTCATTCTGCATCCTTTCTTACTATTTATCTTCTTGTTTTTTAATTCTTGCTTTTTCTTCATTTGTGCTATGTTCTCTGGTGAAGTGAGAAGACAAGCAATTTGTCTGGGTTTTCCTCGTGCTGAAGTCTACCCATCCGGAATTAAAAAAAAGAACAATATTGCCATTTCTATATAAAATAAGCAATTCAAACTACCCGCCATTCACTGATCCGTTTCGCCCGCACATGCACAGAAATACATATTTGCAAATTGGCAGCAATGGCAGCAAATAAATGAGAACATCAGGTGAGGTTATAGAATCAAGACAGGCTGTTCTTTCCTACTACATAACTTGTTGCGTAAGTTTTAATAATGTGTGTTCAAAAAATTGTTTAATCCAGAGCTAAAAAATAACAAAATGGCAAATTCAGAGCATCTACGTACCTCAAACTTATTAAAAGTAGTCTATTTATCACCAGCAGGTCGTACACATACCAACTTCTTATTGTCATCGAACTCAAATATTATCATTCTTTGACTTGAGAGGATGGTATCAGCAAGAACTCACTAGCGCACTCTAGGACCAGCAATTTATATTAACTGATCCGATTCGTCCTCCAATCCGATTCACCGGCGTTTACCCTATTTTGTAAGACCAAAATTTAATCTTTACGTAGATTCCGTATTTAAGTCGAATTGCATTTAATTAATTGTGAATTAGTAGCATTTCGGCGAAATCGGCTCTAAATCCCGAATTTTATCGTCTCAATACAGGAGATCGGAAATCATGACCGACCTGCTTCCGGGACTCTCGTCCCTTGTCCTCACTGTAGAAGCAGTATTTACATTTACTACATCCTGTAAAATTGTTTGTGCGAGATCGTGTGTATTTGCTTGGTTTCCGCACAAAACCAATCCGCGGAAAGTCTAAAATTCCACATTCAGTATTCCCAACCTAACACACATAACAATTTCCCTCTTCTTACCGCTTAAGTGACATATTGATTTTACTGCTTTAGACTTTTAACATATTATTTTTATAGACGTTCAATATAGTAATAATTAAAAATTGGAAACTTACCACTGCAATTTCACCTAAATTTCACTGTTAATTATTGTTTTGAAATATTTGCAAAAATTAAGTAAACTCTGCAACTCCACTAAAGTTACTGCATTCGTGATGCAAGTAACATTAAGGAAGCCGTGAAAAAAATCAACAAGATTTCAGACTCATCATAGACTGGGGGGAAAAAAAAGACAGACGTATATCACGGCCTGCTGGAGTATAGTAAAACCAGAAAACATTTTAAAGCAACAATGTTGAAGATAGATATTTTTGTTTTGCAAATTTGCCGTCATTGAACAGAAACCAAGATGGAGATTTCATTGCAACTAATTAGAAATTCCTCTTTCATGTATGTAATAAGCGATCTTCGCACAAAATAATGTATGATACACGAGCGGTATGTTTTCTTTCAATTCTCGGAAATTAAAACAGCTCAACTTTTCAAACTTTTCCTCGAGCATGAAAACTTCAACATACCGCTCTTGTAACGCATATTACTATTGTCGTTCCTTCTAGCGTTGCTTACATTCCCTCAGTTGTTTTCTTTACTCTCTTCGTCACGTTTTGGTTTATCAATTGAACAATTGAACCTTCGGGTTCCTTAAAAGCCATTTTGTAAGTAAGTAAGTTCACAATTTTTATTTTCAATATTATCTTGGCTTTTCGCTTATGATAATCACGCATGTACTCTGCTTGCGACTCTTTCGCTTCCATGTCAAAGCAATATTTATTCTTGCAGAAACTATCAGTTTCATTTTCATACAGGGGTTTCATTTCAAAACTTCCCAGTCGAAATAAATGTTTATTTCAGTTAAGTTTAATTGAAACAAGGAACGTCAATTTAGATATTGATTGGGAAGTTAAAATAATTCCATTTTAGATTTCATTCGCTCCCCTCGCGTTTTAAACTTGAAGTGGCACATCTATATATTATGATATTTAAATTTGAAAGAGTATTAAATTGTTTATAGGCCTACATTATTCATTATCCTCAGATATTTAACCCAAAAATTTTAAATTTTTAAATATAGGCCTATGTAATCACTTCGTTATTAGTGAATATTAATTTTTGAAATGTTAACTATTGTAACTGATCCATGAATTTTTTCTATTTTATTGAATCCTAGAATCCTAGATGTATAAAAAATTAATAAAGAAATACCCTCATCTATTTAAGTCAAAGAGTTTTAAATTCGTAGTAGGCCTAGCCTATGTCCTGGTCACGAGACATAATCATATACTTTGTCTTTTTGGAATTTACTTCCAAATCTATCCCTTTACTTCCTTTAAGTAAAAATTCCCATTTTTTCCCTAATAGTTTATGGATTTTCTCCTAACATAATGACGTCATCCGCAGAAACAAGCAATTGATGTATTCCTTTCAGTTACAAACCCTCTCTTTTATCATGGACTTTCCTAATGACATAGGCTATTCTAGAGAAAAGCTAAAAAGTAAAGGTGATAGTGCATATCCTTGCTTTAGCCCGCAGTGAATTGGAAAAGCATCAGATAGAAACTGGCCTATACGGACTCTGCTGTACGTTTCACTGAGTGAACAATTGAATTTTTTTAGTAGACCTATGTTATTTTACGACGCTTTATCAACATCTTAGATTATTTAGCATCTGAATGAGATGAAGGTGATAATGCCGGTGAAATGAGTCCGGGGTCCAGCACCGAAAGTTACCCAGCATTTGCTCATATTGGGTTGAGAGAAAACTCCGGAAAAAACTCAAACAGGTAACTTGCCCCGACCGGGAATCGAACCCGGGCCACCTAGTTTCGCGGCCAGACGCGCTAACGTTACTCCACAGGTGTGGGCTGAACAATTGAATACTCCCTCAGATTTCAGTATCATAATATAGAGATGTTATTTAAGATTTCATAGAGTTGTGGTATGTGGGGGTTAAATTAAAATGCATGTCATTAAAGTACACCTACTCATTAAAGTACAGGTGTTCAGCCAATGACAAGTCAGCTTTGTACCGTTTTAAAACCTAAGCCAATTACAAGTCAGCTTTGTACCGTTATAAAACCGCAAGTATCGATTTTTCTCGGATATGCAATCGAAAGAGAATTAGCGAAAAGTCACGGAGGCTGGAAATCCAATACTGTCGCAGAAGGTTATGCTCTGTTACTATAATAATTAGCGTTAATTGTAAATAATATTCAAATAAATTCAATTTGTCATCTCGTTTTTCAATGTCTAATTTAATTGCAATGTTATATCAAAGTTAATATTTAGTTTACTCTGTAGGTTCTTATAGGCTATCAAGGTCAATGTGGACATCTGTTCCTCGGAAAAAATCAATACTTTCGCGTCTGCGCACATCTCACAATTTACGAGGTATTGCTCAAGGTCAGTTAGATACAAATAAAATGAATAATTTCAAGTTGGAAATGTGGTCGAGCATAAAAAGTCGTATGAAACTCGCCTATAATGGTAATTAAGAAGCTCGTATGAAAATTATGAAACTCGCTTGCGCTCGTTTCATAAACATCCATACTCGCTTCTTAATTACTATCATTATAATCTCGTTGCATAATGTACTATTTTATGAATGTGTCACTTTGTGGTGGCAGTCCGATGTTTGTGAGTAGACGTTAGATTGAATGACACATGCATCTTAAATGTAAGCATAGATAGCCTGGTGCAATCAGAGTGTCATAAAAATCCTATTTACATGCTAGATACTCTTTCTCAGTATTCTAGGAAGATAAGACAGGCGGAAGTAAACGTTTTTCGCCACACGATTATACGCAATGCATAGACTCCCGATTCTGAGAAACAACAAACATCTCACATCAAAAACGACATAAAGGTAGTTGCCACCACAAAGTGAAACTTCTATATCTTAGTAGCGCACAACGTTATCATTTCCCTTTATTCATATTCCATTCGGAGAGTGCTATCTATCGGCTGTTGCAATATGAGAGCGATGGTGCTGCATCTGTAATCACGTTTAGGAACTTCATCCCCAACAATCTTACACAAAAGTGTTACGCATTTCCCCACTTTGTAGGTCTTATGCCTATATAGATGCTTCCCGTCAAAAGTAAACTTAGATTAATTTAACTTTTCATAGTCCAACGCCATCTTGTAAAAAGTTTCATATCGATAAAAATAAATCGAAAGTATGATTAGCAATTTGTGGACTCTTTTTTAAAAGATAATATTTTCTTTATGGTATTTAGAAAAGCAAGTTACGAATTAAAAATTAAACACGGAGTATACAATTGAAGTTCAGTTTATGCATGTAGGCCTATTGAAAATTTGCAGTATAAATTTCCAGCATAAATACATACTGTTAACCGAAAAAGTACTTTATTATCAATATAGTTACAATAAAGCGCGAGAAAATGATTAGAATAGACCTGTACTGTATATTGATAGAACGGTTACGGGTAACAAAACAGATATAGATCAATGACGTAGATTATAAACTACGGTAGCGAGTTGGACTGGATGTCTCAGGGTGAATTACAATCCGGTTTGGACTGATTATATGATTGGGTTATTGTCGAAGCTTTCGCCAACTGTAAGGTGAATGTTAGGTAATATCCGTCTTGCATCGCTAAAACAGGAATCCATCTACGTTTGAGTTGATATAGCGTTCTTAAATTATTGGGAATCATGAATGTGGTTTTGGACGTAATAGATCGACTATTGATCCGATTTTTTGTATTCGACAGATATTGAAGAAAAATTGGCAGCATAAGGGTACAGTACACCAGTTATTCATAGATTTTAAAAAGGCATATGACTCGGTTATGAGAGAATTTTTACATTATATTCTTATTAAATTTGGTATTCTCAAGAAACTAGTTCGATTAATTAAAATGTGCCTCAGTGAAACGTACAGCAGAGTTCGTATAGGGTAGGTTTTACCTGATGCTTTGCCAATTCACTGGGGGGCTAAAGCAAAGAGATGCAACCACCTTTACTTTTTAACTTCGCTCTAGAATATGCCATTAGAAAAGTTCAGGATAACAGAGAGGGTTTGGAATTGATTGGGTTACATCAGCTCTTGTTTATGCGGATGACGTCAATATGTTAGGAGAAAATCCACAAACTATTAGGGAAAACGGGAGTTTTACTTGAAGCAAGTAAAGAGATAGTTGTGGAAGTAAATCCGGAAAAAATAAAATATTGAAAAGATGGAAAAAATTAAAATATTTTGGAGCAACCGTAACAAATATGAATGATAGGGTAAACTAGGGTCTGTTGGACAGTGGGGCATGTTGGACACTCTGCACTTTAACGTGTTACCTCGCCACTTGTGGGCACCACATTCTGCTAGAAGTCAATGACGGAAGTAGCCCCACTCGTGGCTACTTCGTCATTGACTTCTAGCAGAATGTGGTGCCAACAAGTTGCGAGGTAACACGTTAAAGTACAGAGTGTCCAACATGCCCGACTGTCCAACAGACCCTAATTTACCCTACTTGAAAGGAAATTAAACGCAGATTAAATATGGGAAATGCTTGTTATTAGGCAGTTGAGAAGCTTTTGTCATCCAGTCTGCTCTCAAAACAACTGAAAGTTGTAATTTATAAAACAATTATTACCCGTTGTTCTGTATGATTGTGAAACTTGGACTCTCAGTTTGAGAGAGGAACAGAGGCAAAGGGGATGAAGTTAAGGAGAATGTATTATATTCTTAATCTGACATAATTAGGAATATTAAATTCAGACATTTGAGATGTGTAGGGCATGTAGCACGTATGGGCGAATCCAGAAATACATCTAGAGTGTTAGTTGGGAGGCCGGAGGGAAAAATACCTTTGGACAGGCCTAGTGGTAGATGGAAGGATAATATTAAAATAGATTTGAGGGAGGTGGGATATGATGATAGGGACTGGATTAATCTTGCACAGAATAGGGACCGATAGCGGACTTACGTGAAGGTGGCAATGAACCTCCGGGTTCTCTAAAAGCCATTTGTAAATTTGTAACTAAGTAAGTATAGCGTCAATAAATAACGGATTAAGAGTGTCCTAGGTTATTTTATTTTTAAACGCATTGATATTATATCTTACTTACTTACAAATGGCTTCAAGGAATTCACAGGCCTTAGCTCTACCAGAATAAATAAATAAATAGAAACGTTTATAATTAACTATCAGCAGGGATATAATCGAGTTTGTGTTAATTTAAAGCAGTGGAGAAAAAAAATACTTACACATTTATAAGTTTATTAATTTATTCGCTCCATTTATTTATAAATTAAAGAATAATTGCTTTTGCGCAGAATTAAAAAGAAAATCTGATAGAGATGTGATCATTCAATCCAGATTTCATCAACGTATTATTAATTATTTATAACTTGTTACACATTAGAATGCTGAACTCAAACCTGTGCACGTACATCATGTTCATTATGCATAATCGGTAATTAACGTAGCCGTCCCCATGGAGTGTTACAATTCGATTCGTGAATTGAACTCATGATCCATTTAATGCGGCAGTGTTCTGACGTTCAGAATTAGCTTCATGTGTAATTTTATTTACTGATTCCAGCCTTTTGGAGTTGATGTGATAATATTGACAGAAATCCGCCAGTTCCATAGTAATGTTGTATTCCATTTAACAATGTCAACAAAGATTTGTTTTACTCGTACTGTCAGACACTATCTAACCCAAGCCTGGGCGCTAATAACTCAATCGAGTCTCTGCAGATAAGCCTAACTCTCCACCCACTTTCCCCGGCAGAGATAGTTATGTTTCAGACCGATACGAGTACACAGGAAGGCAAGCATTACTGAGTGACGGATTGCATAATGTAGACATCATAGCTTTCAGCTCTCGCTGTTCGCCTAAAATCCAACACTGATGCACAGTGCTTTACTATGTCTTCGTTTCTAAAGCGGTGGAATCGAAAAGGATATGGACGGAGATATCTCCTTTCTTACACTTTTTATTATCAAAGTTTTGCACATTTTCCCAGTTTGTAGGTCAAATATAGAAGTTTCAAGTAAAAATCTTTTCCGACGTTTCTTCCTTTTTTTTATAAAGTTAAAGTAAAGTAAATCCATGGCGCTACAGCCCTTTGCAAGGTCGAGACTGACCAGCCGGCTGCTGACCTCACGTCCACATGCTGAATTTGAGGTGGACGATCATCCAACCAGAATGGAGGTATCTTGTGGTTACCACGATGAATCGCCCAGCTGGTTTGCGAAACCGGATTTTCGCTACCTATCGTAGCTCCACAAATACATCATGATGCTGGATGGACACCAGTCCCATACACTGGCCGAAATTTCATGAGAAAATGTCTTCCCCCACGAGGACTCGAACTAGCGCGCATTCCGTAACGCGAGTCCTAGGCGGGATGCCTTAGACCGCGACGCCACGGCGCGGGACCTTCTTTCTTTGGTAGTGCCCATAAATAAAACCATAGAATACAATGATTTGTATGCGAATCCAATATTTATACCATTATGATTGCTCATTTCTTGAATATGTACTTTTAAATTGTATAAACAGGAAGAATGACTTTGGAGTTGTCTCAATTTGTATCCATTGAAATGGCGCTGTCGATTACGAAACAACAATCAGTGATCTATAATTGCCGATTTAAGTAAGGCCTCGTGCAGATAGTTCATTTTACGAGGAATGCTTGTATTAAGGGTCAATCGGCGACAAAATTGTGCCCTGCGCAAGTGACTTTGGTCATGACGTGTTCTGTACAAAGTCCCTGGTTGCAGAGTATCTTGATTCAGTTGAATTTCGCTGAAGTGTACACGTATTTTGTGAGAAGATGACGTATACTATTGAAGAACAAATTTATCTAGTGGAGTGTTACGCGAAGAAAAACAATTATAGCAAATGCTTTCGTAAATTTGTGCACAAATTTCTCAATTCAACAATTCCACCACAATCTCGTGTTTAGAAATTAATGAAAAAGTGGCGTAAAACAGGTTCAGTTTGAGGGAGCGTAAACGACATGTTTTAAGTGTAGAAAAACTTGAAGATTTTAAAGCCTTCTTCTTCTTCTGCCAATACACAGTTTTGGGTTGTTCCCGTCTGTGAACTACAAATGGAATTGGTCCGTCCAACGTCGATGAGGTCTGCCTAAATCTCTTCGTCCTCGTGGATGGTAATACAAAAGTCTCTTTGGTAAACGTTTTTCAGGCATCCTAAGAAGGTGGTTTCTCCATTTACGTTGATAATGTTGGACGTCTGCGGTCATCTCCTCAACTTCCCACTGGTTTCTTATGTCTTCGCTCCTAATGCGGTCCCGCAAGGTAATTCCTGTCAGTGATCGTAGAAATCTCATTTGTGATGCGTTGATTCTGTTTATTTCCTTTTACCGCAGTGTTCAACATTTATAACAGAGCTGGTTTTGATATTATGTTGTGAAATCGGATTTGGACCTCTTTTCGCATTTGTTTTCCAAAGTTCCTTCTCAAGATACCATTTAATTCATTATATTTCAATATATTTTTATTTATGTCTTTTTGATAATTATACAAAGAAATATGACTTCCTAAATATACAAAATGTGACACTTGTTCTATTATTTTGTTATCAACCACTGTTTTTGCTCGTATAAGCTTTTGCCAGAATCTGCTATTACTTTTGTCTTTTCGGTTGATATGTTCATATTGTATTCTTTTAAAACCATCTTGTAGTTTAAAAACAGAGCGCTGTAATTCGTCTTCAGTTTCTGCAAACAAAACTTGGCCATATTTTAAAGTGCGATTAGAATTGAGTCCAAAGAAATCTATTCGTCGCCTAGCTCACATAGCAACCAAGCTAATTAAATTCTGACCATATAAAATAAGATAGTAGAAACGTTTTCCGGACTATGAGGCCGTGGTCTGTTGGTTGTGAGACCAAACGTTTCGTTCACTGCTGCGGTGAACATCTTCAGTGGTGTCTATTGCTGGTGCGGCTGGTTCTACTGCGTGTGCTGATTACAGTCTGCGCTCGAAAAATCGAAAAATCGAAGGAGAATTGGGAGGAAAATTTAAAAGGTACGCAAAACGCGTCCTTGCAAGGGGTTGGGGGCTGTACAAAACTAAATATGTCAGCTCCAAGCCTGTTGGCCACTAGTCTCACTCCGGGTTACGCTGCTCCCCTGAAGGAGCTCTAGAAAATTTTGAAGGGGAAGCCGAAATTGGACGTAACATCTTAGGTACCACATACGCGAGGGGGGCTGAGATTGATCAATTGATCACGGAACGGGGCGAGGAGGAGTTGGCTGGTGTTTGCCGTTAGGATGGCAAGACGCCGTCATCTGTTGTTCAATGACAAAGCATGTGAAGGCCATCGGAAAAAGCGCCGTGAAATCTAATCTGCAATTTGAGAGGTCCCTGCTCGAATGAATGAATGAGTGGGGGGAAGTGGGAGGAGAAACTTTAAAGGTACGTGAAAACACGTCCTTTTTGCAAGGGGGGAGTTGGGGCTGTGAAAAACTGAATATGTGAGCTCCAAGCCTCTTGGCCACTTGTCTCACTTTTGGTTTCGCCCCAGTGAAGGAGCGCTAGAAATTTCCAGTGGGTAAGCCGAAAATGGACGTAACTGATTAACAACATACGGGGGAGGGGCAGAAGAATAGCGACCTGATCCGGAGGAGAGACGCGATGGAGGAGAAGTCTAGGCACGAAACGGTGATAGCCAGTTTGGCTGTTTGAAGATTCGAACGCGTAGGGATTAATCTTACAATAGCCAATTGGCTCTTTGATGATTTTTCTCAGATCAGGAGACCAGCCAATTGGCTCCTTGATGATTTTTCTCAGATCAGGAGACCAGCCAATTGGCTCCTTGATGACTCCAGTGATCTGTACAAGGGGACGATTGAACCCTGCCAGGGCCCCGAGTTCGATGTGAACAATCATTAATCTTGAGCCGTCACCAATGTCTGGGGAAGTGAATGCAGGTCCGTGGCCCATTTCTTTTAGGGCTCATCCCGACATTTGTCTTAACGCCTTAGGAAAACCACGGAAAAACCTTAGGCAGGATGAGATGTCTCAATTTTAGAGACTAGCCAGTTGGCTCTTAGGTAAAATGACTTGATTCGATGGATGTAGACTAGCCAATTGGCTCTATTACAACTCCATCGATCAGCAAAATGGATTTATTGGGGACGATATGTTAGCTCAAGTTATTTAACCATCATAACGGTATTAGCCAATTGGCTTTTTGATGGTTGGCTGCATCGTTGTATATATAGTGCGGGAGGGGGGGGGCTTGCTGTTGTCGCCTCGGTCCGCGCTCGAATGTGCTTCGCGGGCATTTTTCACGCGCTCCGCGTCCGGGGTTGTGTTGTTTAATTGTGCTACGCGGGCGGGTTTGATGTTGGTTTTCCTTAATGCCGGATACCAGGCCATGTTAACCTTGAGGCCTTCTTCTTTTCGATTGAAATTGTTCTTATGTTTATATATTTCAATCGCCTCTCGGTGTAGCCTCGCGTAGAAATGTGGTGTGTCGCTGAGTGTATCGGTGTCTTCGAACCTAATTTTGTGTTCGCCTTCCAGATAAGCATGTTCAGCTACAGCCGACTTATCTACGTAGCCAAGGCGGCAGTTTCTTCTATGTTCGGAGATCCGAGTCTTGAAGCTCCGCTGCGTCGTCCCTATGTAAACTGCTCCACATGAACACGGGATCCTGTAGACCCCCGTAGAAGACAATCTGTCGCGTTTGTCCTTGGCTGAGCGTAGGCTGTTGCGTATCTGCTTGGTGGGCAGGAAGATAGTGTCCACCTTGTGCCGGTTGAGGATCTTGCTTATCCGGTCCGTAACTTGCTTGTAATAGGGCAAGAACACCGTGCCTCTCTTCGTATGGTCTTGGCCTGACTCCGGTGTCGTCTTCTTCCTTGGTTTCAAGGCCCTTTTTAACTCTGTCCTGGCGTAGCCATTAGCTGTTAGGGCTGAATAGCCCGGAAAACTTTTCTACTATTGACGCCGGCCGTGAAAGCCTACACTACAATATATAAAATAAGATTTGTGCAAGAAATCAAGCAAACAGAATTTGCCCCTAGAATACGTTTCTTCAATTGGTTTCTTTAAAATGTTTACAATGGACACCCTGATCCACAGGTAATGTTTACGACTGATGAGGCATGGTTTTATCTCAATGGTCATGTCAGTTCTCGATAGGTGAGATATTGGAATGACGAAAATCCGCATATTGTATCTAAGGAGGAGTTTGGTGTGCTGTGAATGCCAGACGAACAATCAGGCCAATATTTTATAACACAACTGTGAATACAATACTGCCTCCATTTTTCAGCCAGCTTACAGACGAAGACATGACTGTGGAGTAACGGTTAGCGCGTCTGTGGGCGAAACCAGGTGGCCCGGGTTCGATTCCCGGTCGGGGAAAGTTACCTGATTGAGGTTTTTTCCGAGGTTTTCCCTCAACCCAATATGAGCAAATGCTGGGTAACTTTCGGTACTGGACCCTGGACTCATTTCACCGACATTATCACTTTCATCTCATTCAGACGCAAAATAGGGCTAAGATGTTGATAAAGCGTCGTAAAATAACACACTGAAAAATACAGACGAAGAAAAACAATACTGTTATTTTCAACAGGACAGTGCTATTCCACATATTTACGAACGTTCAATGGACACCATAAAAGTAGTTTTCGAAGATCGGATAATAAGCAGAGTTTTGTGGACCCGTAGGTCCTTTTTGGGGAAACGTAAGGCGTAGAGTGTATAAAAATAATCCCCAAACAATTGAAGGACGCAATACGACAGGAAATTACAAATTTAGACAGTGCAAGCACTTATTTTATTTTTATCAAAAAAAGTTATACTTAAAAAAAATGCCAACATAAAACCATGTAATAAAACTTTCAACTTTCTAGCATAAAATTTGTGGAATCGTTAACAATGTGAATGCAGAAATGTGTGCAAAAAAACTACGGTAAAATGAGCTAAAAGTTTGAATGCATTTTAAACTTAATGAGAGCAACCTTTTTTAAACGCTGTAATTAATTACACAACCGCCGTAGGGTTCTAAAATTTCGTCAAAGTGTAGAGTAGGCATTATAGTTTCATCATCACTATCATCATCATCATCATCATCATGTTCTTCTTATTCTTCCAAACATATTTTATTTTTTTATTATCGCTAGTAAGTTTGAAATCAATACAAATTAATAAATACAATGAAAGATAAACTAGCCCACTCCTGAATGAGTAAGACTCGTGCTCAGGAGGGGATTCCAATACAGACAAAAATAAAATTATTCATTCATTCATTCATTCAATTCATTCATTCATTCATTCATTCATTCATTCATTTATTTTATTCCATAGATCTTACATGAGCAATGAAGCATGTGGAACATGTCAACATTTTACAATATTACAATTACAATTTTTACAAATTTTTGTAGTTTTACAATTTAGTAATTTTCTACAATTTTTACAATTTTGTACAATTTTTTTACATTTTGGCGAGATGTAGTGAGATAAGATGAGGTCCGAGGATTCGCCAAAATATTACCCGGCATTTGCCTTTTCGATGGGGGAAACCTCGGAAAAAACCCAACCAGGTAATCAAATCAAAGGGGGTAATCAAATCAAGGGGTTGATGCCAAGGACTCGCCATAGACCATCCGGCTTCAGTCCCACGGCTGAGGAAAACCTCCGAAGAAACCAAAGTCCAAAGGGGGATCCAACCCAAACCCGAACGCAGCTCCCGATCAGCAGCCCAGCGAGTCTGCCGACTGAGCTACATTGATGGCTCTACTAAAAGTATACAATACATAGCCAATCAGATTATTAAATTTACAAAAGCAAACGATCATTCATAAGTTGAGCTATATTATAATACAAAACAATTTAATTAAATTTAAGGCATGAACAATTCAACCAGTTGTGATATACAGAAATTGATAATACATATCATGCAAACTACTTCAAATTACAAACACAAACAATTTATCAGTAGAGCTATATAGATTACTATTCAATTTAAAGCATATACAATTCATTGGCCAAAACTAAACAAATATATGCAATACAAAGTAGCATACTTTCATTAAGCTATACAAATTTGTGCAATTAATATCAAGTAGATTAATTCAATTTATAATTATAAACAATTCATCAGTTGAGCTATACATATTACCATTCAATTTTAGGTCTGTATACAATTCAAAAGTAGAGCTACACAGACTAGTAATCATTTTAAGAACATATACAATTCATCAGCCAAACTATACAAACATATGCAATCAAATTAGTTCAATTTACAAACTTATTTTCGTTAAGCTATACAATTCAATAAGTAGATTTTCAATTTATAATCATAAACAATTCATCAGTTGAGCTATACATATTACCATTCAATTTACAGTAGGTCTATATACAATTCATCAGTAGAGCTACACAGACTAGTGAGTGAATACAGATTAAATAGTGTTTAATATGTTTAAACCCAAACCATAAATCCAATACAACATTTTTTTTCTGTTTTTTTTTTATTAATTTGGAGAGGATTCGTTGTTGAAGTATTATTGGAATAAAATTTGTTTAATAATCTGGGACCTTGACTCATGCTATGATAAAAAGCTGCATGGGTTTTACATTTTGGTTCTGACAAACGCAGAGAATTCATATTTTTAGTTCTGTATTTATGTACATACCTTTCAAAGTTATTAAAATTTCTATGAAAATATTTTAATAAAATAAAATAATGCATTTGTTTAATGTTGAACAGTTTGAAATGTTTAAACAACAATTCAGTTGGGTAATCTTTCTGCTTTTTTAAAGAAATTTTTAATAATTTTTTCTGTAGTAAATATATTTGGAGCATGTTGCCTGTTATGGATTCGATCCATCTTTTTGCAGGACGTCCTATTGGTATTTTACCTGGCCATCTGTAAAGTAGGATCATAATTAGGATTCTGCTAATATTCATTCTATTAACATGGTGTATCCATTTTTATCTCTGTGTTCCTGTATATTCTAATATTGGTTCGACCTGGAGTTCATTGAAGTCGTCTTCATTGCTTTTGTGGCATCCTGCTGTTCTTGTCATAAATCGCATCTCATCATAGTTTCATTTTGCACAAAAAAAAAGAAAAGAAATAACGAAAAAGTGTTTTTTTTACAAAAAATTACCATATTTTCACCATCTCCTCCCGTATTGAAATTTGTTAAAGAACAAGGAATTTAAGTTACTGAACTGGTTTTGTTAATATGCAAGGTGGTGCATAAGTAGGTATACAGTAATATAGTCTACTTTTAATAAGTACGAATGAGGATTGCAATCGATAATGGGTCGATGGGTCGATCAGTTAAATTGATGTCGATTGTCGATTGATGTCATGTAACTACAATTGGTATGTATTACAGTACTCTGCTCCATCGATACAGGAGAAAGCCAATGCTCACCTATTTAGATATAACACGAGGAGAAAGTCCCCTGCAATCGGCAAGCATCATGTTTAGGTATAACATTAAAGTCATGGAATACTAAGTACAGTAGTGGCAAAAAAAAAACCGGACCGACCCTTGTAGCTGAGTTCAGAGCCTTGTTCACTTCAGAGCACGATAGACTGGTAACTAAGAATTTCGTGGTTCGAATCCTGCCTGAAACTTTTTTTTTTGTTCCTTATTCAAATTTATTCCCAATACTTTTCGATAGCTGGTAAAATTCATGTTAGGTTAAAAGTAGTAAAAATCGCTGCAATCGAAAAGTATTGGGAATAAATTTGAATAAGGAACAAAAAAAGTTTCCTTCCCAGGCAGGATTCGAACCACGAAAGTCTTCGTTACCAGTCTATCGTGCTCTGGAGTGAACAAGGCTCTGAAATCAGCTACAGGGGTCGGTTCGGTTTTTTTGCCACTACTGTACAGTAAAAAAATCGATCATATGGGAATGGGTACATGTTGTTGTTTAGTAAACTGTCCGAAGACAGGTCTGAATCTCACAAGTGATACCTACACGACACCACTTAAGAGGCAACTAGGCCAGGAGATAATGGGGTAGAATGGCCAGTTTCTTTCCCCCTCCATTGCATACATCGCCAACTAGCTACATATTACACTAGTCAGACTTCAGATGCATACAAACAATTGTTCTTCCTCTGATACATATTGTCAAGTGAAACATACTGCCTGATAAATGACGCACATATCAGCCAGAACCTCCTTAATCAGAGGATAATCGGTATTTAATAGTTGTTAATTCATTTTCAAAATGTGAATCTGATACAATGTTAATACTTACTTCCTTACTTACTGGCTTTTAAGGAACCCGGAGGTTCATTGCCGCTCTCACATAAGCTCGCCATGGGTATCTATCCTGAGCAAGATTAATCCAGTCTCTACCATCATATCCCACCTCCCTCAAATCCATTTTAATATTATCTTCCCATCTACGTCTCGGCCTCCCCAAAGGTCTTTTTCCCTCCGGCTTCCCAACCAACACACTATATGCATTTTTGGATTCGCCCATACGTGCTACATGTCCTGCCCATCTCAAACGTCTGGATTTAATGTTCCTAATTATGTCAGGTGAAGAATACAATGCGTGCAGTTCTGTGTTGTGTAACTTTCTCTATTCTCCTGTAACTTCATCTCTCTTAGCCCCAAATATTTTCCTAAGCATCTTATTCTCAAACACCCTTAACCTATGTTCCTCTCTCAAAGTGAGAGTCCAAGTTTCACAACCATAAAGAACAACCGGTAATATAACTGTTTTATAAATTCTAACTTTCAGTTTTTTGACAGCAGACTGGGTGATAAAAAGTTTCTCAACCGAATAATAACAGGCATTTCCCATATTAATTCTGTGTTTAATTTCCTCCCGACTGTCATTTATATTTGTTACTGTTGCTCCCAGGTATTTGAATTTTTCCACCTCTTCAAAGGATAAATTTCCAATTTTTATATTTCCATTTCGTACAATATTCTCGTCACGAGACATAATCATATACTTTGTCTTTTCGGAATTTACTTCCAAACCTATCTCTTTACTTGCTTCAAGTAAAATTTCCGTACTTTCCTTAATCGTTTGTGGATTTTCTCCTAACATATTCACGTCATCCGCATAGACAAGCAGCTGATGTAACCCGTTCAATTCCAAACCCTCTGTGTTATCCTGGACTTTCCTAATGGCATACTCTAGAGCAAAGTTAAAAAGTAAAGGTGATAATGCATCTCCTTGCTTTAGCCCACAGTGATTTGGAAACGCATCTGACAGAAACTGACCTATACGAACTCTGCTGTACGTTTCACTGAGACACATTTTAATTAATCGAACTAGTTTCTTGGGAATACCAAATTCAATAAGAATATCATATAAAACTTCTCTCTTAACCGAGTCATATGCCTTTTTGAAATCTATGAATAACTGATGTACTGTACCCTTATACTCCCATTTTTTCTCCATTATCTGCCGAATACAAAATATTTGATCGATAGTTGATCTATTACGCCTAAAACCACACTGATGATCTCCAATAATTTCATCTACATATGGAGTTAATCTTCTCAAAAGAATATTGGACAAAATTTTGTACGACGTCAACAAAAGTGATATTCCTCGAAAGTTACTACAGTTAGTCTTGTCTCCTTTCTTACAGATTATGGACTCCTTCCATTGTTCTGGTACAATTTACTTTTTCCAAATAGCAAGTACAAGCTTATAAATTTCGTTAGATAATGCGCTTCCACCCTCTTGTATTAATTCTGCTGGAATTTGATCGATACCTGGAGACTTAAAATTTTTTAGATATTCTATCGCAATTTCGACTACATAAATTAAATGAAGAAATAAATAACTGAATAAATAATTAAATAAGTTAATAAGTAAGAAAATAAAGAAGTAATTAAAGTTTAACTAAAGAAGAAGATTAATAAATAAAAAGAAAATAAGTAGATAAATAACTAATTAAATAAATATTACCTTAAATTCTCCAGGAATATCCTTAATATTTGTGCCGTTTTCAAGGTGTTGAATAATATTTACTTAGTAGGAAATACTCAGACTTGAAAGTGTTTGTAACATGATGCGTTATCGGTATACGGAGGCTTGGATTCTTGTTACAACAACAGACCATGTTGTACTGTTTTGCTGCTTTCTGTAGACTGAAACGCTGTCTACTAAATCGGCAGAGCAATGTATACGTACTTATGCACCTCACTGTGTATCAAAATGTTGTGCAGGGATTTGAATTATTAACAAAGTTGGAAAAAAAAATTCCGTTGCGGATGCATCCCAATTGCCTTAAATAGGCCTACTCAATCGTTTTATCGTCTTATTTTATTCCACGTCACGCATACATTTGGGGGCTAAATGGGGCTTCTTCGTGTTGCAAATTAATTCTCTGTAATGAATGCACAGAACATCCGATCCTTTTTCAGACGCTGTAAATCCTGAAGTTATACATAAATTCGTGATGTGATACATATTCGTCTTCCGCAAGGATGCCGGGAGTTGCTCCTCCTCCTCCATACATAACAAGAGCTTTGAATGCGTTCTCGCTCCTGCATTATAAATGTCGGGATATATATTACACTGCTCCGTAGGGTCAAGGCTAACGGAGCGTTAAACTAACCACTCAACTTAATAAAGCGAACGTGTTCACGTCTTCCCGGAGCTTATGGGCTTGAGTAGACATCCGTGCAGCATAATGGCTGTGGCTTCTGAAAGAACAGCTCTTCTTGTATCTTCTACAACTCTAAAGCAGTGGTTCCCAAACTTTTTGAAGGTGCGACTCAATTTTGGGTGAGAAATTTGTTTGCGATCACCCTGCCCCCTCCCATTACCATGCCAGTAATTAATCCCATTCAAAAAATAATAAATGCCTATAAAATCGTGAACAACAATAATATTACTCTAAACCAGTAGATACACAGGCAGGGTTTGGAATTGAACGGGTTACATCAGCTTCTTGTCTATGCAGATGACGTGAATATGTTAGGAGAAAATACACATACGATTAGGGAAAACACGGAAATTTTACTTGAAGCAAGTAAAGCGATCGGTTTGGAAGTAAATCCCGAAAAGACGAAGTATATGATTATGTCTCGTGACCAGAATATTGTACGAAATGGAAATATAAAAATTGGAGATTTATCCTTCGAAGAGGTGGAAAAATTCAAATATCTTGGAGCAACAGTAACAAATATAAATGACACTCGGGAGGAAATTAAACGCAGAATAAATATGGGAAATGCGTGTTATTATTCGGTTCAGAAGCTCTTATCATCCAGTCTGCTGTCCAAAATCTGAAAGTTAGAATTTATAAAACAGTTATATTACCGGTTGTTCTGTATGGTTGTGAAACTTGGACTCTCACTCTGAGAGAGGAACATAGGTTAAGGGTGTTTGAGAATAAGGTGCTTAGGAAAATATTTGGGGCTAAGAGGGATGAAGTTACAGGAGAATGGAGAAAGTTACACAACACAGAACTGCACGCATTGTATTCTTTACCTGACATAATTAGGAACATTAAATCCAGACGTTTGAGTTGGGCAGGGCATGTAGCACGTATGGGCGAATCCAGAAATGCATATAGAGTGTTAGTTGGGAGACCGGAGGGAAAAAGACCTTTAGGGAGGCCGAGACGTAGATGGGAAGATAATATTAAAATGGATTTGAGGGAGGTGGGGTGTGATGATAGAGACTGGATTAACTTGCACAGGATAGGGACCGATGGCGGGCTTATGTGAGGGCGGCAATGAACCTTAGGGTTCCTTAAAGCCATTTGTAAGTAAGTAAGGTAAGTACCAGTAGATACAATCCAACTTCTAATGTGACGATATCTGCAAGACGAGAAAGTGCAATATTCAAACCTGAGAGGATAAAAAGAAAGGAGGGAGTACTTGAAGCCAATAATATGCTTGAAATCGGTGCGACAGATATGACGTCAAACTATACCTTTTAAGCCCCATAACCCACCGCGGAATACCACCAATTGACAAATATTAAATTGCTACTATCGGTTTTGGTCATATGTAAACAGATTAGAATGGATCTGGAGGTAACAGGACTACTATCAGATTATTATATCAATGTATGTTTCACTGTATATTTATTAAAAGTTTTACGGTTGTGAAATGGACTGAACACTTCATTTCCACATTCTTTCTCTGATCAAGAAGGATGTTGGCACTCCTTCACATGTTAAAGCATAGGGGGACATATCAACGGACGTATTCTACAGTTGAGCCGAACAGAATATTAGCTTATTTATAAAAAAATAACTCCTGCTGAACTTGACTACACTTTTGAAATATTCACAACACGAAACAATTTGTAATCGTAATAATTTGAACAAAACAGCTGATAACACACACCGGAAAAAGAGACGAACTATGGGTAAGTTGACGGCCATACTAGAACACCTTTTTGATTCCACCGTTTCAAGCTTATGGCCCGGTGTTGATTCAAACCTATTTTTTGCACGATCGTGTTTTTTTGTTGTATTTACAGCTATTATTGTTAGGCCTTGAAAGTTAGAATTCCCACACAGAAACTTGTTGCTAGGGAAACCATTCTTCATAACATAAAACTACAGTAGAACCCCCATTATCCTTCACCCTATTAAGCGATTGGCGGATTATCCGACTGTCTTTCTCGCTCGTAGAAAAAAAAATATGAAGTACTGTACATTATATTAGTACCAATTTTTTCTACAGAGTGTTTTTTTTTTAATCTTTACCCTTACGCATTATGGCTGTGCTGTTTAACTTCTATGCAAAATATCTTCTACAAGCGCCAAAACAAAACATGTTGGACTACGGAAAAAAGTGCGAAAAGAGAAAATGTGGTTCATTTCACATCACAATACGAGATAGGAATTACAACTGTACGCGATTTAGGCTAATGAAAAATAAAATATAAACTCTATAAAATTTGTAAATTTACAACATTAGACCTCTGGTATTCCTATCTTTCCACAGACAGTCGTCATAAGGAGTTTCCTTAGCCATTAAAAACCCGTCGTTGAAAACCAGAATTAAGTATAATAAATAATGGTTTAATAACTGACTTATCGGAAAATCAAACATTAATTGTAAAAAAACGGACTCAAATTATTGAACTTTTGATTCACTACCTAGCGTATTAACAGAAAAGACCATGGAGGAAATTAGGAAAATATTATATACTTAGTTTATGAAAACTTTTCATGGTGCGGATTATCCGATTTTTTCGATTAACCGTTAACTCCACCCCTTCACTACCACGGATAATAGAGGTTCTACTGTATTCTGAAATAGACCCATTACAGTGCACTTAATGTTACTTAGTTACCAATAGAGTGCAGTTTTGCGAAGGCTTTGGAATAATATTGCTCTAAATTTTCAATGCAAAATATATTGTATTTGTAATTTTAAAAATATAAACGTGCAAAAAATGTTGTACAGTGACGTTTGCGAAGTGCATCACAGAATCTCAAAATTCCTTCTGCTTGTTTTTCAAACTTTTCCTCGATTTTTTAAAAAGTATTTGTCAACCTTGGCTTCTTAAACTGGCCTTCCTTTCTGATATAATATTTCTTCAAACACTGAGATATAGTAGTTTGTGAAGGCAAGGTGTTAACATAACAACCAAAGATAAAATCGACATGGGCGGCCCGTCCTTATGTGCTACAGTGTTACAGAACAATGATAATTTTGCTCAAATAATGTATTTGTTATACCATAGTATTTGCTCTGTCATATGACAATTTCCCGTGGTTATGTTCATGACGCGTTATAGAGTGTTTAGTCTTGGCTCTTCGCTCTTTGGTGCCTCAGGGGATTCGTTGTGCTACTTAGAACTCTTACATGAGAATGTAGACAATTATGCGCATGTGCGAAGCTGAAATCACTGCTCTGATTGGCTATTTTTACGCGGGAAAGTGTTGTAGTCAGCTTCTGCACGACACAGCTTGGAGATTGCAAAAGTAGAGCGTAACGGAAGAATGATTGTTTGTGGATGAACTCGGAATTATTTACAATCTATTTGGTAATTCAAGTATCGGACTGCTGCTGCCATCTACCTGTTTGAGATTCCTGTTAAATCAGCCAGCAAGCGACGGAAAATGGAATCCCAAAAATTGAAGTCAAGGAAGTAAGTGATCGTATAATTCAAGAAGCTACTCGCCGTTTTCAGTCTTTAAGCTACCGACGGAACGAAATTGATAGGTTCAGTAGGAAGAAACGTCGTATGGACTTCATAATTTGTCACTAAGCGAGTCTCAAATTAAGATAAATACATATGTGTATACCGTAGGCCGATATAGAGATTATTCTGACCACCTGCCGCTACTGAAAATGGACGGATTTAAAAGGAACTTTTTTTCTGGTAGACATTACTGGACAAAAAAAAAATTACTCATTTCAGTGCATTAAAGAACTCACGGAAAATTTAGCTACATATCGTATGACACGACAGATTCTTAGTTTGTTTTTATGGACATATAATTAACTTTGCTCAATTTTAAACAACAGCTTTTTTTAATATCTTCCGGAAGAGACTGAAAACAATGGCAGTGACAAATAGATACTAAATCCGTTTCTAACAGTTGCACTCAACTGGCTAATTCCAAACACAGAAAAAATAATAATAATAATAATAATAATAATAATAATAATAATAAGGAAAAGACTTAACTAATGGAAGATTAAAAGGATAATTTTTCATAGTGTAGGCCTACATTAGTTTCATATCAAAAGAATATAAGAATACCTTGAGGTTGCAAGAGGAACTCTTACAGTTTTGATAGCATTTTTAAACTCGTATTTATGCAAAATAAGTTTTCAGTCTGTGATTTCCATCAAAAGAAATTGGAAATGATACAATTGCGTTCATATTGAACACGAGCGAAGATTTGAGAAACTAGGCACTTTCTCAAAAACACATATTTATTGCATTCATTATTTTTTAATTTAGCTGTAACTACTGAAACTTTTTCGTTTTATTTCTATGTTCAATTTGATTTATGTTTCTGCATACATCATAAATGTGTTAATAAGGCATTTTTGTTTTATTTTCTAAATCATCTCGCGACCCCCTCAGCTCTTTACACGACCCCCCAGGGGGTCACGACCCACACTTTAGGAAATGCTCCTCTAAAGCATACCGATGCTAAGAAGTGCTACCTCGTATCTGTGAATATGCAGGTGGATCAGAAAACTGTTTTAACCTTAGAATGCTATCGTACGTAACTTTGACGTACAACAGAGTTCGTGTAGGTGAGTTTCTAGCAGATGCGATTCCAATTCACTGTGGGCTAAAGCAAGGAGATGCACTATCACCTTTACTTTTTAACTTTGCTCTAGAGTATGCCATTAGGAAAGTCCAAGATAACAGAGAGGGTTTAGAATCGAACGGGTTACATCAGCTGCTTGTCTGTGCGGATGACGAGAATATATCAGGAGAAAAACCACAAACGATTAGGGAAAACACGGGAATTTTACTGGGAGCAAGTAAAGAGATAGGTTTGGAAGTAAATCCCGAAAAAACAAAGTATATGATTATGTCTTGTGACGAGAATATTGTACGAAATGGAAATATAAAAATTGGAAATTTATCTTTTGAAGAGGTGGAGAAGTTCAAATACCTGGGAGCAACAGTAACAAATGTAAATGATACTCGGGACGAAATTAAACACAGAATAAATATGGGAAATGCCTGTTATTATTCGGTTGAGAAACTTTTATCATCCAGTCTGCTGTCGAAAAATCTGAAAGTTAGAATTTATAAAGTAGTTATATTACCGGTTGTTCTGTATGGTTGTGTAACTTGGACTCTCACTTGGAGAGAGGATCATAGGTTAAGGGTGTTTGAGAATAAGGTGCTTAGGAAAATATTTGGGGCTAAGAGGGATGAAGTTACAGGAGAATGGAGAAAGTTATAGAACACAGAATTGCACGCATTGTATTTTTCACCTGACGTAATTAGGAACATTAAATCCAGACGTTTGAGATGGGGAGGGCATGTAGCTGGTATGGGCGAATCCAGAAATGCATATAGAGTGTTAGTTGGGAGACCGGAGGGAAAAAGACCTTTAGGGAGGCCGAGACGTAGATGGGAAGATAATTTTAAAATGGATTTTAGGGAGGTGGAATATGATGATAAAGAATGGATTAATCTTGCTCAGGATAGGGACCAAAGGCGGGCTTATGTGAGGGCGGCAATGAACCTCCGGGTTCCTTAAGTAAGTAAGTAAGTTAAGATTTATTTAACGACGCTCGCAACTGCAGAGGTTATATCAGCGTCGCCAGTGTGCCTGAATTTTGTCCCGCAGGAGTTCTTTTACATGCCAGTAAATCTACCTACATGAGCCTGTCGCATTTAAACACACTTAAATGCCATTGACCTGAGCCGGGATCGAACCCACAATCTCAAGCATAGAAGGCCAGCGCTACGCAAGTACGCTACCTAGGCCGACTTTGAAGTAAAAGAGGTAAACAATTGATCCTCACCACTCTTCCCATCAAGCGTGCCGCTCCTCCTAGTTATGCCTCCATCTGTCAGTTGCTGACTGTCAGTAGTGACAGCAGGTTGCAATTTACATTTAGCCAAGTTATTATAAAATGGAAGTCAGATTTACGTATCAATAGTAACCTATTAATAAAAAACTTTGTGTTAAAACTGCAATATTAGCTTTTCTTTCCTCCAGTTATTTAACAAGTTCTATTTCTTTACATGCAGATCCCATAAGTTCCATATTACCAAGAATATCTTATTCCATAATCCAAAATCTTTATCCATTCTCTTGCCAAGTCGTTGTTGTGTTGTATCAAACATGTACCATTATAACAAATTGATTTTAGTGTAAATAAAAATTACTCAAAAAAAGAAACCAAATAAATAAGTCTAAAGAAAGCAATATAATTTTAATTTTATATGGTTTCCTGTAAATTTATTTTTATATAAATATAAATTAGAAACAAAATAAGCTTGCAAATAAAACTAAAGAAAATAAATAAAAATTTTATTGGGAAATATTTTCTTTCAGTTAGATCTATATTATTTTATATTTCATGTAAGTTCATTTTCATGAGAATAAAAATTAGAAACAAAAAAGAGGCCTAAACAGTTAAAACCGCTAAGAAATAAGTAAAATCAAATCTGATAATTAGCGATGCAACGCACAAAATGAACAAAACAAGTTTTGTTATGAATGAGACTTTCTACATAAAAACAGAATATGGGCTATTTTATCAACATGGAAAAGAAAACATACAACGCTATGGTAATGAATGCTTACCATAATATCATACACCAAAAGTAATTGGACAACATATTATGACGTCAAAAAGTGACAATTAAAATAATGACCACTCTTGTAGACACGAAATATCACTTCTTAGCCATCGATATACTCGTATAATTTGGAATGGTTGCTTATAAAATTATTGAAATTTAAGTTCAAATCAAACAAGTCTTGCTGGGACATTCTCGTTGATAGCGTGGTGAGATTGTTTTTTATTTTTTTTTTTTTGCATTATAAGTGTTCACTTTTTACCAATCTTTCCCTCCCTATTATGAGTGTAAGGAGTATAGATAAGGTGTAAGCCTATTATACAGATATTATTTTTTTGTCCGTAACTTTTACTGGTCCTTAGTCGCTGAATCGATTTCCGATGAGATTAGGCCTATAGACTTTTCTAATTGGCGTAATCTTTCGAGTTCCACTACAATCCAGAGTACACTCAGCATGTAACAAAAATGAGTACCAGAGAGTTATCCTTGGGATTGAAGGAAAAACGTTCATAGGACTGACATCGCCGCGTTTGTGGCTCAGTGATAATGCCCTAGTCTTCCACCCATGTGGCCCGGATTTGATCATCGGCTAGGTTGTAATGGAATTTGTGGCGGACAAAACAGACGTAAAGATTTTTTATCGGTGTTCTCCCGTTTCCCTCCATCATTCCCTCGACACTCAACACCTCTCCCTCATTTCATCTATCATCTGCAATAGTAAAAGTAGGCTGAAGTGAAGATTTGGGAGTAGTACTGGTTTCCAATGGTCATATAGGAAGATCTTGAGGCACCGGGCCCCTAGGGCTTATCAAGCAACACGTCCGCTAAACATGATCTGGCTCTATCAGGGGCTGAGACAGATGATGGCAGGAAGGTTTGAAATGGCATGACAATATAAGACATGAAATGGTATGAAGAGATAAGACATGAAATGGCATGACAAGATAAGACATGAAATGGCATAACAAGATAAGACATGAAATGATATGACAAGATAAGGCATGAAATGGCATGATAACATAAGACATGAAATTACATGACAAGATAAGACATGAAATGATATGACAAGATAAGACATGACATGGCATGATAAGATAAGACATGAAATTACATAACAAGATAAGACATGAAATTCCATGACAAGATAAGACATGAAATTACATGATAAGATAAGACATCAAATAGCTTGACAAGATAAGACATGAAATGATATGACAAGATAAGACATGAAATGATATGACAAGATAAGACATGAAATGGTATGACAAGATAAGACATGAAATGATATGACAAGATAAAACATGAAATGGTATGACAAGATAAGACATGAAATGATATGACAAGATAAGACATGAAATGATATGACAAGATAAGATATGATGTGGCATGACAAGATAAGACTTGAAATGAGATGACAAGATAAGACATGAAATGGCATGGCAAGATAAAACATGAAATGATATGACAAGATAAAACATGAAATGGCATGACAAGATAAGACATGAAATGGCATGACAAAATAAGACATGAAATAACATGATAAGATATGATGTGTCATGACAAGATAAGATATGATGTGTCATGACAAGATAAGACATGAAATGGCATAACAAGATAAGACATGAAATGGCATGACAAGATAAGACATGAAATTACATGACAAGGTAAGACATGAAATTACATGGCAAGATAAGACATGAAATGGCATAACAAGATAAGACATGAAATGGCATGACAAGACAAGACATGAAATTACATGACAAGATAAGACATGAAATTACATACAAGATAAAGACATGAAATTACATGACAAGATAAGACATGAAATTACATGGCAAGATAAGACATGAAATTACATGACAAGATAATACATGAAATTACATGACAAGATAAGACATGAAATGGCATGACAAGATAAGACATGAAATTACATGGCAAGATAAGACATGAAATGGCATGACAAGATAAGACATGAAATGGCATGACAAGATAAGACATGAAATTACATGGCAAGATAAGACATGAAATGGCATGACAAGATAAGACATGAAATGGCATGACAAGATAAGACATGAAATTACATGGCAAGATAAGACATGAAATGGCATGACAAGATAAGACATGAAATGATATGACAAGATAAGACATGAAATGATATGACAAGATAAGATATGATGTGGCATGACAAGATAAGACTTGAAATGACATGACAAGATAAGACATGAAATGGCATGGCAAGATAAGACATGAAATGATATGACAAGATAAAACATGAAATGGCATGACAAGATAAGACATGAAATGGCATGACAAAATAAGACATGAAATAACATGATAAGATATGATGTGTCATGACAAGATAAGACATGAAATGGCATAACAAGATAAGACATGAAATGGCATGACAAGATAAGACATGAAATTACATGACAAGGTAAGACATGAAATTACATGGCAAGATAAGACATGAAATGGCATAACAAGATAAGACATGAAATGGCATGACAAGATAAGACATGAAATTACATGACAAGATAAGACATGAAATTACATACAATATAAGACATGAAATTACATGACAAGATAAGACATGAAATTACATGGCAAGATAAGACATGAAATTACATGACAAGATAATACATGAAATTACATGACAAGATAAGACATGAAATTACATGGCAAGATAAGACATGAAATTACATGGCAAGATAAGACATGAAATTACATACAATATAAGACATGAAATTACATGACAAGATAAGACATGAAATTACATGGCAAGATAAGACATGAAATGGCATGACAAGATAAGACATGAAATGGCATGACAAGATAAGACATGAAATTACATGGCAAGATAAGACATGAAATGGCATGACAAGATAAGACATGAAATGGCATGACAAGATAAGACATGAAATTACATGGCAAGATAAGACATGAAATGGCATGACAAGATAAGACATGAAATGATATGACAAGATAAGACATGAAATGATATGACAAGATAAGATATGATGTGGCATGACAAGATAAGACTTGAAATGACATGACAAGATAAGACATGAAATGGCATGGCAAGATAAGACATGAAATGATATGACAAGATAAAACATGAAATGGCATGACAAGATAAGACATGAAATGGCATGACAAAATAAGACATGAAATAACATGATAAGATATGATGTGTCATGACAAGATAAGACATGAAATGGCATAACAAGATAAGACATGAAATGGCATGACAAGATAAGACATGAAATTACATGACAAGGTAAGACATGAAATTACATGGCAAGATAAGACATGAAATGGCATAACAAGATAAGACATGAAATGGCATGACAAGATAAGACATGAAATTACATGACAAGATAAGACATGAAATTACATACAATATAAGACATGAAATTACATGACAAGATAAGACATGAAATTACATGGCAAGATAAGACATGAAATTACATGACAAGATAATACATGAAATTACATGACAAGATAAGACATGAAATGGCATGACAAGATAAGACATGAAATTACATGGCAAGATAAGACATGAAATGGCATGACAAGATAAGACATGAAATGGCATGACAAGATAAGACATGAAATTACATGGCAAGATAAGACATGAAATGGCATGACAAGATAAGACATGAAATGGCATGACAAGATAAGACATGAAATTACATGACAAGATAAGACATGAAATGGCATCGCAAGATAGGACATGAAATGATATGACAAGATAAAACATGAAATGATATGACAGCATAATATGACATATGACATTACAACCCGTGAGATGAAATGACAAGACATGATATGAGAAAACATGTTGAGACGAAATATGAGATGAATTGACATGACATAAGTTATGACATGCTACGACATAATGTAGGATGATATGACGAGGTATAAAATGAGATGACATGACAAAACTTGTTATGAGATGGAATAACAAGATATATGAGATGATATGACAAGATATAAAATGACGACATGACAAGACATGATATGATGACATGGAAGCACGTAAAATGAGATTATATGACAAGACATATGAGATGGCGTCACAAGACGAAATATAGGATGACATGACAAGAAATGGTATGAGATAACATGGCAAGCTAATTTATTAAATGGCGTGACTTAATTGTACATTATGCAACTAGAGTATAATGGTAGTAGTCTTAATTACCATTATAGGCAAGTTTCATACGACTTTTTATGCTCGACCATATCTCTAACTTGAAATTATTCATAAGTATTCATGTTAATCTTATCCGACTGAGGAGCGGAACTGACCTAGTGCAATATCTCGTAAATTGTGAGATGTGCGCAGACGCGAAAGTATTGATTTTTTCCGAGAAAGAAATGTCATTGACCTTGATATAATCTAGAGAGTAAAATGAACAGTAATCTTGATATAACGTTGAAATTGATTTAGACATTGAAAAACGAGATGACAAATTGAACTTATTTGAATATTATTTACAATTATCGCTAATTATTATAGTAAGAGAACATAACCTACCGCGACAGTATTGGACTTCCAGCCTCCGTGACGTTTCGCTAGTTGTCTTTGGATTGCATATCCGAGAATAATCGATACTTGAACTTTCATATTGCTACAATGTTGTTTTCTGATTGGTGGAACACCAGAACTTTAATGAATAGGTGTACTTTAATGAGGTTCATTAAAGGGCTGCTACCAGGTGTATAATTACTACATTTCGGCATGGTCGAGCATAAAAAGTTAAAAGAAACTGAGGGCTACAAGATGGCATTACATGCGATGAGTTGAGGAAAACAAGTTGAAATTAATTGGCAGAGCATTTGTAAGAAATTAGTGTAGCTTATTTACAGATGAAATGAAGTATTTTTAATCCTCTCTGCAGCGTATCTTTATCCAGATACACAGATTTTCGTTTCACATTTCCTCTCGAGTTTTATGACAGATTTATTTTTCAAATGTGTCCATTTTTCTACAGCCCAAATTTAAGCCATTTAATTATCCGTCGTTTCCAATTAGCGTTTTCCTCGTATCTCTTGAGAGTTGTCGATGTCACCATCCAGTCGACAGGTCGCCGAGGTCCAACACTTCGCGGCGGACCAAGGTTCAATGGGCAGGATCTGATAAATCGCCGAAGCTAATCCCTTTAAGCGCTCGTGAGATATTTCAGAGTAGTCTCCCGAGGTATTCGTTATCGTAAATCGCATCGCCATTGAGTGTAAAACGCGGTCGGTGCTGCCCCCTGTATCGGGATAATCGCAAGGCGTTGCCCAAAAGGCCCGCTAGCTAGTACGAGTCCATAAGACAAAGGGAAGGGTCTCAAGTTGACTAATGTCGACATTATGGATCACTTGTTCAAATTCAAATGATACTTAAAATGTATACGGAAGGAATATCACAAAATTCACGGAAAGGAAGGAACGTTACAATATCCATTTTTACAGCTATATAAATCCCACAAGGGCAGCTACCCTTCAGTCAGGGTTGCCAAAAGACACAGCGTACTAAACAAATAAAAATAAATATTTGTATTATCAGTATTATGATTATTATTTGGAATAATCATATTCATTATATTTGTAATAAATTACGTAAAACATTGTTACTTTGTTATTCTAAGAAATATTTTGTCAATTAACTGTTTACGTGTTATTTATTTAGCATTATTGCAATCTATATTTATGTAGGGTAACTAGGGTCTGTTGGACAGTCGGGCATGTTGGACACTCCGTACTTTAACGTGTTACCACGCCACTTGTGGGCACCACATTCTGCTAGAAGTCAATGACGGAAGTACCCCCACGCGTGGCTACTTCCGTCATTGACTTCTAGCTGAATGTGGTGCACACAAGTGGCGTGGTAACACGTTAAAGTACGGAGTGTCCAACATGCCCGACTGTCCAACAGACCCTAGTTTACCCTATGGTATTATAGTTTGGGGTGGAGCTTATAAATCCAACCTTTATCCGTTAATTTTACTACAGAAAAAATATTAAAAATTTGTTTGAAAAAGCAGAAAGATTACCCAACTGAATTGTTGTTTAAACATTTCAAAGTTTTCAACATTAAACAAATGTAATATTTTATTTTATTAAAATATTTTCAAAGAAATTTTAATAACTTTGAAAGGTATATACATAAATATAGATCTAAAAATATGAATTCTCTGCGTTTGTCTGAACCAATGCAGCTTTTTATCATAGCATGAGTCAAGATCCCAGATTATTAAACAATAATAATTCAACCACGAATCCTCTCCAAATTAATAAAAAAAATTGTATCGGATTTATAGTTTGGGTTTAAACATATTAAACACTATTTAATCTGTATTCACTCTCAATTTTAATTTTATTTTTGTCTGCATTGGAATCCCCTCCTGAGCACGAGTCTTACTCATTCAGGAGTGGGCTAGTTTATCTTTCAATGTATTTATTAACTTGTATTCATTTCAAACTTACTAGCAATAATAAATAAATAAATAAATAAATGGAAGCTACCCTTGGGAAGGATGGATAGAACAGAGAAAAATTCTCTACGGCACCGGGACTCAAACCCGGGCTTTCAGCTCTACGTGCTGACGCTTTATCCACTAAACCACACCAGATTCCAGTTCCGATGCCAAATCCAATCTTCTCAGTTTAAGTTCTACCTCTCAGTTTTCCCTTTGTTGGCCTACCAAATATATAATAGAAAGTAATTTAGGTGTACAGGTAATTACGTAAAATCTGAACAGAATATTTCATTACGTCTATATCAATAATTTTCAAAATTTTAAAGGAATTCCAAGTTGATTTTATGCTTAATTATACGTTGATGGGGATGATTTTATATTTTCTTGGAGATTTTTCTAGATACGTATCTTAAGATTTTCATTGTACCATACTTGTAATTATTATTATTATTATTATTATTATTATTATTATCATTATTATTATTATTATTATTTATTATTATTACGGTATATGTTTCGGTTGGGTATATAGATACACTAATATCATACAGCATCGTTGGGCAAAGAAGGATTCGTCATTCCCTGTGATTCTTGACCTTAAAGCTGCGGAAAGAAATTTTGTGAAATTCTATTTAGAAGAGGCATGAGCATGGATGGGCAACTCGTGCTCCCAAAGTGCTAAAAGACCTTGAAAGAGAGAAAGACAGACGGTGCCAACCGCAGCAGTTACAAGTTGTTTGTAGTTTCGCTGCAAAAGCCACGGTGCGCTCTGGCGGCTCATGCAGGTGATCGTGATATCTATTCCATGATTTGAATTTCAGAATGGCGCATGGTACAATAATTACAGTAATTTTAGACAGTCTGTACTTAAACACACACAACAAAATTATATTATTTCCTAGCTTTGTAAATTAGTTTAGTACTGGGAACACAACCTGAATACAATCTTTTCAACACTTATTTATTATTACACTATTTGTTAATATTTCTTATTATATGTTTTATTTCGTACATAGAACGCGAGAATTTATAAGTCTTTATATATGAAAGAGTATTCCTCAGTTTCAGAAAGGTAATAGTCTGTATTCGCAGACAATCACAAATTCAAGGAAGTATTTTTATATGTCACGGCAAATGAAATAAACTTACTTCTGAGCTCCTTCCGTACATTGAGAGTTTTTACACTTCTTTCTTGTATTAAAATCTGCCTCAAGCACATACAGTATACAATGGAAGCAAAGAGTATATTTGGAAATTTGACTTAGGCAACATTACGAACAGTTCGATTCCTGATTGCTGGAATCTGAGTGGATTGCTGTTCTGTAGATTTATCAATTCAAGCTATAAACTTTCAGGATTTTCTATCGGCGTAAGCCAAAAAGATTTCAGAAAAATTTCGATTCCTTGTCAATTGTCACTGTTTCTCCAAACTTACCAGTGAATTCTGCTGTAGTCTTGAAGTAGGTCTTATATTTGATAAGAAGGCTTTCTTATCACTCTCAAGATAGTTTATAGTCAAAGGAATTGAAGTTGTCTATGTTCTACATCAGGGCTGGGCACATTACGTGATTCTGAGAAATGAGCGCTGTGTGCTTTAAAAAGCGCGTCTTGCGAGCGCTGTGACGTAACCATACTGTACGTCATTCAGTGTCGGTGCATGGTGACTTTGCAGTATGAGACGAACTTTGAAGACGGAGCTTCCGCTCATACACTAAAGCGGCCCGCTACTCCCGATGCTTTTAATGTATCATGGGAGGAGGAGTTCTTTTTGGTAGAGAGCAGTGGATTAGCAAAGTGTTTAATTTGTCATAAAACACTCCAACTGATTAAGAGGTTCAATAACCAACGACATTATTCTTTACAACATGCTACTGAATATGACAAATATGTTGGTAATGAACGCCATAAATTAATACAACTTAAATAAAATGTTTCTCAGGTACATTATATTAGAGTATCTATTTGATATTTATATTGCATTATAAGTTATTATACATTTAGTAATATATAATTTTAAATTATACAAGTATTATTTTATATCATAGTATAGTATATTACAGTTCATGATATATCATATTATATATCATGAACTCTAATATACTATACTATGATATATCATAATACTTGTACAATTTAAAATTATATATTACTAAATGTACTATAATAACTTATAATGCAATATAAATATCGAATAGATACTCAATATAATGTACCTGAGAAACATGTTTTTTTAAGTTGTATTAATTTATCATATCATATCATCATATCATATCATATCATATCATATCATATATCATATCATATCATATATCATATCATATCATATCATATCATATCATATCATATATTATATATTAACAGGATGACAATAATGCACTTAGTGAATCGGCTATGAGAATTAGCTACAAAATTTGCCACGAAACTGCAAAGGAATTGAAAACATTCAACGAAGGTGAATTCATCAAGCGATGTTTAATTATATTGGCAAATGAACTCTGTCCACAGCAAGTAGGGAAGTGGAAGCCATACGCCTGTCTCGTAGAACCGTGGTGACGAGATTGCTGTATGTGCGTATGGGTTATGTAAATAAGCCTGATGATTTGTGTGTGTGCATAGAGCGAAGTTTATTTCATTAAATTAATAAGAGTGTTATAAAGTCTGTAATGTACAATGGATTGATGTAATATTCTTATAAACTATTATGTACTGACAGACTGAATGACTAGAACAACCGTGGCTCTTGTTATATTAATGCAGGGAAGGTAGCTGTAATGTGAGTCCGCCACTGCGTGAGCGTTCTGCTCTGGCTTGGAATTGAAGTGCCTTGCGGAGCGAGAGCAGCTCTGGCCGACTATATGGAGCCGCTCTCATGCCCGGCCCTGCTCTACATGATAGGCTACTGCCACATTTCAAATTTATCCATAAATGCTCTTAGCTAGTCGATCATATGTCGTGCAATTCTGTAACTCGCACGCACAACGTGCTAACGATATTTGATATCAGTCTCACCTCGTTGATATCCCATTTTTACCTTTTGCTATTCTAAAGCAGATCTAGACAATATTTCTTTACTAAAAACTTCACTGTGTTTATTTGTAACATAAAATGTCATGCGTAAGATAGTGTAATAGAACATAATACAAACTCTACCTCCCATCTTAAAAAAATCTTTCTCTTTCGACTCATCACTAAAGGGAAATGATGTGGGAATTATATTGTTTTTAACTTAGAACGAGCCGCCACTTACTGCAGACACAATCACATACAGACAATACAACTAGTACAGAGTCCGTTCTACCTGCACTGAGGTTGTGTTAACACTTTGAGAGCACGAGTTGCCCACCCATGAGCATGGGAATGGTCTACATAACTGCAAAAATGTTATTTCCTTCACAAATTGTAAACGAGTGGTTGGATTCCTCTAACATGTTGCATTAATTAAAATTACATTTGATATAAAAACACTGTGTTAAAATTATTTCTGTACTTGTACGACTGCCTGAAATATTAAAAAAAAATATGTAGCACTTGTAAAGAGTTTTGGGAATATACGTTAATTTCGTAGTACAAAATGGAACTAAAATTATTCCGCGGAACGTTATTGTCATCATTATATCACATTCAGCGACTATTCGAGGCTTACGCTGTTGCAACTAGGACGACATTCAAATTTAATATCTGTACATTCTGTCCCACACAAGTGGAAAGTGTTATATGATACTCCGTATAAATTTATTGCATTCCCCCGCCTTGTGAGAAGCGCGCAATGAGTGTTGCGTTGCTACAGGCGCTTGAATAGCATATACATACCTCTGACGCTAGGCCATTTAATTGAGTCTTCCACAGCCGCTATATAAAAAGTGTTCAAATTAGCAATTTGCGCAAGCAACTGTGAATATTGCTTCTACCGCATGCATGATATTAAGCTACTCGGTTTCTCCTCATTTTAGAGGTTCTATTGGTCGCATATAGGGTATCTTTTATTATATGGTTTCATATAATAAAATATTCTATACCATACAAAAAGTTTTATTAAACTCTGTGCTCTTTCACGCATTACGCTATGACATGTTATAATACTGAAATATATTTACAAGCATCTGCCTTAGAATTTTTTCAGCTAAAAAGTTCTTGTTGTTGAATTTCTCAGATTATTTACACAGAAGTTTTTGGTCGAAAAACATAGAGAATTTAATATTCAAACCCACCTGTCATTTATTGATATGAAGAAAGCCTTCGACAGAGTAGATAGAAACAAATTAATGAATGTATTAGCACTTGATCACAGTCTACTATATACAGTCGCGAAGCTCAATATGTAGTAAAAATGCAAACATGGGTAGTTGCCCACTACTAGGATCGCTACTATCGCCTCATCATCGCAGATCTCTCTCCTAGCAGACGACAAAATATGTTACACTTTTTTTGTCGTGTTCTTTTGGAAAAATTAACACATTCCTTCCATTATTGAAATATTAAATGCATAAAGTTAATTTATTATTTTAATGAAGTATGTTAAATTTCACCATAAACTCGAAGATACCTGCAAGAAATAGGTTAATATTATTTTTGTTTGTGCAAAACGAACTGAAATTTACTATAATAGCTTCACTCATTCAAGATTATAGCGATAATTAACTATGAAACCAATAAATATTAATTTGCATTTCCCTTTACAACAATAATAATGGAAATAAGAATTAATGGAGTAACTTACGTGTACCGGTACTTGTTGTGTAGGCTTACGTAGTTAACAAAGTGGGGTGAGGTTAAGCAATAATAATCACACCAGAATTGGAAATAAAACGTGATCAATAAATTTTATTGTAACAGACTTTTTCTACGTCTCTAGTAAAGTAACAAATAAAAATAACAACAAAATTAACAGCTATAATTAAAAACATATCCTTTGAAAAACAAAGTAGGCCTAAGCAATAATAATCCCACCAGAATTGAAAATAAAACGTGATAAATAAATTTTATTAAAACAAACTTAATTTGTCTACGTCTCTAGTAAAATATTATTATTCCAATTATTTTATTTTAGCCATTAACATTTTCATTACAACCAATAACGAACATTTCACAAGCATCAATGTGAAATACGCAACGAGCTAACACTCGATGGAAATACGACACAGTCCAAAGTCGACCGTGGACAGTCTATTGTTTCTAGTTGCTAACTGCTTGGACCGCTTTATCACGAGATTTGCAAAAAATCACCTCAAGCTTCGCGACTGTATATAGTAGACTGTGACTTGATGGTATTCCGGAACAACTGGATAATACCCACGGCAGAGCAATGTCGATAGTCGCCGTTACTCGCTGGCCACTAGTCACCGGGTCGTACCGAGCCGTGTCAAACAGAAGACAATCGAAATGGTGGTAGTAAAATTCGCGACTATATTCTTAAATAAATCACTCTATTAGTCAAGTGCAAGATTTATGCAGTACAACGACGATGTTTTGAATGCACTAAAAGAAAATGCTTATGTAGTAAGATCTTAAAGTAGGTTATGACAACGAAATAAAGAGGGAAAAGGTGTGTTTCTCGGAATATCATTTAAATAACGGAAAGTAAATTTCCGGTTAATGTTCACCAAAGCATTAGGTACATAATTATGATCGCGTTGCAGTTTTATTTGTGGCCTAGAGAAAACACCTAGCCTTTTACAAAAAAAAAACTTTTAGGGGCCATGAAATTATTCACCGCATTAATTATATTACCGTCTATCAATATTACGAAACAGAAACTGTCATAAAGTCCATGACCGACTAGAAATATCGATACCGAAGAGATAAATCCAAACCTATTTAAATCCATTTGGCCGTGATGAAACAAAAGAAAATGCGAGAGAGATTTTAGTTCGAGATAAAATGGACACACAATTTTGATGACCATACTGTTAGTAACTGCAGATCGCTTGTAAGATCTGTCTTAATCTTCTATGTATAAATATCGTCGAAGCAAATTGGTGGTCCAGGGAAAAATCTTTGCAATAGATGAGAGTAACAGTAGTGCTATATCTCAGTAAAGTTCAGAACGAAGGAGGTAGAGAGAAAAAGAAACAAATTTCTCCTTCTAACGACACCACAGACCAAAATCATGTTCTTATGTTGGCAACATTGTGTATGTAGTTAAATTTGGTGGTAAACGTAACGGCACGGTTCAAAGCTACCATGGTAATTCTCCAGGATAACGGGTATTCCAAATCAATTAATAACAGCTATTTAAAATATTTACAATAATAATAATAATCATATATAAGTTAGGATTTTAAATAAATATTCAGAATGGAAACGAATAAATGAAGGAGTGAGACAGGTTTGTAGTTTATCTCCTCTATTATTTATAATATAGATGAATCACATTATTAAGGAATGGAGATTGAAACCACATGGAAGTATACCTAAGTCGTTTGTCCCAAATAGAGACTTTATTATTTGCAGATGATTTTGTGTTTATGGCAACTTCAGAAGATAATTTACAACGTTTGATTTACAACTTTAATCAAATGGCAGAAAGTTTCAATATGGAAATTTCAACTGACAAATCTAAAGTGATGGCTTTTTTAGGAAAGGAACCAGTCCGTAGCAAAATATGGATCAATAATATCATCGAACAAGTAAAAAATTTTAGTTATCTCTGTTACCAAATTTGATATGAATAAGAGAAGGATTTGAATGAGAAAATTATTAAATTCAACAGAGCAATGGGGATAATTAATCAGATATTCAAACCAACCTTAGTACAAAAACACACGTGCACCAGAATTTATAAAATATTGGCCAGACCTATACTCTGTTTGGTAGTGAAGCTTGGACGATTCGTAATATTGATTCACAAAGATTAACGGCGGCAGAAATGAGATTTATGTGTCGTACAGCGGGATACACGAGAATGGATCACATTAAAAATTTTGACATTAGTATAAAAGAACTGCAGATTGAACCGATTACGGAATACCTACACAAATACAGACAAAACTGGAGATCACATGTCATCAGACTGCCTCGTTCTAGAATTCCTCTCCAAATTTTAAATTACCATCCTGTGGGGAAGAGATCCTTGGGCAGACCGTTCAAGGGTTGGCAAGAGACCGTAACGGGCCACTAGGCCCAATACATGCAAGGATGATGATGATGATGATGATGATGATGATGATGATGATGATGATTAAAAGTAACAGAGGATTTACGAAATTCTTTTGGGTGCTTGAAATGTTTTTGTATGTTATTTTAGTTAGGTAAGGATTGATTTAAGCTTAAAATTTTAATAAATACTGTCACACACAGGATGAGTACAGGCAATCAATCGCAATAAAAATGAGAAAATGGGAGAAGAAACAGTTAAAATGAATGCGATCACGCCTCCTTGCAAGGGAATCTGGAGCTGTGAAGGGAAATCTACGTAAGCCCCAAAGCTCATTTTAGTTGTTTTTTAACGACGCTGTATGATCTACTGAGTTATTTAGCGTCGATGGGATTGATGATAGCGAGTTGATATTTGGCGAGACGAGGCCAAGGATTCGACAGATTCGACATAGATTACCTGACATTATACTTACGGTTGGAGAAAACCTCAGAAAAAAGCCAATCAGGTAATGAATCCAAGTGAGAATCGAACCCATGCCCGAGAACGGAGTGATAAAAGTGTCAATTTTGAATGAATTAGAGAAGTGTAATAGGAAGTTAAGTAGATCGATAGAGATAATGAAAATAGGTGAGGAGTATGGCGGGGGAAGCTAGCTAGGATAGGGAAGTATAATATGAAGAAAATTAGTGAGATCTGAAAATGAAATGTACAAAAGAAGCGGACATAGTAACGAACATATTGGACAATGGTGTAGTATGTTTTCAGTAACAAGTATTATTAGAAACAGTGTGTGTCCGATACGTAAAAGTGTCAATTTTGATTGATCTAAATGGGATCGAAAGTTAAATTGTAAGAGCGTCTACAAAAGGTATAACTGTAATGAATGTAATTGTGGCACCAGGTACAAATTGTGAGGTCCACATTACATGGATGTAAATGTTGACTTCAAATGTATGTATATATGTATATATATATATATATATATATATCAGGGTTTCTCAAACTATGGTCCGCGGACCACCTGTGGTCCTCGAGGTCTGCCCTTGTGATCCTTCAAAAAAGACAGAAGAAAAAATAAAATTCAAACGAATTGCGTATCACTCTATAGCTGAAAATCTCAGAGTTTAGAAATGGCACATGACAATCGCCTTTCACTTTTTCTTCCAGTACTGAGATTTTATGAAATTTATTACCCTATTCGTCTACCGACTTCCCATTCTATTCTCAACAACAAAAGAGGGATTTAAAGCACTATGAATATGGTGTTTCTCTCCATCTTTTCCCTGCACATCTGGTGCCGCGCCTGTAATCCAGCCAGGAACCACCCGAATTCATAACAGAGGACCGAATCTTTTCATGCATTTATGACTTTCTTAATAGTTTTGCCGACACCCAGTCTGCACTTTGAAATGGTCACGTACTATAAGTCGTACACCAATAATACAACTCTGAGGTCACAATTTGAAACTTATTTTCCAAGTAAATATAACGAATTTTCATGGGTTCGTGACCACTTTCATTGCGATGTTGAAACTAACAAACTTTCATTGAGTGAAAGAGAACAGTTAATTGAACTCTCGAATGACACCGGACTTAAAATGAAATTCCAAGCGGAAGGTATGGTTAATTTGTGGACGTAATCACAAGTGAAAACAGAATACAGTGAACTGTACAATGGCGCTTTACAGATTATAATTCAGTTTGCTTCTACGTATCTGTGTGGGAAAGGGTTGTCATCACTAACTCTAATAAAAACGAAGTACCAAAATCGATTTGATGTATGTGACGATTTCCGACTTAAGCTTACCAGCATAGTCCAAATATGGAACAACTGTGCAAGAATCATCAGGCTCATCCATCTCATTAATTAATTTATTTTGTAGTTAATACCGTATTTACTCGAATATTTCACGCACTTTTTTCCCGCAATTTCGATCTGTAAATTAAGGGTGCGTGAATTAAGCGAGGAATTTCACAAGCTGGTAATTTTAAGGGTAAAAATGACAAAACTACGCAGTTCCCTTACATATCCTAGTAACTTGTCTTCAAGATCAGGGAATTTTCCACTTTTTGGCCCACGAAATGCTTTCCTTGATGCATTTGTTTCTTGAAGAACTTGTTTTTGTTTCCTCCAGTAGCGAATATTAAATCCTGGAACTGTGAATTCACGTCCAGCTGCTCTGTTGCCACGTGTTTCTGCATACGCAATAACTTTTAATTTGAAGGACGCAGTATGACTCGAATATCGGGATTTACCATTCATTGTTGAAACTTTTAACAGACGGCTTTTGACAGGTTTCCCTTTTCGAGTCTCAAACTCAACCGATGCGATCCAACACAAAGCTTTCAAACCACCCCCATTCACATGGTAGGGGGAGGTCAATGCTCTATACCGGTATTTTTAAAGGACTTTCATAGACGAGAAGGTGCGCCTGTAACAGGTAGCTGTCCGGTCCCAAATACCGCTATGCACTCTCTCGTTACGGCATTTAAGATACCGTACATTCAGGGCTCCTCAACATAACACACTCATTACTTCAAGTTTCAGCATGTACTTGTTACAGTATTTCACGAATATTAAATGCGTGAAATATACGAGGAAATTAATTTATTAAATTATATAGTAAATAATTTGGGTGCGTGAAATAGGCGATGGCGTGAATTACGCGAGTAAATACGGTAAGTTAAAGATTATCCAAACTCTAATAGCCTTGAATTATTAAAGATACAAACATGAATTTTCTTCTATTAATATTAGCTTAATTAGTTAATACTAATGTAAAATTAATTTAATTTAATTAATTTTAATTAATTAATTATATTTTAAAATATAAGTAGGTTATACTGATATTAAAATATGCTACAAAAATTCATTAAATTTACTTTCGAAGGCAACAGGAGTAAGGTGGTCCGGGGAACTGTTCTGACTTAAAAAAGCGGTCCCCACTTCAAAACAGTTTGAGACACGCTTATATATATAATATATATTGATGTCACTTATGAGGTTCAAACCTGTCTTCGGACAGTTGACTAAACAAACAGTTTTGAGTACAGCGGCTTATTTCACGTTGATTCGTCTTGTGAGATTACTTATTCGAGACTCGTGGTGTTTTCACACTGCGTCAGGAGCTCCGACGCTGTAAATGAAGAGCTGTGTATTCTGACGAGGTGCGACGCCCTCCGACGTCGCTCCAGATGACATACAACTGAAGTTCCTGGGCGGGGGAAAAAAGAGAGTTTCATCTGGCTGTTGTCACGTAAGTCACGTCGCATGTTCTTCCGCTAACCTGTCTCTCATCCACCAAGTCTTCTCTTCTCATCCGGATCACGCATCACTGTACCAACAACCTGCAAAGCGTCGGTGCTTGCAGTGGTGGCTCATTGCAAAGGTGGGAGGAATAGAATTTCGAAATTGGTTCACTTGATTTTCTATAATAAAAGTCGAGCTCAACTATATTAAAAAATTAATTTTATTGTATTGAATTGTATTTATTAACAGTCCATGGTATTCGTGAATTGTTTCACAGCTAGAATATGGAAAAAGTCGAAAAACTTAATACTGCTATAAAGTCTTAAGGTCTTACTAATAAACCGTGTATAGTTTTTAAACGAGACTTATGCAGATTTGAGACAGAAAACGTTACTAATAAACCATGCATAAGCGATGGATGTATAAACAGTCTGTAACTATACAATGGGAATTGCTTTGTAGTAGTTATATACACGAAACCCCTTGTTTAAACGTTGTATATAGAGTAAAAATGGCCGCCGCTCTAACAGCTGTTGGTATTGACTGTCATTTTATGATGACAGTTACCTTGTAACCACAGAAGAACAAACCGAAGAACACAGAATAATTAGAATAATATTGCTGTAGCTTATACTCTTTGACCAAAATATAATGTGGCAGAGCCTTCTTCAGTTACAAGCCGGAGCACGGATAGGTTTGGCAACGCTGAGTGGAGGCCGGCGGAGGCGAAATAAAGGCATGACGTTTGACGTTTTAGTGCTTTTATTTCGTTGTCACATGTACATTTTCCACATTAATTGATACAAAACTAAGTGCATATGATCAAGATTCAGTGTATTGATGTACGTAATTTATTACGAAATCCGAAATGGTATCTTATTTGAGTTTCAGAATACCGCGTAAGTACTTGCATACAACCACTTATAACTTAAAAAAATTAAAAGCATACATATTTTTCATTGATGGTATAAGGCAAAATAAATAAATACTTAAAGAAATGTTACTTGTACCAAAAATAAATAAAATAACGACGTACTTTCGCAATACCCTATTCCAATCAATTAACCATTATGTGGGTAGTAAATTGACAATGTTTTTCCGCTTTATGTTGTTTCACCTCTAACGTGAAAGGTCTAGGATATCATATACATTTTAATTTCATGTGATTATCTGTCGTGCTTTTCTATAAATGTTTCAGATGCCCAGGAAGCCAGTTTTAGTTTGAACCTCGCCAGTCATCATAACAATACTGTTATCCTAAATTATTTGTTATAAACTTTTTAAAATACGGTATAATTTTAAATAAATATAACTACAGAAAACAAGCTAAGAGTGTAAATTATGCAAAAATAAAAAATAAAAATGTAAACAGAGAAAACTATTGTCATATTATAATAAAGTATGAGGATGTAAATATAGTTAGGCCAAGTATAAAGATCTATGAAAAAATGAAGAAACATCCCTACAACATAATACGTAACAAAACACATCTATCAAGTAAGTGACAATTAGTGTAAACTCAGTGAACTTTAAATCCTGTAAATACGAAGTGAAAAGAAACATGTTTATAACTAATTTATTGCAAAATAAATAATATTAATAAACAAACCTTGAAAACCCACAAATTGAGTGTATGCACCTACAAATTATAGGTAGTTCTGACGTATAACAGGCATTCCGAATCTTCAACAAGACTGTAACATTTATGGGATCACAAAACAGCTGTTTACAATGAACTTGAAAATGAACGGCGTAATTTTATTGATATAGCAGGCGAGATCCAACAATTTGGCCAGAATTCTGATACAACACAAACCACAAGTAAAACTATAAAAATATAGTTTATATAATATTTAATATTTAGAAGAATTGTCAATCACTTTGTCATTAATAATAACCGTAAAAATTGCTAACGACTGCAGCCATATTTTCATTTATTGTCTTGTTTTTATCGCCAACACGCACTTAGTTCATAATACATCAACAATTAACGTTTGGTACGACTGCGAACATAATTCCATCGACACACACTTATATTATAACATTAATTTACATTGAAAATCGGCATTAGCACAAACACGTGTTCTGGATAGTAGGATTCCGGTTGACAGTTAATTACAGTGTTGCCGACGTACGGCTCCGGCTTGTAACTGAAGAAGGCTCTGAATATGGTCATCGATCAGAGCCAGTTATACTATCGATACTTCACATGATACACTAGAGCGCTCTACCGGATGCAATAGAGAACCTCAGATATTCTATTACCTTTCGTAATGAAGTAATGATGAAAGTATGACGAGCTGTGTAACAGTTGCACTGTTATACCATTGGCATCGTGATCTAATACAGGCCGTAAGGCAGACCACGTGACTCGCTTAACAGCTGATCGCGAAGGGCGGTCTTTCAACCATATCAATTAGTTGCAGTACATGAAAAATAACATATATTTCTCTGAAGTGTAGTGTAATCGCGTCAGTAAAATTTTAAACAGTGATTGTGAGACACTTGAGACACAATTCACTTGCAACGTAAGGTATAATATTATTTTTGGTGTAAAAATTACGTTGTTGCAGGCAAAGTTCGTATGTGTAATACCTGCCTTTATTTCGATTAAACATTGCGCCCTTATGTGGTTAAGTGAATTTTTGGTGTTATAAACAGTAAATATGTGTAATAATGTACACATGAAAGTGAAACATTGACTGGGAAGTAAATTATGATTAGGCCTAAGTGCAGCGTTACTGATGTTACTCTTGTCTAATCCATTATTGTACCAAAACTGTTGATAAAGCGTCGTAAAATAACCTACAAAAATAAATCCATTACTGTTAGTTTACCGTATTTGTTTTATTAAATTTAAATTATTGCGCCCTTCTTATGTGTAAATAATCTACATTATAAATAATACGACGTTTGATAATATACACAATTTGAACTAAAAGCGAGATACATATAGTATATTGTGAAAAATTATACCCTATAGTTTTCATTACTCTTACAGTATCTAGTATTGTAATTAATTAGAATAAAGCACGCTCACTTCATTACGAAATTCTTGCACATTCATTTAAGCACGTTTCAACAATTTTCAGTTGCATCGCACGCATATTTTGATGCGTTGAAAATATAGGTTATGTTTACTCTATCAGTACTTGCCTTATTTCTATATTCGCAATTATGCATCATAATTAAGCATAACGCCACATATAACTTGTAAATGCAATTTGTCTACACTTCAGTTGTATTTATTCGTTTCATACGGTACTCCAGTCTGATTAGTTTAATATGTTACCAGGCCTAAACTAGCGCTGAGGTAGTTCCCTTCGTATTCATACACCTTGCATATAGGCCTACTAATTAGTTCGGTTAGTTCAGGCTTTTATTATGCCTTGCTTAGAGGATTAAATGCATCTCCACAAAAAATAAATTCAACTGTTTTCAGTTCAGAAATTACCGGAACTACACCTCAGCGCTAGTAAGTAATATAACCGTATGTACATTTCATAGGAGGGAGTGTGGTGAATTTTCTACCTTTAAGTAAGGAAGATAACCGTGTTCTGAAGTTTATCCTAAATATATTCTTCTTTATTAAATCTCAAAATAGCTTTCGTTCTCAACTTAAAATGTTGACGCAAATAGGTTATGTTAACATGCTGAATTCTCTTCACATAAAAATAACACAGTTTTATAATCCTGCCACATTATACAACAAATAAATGGGACTTATGCATACATTACATTGAATAACAATTTAATTGTTTTATTTATTTGTTCCTTACTATACTGGGTCGTATTTAATTCTATTTATCTAACCTACCAGATGAAGTAAACACAACCGTACGTTTAACTAATTTCATAGGAGGGACTGTGTAAATTTTTACCTACAAGTAAGGAAGATAGATGTGCTAAATTAAAATCACAATATAAATAATTCTTCTTTATTAAATCTCAAAATAGCTTCCATTCCAAACTTAAAATGTTGATGCAAACAGGTTATGTTAACATGTAAAACTCCGTTGACATTAAAATAATATAGTTTTGTAATTATTTCTGCAACATATTATGCAGTAAGAAGTGAACGTATCTTATACACACATTACACTGAATAAAATTGAGCACCGACACGCATTAAAGTAATATATTTCACTCAGCTCCTATACTCAAATAGAAAAGCTCGACCCATCGAGTGACGTCACACATCCTGCATTACGGCCTGGTCTAGATCACGATGGCAGCGGCTGTACACGACATATGTAGATATTAATTATGGAATTTACAAACGACTTATAAATGAGCTACTCATTGTATAGGCTAAATATAAGACAGTTAAACGTCTGTATATAGAGTTTTTATTAGTAAGACCGTTAATATAACTTACAGTCATAGTCTAGTTGAAATATATACAGGAGAGGTTTACAATATAGTTTACTAGTACAACACAAAGTTTTACTATCAATACTTAATAAAACACAGAAATATTCATGAACCGCTGTTGAATGTAATGAATCACCTACAGAATAGAAGTCGTGAGAAATGAGGTACTTCTTTAATTTGGCCTTAAATAATCTTATGTTTCGAGATTTATTTTTTATATCCACAGGGAGGGTATTAATAATCAATAGGCCTACATTGATCCTCGATGTCATTTATGTACATCTTATTCACCAGCATTTTGTACCGAATTAGCCACCGGCATAGCTTGGTCGGCTAAGGCGCTTGCCTGCCGATCCGGAGTTGCACTCGGGCGCGGGTTCGATTCCCGCTTGGACTGATTCCCTGGTTGGGTTTTTCCGAGGTTTTCCCCAACTATAAGCCAAATGTCAGGTAATCTATGGTGAATCCTCGGCCTCATCTCGCCAAATATCATCTCGCTGTCATCAATTCCATCGACGCTAAATAACCTCGTAGTTGATACAGCGTCGTTAAATAACTAAGTAAAAATCTGCCGAATTACTTCATATTCTTATAGGGTGAACTAGAGTCTGTTGGACAGTCGGGCATGTTGGACACTCCGTACTTTAACGTGTTACCTCGCCACTTATGGGCACCACATTCAGCTAGAAGTCAATGAAGGAAGTAGCCACGAGTGATTTTTAATTAATTTTTTTCCTCCTCAAAAATAATTTTTTGTAAAGTGAAATAGGAGGTTTCATAAAATCAACCACGATATGTAATTTTGTCCAGATTTCTACAACATTCTTGTCTAATCTCTGAAATGTTATTTTCATTTACAGTGGGGTTTTATAAAGTCCGAATATCTCTATAAAATTGTTAAGAAATTTTCTAATCTTACCAAAGTTTCTCGGTCTGTCAACGAAGTATTTTCCTCCTGTTCTCGTAAGGGATTATTTAGTTAACATTATAGAGATTTTACTATCGCTAAAATTTCTGTATCAATTTATCAATAATTATAATAGTCTAGTGAAGGATTTTCCGTCTATCTTTAACGGTATTTATACTCTTGTGGTGATTTCTTTCTACTTTTTAGCATTGATGAAAAGTTGAAAAGTTTCCAAATTAAATATTTGTCATTTTTTGGAGATGTCGAGAAATAATAATAATAATAATAATAATAATAATAATAATAATAATAATAATTTAATCAATGAATAATAATAATAAGGCCTTTAATCAACATGACCAGAATTAAAACTTGCTTACATAGTTGAACATAAAACTGGATCGGAATTAAGTAATTACATACTGATACAATTTAGGTACATAATGAGATCAAAAGAGGTAGTTACATAAAAATGTACTTCATAAAATAAAAATAAACATAGTGGAATACATATTAATGTTGTTAGAATCAAATACGAATCACATAAAAACAGAAGCCGATAATTCAATAAAAAAATGTACACAGTACTTACTTACTTAGTTACTGGCTTTCAAGGAACCCGGAGGTTCATGGCCGCCCTCACATAAGCCCGCCATTGATCCCTATCCTGAGCAAGATTAATCCAGTCTCTACCATCATACCCTACCTCCCTCAAATCCATTTAATATTATCTTCCCATCTACGTCTAGGCCTCCCCAAAGGTCTTTTTCCCTCCGACCTCCCAACTAACACTCTATATGCATTTCTGGATTCGCCCATACGTGCTACATGTCCTGCCCATCTCATAATTATGTCAGGTGAAGAATACAATGCGTGCAGCTCTGCGTTGTGTAACTTTCTCCATTCTCCTGTAACTTCATCCCTCTTAGCCCCAAATATTTTCCTAAGAATCTTATTCTCAAACACTCGTAGTCTCTGTTCCTCTCTCAAAGTGAGAGTCCAAGTTTCACAACCATACAGAACAACCGGTAATATAAATGTTTTATAAATTGTAACTTTCAGATTTTTCGACAGAAGACTAGATGACAAAAGCTTCTTAACCGAATAATAATAGGCATTTCCCATATTTATTCTGTGTTTAATTTTACTCCCGAGTGTCATTTATATTTGTTACTTTTGCTCCAAGATATTTGAATTTTTCCTCACAGTAAAAATAAAAATAAACATATTAGTATACATATTAGTATTAAATTACAATTAAGTAGGATTTACATAATTAAACGAGAAACCGATAATTGAATAAAATGTACACAAAAAATAGATTAATAATAAAAAACAATACAGTGGGATACATATTGGCGTTAAGTTATAAATAAACACTATTTACATGATTACACAATAAAAATAAGACACGAAAAAAAAATACAAATAAAAATAAATACAGTGGAACACATTCCATCAAATATTTGCAACGCGTTAGGTCTGGCAACTAATCATAAGATATTTTTTCTAATTTACATTTAAAGGAAATTAAAGTTCGGTAGCCCTTGACTTCAGGCAGCAGAGAACTCCAGGTTGAAGATTAAAATTTAAAGCGATAGGGGTTAGTGACTGGAGATTGGGCCTTTGATGTTTTGGGGATTACACGTTTGGAATTTGGAACTTTCGGAGAAGGAAAGCGAAAACAATATTTTGGAGTTGTTAACGAAATAATTTAAAAGTAACAACAATAATTTTGAACCGCACGCGAGCCACGCGTTGAGAACCACTGCTCACCGTGGTCCCTTCCGTTGCTCCGCTAGTTCCATGCTGCACACCTTATTCAATTTTCACACCTCCGTGAAGCGAGCCCGCTAACTAGAATGTTGTTGGGCCTCCAGGCGCCTACCGTCTCTCTTGTTGAGGTTATGATAATGAGGAGTCCCTCAGATTAAGATAGGATCCTTCCTCAACTTCGCGTATCTCGTCGTAAATGTCCCCACCTTGTTGACCTTTCCTTAAAGTTACGCATTTAAGCTGATGTCGTCACGTGCCTTTCTTAATATCTTTATCTTTATGCTAAAATGTGGAAAACACGTAAGAAAAGTCCTAATAGAACTCATAAACTATCTATTGTGAATAGTTTCCTTAAAAATTAGTAATTAGAACACAGATATATAACTAAAATATGGTTAGGAAAGAAAACTTTGATTAATTTAAACACGAATAATATGTAGTTTTTTTAGAACATGGGAGGAGTGGAAGAAAACCAAGTGTAGAGAAGATTTATTATTATTTAATATTTTTCATTTCATTTTATTACTTGTACTTTCTAGTTAACCGAACCTTGTATGTTTTACCTGTTATAATTTCATTGCATTTATTGTATTATTATTACTTGTATTATTATTTTACACGGAAATTTTACTTGAAGCAAGTAAAGCGATCGGTTTGGAAGTAAATCCCGAAAAGACAAAGAATATGATTATGTCTCGTGACCAGAATATTGTACGAAATGGAAGTATAAAAATTGGAGATTTATCCTTCGAAGAGGTGGGAAAATTCAAATATCTTGGAGCAACAGTAACAAATATAAATGACACTCGGGAGGAAATTAAACGCCGAATAAATATGGGAAATGCGTGTTATTATTCGGTTCAGAAGCTCTTATCATCTAGTCTGCTGTCCAAAAATCTGAAAGTTAGAATTTATAAAACAGTTATATTACCGGCTCTTCTGTATGGTTGTGAAACTTGGACTTTCACTCTGAGAGAGGAACATAGGTTAAGGGTGTTTGAGAATAAGGTGCTTAGGAAAATATTTGGGGCTAAGCGGGGTGAAGTTACAGGAGAATGGAGAAAGTTACACAACACAGAACTGCACGCATTGTATTCTTCACCTGACATAATTAGGAACTTAAAATCCAGACGTTTGAGATGGGCAGGGCATGTAGCACGTATGGGCGAATCCAGAAATGCATATAGAGTGTTAGTTGGGAGACCGGAGGGAAAAAGACCTTTAGGGAGGCCGAGACGTAGATTGGTTGATAATATTAAAATGGATTTGAGGGAGGTGGGATATGATGATAGAGACTGGATTAATCTTGCACAGGATAGGGACCGATGGCGGGTTCCTTAAAAGCCATTTGTAAGTAAGTAAGTATGTATTATTATTTTGATACTTATCACTTTCTTTTGCTTGCATATATTTGATATAATTTCGTTGTATTTCTTATATTATTCTTTCTTGTATTATTATTTTTATATTCATCACTTTACTTTTGCTTACATATATTTGATTATTTAAATTAAACAATTAAATAATTATTTTAGTGTAGGCTTAAACTTGTAATATTACTTTTTCATTATTCGATGTAAACTCCACTCCCGGCCACAAGCTTTTGCTTCATCGGGAGTACGAACCAAAAGTGTACCATTATTATGATCGTTCAAATAAATATTATTATTATTATTTTCTGATAATGTGGAGTTGTTAACAGAAGAGATTATACTCAGAGATATGCTTTTCAGATTCAAATTCAAATTTATTCACAATTTACCATTGAAATGGTACATATGAATAGATACCCGAAATGAGCATATGCTTGTGTTCGGGTGCCGTCCAGTAGAGTCTACATAAATTTTACAGATATCAATAATAATGTTGATGATAGAAATAAAATAATAATAATAATAATAATAATAATAATAATAATAATAATAACCGTAACGGAGATAATACAAAGATAGTAATACAAATTAATTAAGAATAAAAACAATAATAATAATAAAACAAAATATTAACAATAATAAAACAAATATTAAGACTGACAAAATAAAATATAAAACCACTGAGCGAGAGTTAACACAACTTAAATAAGCATATAATAATCAGAAAAAAAAAACGAAACTTGAAAATCAACAAAAAATTCGTCGTATCGCAGACGACAGCAACCGCCTTATTGACATTGAGTTATACATTATTGCTAGTAGGGGGGAGCCGAAGGTCTACATCCTGACGTTCTCTTCGAATCTTCTCATACAATCATGGGAAGTTAATGCTGAAAAACAAAGTGTCTAAGAGTCAAACTGTTCATTATTCCCAGGATAAATACAAATAATACTGAAATATATTAATCAAGTTTCAGTTATAGATCTCCCCTTTTGTGCAAGAGGTATCATATCAAAATATTTTATGAATGGCGGGGAAAATATAAATTTCAAGAACTCTCTAGTGACAGAGATAGTGACATGTACAATCTAGTTTATCTATGGCGATGTTAAGAAATCATTTTTGGAAATATACACTGTTATTAATTAAGAAAATTATGAAGGTAAATAACAGCTGTAAGTATTATGGAGTGAAAATAAATGCAAATAAGTCGAAGATCATGGTTATCGGATGAAAAACAAAGAAGGTAAACGTGCGAATTCTAAATGGTGCAGTAAAACAAGTGAACAGTTCCAAATACTTGGAAGTGTAATTTACTATAAACATTAACATGAGTTGCTGCAAAGAAGTCAAAAGGAGGATAGCAATGGCGAAGGAAGCTTTTAATAGAAAAAGGATTATCTTCTGCGGACCTCTGAAAAAAACCAATGAAGAGACTAGTGGAATGCGTTGTGTGGAGTGTTTCATTGTATGGGACAAAACATGGACATTACAGTGAAGAGAAGAGAAGCGAATAGAAGCATTTGAAATGTGAATATGGGGAAGAAGGAGCATGTGAAATGGCTAGACAGAGGAAACGAAGCTGTGTTGGAAAGAGTGGATGAAGAAAGAATAATGCTGAAACTGATCATAAAGAAAAAAAAATGGTTGTGTCACTGGCTGAGAAGAAACTGCCTACTGAAGGATGCACTGGAAGGAATGGTGAACGGGAGAAAAGTTCGGGACAGAATTAGATATTATATGGTAGATATAAGATATATGAATCATATGCGGAGACTAAGAGAAAGGTGGAAAAGAGGGAGAATATTGGCTTTGCAGTGAAAGATCTGCCCTTGGGCAGAAAGCTATGAATAAATGAATGTATGCTTACAAATATTCAGTTTCTTGAAGCTGTGTGACATTATGCCAACTTATTCTTACAAAATTCAATCATTCTTCCAGCGTATTATCGAACTCTGAACCACAGACAATGATGATACTGAGTCGGTATGTTGCATCAGCTATTGATAGAACACTCTGGAAAGCTCTCCACGAAACTTTTGACACTATTTCATCAGAATTGTACTTTGATCTAATCCTTGAGTGACTTTGAGAGTTAGTCTATAAATATCCGTGTAAAGGGTAAAATAACGTCTTTCTGTATCATTGCTTGTGTGAGATACGTCTGTGATCCTGTGACAGACGTATCGGGATTATATACCAGAATAAACCATCTTACATTTATTTACTCAACTTAGAAATTCTACTCTACGTTATTTCGTCTCCTTAGGTCCAAGGACCCCACCCACAATCCCGAAGATAGTAAAAGAGTATCCACTACACCACAGCTGAAACGTGCCGTGGATTATTTTACAAGGGTGAAAGATAATTGTAACTCTTTACCAAGTTGGTTGCACAAAACTAGTCCCAACGTGACCAACAAGGAAGCTTTGCTTCTCAGAGTTGTAATCCAGCATCAGAATTGAGGCGGATAGAACACTATTTTATGAGTTCAGAACTTTATCAAGAGCTATTCTGAAAAGATCATAAGCACATGGGCTATTCCATCTCAAATCGACCGAAATATAGAGGAAATTGACCTTGTAACTTTTAAATACAATGAAACTTTTTCTGTCCGTTGACAACTGTGATACAGTGCTTTGTGCAAAGTTTGAGGCATCAGAACTTCACAGTATTTAAATTTAAAATATTTAAATTTATCGTATTTTCATAAAATTAGCAAATTTAAACTGTTGTGGCACCGAAACCCTTTCACCCAAAGATCAAAATCGTGGTTTATTTTGATGCTGTAAAGTTAAAGTTTATATTGACATATAAACAGTTTTTCTTGCTTTTTATGGAAATGGAGAAATTTAGATGTTTCTTCATTAAGACGCCTTTGCCCACGAAAAAAATATTTTTAAAATATATGGTTAGATTCCGCATTGAAATTACAAATAAACACATATTTTTAACTGCTGCAACGTTGATAAGAAAGTATTGAAAATATCAAATAAAGAAAATAAATAGTACGCGCGTGAACTTACCAGCTGTGAGGCGGGGGCTAGCCGAGACAAGCTAGGCCAGGAGACATAAACACGTGATGTTTCGTCTAGTAGCCCATACCTGGGCTAGCTTTATCACAAGTTTTCATAAACACAGGAGTAAAATGACGCCCAGCGCTCGCTTATCTTCAGCTCTCGGCCAGTGCGTGCGGTACTGTGGCGTTCAAGTCCAGGCGTGTGAAAATAATGTATTTAATACCCTCGAAACTTATTGCAGTGACACTAAGCAAACAATGCCGAATCCCTCTTAATAATGCAAGGTTTTTTCTTAATATTTTTTTTTACATTTTTACAAATGGGCAAAAAGCCTAAAAGTAAGTAAAATCAGATTATCTGTCTCTCTGTATAAAAAAAAATAAAGATTACTTCTTATCATAACCTACCAATTGTCAGCTTCAAAATGAGTTCCCGTTCAATGTTCTGCAGTAAATGGTTCCAGAGTTCTGAGCGCTGAACGAGGCTTGTTTTTATAAAATACGCAAAATTTGTCGCTCAATAGTACGAAAACCGTTTGACTTTCGATAGCATATTTTTTAAAATGCACTCTCCTCAGCACCTTGTATAAATAGGGAAAAATTAGAGTGTTAAAAAAATGCGAGGCTTTTTACTGATCGATTTCATATGGAATAGCCCATATGATTTTAATAAGGAAAGTAGATTTGTAAAATCAGATTAATATTCAAGTGACAAATCACATCCGTTTTAGAAGATAAGAATCGTATCCATTTCGTAAATAACAGACGTTCTATAAAGTTAGACTTGTGTTAATTTGATAAAGAACAGGTGCTTTATACATTCAGAATCGTATTAATTTGGTGAATAACAGCCTGTCTACAAATTAAGAATTATATTAATTTCATAAAGAACGGGCATTTTATAAATTCAGAATTATATTCATTTGATGAAGGACAGCAGATTTATAATTTCAGAATCGTATTCATTTGGTGAGGACATAAATTTAGAACTATATTCATTGGATAAAAAACAGGAGAACTTGCTTTCTATGAATTCAGAAGAACAGCCATTATATAAATTCAGAATTATATTCATTACATAAAGAAGAGCCGCTCTATAAATTTAGAATTATATTTATTTGATAAAGGACAGACGTTTCATAAATTCATGAGCTTATTAATTTGATTAACAATAGACGTTCTATAAATTTATAATAATATTATTTTGATTAGAAACAGAGTTACATAATTTGAAGTTGTTTGTATAATACTATTATTGTTTAGTTTTAAGGGTAAAAAATATTACAAATAGAGAATAAAGTATTCAGGAGTATTATTTCTTCCATAGTTGCTTCGTACAGAATTTTTTTTCAATTTTTAACTACAAAATAAGATTTTTCTTGCACATTTATCACACAATTGTTACAAATCAAGTCACTCTTATAAAGTCTTTAAGACTGTAGGCCTACATTAGGATACATAATTAAACTGTATAGAATCAAGTTCCTAAAGTCGTATGGTTTGTAACAATTTTTGTGGCAAGTGCGTAATAATAATGTAATTTTTAGTTAAAAATTGAAAAATTAAATTTGTACAAAGCAATTAACAACACATTTTTAGTTTCAGAATACTAGCCAGTTAAAGAAATGGTACTTCTGAATAGACCATTCTTTATCTGTAATATTCTTTTGCCCTTAAAACAATTGTGAGCTATTCTGTGCCGCTAGGCAAACCCAAAATATTGGCCGAGACTATTAAATTTATACGAACAATTTAAAATTAGTATAACTCTAAAAATATTGAGTTTAGGACACATGTTTATATGACATTTTTTGCTCAGAATGTCTTCGGAAATAAGCTCCATAAGTGCGGTAAATCCTCGTGAATAAATTCAAAATCGTTTTCATTTGGTGAAGAATAGTCTTTCTACAAATTCAGAATTACATTCATTTGATTATACAGATAGGAGAACAGATGTTTTATAAATTAAAATGTATATTAGTTTGATAAACAACTGGAACACATGTGTTCTATAAATTCAGAATCATAATCATTTGTTGAATATCAGCCATTCTTTTAATTCATAATTGTATTGAAACGTGCATAACTGTGCTGTAATTATGAATTTAATAGTGAACGTTCCTTGTGAAGAAGCATAACCGTTTTATGAAGCAAGAATCGTATCCATATGATAAATTGTACTCATTTTAAAATGTTGGAATTGTATCTAAATAAAGAGAGACAACCGTTTTTTTATGTGTTTGCCATGTCTTTATTTAAGTATGATAGAAAATGCGTTGTGTTTTACGGGGTTTTACGATCTTCTGAACTGTAAATGCAGGTCTTCATTTAAGTGGACACGAATTAGCTCATTCGGTATTGCATCAGAATGAAACCTGAAGTTATCTTGCTGGAATCTCTTCGGAGAAATAGGTTTTTTCCTTTCACCATAACTTCGCGAACCACTTGGAAAGTCACCCACTCTATCATCTAATAGGAACAGAGTGTTCCACTTCAGAGTAAAAGCTCTTCTCTATATAGAAGACTTCTGCGGAAGATCAGCCAGAATGTTCATTGTATTCGAAACCGGATAGAAAATAATTTTCAATCTCTTCAGGTACAACTGGCATCGTCGAGGTAGTTGAAAAATATTATTATTAAAAGGAAATTCCCTGTGCTTAAAATGAAGGAAGAACTGAGGCTGGAGTGTCAATGAACTGGTCACCAGCGGAGAAAAAGTGGAAAAGAAGAAATGAATGAAAACCATCAGCAGGAGTTACAATTACATCTAAAGACTGTAAGTTCTGTGAAAGCAGAATGGAAACTGAAAACCAGCAACCGACTAATCGATGGAAACGTAGTTAAAAAGGGTCTTGTAAGTCTGAATTTTTGTGAAGTACGAGAAGTGCGGAAAACGTCGACGGCATAGAGCAGATGCCCAGACGGTGGCAGCAGCTGCCGTCAAAATTGAGTTCACTGTTCATTTGCCATCTCTCCAAAAGTGCAAACACATTGCACACTAACGAAACTAATTTCGTTTCCTCCCCTGCAATGAACGATAAATGAAAACCCTACCCTATTCTTTTGCTCACCCTCCTGGCTGCCGACTCCATACTTCGAGTCTGTTCATGCCTTAAGACGGCATCCCTATCAAATTAAAACCTCATAAGAGAAATTCTCACATAGAGCCAAGTCGAAGTTAAATTAAAGAAAACATTTGCCGCAAATGATATAAGGGCAAAGTAAACACATCTTAATTGCTTAGGGCTAATTACATTTAGGGGATCTACACCAGTGAGGAAGCAGATGCGAAATAAGTTGTTCCTACTCGAGGCGAACAGGAAAGTAAATGTTTCCTGACTTTGAGCTAAACTATTTTGCTTGTTAGTCAGTGAAATTAAAGTAGTGTATTAAATTATAGTTGTGTAGTTTGAGTCGTTAAAGGGTATTTGGTCAACTACGTTTCGTCCACTTTTTTTGGACCAATGACACATTGTCCACTTCATGATTCGTCCATTAAGTTTTGTCCACCGACCTTTTAGTCCATTTTCATTAGAGTTGGGCAACACGATTCTTTTTCAGAAGTCGATTCCAACGATTTAATCATATATTACGAATCGATTCTAACGATTCGTTCATGATTCCAACTATTCTTTTGAATCGTCAACGAGTTCACGATTCTTCCTACTCTGCGATTCCAACGATTCGTCAACGAAAGACTTACAGGACACTTTCCTTTGCAAACCACGCGTAGAACAAAAACGTTCTACATCTCTCGCATAGATGGCATAAGAGGCGAGACATTGGATTGTCTCTGTCTCATTGGCTGGAACCATTCAGCATGACCTCCATTAGTCTACAAAATTACCCAAGATAATGTTTCTAAATTATAACTTATCAACTGAACCTTATTACGAAGTACATTTTTTGCATTACATCTCTATTTAACTATGCACATTTCAGGTTTGTGTTCATTATTTTCCATACTTAACAAATGCAGTACATATTTTGATTTCACTCTCGCTCGGGAGCATTCGACACGGTTCGGAAATGTCTGTTGACAGGTTACATCAAACAACTAATAGAATCGTGGGTTACGATATCATGCCGATTCCTTACTATTCTTTTGAACGACGATTCGTTACGATTCTTTTGAACGACGATTCGTTGATACCACGAATCGATTCTTACGATTCTTTATTATTAGTCGTTCGAATGAACGATTCGTTCACGAATCGACCCAACTCTAATTTTCATGCTTCGTCCATTATGTTTTCGTCCACTGACTATTTCGTCCGCTATGACAAAAAAAAATAGATGACATGACACATAATTCATTTGGTGAAAAAGTATTTTTTTTTATTTAAATATGTTGTTGAATGTACATACTGTTTGTACTTAGGGCGGTCAATAACTCCTGCAAAGTAGCAGTTTGAAATGTGTGGCGATATATACGTAAAGATAGACGATAGTACTGTCTACTGCCACCAGATGACGTTGCCTTTTCCCATACAGCTTATTCCGAATCCCACCGGACCGGTGGACAACAATGACGTCACGCTGCAGCGAAATAGGAACAAAACTGCAGGAAGGATCGGTGGCTGTCATGGCGACTGTAGAAGTTGTTGTTTGTGCTTCGCTAGCAAAATTTTGCGAAATTTCCGTACTGCCATCTCGTTCAAAGAAAAGAGAGCATAAAGAATTTATTTCTTGAACCGGTAGTAATAACTGGTCCGTTGACATGTTCGCTCATAAGCCATTAACAGATTGTTTTTACGTTGTGCTCATTACAAACAATACAGCAGAACCAAAGCAGAACACACCGCCATGACACAACAGTGCACGATGTCATTCGTCTGCTAATTCCCGCCCTATACAAGAACCAATCAGATTCACTGATAGCGCCTGATGGAGATTGCCACCACCTCTGCAAGCTGATGGCACCGGTGCGACACCGGTGGAGCATCAGTGAGTCCATCGTTGAAATTCGGAACACCGTGATGCCATCAGATTGCTCAGCGCTGAGATTCGGAATACGCTTGTAGGTAGATCACTGGAGCAGCAATTGTTCCGGCTTGCGAGTACACTCGTGGACATCGATGAAACAACATGGAAGCAGAGAAGCACGGGCAAAGGTGGACAGTGTTGTTTCTCTGGAGGGAAGGAGTGATTGCTTCAGACATCCACAAGAGGTTAGTCGCCATATGTGGGGAGGCAGCACCAAGTCGCAGATTCGTGTTTCATTGCGTATCACAATTCAAAAACGGCAATAATTTTATTCCTCTGTACACCTTATTTATGTGTATTTATCTGTACATCTTAAACATACTGTATTCATCTGACGTTGTTTACGTTGTCTACTTACAGTATTACATTCAGTGCGCTGTCTGAGGGGTGGGGACAGGAAACTACACTAAAGCAATGCAGATAGCGTAATGTGTAACGGACATGGTCGGTCCTCATATGCACGTCTGTAGACAACAGTGTATGTGTACAAGTTGCAGTGTCCAGTCGATCAGTCCAGTGAAATGGAGGAACACGAGAGCGGAATAAGCAGACCTGATTTTCGATTACGGATAAGCCAATGGGAATAGTAGACAAGCTCACAGATTGTATCGGGTACAAGTACCCACATAGGAGATATCCGGCCCATACCATTTTTCCACAATTGTTCCAAAGGTTAAGGGAAGGAGGGCACGTGTTGCCAAATTACAATTCCATTTCCACACAAATATTTTTGCTTATAACTTTCGACTCAGTCATTTCCGCACCATGGTTCCTTATCTCAAATTGATACAGGTGCCCTTCGCCATCATCCCTGAAAGTTTGTAGCACCATCTCGGAAACACCCTGTATTTCTGAACAACTGTTTCCTGAATGAAAACTTGTAATATCTAAACAAAAATCGTGACTAGTAGACGAAAATTTACAAGTTGTATTTAGAGTGGCAATTTGTGACGTATTTTCCTAGATTGTTGTAGCACAGTAAAAATAAAGGTGAAATAATTTATAATCTGTCCATCTATAAACCAATATTGTGTAGTCTACGTCAGATGATTGGGTTGAGAGTTCGCCACTGGAATCCGAACGGAGTGCTCTACTGGATGTTCACTTCAAAGTGTGTCATGGCTCGCTGTATGCCGTCATGTGGCTAGTCGATGAGCCTAGAGAAATCAATCTTCCTACACTTCCGCAGAGGTGTATTACCTATGTGCCAGAGACGTTACCTAGAAAATACGGCGTTCATTCTAAAGATACTTATCGATACGTACGGTGACGCCGGTTGTGGCAGGAATGTGAACTGTTTCGAAACATGTACTGAGGTGAGTTTTTTCTTACTGTCGAGATATGGGGAGAGGGTTAAGACGATTACTTACTTATTTGTTGACATTAATTTTGACGATCAACATGGACACGGAGCATTTGATTTGTGTTGTGGAATGTTGCCGTACGCAAACGATGATAAACAAATTCCCTGCGTACGACTTGCCCGCGCAAAACACAGTTCGAAAGAGGTTATGGTAGCACACATACTCTACAGACCGCCATCTGTTGCTACGACGTTCAAGTTATGCCCTACACGTTCTCAAGTTGAGATAAAACGCCTTGATTAATAGGCAAGTTCTCTGACATAAAAGTTGAAACTCGCTTCAAATCGCTGACTCATCAACAGTGACGGCATAACACACTTTGAAATGAACACCCAGTATACTCCTCGATTGATATTACATCTTATGTATTGCGGCTTGCGTTCAGTGATGTCATAATGAGTATGAATTTACCGACGGCTGCTCTAGACTCTCGCAGTACTTTCATAGGCAAGTTTGATCAGTCCTTGTGTAATACAGTCATAAATATAATATCTATAAAAGCAATAATCCAGAATTGAACATCGTGTGCAATAACAGTGACAAAAAAGATAACAACTCTAGGGTTTGAATTTGAATTGAAATTGAAATAGCTGTCTGTCTGTGCTGTGTGGTTGTTCATAGCCAGTTAGCAAGCTGATAAATTGGACTCTTTGTTGGAAATTTATTATGATTAAGCATAGTTTCCGCATTATGAGCTTTTAATTCAGGATGATTTGTTGGGCCTTTATTGGGCGAAATAACTCGGTTCAGCTCATTTCTGTTGTACAATATAACCGCACTGCATTCATCACAGCAAATGGTTCAGCCTTTGTGAATTCAACTTTGCCCCAATGGCAATAAAATACTTTGTGCGTGCTTAAATCCTCTATGTTTCTGTTTGTACTTCTGATCTGTCCTCTTCCTTTAACGTTTCCCTTAATTTCATGCAGTGTTGCAATGATATTAATTCTTGGCTCTAGGTTATTCCTTCGTTAGTTTTTCACAGTTGCTAAGAACTATGTACGAGTGATATTTCTATGCTTCTTTTAGTTATCAGCAGCTTTCCTTTCCGTGTACATGGTACTGTATTTGTGAACAACACTTCGTATAAAATTTGTCCTATGTTTCGAAAGCTCGAAAACCACATTAATTGTTGCAATTTATCAAAGTTATCAATGCTATGGTTCAACAGCTTCCCTTTGGTCGACATTTAAATTCATTTCCTAGACTGTTCTCTTAAGAAACTTTGCTCTGTGGATGGTCATTTCCGTGTGTACGACTTTCTGTTTAGGCTACACGTGTACACTATTATTATTGTGTGTTCCATTCCTTCTGTCTTTAGTTATCGGTCTACATTTCCTTACATAATTATGAGAGAATAATACAGACAGAAAAATGAATAAACCATGTGAACAAGATGAATAACACCAGAAATCCAAAAATGATCCTCCGTTACAGATCTCCAGGAAAAAGATCAACAGTAGGATGTCGTGCAAAAAGATAGATCCAATCCGTAAGAGACCGCATGTCCCTAATACATGTTTGGAAAGATGATTTTTTCTTGCAATTTTTTTACATGCTTTAATGTTTGTATTCATGTATGTATGCGTGTAAATATATAATGATTATTGAAGTGCTTTGTGTGGAGTGTAGCATTGTATGGTGCAGAAACATGGACATTACGACGAAGTGAAGAGAAGCGATTAGAGGCATTTGAAATGTGGATATGGATAAAGATGGAGCGTGTGAAGTGGACAGACAATAAGAAACGAAGCTGTGTTGGAAAGAGTGGGTGAATTAAAAATGATGCTGAAACTGATCAGAGAGAGAGGAAAATGAAATGGTTTGGTCACTGGTTGAGAAGAAACTGCCTTCTGAAGGATGTACTGGAAGGAATGGTGAACGGGAGAAGAGTTCGGGGAAGAAAATAGATGATAGACGACATTAATATATGTGGATCACGTGTGGAGACTAAGAGCAAGACAGAAAATAGGGGAAAAAAACTGGAGAATGCTGGGTTTGCAGTGAAAGACCTGCCCTTTGGCAAAACACAATGGATGAATGAATGCGTGCATGTGTGTATGTACAAATATTTGTTACAGATAGAAATGAAAGGTGGTAAATCTAGAGCCAAATCCAAGTAGCCACTAAGCCTATAGGCTAGTATAGAAGGCAAGACAAGTTCTGTAACCTTACCATGTGCCGCGGCCATATCACCAACGAGTATGGAGGGGGAAGATATGTATTAATCTGAGTTGAACTTCCTTGTCGCTAGATTCGTATAATATTAACCATCATGAAACGTGAACATTCTCACAAAGAGCAAACTGCAGTGATCGATTGCTTCGTATGGAACATTTTGAGAGAGGTATTTGGTATATAACTATGCAAAGGTTTGTGGAGTATTAGATATTATGTTGGTTTATATACTTTCTATGACTATTTCGTTTATATGGCGTCATCCCATTTTCGACCAATGAAGTGTAATGAAATTTTGAATTCCAACCAATCACAGTCACACTTTGCGATAATTTTTGCAGCTAGAGTTATCGCTTTCAATTTATCACATGGTCGTTTTTTGTTTAGTCGTTGTCGCCAACTGTTTCCCCGTAAATTGATGACATGAATACATTAAGATGCAACTACACGGTTAAACTTTTCTTTCAACTTTAAAGCAATGAATGCAAGATTGATATTTAATATTAATTAATATATTTACGCAGTGAAGACGACGTTCAAAACGGCGCACCATGTAGACACAAAATCTTCATGCATCTTAATTGAACATACCTTTAAAGCTTCATTCTTTCAATATTCTTCCCAGAATGCACGCATACGCGATTGGAATATTGGACTGTGTAGATGCAGCTTTAGTTCCGTTACACACTACAGCGAGAATGCGTTTGTCGAGCTATAAAAAATGCTTTCGTGTAGCATTGATTGTAACGGTCGAAGTAAGGCACAGCTGACATTGGTCCTGCTTCCACAGGTAACTTAACCTATAAATTGTGGCCTGTAATATTTGTATTTTGTGAATGAAATGAAACAATTAATAGAAAGTCACATTTTGAAATTTATGTAACATCATCGCATATCTAAGCCAAAGACCTTGCATAGTAATAATGTCTTTGATCAAACTGCCTTCCGTATGGCGTAATAAAATTCGTGAATTAATTAGGCCTATCTATTCAGAGATGGCTTCACTGTGTAGCAGCATGTCTCGCTGTGAATACATAAGCATTGGTATATAGCTGTCCCCACTGTTACTGTTAAATTAAATTATGATTTCAGCAGATAATGAAAATGTATTTGTTATAATAATAAGAGAAAAGTGCAGTATATGTAGTTAACACTATTAAACCTGTATTTCGCTTTTCGCAATTGGCATTACTGAATAATAAAGTCGAATTTCTTTATTGCAGTAATCGATATTCATCTACGAGTAAACTATTTCAACTTCACAATGTCTCAATATTGGTTAAGTAGGCCTATTCGTTAATAAACAATTATTAACATTTTGTGATCGAATTTTAGGGATATATTATTTACATTTTTATTTTATTCACGAAATAGTCCTAATAAATGTCACTCGAGGTCTGAGGTCTCGCTTCGCTCGTGGATTTCTCGGCAAATCTTAGACCGCTCGTGACATTACTACAGATAATATAGCATTTTCAGAATACTTGCGTGATGTTTATTTGTATGATTTTTGTATCTTACAGATTTTAAATTAAGAAAATATGAATTTAGAAAGTTAATATGTTTTTCAAGCAGATTTTGATTATTCTTTTAGGAAAACATTTAGAAGATCTAAAGAAATTTTAAAAATTCTACTCCACGCAATAATACACATTGAATGGTGGACTGGAAAAGAGCTAAATAAACTGTATGTAAAATATTAATGACTTAAAATACGACTAAGAATGACAAACTTAAAATTGTTTTACGTCATCTACTGCATAGGTAACAAATATGAAAATATCATTTCAGAAGAAATGTCCCAACTCTTTTGACAGAACCTAAATGCCACACTACAACTGGATTAAAACACAGTAGGAATTATGGAGCAAGACTATACAATTCAGTATTGAAAAATAATCTAGACCTAAGCAATTTACACATTCTTAAGTTTAAAAATAAAGTGATAATGTTTGTATGATATTTGATAAATTTTATTATTATTTTAAGTGTTACTAGCATTATATGTTACTAGTATTTACTGTATTAACTGATGCATGTAACCTATAAGATAAAACATTGTAATAAATAGATCATTTAATGACAGTATATATCTCCAATAAATGATTTCTTAGCATCGCCACAGATACACTTGATTGTACTTGTCACTATCTCTGTCACTAGAGAGTTCTTGAAATTTATATTTTCCCTGCCATTCATAAAATATTTTGATATGATACCTCTTGCACAAAAGGGGAGATCTATAACTGAAACTTGATTAATATATTTCAGTATTATTTATATTTATTCTGGCAATAATGAACAGTTTGACTGGTAGACATTTTGTTTTTCAGCATTACCTTCCCATGATTGTATAAGACTCGAAGAGAACGGCAGTTACGTAGACCTTCGGCCCCCCCCCCCTACTATCAATAATGCATAGCACAATGTCAATACGACGATTGCTGTCGTCTGCGATACATCGAACTTTTCTGTTGATTTTCGAGTTCGTCATTTTTTTCTGGTTATTATATGCTTATTTAAGTTGTGTTTTTTTATTTGGTTATTTTACGACGCTGTATCAACATCTCAGGTTATTTAGCGTCTGAGTGAAATGAAGGTGATAATGCCGGTGAAATGAATCTGTGGTCCAGCACCGAATGTTACCCAGCATTTAAGTTGTATTAACTCTCGCTAGTGGTTTAATATTTTATTTTATCCGTCTTTGTATTTATTTTATTATTGTAAATATTTTTGTTTTATTATTATTATTATTATTATTATTATTATTATTATTATTAATGAATTAATTTGTATTACTATCTTTGTAGCATCTCCGTCACGGATATTCTATATTATTATTATTATTATTATTATTATTATTATTATTATTATTATTATTAGTCCATTATTATTATTATTAGTCTATTATTATTATTATTATTAGTCTATTATTATTATTATTATTATTATTATTATTATTATTATTATTTCTAACATCAACTTTATTATTAATCTCTTTAAAATTTATGTAGACTACTGGACTGTAGCCGAGCACGAGCATTTCGGATATATGTTCATATGTATCATTTCAAATGTAAATTGTGAATAAATTTGAATTTGAATTTGAATTTGAAAGATGCTGATCAATAATGATGCCCAGATATTTCCCAACTACAGCTTCTTTGGAAAAAAAAAAAGAAGACATTTAAACTTAAGAACAGAAGATCAAAGAAAAAAGAAATTTAAACTCTCCTTGAGAAACTGTTACAGAGTAAAGTCTAAGCTATAAAACGGACGTGTAATAAGATGAAACAAAATATAATACAATAGAAATTGCGGACTTGAAAACTTCTGACAGTTCCTCGGCGCCTATGCCAACAAGTGTGTCGGATCTGACAAAAAGCCTACGATCTCATAGTCAGAGTGCATTTCCGTCACCGCCATTTTTCAAGTTCTCTCGTCTTGTCTCAAGTCCATTTCTTGCGGTCTGAGGGGTCTCGGGCGGTGACCATCAGTCTTTCCTCTGCTTTGTTGTGTACTTCACTGTGTCCTTTTGTCCACAGAAGAGAAAAAATTTTTTTAAGGTTTCTATTTTTACTTCTTCTCCATCTATTGTAAAGTTAGAGATGAGTGTGAGTAACTTGATATTGCATAGCGTAAACTTGAAGATTTTCACAGAAATGTCCATTTCATAATTCTTATTCACAAAAAGTGGTTTTTGAATATCTGGCTGTATTTTTATACCAAATTGTTGGACGGGTTTGGTCTTATTACCAGGGCATTCTATAAGTAATGACAACAATACTGTAAATCAGTGCTCCTAGCGGTGACCATTAGAATCTTGTAGTGTGTAATAGAGCAGCGATTCTTTCATAAAAATGCAATTGAAAGTCTCGAAATAACCATATTTTGTGAATACTGTCACTACGTCTGATTTGTAGTAATACCATCCTAAAAATTTTCAGCAAGTACAAACGAAGATGCTTCATAAGATCCAAGTTTCGAAGGAAAAAATTGCAACTCAGTGCTTTAGGGCATTACAAGAAGCATGTGGGAGAGAAGTCCTACCATACTGAACTATTGCAAGTTGGGTGAAACGAGGCATATGCTTTGAATCTTTCAATCAAGAGTTGCCATCCAGAGAGCTTTAGTTAGATCAATGACAGAGATATCCAGAAATGAGGCTGCAGGTAGAGTCCGCCATCTTTCAAGGGTTTGGCAACGTATTGTTGATATTGCAGGGAACTTTATTTGAATTTTATAATCTCAAATATAACGTAAATAAATTTAGTGTGAATAGTGTGAAACGGTAACTACGTTGCCATTACTTTTCGAATGCCCTAGTATTAATTAATTTGGAAGTAATAATAATAATAATAATAATAATAATAATAATAATAATAATAATAATAATAATCAAAGTCTATAAATTCCAGAATACTGGTGTTACCATAAAATCTTCATTGAAAATAAAACAAAATTTTGTAAGATAAAGGCGATGGTAATTTTATTGCACGGATCAGAGAACTGGGCAATGAATAGGAGTGACAAAAGAGTAACTGAAACATCTGAAAATGAGATTTTTGTGGTATGTAGTTGGTTTCACTTGAAAGATTACATTAGAAGTGAGAACATAGGAGAAAAAATCAATATTTTCAATTTAAACAATAAAATATAACAGAATAAACAAAATTGGGTGGACCATATCTGCAATGCTTGGGATAAGTGACATAAGTCAGTTTCCACAAACCTTTTTGATAATTTATTGACCAGTTACACTGGTTTATGTCGATTTGATTTTTTCTGTATGAATTATTGTAATGGGAGACATACTTATGTATTTTTTCCAAGCTAGCAGATGTTCCGTAAGTTGTTAATAAATTATCAAAGAAGGTTTGTGAAAACTGACTTGTGTCACTTTTCCCGAGCACTGCAGATATATCAAGGATGCCTGATGAAAGACTAGTAAAACAAGCCTTTAAGTATCGACCGAAAGCCCTGATCACTATACATATAACCGATTGCTTAGCCTTATAGGTTTGACTGCAACAACTTATATCAAGGTTACTATACTGCCATCCAGCGACAGTAGAATGAGTCACGTCATAACTCCCATTTGAATTGCATGGAGCAACTGCACTTCCATCTAGCTGTTGTTTTAAACAGACGGTGGCGATCCTGGTGGTTGTTCTCTTCAGCATGCTACCGTTTTTAACATTATGATGGGCAATCTGTTATATACGTGATCAGGACCGAAAGGTAGATGAGGTAAAGAATGGCCTATGCGTCATTGGGATGACTACTTCTGAGACGAAACAGGTCAATATATGACCTACCCTGATAGATGATGATAATAACAATGTGTAGGATAGCCCATAGATGGCCTCACACCTCTCACCTCGCATGCGTCGGTTCAGAAAAACCAAGGCTCAACGGTTAGCATGCCTGGTCATGAAACGAGCGGTCCCCGATTCAAATCCTGGTTGGGACAAGTTATATGATTGAGTTTTTTTCCGGGGTTTTCCCTCAACCTATTAAATGCAAATGCTGTGTAACTTTCGGCGCTAGATCCTGAACTCATTTCGCTAGCATTATCATCTTCATATCATTCAGATAACCACAGCAGTTGATGAAACGTCGTAAAACAACCCTTTAAAATAATTATTTATCATTATTTGGTGTTAGGACTAACGTTTTCGATTAACTGGTAGTCATATTCAGGTCCCATTTTATGTATTTTGCATGGTTTGCAAAGTTTACATATAACACAGCATTATGCAAATAAAGTCATGTATTAAAATTAAAAGAATAGAATGCTTAAGATTTGCTGATTGTATGAAGTTGTTAGCAGTAGAGCAGACGATGCTAAGAAATAGGCTATGCTACCGAGCTAAATGACAGTTGTGAGCAGTATGAAATGAAGATAAATACAAACAAAACGAAGACCATGGTCATAGCAAGAAAAGTGAATAAGGTAATCGTGCGAATTCTAAATGAGACAGTAGAGCAAGTGGATAGCTTCAAATATAAATAGTAACATGAGCTGCTGCCAGGAAGTTAAAAGGAGAATAGCAATGGCAAAGGAAGCTTTTAATACAGAAAGGGGCATCTTCTGCGGATCTCTGGAAAAATAACTAAGGAAGAGACTAGTGAAATGCTTTGTGGGAAGTATGACATTGTATGGCGCAGAAAGATGCACATTACGACGAAGTGAAGAGAAACAAATAGAAGCATTTGAAATGTGGATATTGAGAAGAATGCAACATGTGAAGAGGGCAGACAGAATAAGAAATGAAGCTGTTTTGGAAAGAGTTGATGAAGAAAGAATTATGCTGAAACTGATCAGGAAAAGAAAAAGGAATTGGTTGGGTCACTGACTGAGAAGAAAATTCCCACTGAAGGATGCACTGGAAGGGATGATGAACGAGAGAAAAGTTCGAGGCAGAAAAAGATATCAGACGATAGGGGACATTAGGTGGATGGATGAAAATTAAAGGTTAAATTAATTAAAATTGTGCAAAGATGGTAACCTTATGGTTTAGCAATCAGTGTGGGTTTACGAACATCATCTGCTTAAAAACATTTGAGAATTTAACGAATTCTTGAGGAAACATGTTAATTGATCAATTACAAACTGAAATTTTATATTATGACGATGTGGAAAAATCCACTGACGTTCCGAACACATGAGTTTGGGCACTGTCTCTCATGTTTTGACACTTCAGAGTTTCGCATGTGAATAGTGTTCATGACAACTGAACTCGAATTTACGTTTGTCAAAAACTTTTCTTTTTTTATTATTGCAGAAGCAATATTCTTATAAATTTCATCCTCTCATGAATATTTTTTTTTATTTTAGTAGGTTATTTTACGACGCTTTATCAACAACTTAGGTTATTTAGCGTCTGAATGAGATGAAGGTGATAATGCCAGTGAAGTGAGTTTGAGGTCCAGCACCGAAAGTTACCCAGCATTTGCATATTGGGTTGAGGGAAAACCCCGGAAAAAACCTCAACTAGGTAACTTGCCCAGACCGGGAATCGAACCCGGGCCACCTGGTTTCGCGGCCAGACGCGCTGACCGTTACTCCACAGGTGTGGACTCGTGAATATTAATTCATATTATACGACCAATTGTAACTGAATTTATAATAATTGCTGGCCTGGCCAGTATGACTCAGTCACTGTTTAAGGCAGTATGTTAGTGGTAAAAGTGGAAATCTCACCAAGTTCAGCTATACTTACAGCAATAATTCTGCGATGGAAACATTTTTGGTTTGAATATTTTCTCATAGACAGACGAGAATCGGATAAAATAACAAGCACAAGGGAGAAGTACACGATGTGGGAACTGTCTATTTGAACCCCGTACTCCTACAATTGTGTGGTCTCATAGGATAACCAGTGAACTGAAATGATAAGTCGTGGTTTGTGCTACACGATTTCAAAGAGCAAAATAAAAGTTGATAGTGTCTCTTGATTTCCTGCAAAAGCGCCAACTCTAGCGGTGATTTAGAGGCCTGGTGCACTAAATGGATTGCACTCTGTCGCTTGTGATGGGATCTCATTTCAACCGCAGCAGTGACACAGGAAATTGACCTTTAATGTCGCGCGTTTTTCTGGCCCCATGAATCCTTTCCAACCTTTGTTTTACAGGTACAAAAATTGCTCTCGTCTTTAGTTCTCGTTAAAAGTTACAGCCAGGAGCGATTTAATTCAGCCGTGATTACGTGTGGTTGTCCGAAGGCGCCATATTAACTGGTAATGCTGTTATTTTTCTCTCAAAGTCACGGGGAGAAGGGAGAATGTCAAACCTTTTGGGATCACTTTAGAATATCCATACCACTATTATTTTCTATACTTTACATACTTTATATCTAATGGCTACGGTATTTATGTATAAAAACCCATAGTAAATTCTTTCCTGCATAGAAGAAAGTTGATCTGGAGGACCGTGTTTAGCTTATGCTAGAATTTGTAGTTGAAACCACTATTTATATGCATAACAAGAAGTATATACTTCTACTTCCAAGTGTAAATTAATAAAAATCGTAGTCTGCCTGTTTGAGACTTTGTTAGCTCAGCACAAGCATTTGAACGGTTTAATATGGCAGAATTCATGCAAATTCGCGCTAGAATGACCTACAAGAAAAGACGAAAACAACCAGAACGTGATTATAGGAAGCTGTATAGGTTTTACAAATAAAAAATGTTATATGATCAGTTTTGTAATGGACTACAGAAATGTTGATTTTGAGATAACTGGAATTCTGTCAGTTGGTTTTTATTATTGTTATATAAGATAATAATCTTTTAAGAAAATGATTCTATGATATATTTATAATACATTTAATTTACGTGAAAAATCTCCGATGAGCGTACAATATTTTAGGTTACGTGTAAATTTAATGACCAACATTTTGGGCCTGTCTGATTTTTACTTTACTTTACTTTATTTTTCATGTTATTTATTTTCTTCGTAATTTGCTTTTCGTCAATTTTTCTTGCAGTAAGTTTTCCGACTGAACTTTCATAGGTTTATGCATACAAAACGAACTATATACTTCTACTTCAAGTATCTTCTACAGTCAAAGCAAAAGGTAATACTACAAGTTTATACATTCCACCCATTATGCTAAAATCATACTACTACTACTACTACTACTACTACTACTACTACTACTACTACTACTACTACTACTAGTGCCTTTGTATTGGTACCCAGAGGCGTACGCAAGCGGGATACCGGGTTTTACCCCTTGAACTTTTTGAAAAAAAAATGGCATTTAGATTTGAGTATTTTTTTATTCCATAGTCGTTTTCTCTTCTCTAATTTTTCACTGTCAAAGTAACAAAATTTATATCGACATAAGGCATAGTCCTCCTACCCCTTTTTCAATATAATCCCTGTGCTTGGTACTGTGGTACGTTCGAATTATAACAATATTGTCTTTTTTATAGAGAGGCTTACCACCTATAGTCGCGACGCTGTTATTCCCGCCGTGACTCCTCCTCTTTGCTTACGTCTTAGGAAGTGAAGGCTCTAAAAAGTCTAGGTAGGTAGTATCGTTCGCCATTTTTGTTCTTTCGTTGCCGAGCTACCATACAAGGAATCTATTTGGTACACCGTTAAACATTATCATGTCGTAGCTCCTATGATAATAAATCAAACGCACTGTAATTCAGCAAATAATTGAGAGGCAAATAACGTCTTCGCATGCTTTCTGCTAACGCCAACGAAAGAGCCAAAATGGCGGGCGATTATATTAAATATTCATCGAGCCTTAAGAAATGAATAACGTCTTCCTCAGCGAATCATAAGATGCACACGTTTAAATGTAGCCGAACTGGAACGCGATTGGTTGCCGGAAATTAGAGCGAGCGGACTTTAGTACCGATCTTGTAATAAAACGAAGATGACACAATATGAAATTCAGGCCTAACTTGTTGTGAAACATATTGAAAAGGTTGTTTTGATAGTTCTACAGTTCAGATGTTAAATATTGTGCATTGTCGATTTTAAACTCATTTTAAGAGCGTTATTCACCCGTTCGTTAGTTTGAGTTCTGACTTATTATGAAACGTTCGTTTAAAGTTTGTGCATTTGACAGTTCATGTTTTAATATAAACTTCACATTATCATTCTGAGTTATTTGATATCTAAACTCAATTTTAACATTTTTCTAACAAAAAGTCGCATAGTGATTCTCGCGAGGTTAGTGAAAATTTCGCCGCAGCGTGGCGATGTCGGGAACATTCTTCCCGGAACTATAGTCCCGTCGCTTTAATTTCCGGCAGCCAATCACGTTGCAGGTCGGCTATATTTAAACGTATGCGTCTTGTGATTCGCTGATCAAATTGTTAAGTATTTCCTAAGGCTGGATAAATACTTATATATAATCGCTCGCCATTTTGGCTCTTTCGTTTTCGTTCCCAAAAAGCTGCGTTGTCGATCAATTATTTGCTGAATTACAGTGCGTTTGATTTATTATCATAGGAGCTATGACATGATAATGTTTAACGTTGTGGCAAATAAATAACTCGTCTGGTAGCTCAGCAACGAAAGAACAAAATTGGCGAACGATACTACCTACCTAGACTTCATAGAGCCTTGACTTCCTTAGACGTAAGCAAAGAGGAGGAGTCACGCCGGGAATAACAGCGTCGCGATTATAGTTTCACAACTACCTGTGAAAACTCAGCCAAAAATAATAGTAATAATAATAATAGTAATAAAAATAATCGTAGATGGGAGGATAATATTAAAAATTTAATGAATAGAGACTGGATTAATGCACAGGATAGGGACCGCTGGCAACATTTAAAATGAACCCGGTTCCTTAAAAGCCATTTGTAAGTAAGTAAGTAAATAAAAATAATAATAATAGTAATAATAATACACAAAATTTAAAATGCCGGTAATGTAAATTGTAAACAAATTTAATAATGACCCCCTTAACAAAATTCTACTACTATTACTACTACTACTACTACTACTACTACTACTACTACTACTACTACTACTACAACATTACTTCTCGGTCTATTGTTTTACTACTTCTATTACTCTTACTACTATTGGTCGGATTTGATCCTATATTTCGTTCCATAATGTCCGACAGGCAAAGTAAACATAGCCGACAGAGGAGGAGAGAACACCTGTGGAGTAACGGTCAGCGCGTCTGGCTGCGAAACTAGGTGGCCCGGGTTCGAATCCCGGTCTGGGCAAGTTACCTGGTTGAGGTTTTTCCGGGGTTTTCCTCAACCCAATACGAGCAAATGCTGGGTAACTTTCGGTGCTGGACCCGGACTCATTTCACCGGCATTATCACCTTCATATCATTCAGACGCTAAATAACCTAGATGTTGATACAGCGTCGTAAAATAACCCAATACAAAAAAAGAGGAGAGAAGTATAATTATTGCTATGAAACCAGTGTCAGAGATCTCATTTTCAATATTGATTTCCATGTCGTATTTTGGTATGATCATATTTAGATTATGCACTGAATACTGAAGCAATGTATAGACTTGTAAATGTAGAACATGTACACCGTTGTGGCTGAGTCTAACTCCAAACCCAGCGGGCCCGGGTTCGATCCCCGGTCGCGACAAGTTGCCTGGGTGAGGTTTTTTTAGTGGTTTTTCCCTCACTCCTATATGAATGAATATCAGGCAACTTTATCAGGCGATTGGAACCCCACTCATCTTCGCCACTTCCTTTCCTCCCCTATCATCCTTTCATTCACATCCCGTTAGCTCTTCTGGTTTTCAGATCGCTCTACAGACGGCCCTCCGAAGCTGCTGGCTCTCTCGACCGGCCTCCGTGGATTATATTCAAGTGATGATGGATAGCTTCTGCAACGGAACCCGGGGTAGACTTTCTCGGGGGAGGACTTCCGCCTCGGACCGTTAAGGGAGCCTTGGAGGGGGGTTGCCGAAGCAGGAGTGATACATGGACTCTGTTGGTTGTAGGGGCCGGTCGTTAAGGGGGTCAAGTGGTTAGGTTGGTGCGCGTAGAGGATCGGGGGCACGCAACTTATCCGATATAGGGGGGGTGTACAATAGACCTCAGGTCGTACTGCGTGGGATGTTCCCTCCCTCCCTTCCTCCCTTCTCCCAAGGAAAAAAATGTAGAACATTGTCGCTTTTGACACATTTTTTTAATCCTGGACATTCTGGAGCACCTATAACCATAATGGCAACGATTAATCTTTTGACGTAATCTTTATCAGAGCCATCAAAGGAATGACACACTTAAAAGTTTTCGGCTCTTAATCGGTTTCTCATAACATAATGAGAACGCTATTATAGAACATAGGAAATAATTAATATTACTTTATGCTCGACCATTCCGAAATGTAGTAATTATACACCTTTAATGGACCTCATTAAAGTACACCTATTCATTAAAGTTCAGGTGTTCCACCAATCAGAAAATACCATTGTAGCAATATGAAATATCAATTATTCTCGGATATGCAATCCAAAGACAACTAGCGAAACGTCACGGAAGCTGGAAATCCAATACTGTCGCAGAAGGTTATGTTCTGTTACTATATTAATTAGCGTTAATTGTAAATAATATTCAAATAAATTCAATTTGTCATCTCGTCTTTCAATGTCTAAATCAATTTCAAAGTTATATCAAGATTAATGTTTATTTACTCTCTAGATTATATCAAGGTCAATGACATTTGTTTCTCGGAAAAAATCAATACTTTCGCGTCTGCGCACATCTCACAATGTACGAGATATTGCACAAGGTCAGTTCCGCTCCCCAGTCAGATAAGAATAACATGAATACTTCTGAATAATTTCAAGTTAGAAATATGGTCGAGCATAAAAAATCGTATGAAACTTGCCTATAATGGTAATTAAGACGCTCGTATGAAAATTATGAAACTCACTTGCGCTCGTTTCATAAACATACTCGCGTCTTAATTACTACCATTATAGGCTCGTTGCATAATGTACTATTATGTTACATTCCTTTGAACAAAAAAAATAACATAGCAATAGTTTAACAAATCACATGTAATAAAATATCAAAGAAATTGATTAATGTTAAAATTTTATTAATGTTAAAGTTATACAATGTTAAGCATCAAATCAGAACGGAGGAAATTCCGCCTTAGGTATGTTAATCAGAAATGAAGGGATAAACCAAGGTATGTTTGGACATACCCAGGTACAAGACCGAATGCTCGTGCAGTCGACGTAGCAGCTGCATATATCTTCAGCCATCGTCATTCCCACCAGAGTAGCTCCATACAGAAGGAATGCAGACAGTATTGCTACTGCGAGGCCAATCATGAAATTCGTATAGCATCTGTGAACAAGAGAAATATGACTGAACTGATTGGGACAGGAAAAATTCTGTTCCTACCAACAATTTCATGAGGGGTACAATGCAACAAACTTAGCCCTGTCCGTAGTTAGTGTGACTCCAAGAAAACTATATTTTCCAGAACTACTTTAAGGCTTCTATAAAATGAATATTTGTCATTCGCTGCTGATGACGTTATGCAATTCCTAAGGCTCGTTAAATATAATCGCCCGCCATTTTTGTTCTTTCGTTGGCGTTCTCAGAAACCACACGAGGACGTTATTTGCCGCTCAACTATTTGCTCAATTACACTGCGTTTGATTTATTATCATAGGAGCTATGACATGATAATGTTCAACGGTGCAGCAAATAGATTCCTCGTCTGGTAGTTAGGCAAAGAAAGAAGAAAAATGGCGAACGATACTACCTACCTAGACTTTATAGAGCATTCACTTCCTAAGGCGTAAGCAAAGAGGAGGAGTCACGCTGGAAATAACAGCGACGCAACTATGGTATAATTTAATATTGTTTGATTCATCAAATTTATCAAGTTATGAACCAATCAACTTAAAATGCATGAGATATCGGTAATTTAATACACTAACGTTTTCGACCATTGTTGATCATTTTCAGGTGGTTATGTACTGTATTTATAAGGAAAACTGATATATTAAAAATAAATGTTCTACAAAAGTAATATTTGATGGAAGATCATATTCTAGGAACGATTATACAGGGTGTATCTAAATTGGTGTCAAACATTTCGGGGACGTGTTCCTAACATAAAAACATTTTTAAAAGTTAATATGAACATGGGTCTGAAAATCAATCGTTAGGGAGTTAATAAAAGATTTACCCCTTCATTGACCGCTGATTTTTTAATTGTTTTTTTGTTTGTTCGTTTCTTGTAGAGCAAATAAATCAGAAGAAACTGTATTCTGTGAGTAAACAGAACGAAATGAGTTGCATCATTTAATTGATTTTTACACGACGGTGCTACAGCTCATTTCAGTCTGATAGTTTGTAATTTTTTAATGATGAATTTCCGCAAAGATGGATTGGTTAAAGGCGATTAATTAAATGACCTGCTCGATCGCCTCATTTGAATCCAATGGAATTCTTCGTCTAGGGACATTTAAAGTCGCTGTTTTATGCGATTCCTATACCTGATGTTGACATTCTGAGACAGTGAATCCGAACTGGATTTGACCAAATACGAAACACTCCAGCGATTTTCAACAGAGTACGCCAGAACATAGAACGCAGGCTTAGGGATACATTGAAGCAGGAGGAAGCCACTTCGAGAAATTTTTGTAACATTAAATTCTGTCTTGTAACTCTGAAATAAATGATTTTCAGATCCATGTTCGTATGAACTTTTGTAATATTTTGATGTTAGGAACACGTCCCCGAAATATCCGATACCAATTTAGATACACCCTGTATATAATATAAATAATATGAATGTTTTGAACACAAAAGTCTAAGGATTATAGCATGCCATGTTACAAAATAATGTGGAACTGTACAATTACAAAATTAATAAATGTAATACAATATGCGTCGTAACTTACAGCTTTAAGTACCTAGACGTAATCAAAAATGTTTTAACCATGTGACTTTGTAAACAGTATCGGTATAGTGTGATCAATATTATACAAATAATATGGTAGAATAATGTAACACATATTGACATTTACCATTGTTTTAATATGCATTTCTTTTATTAATTGTGTAAATGTATTGTTGGCATGCTACAATCCTAGACTTTTGTGTTCAAAACAGTTATATTACTTATATCATATACATAATCACTTGAAGACGACCAACAAATGGTCAAAAAATTAATGTATTAAATTACTTAATGTATTATGAATTCATAGGTTGTTAACCTTCAGTTGGATAGTTGATAAGTTTGATGACTGATACAACATTAAATTATATTAAAAGTAATAACAATGTTCTTAATATAAATAGGTTTAAATTAAGGTTTAAATAATAATGTAGTTAAACTAAATGACCATTTTTGCAGATACGAGGTATAATTTCTTAGCCATGGATTTGTATTATTGCTATGTACAGAAGTACATATGATATTTCGTGCAGGAATTCTGCATTACTATATGATGAAGGATGAGTGGAGCGGAGAAAAATTCTCTCCAGCACCGGGATTCGAACCCGGGTTTTCATTTCTACGTGCTGACGCTCTATCCACTAAGCCATACCGGATTCCAATTCCGCTGCCGGATTTTTTCCTTTAGTGGCCAACTCTCATGTACTGGGTCACAGATGTGTAACAGTGGCACAATATTCAACACATTAATGTGCAGAGGTGCACTCATTACGAGTGATTAAGTGGCCGGGATCCGATGAAATGAGCTCCGTCTTAGATCGCTAAGTGATTATATACTATACGCATGTCATATTATTGTGATGTACTGAAGTCCATCATTTCCGTGCAGGAATTTTGCATTACCATATGATGAAGGATGGGTGGAGCGGAGAAAAATTCTTTCCGGCATCGGGATTTGAACCCGAGTTTTCACCTCTACGTGTTGACGCTCTATCCACTAAGCCACATCGGATTCCAATTCCGATGCCGGATTGAATCCTCTCCCGGTGCCGGAGAGAATTTTTCTCGCTCCACCCGTCCTTCATCACATGGATTTGTAGATGTACTCACCTTTGCTCACATTTTCTCACGGTTCCCAAAGCTTCATCATATTCAGGCTCTTCCTCTTTGAACCTGACGTACTGGTTTCCAACGACGTCTTCGACAGACTCTTTCATTGGACTGCTTCTTATCTCCTCTTCCACAATTGTTTCATCGGACACTGACGGTGTAATGTGTGTCTCCGTAGAGCTACCTCCCGTTATGGTAACTTTCCTTGCTCTTGGCTCTTCCTCTTTGAACCTGACGTACTGGTGTCCAACGACGTCTTCGACAGACTCTTCCATTGGACTGCTTCTAATCTCCTCTTCCGCAATTGTTTCATCGGACACTGACGGTGTATTGTGTGTCTCCGTAGAGCTACCTCCCGCTATGGTAACTTTCCTTGCTCTTGGCACATATGTGTATGTAATACAGCCGCACTTCTCACATCCTGAGGAGTTGGAAACTGATCTCCCCCTATTCAACTCACCAGAACTCATGGATAAATAGTAGACAGTATCCGTAGAATCATGTCCTTTAAGATAATTTTCCTGGGTATCGGCAATTCTATACAAGTAATTATGCTGGAATTGCTCGAACTACCATCATCTTCACTTTCCAGTGACACATCACTTACTCTCCTTCCTCTTTCACTCATATTTAACGCACTTCTCAAATCCACTGCTTGCATACATGAAATTGAAACGTAATATTGTAACTACGATGCACGTTGCCGGGCGAAGGTACTTTCATTATTACAAAGTCTTTGTTAATTCTTATTTGTTAAATAAAAGATTCATATGGTCCGTTTCTTGAAGTATTGTTAGAATATTTCATGAATGTTAAACACTAAACAGTTTGTTATATATTGTTTTTTCATGTCTTCAATTCAATTCAGTTTATTTGACCATTACACATACAGTTTTAGGCTTCGTCAGAATACATTGAAATAGTAATATGCGTTACAAGAGCGGTATGTTGAAGTTTTCATGTTCGAGGAAAAGTTTGAAAAAGGCGAAACGTAGTTGAATTTTTTTAATTTCCGAGAATTGAAAGAAATCATACCGCTCGTGTATCGTACATTATTTTGTGCGAAGATCATTTATTACATACCTGAAAGAGGAATTTCTAATTAGTTGCAATGAAATCTCCATCTAGGTTTCTGTTCAGTGACTGCAAATTTGGAAAACAAAAATATCTATCTTCAACATTGTTGCTTTAAAATATTTTCTGTGTTTACTATACTCCAGCAGGCCGTGATATACGTCTGTCTTTTTTTCCCCCCAGTCTATAAATGCGAACTTAAAACAAACGGTAAGTTTATGTAATGATTTATTTTTCATTTTAATATTTTAACAATATTATTTATATAACATATTGCAGTAATAACATCGGCATCTGGAATCTTGTTGATTTTTTCACGGCTTACTTAATGTTACTGTCACGAATGCAGTAACTTTAGTGGAGTTGTAGAGTTTACTTAATTTTTGCAAATATTTAAAAACAATAATTAACAGTACAATTTAGGTGAAATTGCAGTGTGTAAGTTTCCAATTTGTAATTATTACAATATTGAACGTCTCTAAAAATAATATGTTAAAAGCCTAAAGCAGTAAAATCAATATGTCACTTAAGCGGTAAGAAGAGGGAAATTGTTATTTGTGTTAGGTTGGGAATAATGAATGCGGAATTTTACACTTTCCGCGGATTGGTTTTGTGCGGAAACCAAGCAAATACGCACGATCTCGCACAAAAACATATAAATACATTTAAAAAAAAAACACTAATAAGAGAAACAGTAAAATTTAAGTAATACAATGAAAACATGAAATAATTTGAAACTTTTAAATTGAAGAAAACTAACTAAATTGCAATTAAACCTATTTATTGAAATATAATTTCCTACAAATTTGTGTTGAAAAATTCAGCAACAGAATAAAAAGGATTATTTAATAACCAATTGTAAAATCTAGTTTTAAAGCTATTGATTGGTAATTATAATATTGACTTGGGATCTTATTATATAATTTCATCCCTATAATTAAAAAGTTTGTGTTGCTCTTGTGTAATCTACAATATGGAATATTAATTTGTTCACTATTTCTAATTTCATGATCATGTATATTGGCCACTAATGAGTAATTGTCGATATTTTGTCGAGTGTAAAGTACTAGATTATATATACACAAATTTATGATTGTTAAAATCCGTGATTGTCTGAAACGTGGCCGACAATGTTCCAGATAGTTTGATTTACATAAAATTCTAATGGCTTTCTTTTGTAAAAGCAAGACGCTTCCAATTTTGGTTCCATTTCCCCAGAAAATAAGGGAATATCGAATCATCGACTGAATACTTCAATACTAGTTTGGCTTAACAGATTGTTAAGTGTTTGTTATCTTTAAATGTAGGATTTTAGGCAGTTAACTCATTTGACAGACAGTTAAATATGGCAGATGACACCACAGTTGTTCAAACGGAAGTTGTGAAAATAATATTTTATGTCTCTCTTTAAGGAATATTTCGTGAATGACTGATAACATAATATTTAAAAGACACTTTGGAAACTAATATAGAGAAGATAATCTTCAAAAGTGAACTTATTATCATACTGGCTGCTTATTTTGATACTGAGCTATTATTGAATATTTAGAAAATCTGGGATGTCAACGCGGAAAGGTAACTAGGAATGATGATTTATATATTATGCATGATACTCATTTTGTGACAATATAGATTTTCAAAACAAGCAGCCTCAAAATTTTACAAGAAATTTAAACAAGACTTGAATATCCACAAACAGAAACAGACCACTTACTCCAATTCAGATCTACTATTTACTCTTGATTCTACGATACTGTCTATTTTAAACTAAATGTAGCCAATGTTAATAGTGTTTCAAACTACAGTGAGTATTATATTAAAAAGGTTTCAACAAAAATTGCTTTGAGAAGCCATATTTATTTATTTATTTATTTATTTATTTATTTATTTATTTATTTATTTATTTATTTATTTATTTAATTTATTTATTTATTTATTTTATTTATTAATTTATTTATTTATTTATTATAATATATTAAAGAATTTATACCTTTATTTATTTATAAGAATACATTTCAAAATTTATTTAGATTTTTATGTATGAATTTTATTAATACAATATAATAAATTTGTCTTACGTTAAGTACATTAAAGTCTAGACACAAATTCTGAGATGGAAAATCAATAGGTTTATGAAGACATATTTTAATTATTTTCTTCTGTAATAAATAAAGTATTAATTTATTTAAAATTAAAATATTTAAAAAAAGCTACCCCATCCTATAATTCCATACATAATTAGTCTATTGTGATTGAAATAAATTTACAATTTTTAAATAAAATATTACTTTTTAAATTTAATAAACTTATTGACAAGTGATTTTCAATAAAATTTGTTATAATAATATACTATTTTACTGTAATTTATTACAAAGGTAATTAATGTGTTGGTTCCATTTTAAATGATTATCGAAAATTATGCCTAAATACTTAACAAATTCAGAGAACTCATATTTTTTACACTGAAATATAAGACAACAATCAGATTATGCCTAAATACTTAACTTCTGAGGACTCTTTACATAAGACAACAATATGTAATTTAATACTTAATATAGATGTAGGAGGTTTGTTACATTTTTCAGATAATGAGAATGGAATAATTATGGTTTTATTTTCGTTGATAGAAAGATAATTTATGTCAAACCATTTTTTTATTAATTTACGTCCATTACTTGAATTATTATATGCATCATACCAGGTTTTTCCACCAAAAAGTAAAACTGTGTCATCTGCATAAGAATAGTGAACACCATATGTTAGCATTAGTACTATAACCTTACTTTTTAATAATATTATTATTCAATAGTAGTCACCTACAATTTTCATTTTGTCTTCTTCTTTATCTATCATGGCCTACTGTACCAGGTTATGATTTTATACATGTTTCATGACTTATTCTATAATACAGAATTTAAAGAATAATATCAGCCACTAAAAAAATGCGTTACATGTGCAAAATCATTACTAACTGTTATCGAGCGGTTAAAATAATGTTAACGACTGTTACAGTTAAGTGTTGGTTGTTTTAAACAAAATGATGTTGAATAAATGGAAAATACATTAACAAAAGCGTTAAACATATACAGACTGTTAATTTAACACTAGTTAAGCCAAATTAAACATTTCTTGAACAAATTGGCCAATAATCTAGTGATATAAGCAGAAGAAAGAAAGGAAAACGAGAAGGAAAAAGAGTAGAAGAAGGAAATGTAATTGATGAAGTTTCTCAAACTTCGGTGACTTTATCCTTGCGAGTACACAAAGCATTTTATATAATTCAGACTTGAAAATCGAATTTGGGGGTCCAAAGAAAGAAAATATGTTTTTTTTAAGACTAATAAAATATTGGACGACCTAACTCCATTATAAATTGACCCATTTTAAACCTTCTTTCGCGAAAATAATCCCCAGCATATGGAGAATGTTACATACCAAAATTCCACATTACATAAGCACATAAGCACATTAGAAATAATTACACACATTTTTATACTGCATTTCATTTTTGCGTTTAGTGTTCTGTCCAAAGGCATGTCTTTCATTGCAAACCCAGCTTTCTTCAATCTTTTTCTTAATTTCTGCCTTCCTCTTCGTTTCCTCATACGATCCTTATATCTTAATGTAGTTTATCATCTGATATCTTCTTCTGCCCCGAACTCTTTTCCCGTTCACCATTCCTTCCAGTGCATCCTTCAGTAGGCAGTCTCTTCTCAGCCAGTGACTCAACCGATTCCTTTTCCTCTTTCTGATCAGTATCAACATCATTCTTTCTACACCCACTCTTTCCAACACAGCTTCATTTCTTGTTCTGTCTGTTAGTGGTAAGTGATAAGTAAATGAGATTTAAGTAATAAAATCATAAATAATCATGTGCATAAAGAATACACAAAAATTGTCTCTGTGGAAAACTTATAAAGCAGTGGTCGTCAGCGCAGAGCACCCTGGGCCTAGCGTCCCTTACCCGCGGAGAACATGTGCACCATGGTGCACTCGTAGCTGCTAGCGGGTATGCTCTCTACCTCTTCCTGCTGCATGACGGGGCACACGGGACGGCTCCTCTTACCCTTTGCACGTTTCAGTGAGTGCTGACGACCTCTGATATAAAGCATTAAATTGGAACAAATACGATTTACATAATCAAATAGTTATAAAGACAATTGAATAAAGTGTTTACTTACTAAACTTACTTACTTACTTATAGCTTTTAGAAACCCTGGAGGTTCATTGCCGCCCTCACATAAGCCCGCCATAGGTTCCTATCCTGAGCAAGATCAATCCAGTCTCTATCATCATATCCCACTTTCCTCGAATCCATTTTAATATTATCCTCCCATCTACGCCTCGGCCTCCCAAAATGTCTTTTTGCCCTCCAGCCTTCCAACTAACACTCTATATGCATTTCTGGATTCGCCCATACGTGCTACATGCCCTGCCTATCTCAAACGTCTGCATTTAATATTCCTAATTATGTCAGGTGAAGATTACAATGCGTGCAGTTCTGCGTTGTGTAACTTTCTCCATTCTCCTGTAACTTTATCCCTCTTAGTCCCAAATATTTTCCTAAGAACCTTATTCTGAAACACTGTTAACCTCTGATCCTCTCTCGAAGTGAGAGTCCAAGTTTCACAACCATACAGAATAACCGGTAATAAAACTTTTATAAAGTCTAATTTTATTTTTTTAGAGCAGACTGGATGGCAAAAGCTTCTGAACCGAATAATAGCAGGCATTTCCCATATTTATTCTGCGTTTAATTTCCTCCCGAGTGCCATTTATAATTTTTACTGTTGCTTCAAGATATTTGAATTTTCCCACATTTAATAAATAATTGTATACAATAAAAATAAAAACGCGTAGTACAATTTTGAAGTATATACTCTATGGTAATTAAATTTCCGTAAATGAAGCATTTTTCAACTGTTTTCTCAGAGATGATAGATGAAATGAGGGGTAGTGGAAAACGTTGATGAAAACGGGAGTAACCCAAGAAAAACTTCCTTTGTAAAGTCAAATTTGCATATCACAATTTCCATCACAACCTGGCCGGAGATCGAACCCGGTCTGCCTGGATGGAAGGCCAGCGCGCTAGCAGTTCAGCCACAGACGCGGTGTGATATTGGCTTACATGTCAAGTATTTCGTTGTACATTATACTAATGTGCAGTAAATACACAGAACTTTATTCTGTCATGCATATAGGCCTATGTGTGCATTTTATTTACATATCTACTTTAGTTGCAAACGTAGGCCATTATTTGACGCTATAGTACTGCAAAAGTTTGCCTGTATCTATCTATGTTTACTAATAATAAATCTGTAATCAAAACTTCTCTATTAATTTTTGATTTTCCAGAAATTATAGGTGATAACATGTAGAGTCAACCATCCTAAAACCAAAAATCGTATTTTTTATTATTTTTTTTTGTCTATCTGTCTGTCTGTATGTTTGTTACCTTTTCACGCGATAATGGCTAAACCAATTCCTATCAAAATTGGTATATATAAATTAAGTTAGTTTTAACTTAGATTTTAGGCTATGTGGCATTCAAAATACTTTATTTAAAAGGGGTGTTGTAAGGGGGCCCGTATTAAGTAAATCGAAATATGTCACTTATTATTGATTTTTATGAAAAATATTACATAACAAAAGTTCCTTTAAAACCGTTTCCGATAAGTTTTATGCTCTGTAGACCCTAAAAGTTTGATAGGACTGACATTTAACGAGATATACGAGTTTTAAAATAACAGCGCATTTTATCAGTGCCGCCTCAGACTAATAGGCTATAATGAAATGAAAACAAGTGACTGCGTCTATTTAAGGTGGCCTTGCACAACAAATGGAAGATATTCATTTATCATTATTTTTATAAGGATGTATTGTATTCTATGATGGGAATATATACATTTTATCAATATTAACATATAGAGAATGTTTGTTTGTGTATGAAGTAATCTCAGACGCCACTTAAACGATTTTTATAATTCTTTCACCATTTGAAAGTGCAGTTTCTCTAGATCATTGCTATCCTCCTTTTGACTTCCTGGCAGCAGCTCGTGTAACTGTAGTAGACCCCAAGTGATCTATACTGTATATAGGACGCCATTTATTAAAAAAACGCTAAGATTACCTAATAACTGTAGAACTAGGATTCGTATGTAGTAAAAGCTAATATTTTTATTCGGTATAGTTTATAAACATGAAAGCCATGGCCCCCCACTCCTAATACTCGTACTTGTCATTCAGTACTTCCATTAGTTAGCGCTAAGGGTCTTTAATCCTCTTAACCACCACCAATCTTACCTTCTTATCCGGCATCACACGACTTAACTATACTCGGCGTCATTCTTAACTCTTACTATATATAAATCCTAGCTCTACTAATAAGTGACAAATATAGTTATAAATGACCATTTTGTACACATTTTATAAGAATATGATATAACTTCGTAAAATAAGTTTCAGACTTATCTGGGTTAATAAGACGGTTCCAAAATACAATTTTGTCATTATCATGACCAAAATAATATTTGTAACTATAGGCCTACCAGGAATTCAAGTATTCTTGGGGTCCCAAGATTAGATGAAATTTGAAGGGAAATGTTGAGTGTCTGGTAATCTATGGTGAATCCTCGGCCTCATGTCAATAAATACCATTTCGCTATCACCAATTCCATCGACTCTAAATAGGCCTAACACAGTAGTTGATATAGCGTCGTTAAATAACCTAGTAAAAATCGGTCGTTTTGTTTGAAAGTAACTTCAATTCATTTGACTTGTATTGAATTCAGGACCTTCAGATGGAAGAGAAACATGCAATAGATTGAAGTAATGGACCTTGTACTGAGAGAGACATGCTTCATGTGATTTCTATTGTAGATTTGTTGTCACTCGTAGAATGAAATGCGTTCTAATTATGAGGAGCAATAAATGTCTGAAATTACGATCCAGGAAGAACTAATGAAGATTGGAAGTCCTAATTTTATCTTCAGGCTACGAAATATACATAACTTGAATATCTAAATAGCTGAACGTAGGATTAATTGACCTGAAACTTCATTAAAGTCTGTTTTCGTGATACTCATCGCCATCTAGATGAGATTTCCTGATTACATTTTCGAATATTAAGAGAATTGTACTTCATTAAGTGACTCGTTTATTAAAGAGATATCGGAATTCTTTTTTGATGTAAGATGAAGAAAATGAGTGATGTAACATTAAATCATTCTGAATTACCAGGGCCGAAATGTATTTTATATATTTTAATATTAACTCATTTTAATTGTGAATATTCAAACTTGCATCCTTTCAATGAATTATCATATTATTTACTTGTAAACTCATTTTAATTGTGATAAAATATATATATTTATTTCAAGAGTGTAATTTTAATATTCAAAACTCTGTGAATAGGAGAAAAATATTGAACATTCGTTATTACTTTTTGGGTGAAAGATATACACCGTGTCCCTCTTAGAGGGATCGAAAAATAAGTGCTATTTTAAAGTATAAATGAGCCGTTCGGAGCAGAAGTGGTGTAAGTCAAAAATGGGTAATGAGGGTTAAAGTAAACATTCTGTAAAATACAGCTCAAAGTAGCAATTAATATTCAGTTTATTTAAACTATTAGTAGTTAGTGGATAGCAAGAAGGACATATTAATTGCTACTTTGCGCTGTATTTTACACAATTTTTAATTTAATCCTCACTTCCCAATTTTGACTTACACCACTTTTGCTCTGAACGGCTCAAATAATGGTTTTATAACATAACTTTTTGTACAACTTGATGTAAAAACTCTCCGAGTTTCGGAGAATGGTCAGTGCAACTCGATGTGTGCGCCTCGAGCTACCCTGAAGACATCCAAAAGGTACTCAACCTTCTGCCAAGTGTTCCATAACATTTGTGGAGTGATTAGCGCAGCTGCATTTATAATGCATTGTCTCAGTTTTTCCAAACTGTCGACTGCATCACGTTTGAACACAACACTTGTCACAAAGCCCCAGAGGAAGGTCAATTGGCGTCAAGTCGGTTGACCTATGTGGCCAGGCTAGGGTTCACCTCTTCCGATCAACCTATTGGGAAAGTTTGCATTCAAGAACCCACGCACTGTTCCATAGTAATGATGTGGAGTCCCATGTAGCTAAAAAAACCGAATCTGGGAGGAGTTGATCTGCAGCATGTCCAGATACACATTCAGCGTATTCCGAATCTCACCGGTCCGGTGGCATCAATTACGTCACGTTGCAGCGAAATAAGGAACAAAACTGCTGGAAGAATCGATGCTGTCATGGCGACTGTGTAAGTGGTTATCTGTGCTACGCTAGCAAAATTTTGCGAAATTTCCGTACTGCCATCTCGTTCAAATAAAAGAGATCATAAACAATTTATTTCTTGAACCGGTAGTAATAACTGGTCCGTTGACATGTTCGCTCATAAGCCATTAACATATTGTTTTTACGTTGTGCTCATTACAAACAATACAGCAGAACTAAAGCAGAACACACCGCCATGACACAACAGTCACGATGTCATTCGTCTGCTAATTCCCGCCCTATACAAGAACCAATCAGATTCACTGATGACGGCTGATGGAGACTGCCACCACCTCTGCAAGTTGATGGCACCGATGCGACACCGGTGGAGCATCAATGACGTCATCGGTGGAATTCGGAACACCGTGATGCCATCGGATTGCTCACCGGTGAGATTCGGAATTCGCTCATTCCCTGTGACTGTCACCTCAATGAAGAAGAATGGTCCAATGAGGGAATGTTCTACCACTGTTGCCAACACATCGCCCTCCAATCTCGCTAACTTTTCAACAAAAAGTAGCTAAATCTCTCCAAAGTTTTTTTAATCCCCAGAAATGTCGCTAAAAATTAATAACAAATATCACCAAATAAAAATAAGAAAAACATACATATGCGGAGAAAAATATAATTTCCTCGTCGTCACCCTCTTCTGCGGAGTCTGGTTGTATTGTTGACGGCTGTGATGTTACGGTGGAAGGTTTGGGAACAGCTGATTGTCAATACACTGCATTTGATCCGATCATTGACACTACACTTGTAAATGTGAAAATTTGCACTTAGACTAAGCGTTTGACCACAAATTCTTTTGTGAAATCTAACACTTTTTAAATATATATTACAATATATTAAAACCAGCAAAAAAATATAGTCCCATTTGCTTCACACAAACTGTCGGCACAAAATTCCAAAACTCAATTCCCTTGGGTCGGTTCGGAGTAGAAAATTTCCGCGTTGCTGGGAAGAACCAAGAATTAGCTGGAGCTCGCGATTCGTCACGTGTCAATCAAAGTTGCCACCGTTTATCGGTGTTGGAGCAGTAGCATTGAGAGAGAAATGTAACCCGTGAGAATAATTGAATCTTTCATCCCTGATCACAAATATACGAGATCAGGGCTTCCGTGTATGAATCATTAGACTACTCAGTCATGAACCCATGCCTCGTCTAAAACTAAGAAGTGCATGACTTCAGTTGAATGTTTTAACTTAAAAGAAAGTAAAAAAGAAGAAAGAATATAAAAATCAGCAGAAAAGTCGCTAATCGTATTTTACAGAATTTGTCGCGAAATCTGATTCAAAATTCCCTAGATTTAGCGACTTATCGCTAAATATGGCAACACTGGCGCCAGGCTCGTTTCCATGATAAATGTTAGTGCGCATGCGCATGTACGTGCAACTGTTTTCAAACCATTGGTGCATAAACTTGGACAGTTTCTGCATCTTGTCAGATGTAAACCACAACGATATTTTCATCTGATTTTAAATGGTGAGCATTTATTTTTCGATCCTTCTAAGCGGGACACGGTGTATTGTGAAACAAAAATATGGGCCTATTTATCATCTAGGTACGTTTTATTTATTGTGAGAATAATCTACTGCTGTCCAGAAGGTGACTTTAAAAAAATACTAGTGGCTTGTGCAGCAAATGCTGCTGCAAACTAAGTTCGTTAGACGTTCAAATAAAAATTTTTCAGATTTATTTTCAATGAAGAATACTTATCTTTTTGATAGTTATTTGCTTCCATAATAATGAAACATATTCCCTCTCAATGGATTTTTTTTAGGCCAAATACTTTTTCTTGAACCTATCCAACTTCAGTTTTTGAGTTTCAACGCTAAAACGCAAGTATCAATGTCAGGACGATAGCAGTAGCTATTTCAGGTCATTGTGGATTGTAGGCAAAAGTTAAAAAAAAATGTCAGGTTTTCTAGGCTTTCGAACAATAGCATTTTCATATAACTGCTGCATGTAGAACTTGAAATGTAGAGCGTAAAATCATTTTATCCTACTAGGAGATCTTGATGAAATGATCTGGAGACTACAAAATTTTCTAGGCCTCTTATATTATCAGTAAGTAATACCTTTTTATCTTTCCTTAAGAACTGTAATTTTTGCGCTCTCTCGAGCCAATACTGATGACAATGACACATATCAATATCTACACTACACCGCCATTAAGTATATGAAAAAGCCCCAACCCCCTGGTTTAATAAGTATAAAAAATATTTCATTTTTAATAACAATATTATTATCTTACTTAAGTTTTGTAGTTATATATAGCAGTCACTCAGTAAATTATAGAAATGAAGATCTAAATTAAGATATTCTCTACATTTACTTACATAACCTCAAAACGTTTCACTTTCATGTCATCAATATAGCATCAATGTTATGTACAATTAATGAAGAATAGACGCATCATGATATTAACTATAATAATATTTAATTTCTAACGGTAATAATGTCATCAAACCACCTCAAATTTCATAGATTTGAATATTCAATACACAGCTGTACTCAGAAAATTATACACTGCAGAATCAGTTTTTAATAACAAATTGAATTCAGCTCTAAATATGGCTGCAATACTGCAGGTCATGGCCTTCGTGTAATAGCCTATTGTTTATTGTAGTGTGTGTTTTGTTCTGAAATTCAAAGAAGTCGGCCGTGATTCAATGAAATTAGTTCTCAAAACTGACAACAGGTGGATTTTGGAAAACAGGAAAATTATGTAGGAAAATTAACATTTCACTGAAAACTACTACTTTTCCGAAAAACTTTGGATGCCAGGCATGAAAATGAGGGTCACTCATTAAAATCCTTCAGCCGTTTTCCCGTAATTTCCATTACCAGTTCAAATTATATATATATTTTGTTTGTTGTTAAATAGACATTCCAGTAGACTATATTTTGTACATGAGTAGCATTTTCATTATTCAATGCCTATACTGCCTTATACGAATAAGCAGATGTAAACACTCGAAACGGAGAGGAGAGACGAGTCAGATCTTTCCGTTGCAAGCGAATCTAGTACAATCTACTGTATGTGCATTTAACTTGTACTCAAAGTAACCAGGCGCAAGACTCAATCATTACACTAGTCCCGTCGCTCTAATTTCCGGCAGCCAATCACGTTGCAGGTCGGGTACATTTAAACGTGTGCGTCTTGTGATTCGCTGATGAAGATGTAAAGCATTTCCTAAGGCTGGATAAATATTTCATATATAATCGCCCGCCATTTTGGCTCTTTCGTTGGCGTTCGCAGAAAACACACGAGGACGTTATTTGCAGCTCAATTATTTGCTGAATTACAGTGCGTTTGATTTATTATCATAGGAGTTACGACATGATAATGTTTAACGGTGTGGCAAATAGATCCCTCGTCTGGTAGCTCGGCAACGAAAGAACAAAAATGGCGAATGATACTACCTACCTAAACTTTATAGAGCCTTAACTTCCTAAGACGTAAGCTAAGAGGAGGAGTCACGCCGGGAATAACAGCGTCGCGACTATACCATCCTTCTAAATGAAATCTGAATTGTTCGCTTCCTTCAATAATATGTCAATAACATTTTGCTTATTTCTTCTACAGTGACAATTATTGCAATCACAGAAAGTTGGCACACTGTTCACGGTAGCCGGGTTATTAAATCGACGCCCAGTCTAATGATAGTGATATGATATGGCTATCTACAGCATTGGAACACGTCCAATTCGAACCCCAGATGACAACTGAGTTTGACAAATGGGAGGGTGTAGATGGGTGCCGATGACGCCTAGCTGCAAAGCACTCTGCCCCCCTTCTCTGTAATTCATCCCTAATTGCCCAGAGAATGAATTAATTTGGATCCGAGATAATTTGTTTCAGACCTCTAGCAGCAGGTACAAAGACATTAGCTTCGATAACACATTCATGCTCCTGTGTGTAAGTAATTTCTGGTCCTTTATTATTCCGAGTATCTGCTCAAATATGAATTCATAAATTTCCGTAAGATATAGGCCTAATATATACAGTATATAATATTTTTTTTTTACAGAATTGCACAATTCCTCACTGGACGATGACAATAAGACGATGATATAAACTTTATGACAAAGTAGTTAACCCTCACTCGCCCAAAAAAACATAATAGGCCTATTAATTAAAATTTTCAATTTAGTTATTCCGGTTTTAAGCCAGATCTTTAGTATGAAGTCTCTTGCTTGGTCATTGGTTGACCAATGGATAGATACATGAAAAATGGATAAATGGATAAATAGATAATTGTGTAGAACATACTTGGGCATCGTGCCTCAATTGAGAATTTGTGCCTCACTGACCTTCACAGAGCTTATCGCTCTGAGTGACATCATCTTCACAGACCCCTTTCCTCCCTCACGTAGCTCCTAGGCGTGGGCAGGTTCTATATCAGTTTCATAAGCAATATCAGTGGTGGCATAATGGCATTATCAAAGCACTGTGTAGGCGTTAGAAAGCGATTATTTCATGAGAAAAGGGAGGAAGAGTTTTTTTTTCTGTTTAGAAGGGGAGAACATACGATGTATGTTATGCTCGAAAATCCTACTAGGCATTAATAAATTTAATATACAACGACATTACTCCTTATGTCATAAAGAACATGCTGAATTAGAAGGTAAGACAAATTAAATGTTATTTTTCTTACTATTCCGAAGAAAATTTATGATCTTAACATTTGCATAGTATACTAAACACGACATTATACCTTAAACACGCTGCATTAAAAGGTAGCCTACGAGGAATTAAATGTTGTTTGTACGTATTATTTCCAAAAGAAATTTATAAAAGAAAATCAAATGTGCGTAGAAAACGAAATATGATTTTCTCAAATTATTTTAGGTCAAGAACGTGCAAATCTATTTAGTAATCTTGAGAAACGCCAGAATATTCAAGAAAATAAACGTAGACAACGTGATGAAATATTATTGGCTAGTTACGCAATTTCTCGCCTGTGATTTAAATCAATTCAATGATGGAGAACTAGTAAAGAGGTTTATGATTAAAGCTGCCGAATTAATTTGCCAAATTGAATAAAAGTTTTCGAGTCTCTCACATTAACCAAGCGCTTTCCTAATAATTCGCCTCTGACCGCCTTAGCAATTACGATAAGGTGACGCAGGTCACAGCAGTTTATATTTCCCATCTTACTCTGCAGTCTCCTCTCCTAGTAAAAAAACTATTTCAAATCGAGTGCCTCACGTTACCGAAAAAGTGTCCATGTATGGTGTAAATTGATGGATAAAACAAGAGCACAGTTAATTGATGAAAGGGCCAGTGAATGGCTAGAGGTTATTAAGTGCGTTAATGGATACATTGGTGCTTATATGCTATAGAGGAGACTCGGCTAATTCCGCAATATTAAGAAATAAATCTTTCATATTTTTATCAAAATGTTTATTGAAAAATATTAACAAGGTGTTTTGACATGGACGAAAACTTTCTTTACCAAATGAGATAAAGAGACCTATTAAAATGCAAATATATTTAGTTGTACATACATTACAGTTGAAAGAGAACAACTCGGGTAATTCCGCAACAGTGCGGATAAATCCGCAATAGGACTTGGCTAATTCCGCAGTCGTAAATAATTATGAAATACTTTATGAAAGTAACATAAAAAGAACAATTTATATGTAACACTGCTCACTTTCTTCACAGCTGTGTAGCAAAACACGAAAAACAGCCAACTTTCGACGTTTCACTGTATTGCCGACAGATGTGTAGACCTAAATCCTTGATTTTTTTCTATAGCACTACAGAGGACATGCCTCCTGTTGACAGCCTCTCAAAACTTACGTTTACGCTATTGTAAAGCCGCAGTAAAATCATATATGCACTACTGCGGAATTACCCGTACTGCGGAATTAGCCGAGTTTCCCCTATAGCTTGGATGACTGTATGAATGTATGATAAGCAGCATATTCCGAATCTCACCGGACCGGTGGACGACAATGACCTCACGCTGCAGCGAAATAGGAACAAAACTGCTGGAGGGATCGATGGCTGTCATGGCGACTGAATAAGTTGTCTGTGCTACGCTAGCAAAATTTTGCGAAATTTCCTTACTGCCATCTCGTTCAAAGAAAAGAGAGCATAAACAATTTATTTCTTGAACCGGTAGTAATAACTGGTCCGTTAACATGTTCGCTCATAAGCCATTAACATATTTTTTTACGTTGTGCTCATTACAAACAATACAGCAGAACTAAAGCAGAACACACCGCCATGACACAACAGTGCACGATGTCATTCGTCTGCTAATTCCCGCCCTATACAAGAACCAATCAGATTCACTGATGGCGGCCTCTGCAAGCTGATGGCACCGGTGCGACACCGGTGGAGCATCAGTGAAGCCATCGGTGAAATTCGGAACACCGTGTTGCCATCAGATTGCTCAGCATTGAGATTCGGAATACGCTCAAGGTGTATGAATGGACGAGTAAATATGTAGTGTATGGTTGAGTGGATGGCATAAATAGATGGATGGCCAATTGGGCGAATAAATTGGTGGGTGGATGTAGGATAGATGTAAACTTCAGTGGACACACACACACACACACACACACCTGTCAATATGCTGAGATGGGTCATGCAACAGTGCACAGACTCGAAGAGTGTGTACGTTTCAATGGAAGTCACTTGACTGACGTAATTTTTAAGAAATTTTTTTTTCTTATTGTATACCTAATGATTATTCATGTACTTCTCATTTCTACTCACTAAATTGTCATAATAGTAACTTTCCATTCTTTTTCTGTCTTGAAATCTTTCCGTTTGACTGCCCCAACTTGTACTACTCTGTATCATATGACTAAATAAATTGACATCAATAAATATTATTTTCCCACTCCTACTCTAATAGGCTAAGTATATTGATATTACATTGATTTTAAGGATGGAAGTCTATTATACCTACTCTAGGGGAGATAAGTAAAAACACATTCACGCATTCTTTGAAAATTGTTTTAATACATTAGTAAGATAACGATCCCCAGTTAATCTCTGTGGTAGCACGTATGGCCCTATTAATCTATCACCAAGAACGTCTGCCCATAAGTTGACTGAGAATCGGTGCTGATGCCTTGTTTCTTCAACTGCATGGGGATTTTCATCAGCCCACACATGCTGATTACGAAAATTCACAACACCATCTCTGCTGAACCCCGCTCATATCCGCAACAACACTTTTGTTTTTAGTATTTCTTGCTACGTATCATTATTCCATGCCAGGGGTGTCAAGTACGGTATGATTATCTGGTATTCTACTATATTGTAGGGCAGAAAAATGCATTGCCATGGATGGATGTCACATTGAGCACCTCCTATGAACAAGTGTTCAGATCTCAGAAAGTATGTATTGTAGGACCCATGTTTATTAGACATTTTCTTGTTTTGATGCATACTATCGCCTCCTAAAATATTGGATACTTTTTTTTTAACATTCTGTAGAGCAGAAAAGATTCTGTCAAGAAGGCTCGGGCCACCGGCATGGTCTATGAACAGGGTAAAGAACTAGTGCTTTCAGGCTGCTCTTGACCTTATAATTGGAAACTCACTTGTGCTGATCACCTGATTTGGCTTTTTCTAGATTTTAAGTATCTCTAAAGCGAATGTCAGGCTATACCATAGAGAATTCTTGGTTTCATATCGCCTAAATTCCATCTCGTTATGACCAATTAAATTGACGCTGGAAAAACACATAGTTGATACTTACTTACATACTTACTTACTTATTGGCTTTTAAGGAACCCGGAGGTTCATTGCCGCCCTCACATAAGCCCGCCATTGGTCCCTATCCTGAGCAAGATTAAACCATTCTCTATCATCATATCCCACCTCCCTCAAATCCATTTTTATATTATCTTCCCATCTACGTCTCGGCCTCTCTAAAGGTCTTTTACCCTCCGGTCTCCCAACTAACACTCTATAATGCATTTCTGGATTCGCCCATATGTGCTACATTCCCTGACCATCTCAAACGTCTGGATTTAATGTTCTTAATTATGTCAGCTGAAGAATACAATGCGTGGGGTGTTGCGTAACTTTCTCCATTCTCCTGTAACTTAATCCCTTTTAGCCCCAAATATTTTCCTAAGAACCTTATTCTCAAACACCCTTAACCTATGTTCCTCTCTCAAAGTGAGAGTCAAAGTTTCACAATCATAAAGAACAACCGATAATATAACTGTTTTATAAATTCTAACTTTCAGATTTTTTGACAGCAGACTGGATGATAAAAGTTTCTCAACCGAATAATAACAGGCATTTCCCATATTTATTCTGTGTTTAATTTCCTCCCGAGTATCATTTATATTTGTTACTGTTATTCCAAGATATTTGAACTTCTCCACCTGTTCGAAAGATAAAGTTCCAATTTTTATATCTCCATTTCGTACTATATTCTCGTCACGAGACATCATATACTTTGTCTTTTCGGGATTTACTTCCAAACTTATCTCTTTACTTGATTCCAGTAAAATTCCCGTGTTTTCTCTAATCGTTTGTGGACTTACATAGTTGATACAAGGTCTTTAAATAACCAAAAGAGTACGTCCAAAAAGACGTGTTTAAAAAAAAGTCTGAGCACTCACGAAGAAAGAAACAGGAAGGACAGACAAGACTCGAACTGGGACACCGGAAGAGGATGAAATCGTAACACAAGTGGGTATAGATAGATTAATTGGGATAATTGGATCAGTCTTCTTTAAATATTTTTGTCAGCTCGTGACCTGAATGGGTGGTAGAAACAAACCCATCCGGGATGGAAGCCAACTGGAACCGAATCTCGAGTTTCCCTTTGTATCGTGCAGTTTTGCGGCATCGTTTGCCCGGGCGTTGCGTCGTGTAGATGTTAACCTAAAGCCATAAATTTAGAATCGATTGGCCAATAACAAGATATTATTACTGCTTTCCTCGTAAAGTTAACCAAACAGCTTGTAAGGGGTGTATGGCGCCCCGACAATATCAGCAAGCTGTTAGATGGATAAATAATAACCTCGCCGTGGTATATACTCCATGCGGTCAGTGGCGTGGCTTGGTGTGAAGCATTTTGTACAAGCATACGGGCACCGTTGATTGCAATTTAAGTAGACTCTTTACGATATTGGACAAACTTATGAATATATTTAAGGCTAGAATTTCAAGATAGTGTTAAATAGTAATAACCAGTGACCGGAACTTTGGCAGAATGCCTTTTTAAATGTGTTAAATAAATCTTCATTTTGAAAGTAATCTGTACGAATTATACCTTTGTAATTCAAACGTCACAGTCGTATGTTGCCCTTTTTCTGCCTTTTTTTTATATAAATGCCTAATTTACAAAATAAATTCTTTTTTGCCTTTATCTGATTATTTATCTATTATTTATTAATTTATTATTAAAAATTGCCTACAGGCCTAGATCATATATGTAACAGATAACTCATCGGCAGCACTTTGAAGAGAACAACCACCAGGATTGCCACCCGTCCGCCGTAAACAAACACGAGATGGCAGTACAGTCGCTAATGCAATTCAAATGGGAATTATGACGCAACTCCTTATGTAACAACTAGATGGCAGCGTAGTAAACCTGACAAAAGTTGTTAACGTCAAAGCCTATAAGGCCGACTTATCTATTACATATATGATCTAGGGTACAGGTAGCCTTTATTTTAATTTATTTCTATAACCGCAACAATGAAGGTGACTTTACCGAATGTATATTATTGTCTTTGAGTCAGTTCATATTCTCTTTGCAACAATGAGTGCTGCCGTGCAAAAATGTATAACAGTAAGCGTTTTAATTATCGCTTGTGTTTATTTGATAAGACAACTATGAGTGCGGGTCTAACGTTATTTTTCTTTCAGTTTTCATTACGACGTTGCTGTAGGTAGCTAAATATTTCATATCGCAACAAATCACTACAACCAAACACAAAAATACACTTTCCAAGGCTACTGGGAAGAAGATTTCTTTGCTTCCAACAGTAATTGCAACATCGAGTCGAAAATCTCAATTTGCATTCGACTTATGTAAAGCTTTTCTTGCTGCCGAAATCCCTTTGTGGAAAGTGCTAAGTTGTGGGTGTAGTGCAAGGTTTTTGTAATTGCCTTTTATTGCGTATTTTAGTTATTTATAATGCCTTTTTGCCTGCCTATTTTACCTATTTATGATGCCTTTTTGCCTGCTATTTTAATGATTGATAATGCCTAAACTTTCGGTCTCTGTAATAACAGAATACATGGAAGGACTTGATTCAATTATGTTTCAATAATATTACTGCTACTGCCACTGTTATTCCTATTGCTATTACTTCTACTGCTGCTATTACTACTAATGCTGCTACTACTGTTACTATTGTAGCAATAATGGAGTAATGGTTAGCACGTTTGACCGTGAAACTAGCGAGCCTGGGTTCAAATCATGGTTGGGACAAGTTACCTGGTTGAGTTTTTTTCCGTCTTATTCTCTCAACTCATTAAGAGCAAATGCAGGGTAACTTTCGGCGCTGGTTCCTGGACTCATCTCACGAGCATTATCATCTTCATCTCATTCAGACGCTAGATAACCGTAGCAGCTGATAAAGAGTCGTAAAACACCAACTAAAAAAACTACTACTACTACTACTGTTATTAATACTTACTACTAATGCTACTGCACTACTACTACTGATACTGCTACTACTATTGTCACCATTACTATTGTTATTACTGCACCTTGAACACGACCGTTCAGCTACCCAATCTTTCACAGAATAGGATTGGTAAGCACAATAAGCCTCAGGCTGCAGTGCAAGCCTTCGGGTCCTTCCTCCGTACAAGAGAGAAAAAATTATTACTGCTTACTACTAATGCTACTGTTGCTGCTACTACTACTGTTACCGCTATTACTATTGCCACTCCTACCAGTATTACTAGTGCTGCTAATACTACTACTACCAGTAATACTAAATTTACTACTACTGATGCTGCTAGTACTGCTACCACTACTACTACCAATATTATTACTAATTGCTACTAATGCTATTATTATTATTGCTGCTACTCCTACTATTATTACTACTGCCACTATTACTGCTACTGCTACCACTACTACTACTGCAACTACTACTACTGCTACCGCTACTATTACTGCTACTCCTACTATTATTACTACTGCCACTATTACTGCTACTGCTACCACTACTACTACTGCAACTACTACTACTGCTACCGCTACTATTAGTGCTACTCCTACTATTATTACTACTGCTACCACTACTACTACTGCAACTACTACTACTGCTACCGCTACTATTATTGCTACTCCTACTATTATTACTACTGCCACTATTACTGCTACTGCTACCACTACTACTACTGCAACTATTACTACTGCTACCACTACTATTACTACTACCAATATTACTAATTGATACCACTAATGCTACTACTTGCTACCGCTACTATTATTGCTACTCCTACTATTATTACTACTGCCACTATTACTGCTACTGCTACCACTACTACTACTGCAACTACTACTACTGCTACCGCTACTATTATTGCTACTCCTACCAATATTACTACTGCTACCACTACTACTACTGCAACTATTACTACTGCTACCACTACCATTATTGCTACTACCAAATTTAGTGCTACCACTACTATGCTGCAACTATTACTGCTACCACTACTATTATTGCTACTCCTACCAATATTACTACTGCTACCACTACTACTACTGCAACTATTACTACTGCTACCACTACTATTATTGCTACTCCTACCAATATTACTACTGCTACCACTACTACTACTGCAACTACTACTACTGCTACCACTACTATTATTGCTACTCCTACCAATATTACTAGTGCTGCTAATACTACTACTACCAGTAATACTAAATTTACTACTACTGATGCTGGTAGTACTGCTACCACTACTACTACCAATATTATTACTAATTGCTACTAATGCTATTATTATTATTACTGCTACTCCTACTATTATTACTACTGCCACTATTACTGCTACTGCTACTGCTACTACTACTACTACAGTTGCTAATACAACTTACTACTACTATTATTACTACCGCAACTACTACTACTGCTACCGCTACTATTATTGCTAATCTTACCAGTATTACTACTGCTGCTAATACTACTACTACCAGTAATACTAAATTTACTACTACTGATGCTGCTAGTACTGCTACCACTACTACTACCAATATTATTACTAATTGCTACTAATGCTATTATTATTATTGCTGCTACTCCTACTATTATTACTACTGCCACTATTACTGCTACTGCTACCACTACTACTACAGTTGCTAATACAACTTACTACTACTATTATTACTACCGCAACTACTACTACTGCTACCGCTACTATTATTGCTATTCCTACCAATATTACTACTGCTGCTAATACTGCTACTACTACCAATAATACTAAATTTACTACTACTGATGCTGCTAGTACTGCTACCACTACTACTACCAATATTATTACTAATTGCTACTAATGCTATTATTATTATTACTGCTACTCCTACTATTATTACTACTGCCACTATTACTGCTACTGCTACTGCTACTACTACTACAGTTGCTAATACAACTTACTACTACTATTATTACTACTGCAACTACTACTACTGCTACCGCTACTACTATTGCTAATCTTACCAGTATTACTACTGCTGCTAATACTACTACTAGCAGTAATACTAAATTTGCAACTACTGGGTGTTCAGTTCAAAGTGTGTCACGGCCCGCTGTATGCCGTCATGTGGCTAGCCGATGAGCCTAGAGAATTCAATCTTCCTACACTCCCGCAAAGGCGTATTACCTATGTGACAGATAAGTTGCCTAGCAAGTACGGCGTTCATTCTGAAGAGTACATACCGATAGGCCTACGTACGGTAACGCCGGTAGTGGCAGGAATGTGAACTCTTTGGAAACACTTACTGAGGTGAGGTTTTTTTTACTGTCGGAATATGGGGAGAGGGTTAAGACGATTACTTACGCATTTGTTGACATTAACTTGGACGGTCAACATGGACACGGAGCATTTGATTAGAGTTGTGGAATGTTGCTGTACGCAACCGATGATAACAAATACCCTGCGTACGACTTGGCCGCGCAAAACAAAGTTCGAAAGAGGTTATGGTAGCACACAGACCGTACAGGCCGCCATCTGTTGCTACGACGTTCAAGTTATACCGTACACGTTCTCAAGTTCAGATTGAACGCCTTGATTAATAGGCAACTTCTCTGACATAAAAGCTGAAACTCGCTTCAAATTGCTGACTCAACAACAGTGACATCATGACACACTTTGAAATGAACACCCAGTAGTAATGCTGCTAGTACTACTATCACTACTACTAACAATATTATTATTACTTGCTACTAATGCTATTATTATTACTGCTACTGCTACTATTATTACTACTGCCACTATTACTGCTACTGCTATTCCTACCACTACTACTACAGCTGCTAACACAACTACTACTACTACTACTACTACTACTACTACTACTACTACTACTACTGTTGGCCGAGTAACTTAGTTATAAAGCAACTGACTGACTGGATGATCTCGGGCTAAACCCTTGAACATATGAATCCTCTTAATTCAAAACCCCTAAAGACCATTTTGTTCATAATTTAGTCATACCCACATATTGCTTGCTAAGAATGAATTCTTATGATTTATATAGTTTGAATTTAAAAAGCCACTAAATTTAATGCAAAAGGTTTGTCAAAAGTCAGTGTTAAGTTGAAAATTCCCTCTATTTGGAACCAGTTACTGTCAAAATCCTTCAATTTGTGAAAGTGGATATAGGGGATTTTTAATCTACAGGATTCATATATGTAACAGATTATTCATCCCTGTGTTAAAATCGGCAGCACTTTGAAGAGAACAACCGCTAGGATCGCCACCCGTTCGCCATAAACGAACAGCACAATCGCTAATTCAATTCAAACGGGTGTTACGACGTGACTCCTTATGTAACAACTAGATGGCAGCATAGTAAACCTGACAAAAGTTGTTAC
>JAJSOF020000036.1:27668742-27797472 GCA_025594305.2 Periplaneta americana
GGTGGATACTATTATCCCTTCCTCATTTCGCGTCGCAGACTTCGGCAGCTGCAGCCCTAACTTTCTCGCCTTCAAGAGGAACAATCCAGTCTTTTGTTCCCATTCTCTATTCCCCATGAGGTCAAGACATGCAAGCGAACTCCTACTCTGACTTAGCATCGAGGGTGGTAAATATTTTCTCCGCACGCGTTCCAATTCGACACAGTAATAAAATATGTTCATAGGAATCCTTTTCTTTGCAAAGCGGACAAAGACGCTCCCCTTCTTCTTTGACAATTTTGTTACCCTTCCATGCCCCCAATCTCTGCCACGCTAAACCTGCTCTGCTGTCTTTGTTAGAAGAATTTATGTAGTCAAACCTCCCCCAGTTAAGCATGAGATCTGATTGTAAATGTAGTGAGGACTTTTCCGAACATTGGAGCTCAATCTCTTGCCTCTCGATATCAATTAAACGCATCTTAACATTACTCCATACATTCCTCCTGTTATTCTCTCCTTTCTCCCACACCCATCCCATTCCTGTATGATGCAGCCCTCTCTGCAGTTTATAAACCCACTCCAGGTTGATAGAACTGTGAAGTGGATGACACAACACCAAAGAAAATTACGTCAGTTGAAGACTTAAGGAAGAAATGCATGTGTTTATTTCGTCCATAACATACTCTGTGCTTAGGTGACGAGAGCTAGAAATGGAGCCTGTACGTGTCTCGGGTGCTGTGACGACTGGCGATCAAATATAGAATCTTTACGTGGCAAAAACGCCATAGAAATCGAGAGTGCTTTGAGTGGAGTTTGTGATGAATTACATTGAATCGTAGTACAGTTTCTCGTTGGGCTACTCGTTTTCATGATGGTCGTGTTAGCATATACCAGGATCTCCGAAAACATCAACAGATGAACAAAGTCTGAAACTTGTGGTGGATGCTCTTGAAGAAGATCGCCGAGCATTCACTATTTTGTCCAAATGATTTGAAGAAGAGACAAATTTCTGCGCGAATGGTCCCTCATTGTTTGACTGCCGAACAGAAGCAGAAACACCTGAACATTGAAAACTTGCGGAAACAAAGATTTGGCGTTGAAGGTCAGGATTTGTTTTTGTTTTTTTTCCGAATTGTTGTTATTGAAGAAAAAAGTAGATTAAACACTTCGGGCCTGAGTTGAAATCTCATTGAAACGATATTTTGCCACATAAAAAGATTCGATCTTAATGTACGATCTTTGATCTTCAATCAACACAGTTCCCGAGACACGTGTAGACTCAATTTCTAGCTCTCGTTGTCTAAACACAGAGTATGCTATGAACGAAAAGAACACACGTTCTTCTTCCTTAACTCTTCAACTGAAGCTGACGTAATTTTCGTTGGTGTTGCGTCATCAACTTCACAGCTCTACCAACCTGTGCATTATTTATGATGATAGTTAAATGATGACACTTGCTCTATTATTTTATTATTCGCCACAATTTTGACTCTTTATTTCTTTTCCTTGAACCGAAGTTCCTCCTGCCTTAACATAACATCAGGTATACCCCAGAAATCGGTACTCGGATCATTGTGGTTCACAATATATGTCAATGATATTACATCACTTGTAAGGCATTGTAACTATCACTTTTATGCAGATGACCTTCAATGATACATCTCTTCCCTCTTTAGATCGAGTAAACGACGCTACAGATAGGCTAAACATTGACTCGACTGTGATATGGACAAAAAATTCCATCTTAAAATCAATCCTGAAAAGACACAAGAAATTATATTAGGACACAAACGCAACCGACGCTGTAAAAAAAACTTGACATTTCCCTCTTTAAAGTAAGTACAGTACATATTTCTTTCAGTTCTTCAGTAAAAAATCTTAGCATTCATCATTGCAAACTGAAGTGGATGTATTACATTATATTCACTTCTTTATTTATTTATTTAAATCCACCACCAACAGAAGCAGGCTTCCAATTACAGGTGGCTTACATAGATACATACACAAAATACATAATAAAAAAAAAACAAAACAAACAACACAAACGAAAGAAAGAAAATACATAACAGTAATAGACGATAGAATATAATATTGCAGTTAATATAGTGCCAAATGTCAATATAATGATCCAAAATTATTTAAAAACTATAGTAAAAAAATTATAATACACTTCTTCATAATATAAATATCTAAGGAAATAGAATTCTTTTTAATATTGTATGAAAATTTTCAACTGTTAAACTGAAATCAAATTAAGAATCACAGTTTAAAGACAGAGAGTTGTAAGTATTACACAAAACAAACAATGGAGAGTTCTTGAAGAAAACAGTTCTAGGAATGGGAATAACAAAAGGTTGCCTATGACGTAATTCTGTTTTTTTTTCCATTAAACTGAAGGAATTTGAGAAAATCATAGTTATTCAATATACCATTTTAAAGTTTTATAATTAAATTCAAAAAGTAACTGATTATATGAAATTTGCTTGTCATAAGACGACACGTGATGGTTTTTTTTTAAATATAAATAACGTAAAAATATTTTCTGTATCCTTTCTATTTGCATCTGATGGGACTGGAACTGAGGTGCCCATATTACAGACGCATGGTCTAGCTCAGCGTTTCTCAAACTTTATTGAAGTGGGGACCACTTTTTAAAGTCAGAACAGTTCCGCTGACCACCTTACTGTTGTTCTCTTCGAAAGCAAATTTATCATTTTCGTAGCATATTTTAATACCAATAGGCCTATATTTATATTTCAAAATTGAATTAAGGTTCGGTACTTTGGTCCTCTGTTATGAATTCGGGTGGTCCCTGGATGGGTTACAGGCGCGGCGCCAGATGTGCAGGGAAAAGATGCCGAGAAACACCACGTATATAGTGCTTTAAATTCCTCTTTTGTTGCTGAGAATAGAGTGGGAAGACGATAGACAGGTAGGGTAATAAATTTCACGAAATGCAGTACTGGGAGAAAAAGTGAAATTCGTTTGCCATGTGTCATTTCCAAACTCTGAGAATTTAACCTATAGTGTGATACGCAATTCGTTTGAATTTTATTTTTCTTCTCTCTTTTTGAAGGACCACAAGGACAGACCTCGAGGACCACAGGTGCTATAGCTTACTCCTAGCTAGAGTTTTATACAGAGTATCAATACTATTTATATTTTTTTAATTCTCTTGTATTTCTGATTATAAATCCTAATTTTCTATATGCATCAATTACCACGTGATTTTAGTGCATTTTAAAACATAAGTTGTATGTAAAATTAATACCCAAATCTTTGTTGAGGCATGACATAGCGAATTTGTTTATGAGAACAACTCGTCATTAAACATCTATTATTTTCATTATCATATCATCATCAGAGTTGCAGCAGCAACATCGCCATCACCAAATATTCTACAGATCGACCACTGGCGTACTTGATAGGCGTACGGATATTAAATACCTGTGGTTAATTCTGTTGCAAAATTGCTGCCATGGTATCCGGGAGATGTTTCAAACGTTTCATTTGGATTAAACGAGCGAATTCTATGCGTGGTGTTTATTATTATTTTTTTCAGGGTATAAAAGTTCATCCCCTGTTTTTCCGCAAAGAAAATGTGTACATGTAATCCATGTTCATAAATCGGATTTTACTCCACTGCTATAAAAACGGGACGTGTGGTGAGGGTCCACAACTGCAATTTGTATCGTAGCGAACATAAAGTGTAGGCGCGTCCGCCAGATGACGGCTATGTGTGCGTGATCGCCTTCGGTTTCTAGAAAGATGAAAGAGTGATGGAGCGGAGAAAATTCTCTCCGGCGCCGGGATTTGAACCCGGTTTTCAGCTCTACGTGCTGATGCTTTATCCACTAAGCCACGCCGTATACAATCCCGACGCCGTTTAGAATCGTCTCAGATTAAGCTCCATCTCTTGGGTTCCGTCTGGTGGCCGCCCTCTGCACTGCGTCATAGATGTCTATGAACGCAGGACCGAAGTCCATACAAGGTGCACTCAGATGAGTGACTGTTTGGCCGGGATCCGACGGTATGGGCGCCGTCTTAAATCGCAAAGTGATTTATTACGCATATCATATATATATATTGATGTACCGAAGTACATATGATATTTCCATGCAGATATTCTGCGTCATCACATGATGAAAGAGTGATGGAGCGGAGAAAAATTCTCTCCGGCGCCGGGATTTGAACCCGGGTTTTCAGCTCTACGTGCTGATGCTTTATCCACTAAGCCACGCCGGATACAATCCCGACGCCGTTTAGAATCGTCTCAGAGTGCACCTCAACACATGTATGGACTTCGGTCCTGCGTTCATAGACATCTATGACGCAGTGCAGAGGGCGGCCACCAGAGGGAACCCAAGAGATGGAGCTTAATCTGAGACGATTCTAACCGGCATCGGGATTGTATCCGGCGTGGCTTAGTGATAGAGCATCAGCACGTTGAAAACCCGGGTTCAAATCCCGGCGCCGGAGAGAATTTTTCTCCGCTCCAACTCTTTCATCATGTGATCAGAATATCTGCCTATGTACTTCACATCAATATATATATTCTAGAAAGAGACTAAAGCCTAACTCCTGAGGATAACACATTTTATGCCAGTGTATCCATTAGTACAAAATAAAACTCTTTCCTAGTCACTCATGACTCATTCATATACATTAGTGGCAAAAAAACCGGACCGACCTTGTAGCTGATTTCAGAGCCTTGTTCACTCCAGAGCACAATAGACTGGTAACTAAGACTTTCTTGGTTCGAATCCTGCCTGAGAAGGAAACTTTTTTTTTTATTTTGTTCTTTATTCAAATTTATTACCAATACTTTTCGATAGAGTATGCATCGCCATAAATGGACGTGACATTGAGCACCTCCTGTGAACAAGTGTTCACAATCTTTACGAATTACAAATTAACACTTTACAAATAACAAGTAAAATATTACAAATGCTTGTAAATTGTGTTTCACAATGCTATCTTATAAGTTTGTGAAGTTTGACGAACTTTACAAAATCAGCTAAAGAAATTTACAAATACGCATTATTGGTTACACAATACCGCCGACAGTTTACAAAAATCGCTAAGGAGCAGAGCTAAAGTCGCTGTATTTTTTACTACTATCGATACATATGTTTATATTTTGTACTAAAATAGATTATTCTAAGCTTGCTGATTCATATTTCACCAACAGAAAATATAAAGTATTGTTAAAGAAAATTAAAAGTATTTAGATTTGTATATATTGGCGACAATGGAGTTTCATGTGATGTGATTGGTCGAGTATACCAATACTTCTATTACCAAATTCAGTCGAATAAGTAAATAAAGATTTGGTCCACGTACAAATATGCAATTTATAAAATAATTACGATGTCTAACCACAAAATCAAGTTAATTTTTTGTGTTGATCCAACAGTATTTATTAATGTTGAATTCATGACCTCACAAACATTAGTGATCCCAGCAGAAGCAGCATAATAATTCTGTGCTATAGTAAATAACATTTTGGTGATCAAAAACCTGCCCCGAATTTAACCTTTTTTTACAACATCAACTACCCTGTGGGCACTTTTGCACACTGATATCTTAGAAATTCCGTACTTATCTGCTAACGCACGAAACTGACAGCTAGTATGTAACCAATGCAAAACAATACATTCTCGCTTTGAGGTTAGGGCATCACTTTTCCCTTTTGGATGCTGGATATGATGTCCCATATCTTGTAGGAGAGATTCCAGCGAAACGGGACTCGAAACGACTTCAGAATACAGAATACCGCGTAATTAGTGTCGTTATTGCATTATTGAATTATTTATTTTTGGTGCAGGGAACTTCTCTTTTAAGTGCGAGTATTTATTAAATACAGTCTTCGTATATAAATACTTACGCGGTATTCTCAAGTATAGCGCGGGACCTTTCATTAAATTCATGCAATGATACGAACGTGTTATTAATTCTTGGCCGGAGAATTTTACGTATACGTCTTCATTTGATTAGGCCTAAATTCAATATCTTCGTCTTAGTTATTAGAAGTCCTTAATAACATCAAAAATGCTTTAGTTTAATTCTTAATATTATCCAGTTACTCAAAAATTAATTTAATAAATTTTTCTTTATTGTATTTATTCATAATTTGTTATAATATCAAACTTTACACATCTCAGAGGTACTGTAGAAAATGTGCTAATTTTACAAGTAAAGTTTACACGTTTGTAAAATTGCCCTTTATTGTGAAAAAGAATACTTTTAAGGTGAGCAAAATTTAATTTGTAAAAATTTGATTTCCTTTGTAAAGTTCAACATTACAAACAAAAATTGTGAAACAGAAGTTTACAATTTACAAGCAAAGTTTACAATTTACAAAGATTGTAAACATTGTGAAACAGGCCCCAGATCTCAGAAAGAATACTGTATATACTTATATACGCTTACACGCGCTGGACACGTTTGGGACGTCCTAATTTCGATTTAGAGATGCAAGTGGAATGGTTGGCGCAGTTTATGACATTAAATTTCATGACATTTCTAAGCGCACTAATTGCGGGAAGGAGGGGGCTGAGATAAAATTTATATTTTTTCATATGTTTGAAGTGTTTTTTTTTTATTTTGTTGTAAAATTATTTCCTGTTTGCAATTCCTCGCACTTTGCTCTAATTTCTGTAACTGTCAAAGAATCATGGATATATAACAAAGACTTTAAACAGTTCTTAAACCTAAAGGCTGAAACCTGTCTCAAACCTCCCTTGAGAAGGGAGCTATGCAACATATATGGGGGAATTGAGACACAAAACTTTTTAAAGTTCGTACAACATTCCTCTTACGCTTTTCACTTTTAATACGCAGTTACATAACACATTTAATGTTAAATTCTGAAAGTAAAGCACAATAATAAATTCTTTAGATACAAAATAATTCTTCATCATAGCAAGTCATAACTAATGCTCGCACTGAGCTTACTATAATACAAGCATACCGTATACAATAGCTTGAAAAAGTCAACATTAAATACAAACCGCTTAAGCAGGCATTATATTATGTTCCTCCATCACTCAATGGTTTTTCATAACAATATCTTAGGAAATAACAAAGCTCTTAACGTCAAATTGTGGAATAGATGATCTAATTTAAATATATAGGTTGTTGTAATTATGATACTTTTCGTTCTGCGATTCAATCTTACAATGTTACATTTGTTCGGATCAAATATCTGCACATTTAAGGACAAAACTAAAATTCTTTTAATCATTTATCAACAGTAATCTCACTAGAGGTTTTGATTTATCTAGAGAAAATCAAAACTCGAGTGGGATTTAATTGACTATTACACGATTAGAAGAAAGTAGGCTATATAAAGATTAGAAGTAACAAAGTGTACAATAAAATATTAATTGGCTTACGAAAATACAACTGTCTTCAAATGTATTATTGTACCATCTCAACATTACGCTAGATGGCAGTAGTGTTTTATGATGATGTTTTCTTGTTACCGGTATCAGTTGTGCCAACTATGGAATCATCATTGAACTCTATGGACTGTTACTAGTCAAGAAGGCTTTGTTGATTCAGTTTCATTTTTATTAAAACATTTGCATTCCATTTCAATCATCCGGATCCCAGTAATCAACGTCACTTGACAGATGATTTTCAATAAATCTTAGTATTAAACAATCTCTGTTACGTGACTATCCATAATATCATATAGCAGAAGCTATAACAAACATAACCTAAATAATATAAATAAAGTGTTAGAAAAGTTTTAATTAGGGACGATGAAATGAACAAGAAACGTTTTAATTAACAATGATGAAATAAAAAGTAAACATGAATAATTTTAAAAGAAACAATTATTGAAAGTACAATTTTCAAATTAGAATGTTTTGGTGGTTCAGTTGATGTTGGACGTGTGCGTAAAAGAAGTGAACTCGTTGGTGTACAATGATGTATCCCTCAACTCATTCAGGATTTCCGAATGGTGCTCTTCATATATGACCAGTGATCTTTATTAATTCTTGTTCTTGAATGCCAAAAAGCGAGTCATATTTGAAAGTGATGTGCATCGACTGGAGTGGTTTGTAATTTTCTGTTTTTTGACGACCAGACCAGTGCAGTTTGAAATGTTGGCAAACAAAGAAACAAATGCTAGGGTAGTGATAAAAATAAACAAATGCTAGGGACGCGATAAAATTAAACAAATGCTAGGGACGCGATAAAATTGTGCGATAAGCGGCCATGATTGGTTGAAAGACGTCCTTTCGTACCATTTTATTGGTCGAAAGTAGTGTGACGTAGTAAAAGTGTAATAGTCATCATAATACACTGATCTCTTAAATTCACTGAGCACATTGGAAATTTAATCAATAGCTTTCCCAAAACACGCTATGAAATGTTTCGTATAAAACCATTTTTATCTAGAAAAAGAAGCAAAAACGAGCAAAATTGTATGAAACTTGTTTTGTTTCAAATATCTCAAAGAATTACCCCCTGAAATTAATGACAATACTTACGGTTCATCTGTACAGCTCAAATAAAAAATTTGTCGACTCTACAAAATAAAGAAGGGAACTTCAAAGCAAATACTTTACTTTAATAATACCGGACAGCAGTATACTAGCAGCATCGGCGTGAGTGCGAAATATAGCAGACCTGACATCTAGCGGAGCGGGATGGAATTACGTCCACATATACAAATATTAACATAGCGGGATTCTGACTATTGTTTAAAAGGTGAGTTACTAATGTGGAGTAATATATGAAACACTTAAGAAATGTTGATTAATATTTAATGTAAAATTATTATTTTATATCAAAGCTGCATATTGTGAGAAATATTGCATACTTCATATTACATTCCGTAATTAATTGTTACATATTTTTTCTTTGGTTTAGTGAGACAAAATCTATTCTGATATTAGGAATGAATTTACAATAATGCTTTATATACGCATTGCTGACAACTGCAAAGATAAAATTGATAGTAATCTGATGCTTGTAATAATTAGTAAAGGCATGTGGACAACAAAAAAACTTAATTTGATAAAACTTTAAAATTTCCGATACATTTTAACTTCTATTCATTTATTAGGTCTAGATAAAAAAAAGACAATTCATATTTTTCTGTCAACACAAAGACGAAGGAATTAGACCTAAGTTTTATGATCCCTCGGAAATCGAAAGTACGATTTGGAGCAATTTGTAATGCTGTAATTTTGTAGCAATTATAAACAGCACATACACACCCTGACATTTTAACACATTAATAAAACTATTAACTAGTCCAGCAACAATATACATTGCAGTTGATTACAGCTTGTTTCACGAGTAGACCTATCACCACACCGGCCGCCTAGGTAGCAGCACCAGCGTCGTTCGCACGTAAAATTGCTAGCTGTCCGTATTATTATAGTAAGGTATTTGTTTAAAGTGCCAATAGGCCTATGCCTTCGTCAGGCTGCAGGTGGTAAGGATATGGTGATGGTGGCTATATAACTCACTAGTCAGTAAGAGAATTTGTCGAAATTTTCTTATGATTCAGATGTGAAATTAACTTAATTACACTCTTATATTCCAAAATAAGTTCAAGTTTCCTTCTGTTGGAATTAGCCTATTAATTATTATTATTATTATTGTAATCGAATTTATGACACATTTCCGGTTATCTCTCTAGTGTCTTCACTCGGAAAAGCTTTTAGATGACACTCACACAATAATGAACACTTCCTTTTAAACAGAGTATCGTCATGAGCTATGCTTAAGATCTCTAGACGTTGCTTTGAGAAGCAATGTCCGAGGACGTTAGAGTTGAGAACTACTCAAGTTTTCAAGCAACCTCACCCATTCCTTTCTGCATTGTGGCAGTCTCCGTTGCAGCTCGAATCAGTTCACGTCTAATTATCCCAGTTTATTGAAAGGAAGTCGCTTTGCAGACGGCAGCATTGTTGTACTTCAGCTTTGGCTTTCACTACTGATTACAAAGACATATTCACTGTTACGTTGAATTCACTTGGACTAAATAAGACCGGGAATATTGTACTAGTGAACAATGAAGCGATTATTTTCATCTTATATCGTCATCATCATCATCATCGTCATCGTCGTCTTGTGTTTAAGGGGACACTATACTGAAAATGCTAACTTTCATGTTTTTGAAGCGAAATTCACAAAAGTTTTATCAGTGTTGTATCTGGTTAATAATAACACATGCACAAAATTTTATCCCTCTATGGTAAGGGGTTTGCTTTTTATTAATACCTTAATAAAGTATTGCACTTACTTACTTGCTTACTTACTTACTGGCTTTTAAGGAACCCGGAGGTTCATTACCGCCCTCACATAAGCCCGCCAATGGTCCCTCTCCAGAGCAAGATTAATCCAGTCTCTATCATCATGTCCCACCTCCCTCAAATCCATTTTAAAATTATCTTCCCATCTACGTCTCGGCCTACCCAAAGGTCTTTTTCCCTCCGGCCTCCCAATTAACACTCTATATGCATTTCTGGATTTGCCCATACGTGCCACATGCCCTGCCCATTCAAACGTCTGTATTTAATGTCAGATGAAGAATACAATGCGTGCAGTTCTGTGTTGTGTAACTTTCTCCATTCTCCTGTAACTTCATCCCTCTTAGCCCCAAATATTGTCCTAAGCACCTTATTCTCAAAGGCCCTTAATCTCTGTTCCTCTCTCAAAGCGTGAGTCCAAGTTTCACAACCATAAAGAACAACCGGTAATATAACTGTTTTATAAATTCTAACTTTCAGATTTTTCCGACAGCAGACTGGATAATAAAAGCTTCTCAACCGAATAATAACAGGCATTTCCCATATTTATTCTGTGTTTAATTTCCTCCCGGGTATCATTCATATTTGTCACTGTTGCTCCCAGGTATTTTAATTTTTCCACCTCTTCAAAGGATAAATTTTCAATTTTTATATTTCCATTTCGTACAATATTCTGGTCACAAGACATAATCATATACTTTGTCTTTTCGGGATTTACTTCCAAATCTATTTCTTTACTTGTTTCAAGTAAAATTCCCGTATTGTACCGCTTTGTATAAGGAGTCACTTGTGCCACAATTTACATTATTTTTAATTGATATTCACTTATATGATTTTTATACAGAGTGTCCCAAATTGATGTGTAGGGGAGACGTATCTTTAAACAATTTTCACATTTTATTCATTTTTTTTTATTTTTGGAAAATGAAAATTTTTAAATAAAAAATGCTTGAAATAATTATCAAAAATTCCTTTAAAACTTTCTGTATGTATTTGCCTCTTCTACACATCTATTAAGGATGAAAAAATAAACTGAAGGGATATGTAATGTGTTCAAAGGTACAAGAGGTTCATGTACCTTGGAACATACCCTCTCGTAAGTTGGAACACATGGAATATAGGTGGGAATATAGCTGTAAGGACTGACAATCATATTTAAAATGTATTTGCAATCATAAACAGAGCAGGCTTCTCTGATTGAGATTTTATTTCCTGAAGGAGCAATAACTGCTTCAACAGCTTTCTTCAAGGCATCCGGATCAATTGGGGACCTCTCAACTCCAGACTTACTTCGTGGCATGATCTTAAAATAAAAGAAAGACAAAAACCAATAGTATTGTGTACCTTGGAAAATCTTCCATGGTACGAGATGTTTTGTGTTCAAAGGGACAACAGGGTTCACGTTTAAACAAATGTGGCTCCCAAAACTACAGATTCGAATAAATCATGGAAATTAAAATGTGTTATTACTCACCGGATGATAAGGAACACACTGTACTTGATGGATAGTAACAAATACAATCTGGTTTTGTGTTAGAAAATATATATCAATGAACGAAATGTTTACTTTTGGTACTAAAAAAATCTTTTGTCCACAGAACTCGCACTTTACAATAAATCATATCGAAACTACGACCAGAGCTACTTAGCGGCTTTCTCTGCAATCTACTTCAGTTTGAGCCCTCTAGGTGACAGCAAAAAATAAAAAAAATGCTCAAACGTACACTATGCCAAAGGTACACCAGTCTCCCCTATACATTTTGAAACAATGTTTCTCAGCAACGAGATGAGACAGAAATACGATTTTTGCGGTTTTGTATTCCTTAATCCCTTACATGTTCAAAATGACCCCCTTCCGTCACAGTACACTCCCAACAACGACGTACAACAGAGCGACATACTGTACCAACTGGATTGTTGCTAACGAAATATTATTACAGGATGTTCAATCTGAACTCTCATATCCACCAGTGTTTGTGGTTTTGTGGCGTACACTGTGTCCTTTAGAGCTCCCCATAGGTAGAAATCTAGAGGGGTTGAATCCGGAGATCGAGGCGGGAACTCCGCAGCACTTCCTCTTCGTCATATCCAACTCTGGGTCGTCCTCATTTAGTGCGTGGACAAGTCTCGGAATGTAAGGCTTCCATTTTTAAGCTCGCAAAATTCGATGAACATTGGATTTGCTGATACCAATCTCACGAGAACATTGTATCATTGACTCCTTTGGGTATTGTGCAAAAGCCTGCATGACTGCATCAACACTCTCCTTATCGGTGGAACTTCTCTTTCTTCCGCACCGCCCTTTCAACACATCTTGCACCTTTCCGTCGACTTCAAACTTGTATCGGATTCTTGTGATAGTTAACCTTGTTGGTAGTTGTGTTCCAAATCCAACCCTTCAACGACGTTGAACCTCAACAACATTCTCCACTTTCCAATAACATTTCAGTATCCACTTACATTCATCGAACGATAATTGCACCTCAATGTTTGTTCATAAACAGATTAACATGTTTCCTTGCTTTCCACTACCTTGTGAATCATAAACCAGCGAATAGGGATTATAAAGAATGGACACTGAGCAAATTTTCCTGTGTTTTGTTTTTCTGTGCGCCGGCGTTTAGTTCCACTTTCAAGCGCTAGAGGTTAGTGTAATCGAGCATACGCTAAGATAATAATTGAGTACGATATAGAGTTGAGACACAGGATCCAAACATCGCCTACCTTATTGTATAATCCAGTAACGCTTTGCTTCAAATAAATTCAAGTTAACAGCTTTTCCTTATTTCTCAGTGGCAAACTAGTTGTAATAATATTTTTTTATATTTCAGATATAATAAATTATATTATAAAATAATATAATACATTATATTATAAAATAGTATAATACATTATAAAATTAAGTATTGAATTCGTTTAATATTTGTATATAATATAATATAGGTATATGGTTTTACTTCTCATAAGAGTTTTGTTTTTCAATTTTCAGTGCTATCAAATCATTACATATATTAATTGTTGTTGGGGTCAACGTCTCAACTCTCATTATAAAGGAACTCTAGAATCTAGACATTATAGTTAATTACTGATTTATTATTTTATGGATCCAATTTATTTTATTTCAGTACATAATGTACCTGGCGGCCGGGTAGCTCAATTGGTAGAGCAGCTGGCTGCGGACTGGAAGGTCCGGGGCTCGATCCCAGGTGATGACAGGATTTTTTCTCGTTGCCAAACTTTCAGAACGGCCCCGATGTTCACTCAGCCTCCTATAAAATTGAGTACCGGGCCCTTTCCGGGGGTAAAAGGCGGTCAGAGCGTGGTGCCGACCACACCACCTCATTCTAGTGTCGAGGTCATGGAAAGCATGGGGCTCTACCTCCATGCCCCCCAACTGCCTTCATGGCATGTTACGGGGATACCTTTTACATAATGTACCTAGGTGTATTAATTATAATATATTATGTGTTATATTACCGTTGTATCGACTGCTAGCTGGTGTGATGTCAGCGCCAACTTTAGGGAGAAAGCAGAATCTCACGCTCTACCTGGCTTGAAGGTCATTGATATCAGTCCGGCTACATCAAAGGTACCGACACGAAGTGTCCATTCTTTATAATCCCTATTCGCTGCATAAACCGCAAAAACGGTATTTCTATCTCATTTCTTTAGTGTGAAATAGTATTTCAAAAAGTGTATAGGGTAAACCAGGGTCTGTGGCTACTTCCGTCATTGACTTCTAGCTGAATGTGGTGCCCACAAGTGGCGTGGTAACACGTTAAAGTACGGAGTGTCCAACATGCCCGATTGTCCAACAGACCCTAGTTTACCCTACATCAATTTGGAAAACACTGTACTATGAAAGCATTATTAAGAACGTCAATCCTCGATTAAACTTCTGGGCTTATTTTAGGCAATACTTGACAACACGTCGCCTATGAATTCAGCTCTTAACACGGCTGCAAATTTTTTTGCACATACACGTTAGCAATTCGTGGCGTAATAAACAGTTGAGAGTGTGCGCGATTTTGCCCGTCGTGTTGTTTCATTAGTTTAATTTAATTTGGCATGTTTTATGACCATCGTTACCCGCGGAACGCGTCTCCCGTCTGGCGTGAAATCAGGGTGTAATTAAAATGTGCATTCATAAGTACACATGTGGTGGCGTGACGCACGAAGCTGATATGTAGCCCCATTCTTGTAGTTTATCTGAGAATAAATCTTCCCTCTTGGACCTGTTGGCATCCGTTCTGTTCTCCAGTCAACATTGCCCCCAGTCCGTTCCTATTCATGAAAATAAACGAGGGAAGAAAATCATTCCACTTTCTCATTATGTGAAGTATAAAGATACAATGCCGTGACACTGTACAAGTTCGGTCTTGATGTTTTCACGTATACACACGGCTTTAGATCGGGGGATTTAATGGAAATCTGAAAAAGAGTTCTAATTCATTTCAATGTTTTATATACTCGTAGCACAGTTTGTTAGAATATTAAAATTAAGGCTTTTATTGTAGGTCTTTTAGCGTAAATTTTGAATGTTACAATAATTTGTTAAAGTCATCATCATCATCATCATCCTGTCAAGTACTAGTCCCAAAAGAACTGTTACGGCCCGAAATAGTAATATACGTTACAAGAGCGGTATGTTGACGTTTTCATGGTCGAAGAAAAGATTGAAAAAGCGAAACGTAGTTGAGCTTTTTTAATTTCCGAGAACATGAAAACAAACATACCGCTCGTGTATCGTATATTATTTTGTTCGAAGATCGTTTATTACATACCTGAAAGACGAATTTCTAATTAGTTGCAATGAAATCTCCATGTTAGTTTCTGTCTAATGACGGCAACTTCGGAAAACCAAAATATCTTTCTTCAACATTGTTGCTATAAAATGTTTTCTGTGTTTACTATACTCCAGCAGGCCGTGATATACGTCTGTCTTTTTTTTCCCCCCAGTCTATAAATGCGAACTTAAACGGTAAGGTTATGTAATGATCTATTTTTCATTTTAATATTTTAACAATATTATTTATATAACATATTGCAGTAATGACGTCGGCATCTGGAATCTTGTTGATTTTTTCACGGCTTCCTTAATGTTACTTGCATCAGGAATGCAATAAGTTTCGTGGAGTAGTAGACTTTACTTAATTTTTGCAAATATTTAAAAACAATAATTAACATTGCAATTTAGGTGAAATTGCAGTGGTAAGTTTCCAATTTATAATTATTACTATGTTAAACGTATCTAAAAAGAATATGTTAAAAGCCTAAAGCAGTAAAATGAATGTGGCGCTTAAGCGGTAAGAAGAGGGAAATTGTTACGTTGGGAATACTGAATGTGGTATTTCACACTTACTGCGTATTGGTTCTGTGCGGAAAACAAGCAAATACGCACGATCTCACTCAAAAGCGATTTTCTTGCCATCTTTTCACAGGTCGACCAAGTGACCGTTTCCCATTTGGACGATACTTCATTATTGCCTTAGGGATCCTGGATGAAACCATTCTTGAGACGTGTTCCTTCCAGTTTAACTTGATATCTGGAGATATAGTTCAGTATTGATGACACATTAAGTTCTTGAAGGATATCTTCATTTTCCTTTCGATCCCATGTAGTGTAGCCATCTGTTCGGCGCATGAATCTCATCTCGCAAGCTGTTAGTCTGCTTTCATCTTTTGTCCTTATAGTCCACGCTTCACTCCCATAACATAAGACTGGTCGAGCTATTATTTGATAAAGACGAGTACGAGTTGATTTTTGTACTAATGAAGGTTTTAAAACTCTATTAATGATGCCCATTGATTTGTTGAATTTTACAGTTTTCTCTGATAAATCAGTTTGTTAAAGTATAAAAATTAATCATAAATTGTTGGTTTTATTATTACTGTTACATTATTTTCAATAGGAAAAAATAAATAATAATGAAAATATTTATTGTTATCAACATTTATAACAATTATGGTGTACCGTCACATTTCTGTATACGGGTTTCATCATAACTTTCCTACGATAATTAATATGAAATTCCGATCGTCAGTTTAACTAATAGCTCCACTAATCCTGATATTAACTTGACTCCAAACAATCACTCCACTTATGTTCCTTCCTGCATTCTATTCTTTCTAACATAATTTCTATAATCACGGTCTTCCTACATCCTGTCTTACTCTATCTACTTTAGCCTTTTACATTTTATACGTTTGAAGTCATTGCAACAATATACTATTTTTCATACAGTATATTCTATTGATCTTTATTACTCAATCCTATTTAAAATCACTATAGTAACATTTTCCTAACTCTCCTTCCTAATTACAAAAAAGAAAAACAATCGCTGTTCGTAATTAACACTCAATCTTCACACAGCTTTACTCACTGGGATCTTGTACTTCCTAATACACATCATTTTAATAATCTTGCTAAATCTTTACATGAGTTTCAAGTTCATGTTATTTTGATCATCTATTCCTTAACACCAAGCAACACTCATATTAAACTGTCTAAAAAATTGCAACTACACTCACTAATATAATCTTTCAGAACTTCCCTACATATATTATTCCAAGATTTATTTCTTTACCATAAACTTCTGCTGATATCTACATTAATTAACTAGAGTCGGTTTGGATAGCGTATTGTGTTTAAATGCGACAGGCTCAGGTCAGTAGATTCACTGGCATGTGAAATAACTCCTGCGGGATAAAATTGCGGCACACCGACGACGCTGATATAACCTCGGTAGTTGCGAGCGTCTTTAAATAAACCATGATTTAAATTTTTATTAACTAGACACCGTTTTAAATGTCCCATCGTCCTCTTCACTTCTCTTGCTAACTGATCTCTATATCCGGGTTCTCCTACACACTCTTTTATCAACAGTAATCTCATTAGAGATTTTGATTTATCTAGCGAGAATCAAAACTCAATGCGATTTGATTGACAGTTTATTTATTTAATTAATCTGACGGCGTTAAGGCCATCACGCCTTCTCTACTAAACCACCAGAATACAAATAGACATATACCAGAAATAAATGCAGAGAGAATAAGCAAATAAGAAACACAAATAAAATTACAGATACAAACACAAAGAGCACAAATGCAAAAAGAATAGGAGAAATATATATATATATATATATATATATATATATATATATATATATGTATATATAATTTATTTATTTATTTAACTAGCTACCTAGCTAGTGAGTACAAATTAAAATTACACAACAAAATGTTTCTAGCCACTACCGTAAGAGTCAGGCTCGTGTACGGTGAAATACAGCAAGTAACTTAATTCAGACCAATAAATAACACACAAGAGCAAAAAAATAAATAAATAAATAAAGAAGAAGAATAAGAAAGAGACAAAGAGAGAAAAAACACATTTCATATAAATTGACAATCAGACAGAAGCCAGTGATATTCAATAAAAACATGAATATAGTCGACAGAAATAAAAGGTAAAAAACATACACACATTAGTTAATACGAGGGGTGTTCCGAAAGTAAGTTTCGTAATTTTTTTAATGTGAAGATGGTACAGCAGGTGAAACAAACAATAATCATAAGAAACTACACATGTCGCTGGTTCAACGACGGAATATTCCGACAGCGGAGGGGAAATGACGCATGCGCAGATCGCCGAGAAAGAGAGCGTAGTAGTTGAACGGCGAGCCCAAGTTTATTCGAGTAAAAATCACGATGGCATACAGACGTGTGCTGACAACATGGTCGCCAATGGAAGTGCGTGCTGTTATCCGGTATGAATGGGCACGTGGGAATAGTGTGTCCATCATCCATGAACGCCTACAGACCGTGTATGGTGAAGAGGTCATGTCTCGTCAAATGGTTGGTCGCTAGTGTTGTATGTTGAGTGAAGGAAGGCAGAGTGTGGAGGATAAAGGTCGAAGAGGGCGTTCCTCGACATCCACAAATGAAAACAACATTGCTAGAGTACAGGACATGGTGTTAGTGGACAGGCGCATAACGGTATCAGCAGTGGCGTCCACATTGCTTATTGGTCGTGCTCAGGCCCATCACATGCTCCATGATGTGTTGGGTTACCGAAAAGTCTCTGCACGATGGATGCCGAGAAACCTGACCCCGGATCACAAGAGTGCAAGAATGGGAATCAGCCTCGATCACACGATGTGGTACGCGCGAGAGGGAAATGAGTTCGTGTTCAGAGTCGTCACAGGCGATGAGACATAGGTGACCTAAGGCCGCCTCAATGACGTGGAAGCATCCCTACTTCACCAGTGAAGAAAAAATTCAAAGTGACATCCTCCGCAGGAAAGGTTATGGCCACAGTGTTCTGGGTTGCAAAAGGTGTCATTCTCCTGGATTTCCTCCATGAAGGGACCATCAATGCGGCACGCTACTGCAACACCCTCACCAAACTCAGGTTCCCCATTCGACGAAAGATTTTTTGTTTATTTTTTTTTTAATTTTTATTTGAGTAGGTTATTTTACGACGCTTTATCAACAGCTTAGGTTATTTAGCGTCTGAATGAGATGACGGTGATAATGCCGGTGAAATGAGTCCGGGGTCCAACACCGAAAGTTACCCAGCATTTGCTCATATTGACTTGAAGGAAAACCCCGGAAAAAACCTGAACCATGTAACTTGCCCCGACCGGGAATCGAACCCGGGCCACCTGGTTTCGCGGCCAGACTCGTTAACCGTTACTCCACAGGTGTGGACCCGACGAAAGAGACCAGGGCTCTTGAGTGAAGGTGTTGTGCTCTTGGACGACAACGCAAGACCACACACAACAAGGCTCACACAAGATCTCATTCGTCGCTTCGGATGGGAGAGATTGGATCACCCGGCCTACAGCCCCGATCTTGCCCCATCGGACTTCCACCTATTTCCTGCATTGAAAGCCGCACTTTCGGGACGTCACTTCCAAAACAATGATAAGGTGGAGCAAGCTGTGCGACAATTCCTTGCATCGCAGGACACCGAGTTTTACGAGTATCAGAATGGTTTCTTCAAACTGATTGCACTCTACGACACCTTGCACTATTTTTCGACGTAGTCGCCACCGACATTGAGACATTTGTCGTAGCGTGCAATCAGTTTAAAGAAACCATTCTGGTACAATCCATATTTACATGTCAAGTTTACTCTTATGAGTATTATTCGAGCTCAAGCAGTCAACCTTCAACGATTTTTCCATTCGATCTCTCTGTTAAGGAAGGACTCGCGACTGTAACAGTGTGGCTGTGGCGCATGCGTGGACCTCTAATGCAGTTTCAGCGTGATCCTTACCTGGATTCATTTTCGCGTGCAAGAATTTCGCTCCGTGCTCCGTGCATTCTGCGCATGCACAGTTATCATTTCACAGCAAAGATAATTCTGTAGCAAGCCTCACGTCTCTTTTACGCGACAATTGTTGGAAGCGGGACAAAAATAAAGTAATCTGAGACATTATAAAATTTCATAGCGTTCCAGATGATGTACTTCCCCGTTCTTCATGAGGATAAAATAATACTATCACTGTTATTCGAATTGTTCAGTCAAATTACCTATAGCAGACAGACGTCACTGAAGACTGAAATATTCTTTCGGTCATTTGATACTTTCTTCATTTTGTATCATTGTCTTAACAAATGCCAGATGCTAGCGTCTGTTTTTACAAAAGCTTACAAAAGGTCGTAGGCATGTATTCACATCTACAAACTCTGAATGCCAGGAACAAACCTGACTCTACTATGTCAGAACTGCAAACAAGCCATAACTTCATTAAGGTGCAGCTGAGAATTCCTGAACTTTTAAATGCTCCAGGCAGAAAAACAAAGCCAATATTTACGTAAAATTCTTAATTTTGCAAATGTAAGCCTTCTAGTTTACTTAGGGACTTTTTAATTATTAAAAATCAGGCTTTTAATTAAACTTACTATGAATAATCTAGACAGTAAAACTCTTTTTACTTTCATAGATTTGAACACAACATGGACGCTCCTTTTAATTGAAGTGGTGTGTTAACAAGGTGTATTGCGTCACAGGATGCCGTATAATTCAAAGTGTGCTCTCGAATCTGTCTCAGACGGTGGAAAAATCATTATAATAGTTTGGTAGAATTTTCAATAGAAATCTTCGCATCATCAAAAATTTTGAACGATTCCACATTGATCCGGAAGTGAAAAATCCTTGCCAAAATTCAAATTTTCACCATAAATTTAAACGAAATTGTTTACGTATTTCGTTTAATAAATAATTGGAGTAATTTATCCTCACATTTTAAAATTTAAAACGCCGTTTATTTATTTTTAGTATTCGAAGCAATGAATTTATAATTTGTACGATTTTTATAGTAGAAAAAAAATATCTGAATTTCCCACTAGATTAAAATTTTGAATTATTATAATATCAATTTATGACTTTTCAGACTTCGTTTTTTCCTTTAACCATAACGAATAATTTATTTCGTGACTTTTTCATTTATAAATAGCTCTACACTTTTTATGTGTAATGTTTTAAATGTAAGTTATATAGACGTACAACATTTTGAGGATAAGATAGGATAACATTTTATATGCCGAAATATTTCTAGGAACACGCTCAGTTCGATCAAAAGAGAATTTGGGTTGTAGATGAATTTATTAGTAGCTCTGTAAGCGCCTGGATAACATTAATCTCCCGTCACTTCCCTTTATGACACAGACTCGTTTTTATTAGATGTATTGCTGGATGAGTCCGTTTTAGATAGAAGAAAAGTTACTAATTTTGTGTAGATTAATTTAGTGTTGTCGAAATGTACCCTCCTATAAGAGGTACTTTTCCTTACACAAACATAATCAGACTTGGTATACAGAGTGATTCATGAGGATTTACGGTCCCTTAAGGAACTTATTTCCGAAGAGTTTCTGAGCACAAATGTCATAAAAACATTTGTCCTAATTTCAATATTTTCAGAATTACACTAATTTGAAGTTGTTTGTAAAATACCATTATTCTTGAGTTTTAAGGGTAAAAGAATATTACAGATAAAGAATGAACTATTTAGGAGTATCATTTCTTTAATTAGCTAGTATTCTGAAGCTAAAAATGTGTTGTGAATTCCATAGTTACTTCGAACAGAATTTTTATTTTCGTTTTTTAACTACAAAATTACATTTTCCTACGCACTTATCACAAAATTGTTACAAATCACGCCACTCTTGTAAATTCTTTAAGACTCTGCATTAGGATGCATAATTAAACTGTAAAGAATCAAGTTCTTAAAGTCGTATGACTTGTAACAATTTTTTTGAGAAGTGCGTAAGAATTATGTCATTTTTAGTTAAAAATTGAAAAATAAAGTCTGTGAAAAACAATTAACAACATATTTTCAGCTCCATAACACTAGCCAATTAAAAAAAATGACACATGAATAGTTTATTCTCTATTTGTAATATTTTTTTTACCCTTAAGACTAAAGAAGAAAAGGTATTTTACTAACAATTTCAAATTAATGTAATTTAGAAAATATTGAGATTAGGACAAATGTTTATATGACATTTTTGCTCAGAATGTCTTCGGAAATAAGTTCCGTAAATGACGGTAAATCCTCGTGAATCATCTTGTATAAAACAAATGTACTACCTGTAATTACTGTACAAAGTTTCATGAAGATTTGTTACATAGGAGAAAATTTATTAGTTTTCTTTAAATGCACTCCCTATAAGGGGTAGTTTTCCATTAAACAAATGTAATCAGAGTTTGTATACTAAACAAATATAATACTACCTGTAACTACTGTACGAAGATTCATGAAAATCTGTTAAATAAGATAAATTCGCCTCGTCTTACAAACACAAAGGGGTAAAAAGATAACTTTACGAATGTGATCATACAATTTTTTCTATGATAGTAGAAATTTACATTAAATAAATGTCTCAAGTTTGAAAGGTTATAAGATCACGATATCATGGCCGTCTAAACTCAGAACCATTCAGACATAAGTATCCATGGACTTACAGCATGTTTTATTTTCAATGACCACTACATGTAACTTCAGACTAATAAGGCTAAAATGTAGATATGGATGTTAAATTTGTTACTCATTTGTGTTACGTGTGATATTTGAGTAATAAAAGATCAAGGTAATGTATTAATTTCTTACTGAATTAAGTTTGTACATTGAATATTACATTTTCTTTGGCAGTACGTAAAATGAATAGCAGTGCCTAAAGTGATTACTTACTTTTTACGCACTGATAATAGTGGGTAAAATGCAACTTTACGCACTATCGTAGAAAAAAATGTTTATGTGAACATAAAATAAAGCTGGACAAATGAAGGGTAAACAGACGTTCTTGGGAGCATAAAGAAAAGTGGGCGAAAATTTGAAATGGGCAAATTAATTATTCATGAGAAAATTGGGTGAAATGCTCTTCTAGTCTTATCCTGAGAATTTTATGTTTACGGATTCATATTAGCGTAAGTAGGGCCTAATTAAGTTATTACACACTGTACATTAATCAAGTTGTCAGAGAATTTTGAAAGCATCTAAGAATTCCGTGTTGCTCTCATGTCTAAGTTGTTATTTAAGCTGATATAACTGCTTTGCAGATGTTATACATATTTCATAGCCGTAAAGTGGAAGTTGATTTTACAAACAAGTTTAGTAGTTTATCTTCATGTGGCAGTAACATAATTATAGGCTTAAAATGAATTACGTATGTGCTAGTTAACATGGTAGTGGTAACGTGCTGTATGATTGGTACGTTGCAGTGTCGCCAGCATAAGACCGTTAGCTTGTCTCCCCTTTAATTCAGTTATTTTTATATCGTTATAAAACCTTATTTGCGTCACCAGGTTTTACTGCACCACAATTGATTTTTATCCCCCGTCTCTGCCAGGAAGACGCTCATCCCACTTCTTGGCATATGACACAGTCAAGGATGAACATATTAACGTATAATAACTCTTGTACGCTTTTGTCAAGAAATGCTAAGCAGAAGAATAAATTAGGTAAAGGAAATAAAAACTAATATTATAAAAGAGTTCAACTAATGTATATTAATTTAATTTATGCTCGACCATGCCGAAATGTAGTAATTATACACCTGGTAGCAGCCCTTTAGTCCACTTCATTAAAGTACACCTATTCATTATAGTTCAGTTGTTCAGCCAATGAGAAATCACCATTGTACCATTATAAAAGCGCAAGTATCGATTTTTATTTATTTTAGTAGGTTATCGAGGTTATTTAGCGTCTGAATGTGATTCGGTGAAATGAGTCCGGGGTCCAACACCGAAAGTTACCCAGCATTTGCTCATATTGGGTTGAGGGAAAACCCCGGAAAAAAACCTCAACCAGGTAAGCCCCGACCGGGAATCGAACCCGGGCCAATGGTTTCAGTTGTTCAGCCAATGAGCATTGACCGTTACTCCAAAGTGTGGACGCAAGTATCGATAATTCTCGGATATGCAATCGGAAGACTAGCGAAAAGTCACGGAAGCTGGAAATCCAATACTGTCGCAGAAGGTTATGTTCTGTTACTATAATAATTAGCGTTAATTGTAAATAATAAATAAATTCAATTTGTCATCTCGTTTTTCAATTCTAAATCAATTTCCAGGTTATATCAAGACTAATGTTTATGTTATTCTCTAGATTATATCAAGGTCAATGATATTCGTTCCTCGGAAAAAATCAATACTTTCGCGTTTACGCACATCTCACAATTTACTCGTAGAAAGTCAGTTCCGCTCCTCACTTACATAACCATAACATGAATACTTATGAATAATTTCAAGTTAGAAATATGGTCGAGCATAAAAAGTCGCATGAAACTTGCCTATAATAGTAATTAAGAAAATTATGAAAAAACATACTCGCGTCTTAGTTACTACCATTCTAGGCTCGTTGCTTAATGTACTATTAATCACTAAATATGAAAAGAGAATAAGTCCCAGTTTTCTTATATTATAATACCATATATAACGAAATTGAACGGCATATAATAGGCAATCAGCTTTATTATCCCCTTCAACACCAGAATAACCATATTCCCATTTCTCACTGAAGCTGTATCATGGTACTGTAGACAATGTAATTTTCAAATATTCTGTAAACTGCTCGCCACTGAGAGTTTACGTTCTGCAGGTAACGACTGACTAAACAGAATGAGGGGGAAGAAGCAGTGACTGATTTAGACCTAGGTAACCTAGGCACTTGCCTAGGGCGGCAATGTCCAGGCGGGGGCGGCGGCATTTTTTCTCTTTTTTTCTTCTTTTTTTTCCAGTGAAATTTCATTTTAAAACACTTGTTGGTAAATCTTTTCTGAAGTTAGTTCTTGAACACCTTGTGGAAGTTGTATATTGGTGTGTAATCACATTGTCATGGTCGTGGTGAGAGTAAAAGAAAAGTGTGGAGCTGCATAGCCATATTTTAATGCCGCTATCACGTTATTATACTATGAAATTGCTTAAATTTAACTGATTGTATAAACAAGAATGCATTGTTGAAAATCAAACTGGACATGTGTTAATTATATTATGGCTATGAATAGTAACCAGAACTCTCAGTTACATTTAATACTATTTAATCATTTTCCAGCATGTGCAATATATAATTCGATATGAAAGGTTTATTCCGCAAAGAGTTGGAGTTTATTTTACAATTTACTTTATACTAACTTACTTACTTACAAATGGCTTTTAAGGAACACAAGGTTCATTGCTGCATTCAGGACAATAAGACCACCATCGGTTCCAACATCCTACAATGCAAGATTAACACAATTAAATACTTTATCATCATATTTCATCTGCATAAAACCATTTTAATATTATCCTCCTATCACACATAAAAACACAACACAAACACAAGAATACAAGGTCATTTACGAAAACAAAAACCTCCAAGCCTCCCAATTCAGAAAACACTCTATATGCATCTGGATAAAACCCATACGTCTCAACACACAAGCCCTGCCCATCTCAAACGTCTGCAATTTAATGTTCCTACATTATGTCAGGTGAAGAATACAATGCATGCAGTTCTGTGGACACAATACATCTACATTGCCGAACACCATTCTCCTGTAACATAAATCATCCTCTTACAACCCAAATATTTTCCTACTAGAAACTTATTCTCAAACACCCTTAATCTCTGTTCCTCTCTCAAAGTAAGAGTCCAAGTTTCACAACCATACAGAACAATCCGGTAATATAACTGTTTTATAAATTCTAACTTTCAGATGGTGACAGCAGACTAGATGACAAAAGCTTCTCAACCGAATAATAACAGGCATTTAATCAATTATTTTCGTTTAATTTCCTCCAGATGTCATTTATATTTGTTACTGTTTATTCCAAGATATTTGAATTTTTCCATTTTACAATTTATAAATACTTCCAATTTTATATACTCGTAATAAGTATACCCATAACAAAACCAATGCTTAAAAATAAACCACAGCTTGCCTTTCACAAATCAATTTTGTTAAGAATGATTTGAATATATTTCTTTGCATCGAGTCTGATATGCTTAGTCAGATCGACCTTGCTGACACCATGAATGCTTTCTTTGTGAAGAAAGTGCGAAGGAAATCTTTATAATTTACAAGTAAGATGTTTGTATTTTGATTCCAGTAATTTATTGTTTTCTGAATTGTATCATTTCATCTAAAACTAATTTAAACTAAACATGAGCTGTACAATAGCTGCTCAAAAACTGTTTGTGAGAGTTGGAGGGCGGCAAATTTTAGCACTTTCTAGGGGCGGCACTATACCTAAATCCGGCCCTGGGAGGAAGTAGGGATGGTAATGCTTGCGCTCTATGGAGCATATGTTTGGCATACCTGCTCTTAGTGTTATAATCTCAAAATTGATAAATTTAGACTCACCATACTTTTCCTGTGAGGTACTGATATCTCTATGTAGTTAGAGGCGTGTATTAATGGAGGTGTGGTTACAGACATGAACGTGTATTTGGTTATAGATTTGGACATGTTATATGCGTGAGTGAGAGTGTGGTTACAGATGTGAACATGAGTTTGGGTTGAAGTGTTAGTGATTGCGGTTATGGTTGTGGGTGTCAATGAGGTTGTATGTATGGACCTGAATGTTGTAATTAATTGTGAGTGTATGTTTGGTGGTGAATGTGTTTGGATGCGGGCGTACATGTGAATTGTTCAGATATGGGCAGGAGTTCGTGAATAATCGTTAGCTTAGTTCTGTTATAGGCACGGGAATGACTTCTGTTCTATTTGTCGGTTTGAATTTCCCCGTAACTCTGGGAATGGTAGTCCGTGTATGCATAGCTCTCTGTTGTCCTTCCTTGTAATGTCTCAGTCTTTTAGCTATTGTACGTTTTATAATATAAAGGTAACATTTTTTTACATTCCTGCTTCAGAAAATAATTATAAAATGAATAAATTATAATGTTTTAGTCATGAGTAGATCCCGGATTTTATGTAACTGAGGGGTTTGGCGGAAAAAGGGCGTATACGTCAATATGGTGAATTGAGATACATGCAATCTAAGATTTTAAAACGCACCTGAATAAAATGTTATACACGCACGCAGCCCTGTCCTGCAGGTATGTACAGTACAATCAAAACAAAATTTCGCTACTATAATTATTCACTACATTTTAAACCGTTTTCCCGAAGAAGGGCGTATAGGTCTATCCGCCTTTCTTCCGGCAAAGCCCTCCATTGCATTATGCAGCTATAAGAAAAGCTAAAATGTCGGCAAATCATATCAAAGAGATCATTATTCATATTATCCTGGACTTTCCTAACGGCATACTCTAGAGCAAAGTTAAAAAGTGCATCTCCTTGCTTTAGCCCGCAGTGAATTGGAAACGCATCTGAGAGAAATTGACCTATACGGACTCTGCTATACGTTTCACTGAGACACTTTTTAATTAATCGAACTAGTTTCTTGGGAATACCAAATCATAAGAATGTCATATAAAACTTCTCTCTTAACCGAGTCATATGCTTTTTTGAAATCTATGAATAACTGATGCACTGTACCCTTATACTCCCATTTTTTCTCCATTATCTATCGAATACAAAATATCTGATCAATAGTTAATCTATTACGCCTAAAACCTAATTTTTATTGGTGTTCAAAATACATCTAATAAAGCATAGATTTTAAATTACATTTTTTTTTTATTTATTACATATTTATCTTCATATTCTGCAATTTTAGCTACATATTTAAGTACACATTTCTCATTTTTATATTACATAAAATTCGGGTTCTAGTCATGAGAACTAAAAGTCTTCTATTAGGCCTACCCGAGTTCAACTCACAGTCTGACATATTTTGACTGTTGCAGAACTGGGCCTATACTGTACACGTAGATTGACTTTTTTCCATTGTCTTCTCCCTCAGGAAATCCTGTGGTATGGTAATGGTACCACCATTTTTGTCATAACACTTCACTGAACTGGAAGTGATACTGTGGGTGAACCCAATAAATGACTGTTAACAATTTTAAATGCTGGATATATCCTCATACATGTCATTGTCTGTTTTTGTTCATTTTTCTGCAGTTTGAAATATTAAACATAATTTCAGTACAGCGTATATTTATGAAACGAACAACCGCAATAAATTTTGACATTATCAATTGAAAATGAAAGAAAATAACTGCATGAATATAATGTAGTTAGCATAAAAAATAAATTAACAATGCGAGTTAGCAAAATTTATTTCAAAATATGAATAATATACAGAGTGATTCACGAGGAAAGGTAAAAAATTTAGGATATGATATCTTAGGCCATTTTGAGTGAAAAAGTTAATATGAACATACGTCCGTTTTCGAATGATGGCGGAGCTAGATGCATTTTTTTGCTAAAACGTCTCGCCCCAATGTGAATCAGACGTTACAATACGCTGCTGACTTGAGAACTTGAGACAAGGTCACCGACCGCAATGAATGACGTAACATTGGAGTCTGCATTGTGAGCGATGTAGATAAGAGAAAGAAACCGGGTCGTGGGGCATTACAAATGTCCAATCGCCTGCCCTTGTCTCATGTAATGACACAGAACCCGCGGATAACACAAATAGTCTACACTATCACTTATCAATTCACTGCAGTTCAGTCAGCTACCTACTGTACAGTAGTTATACAGGTACAGTTATCGGAAGTGTTAAGTTGAGTTTTTCAAGATGCCTTATAAATTTTCGATTACTGAATACGCCGATATTGTGTATGTTTATGGTTTGTGCGATAGAAGTTCCTTGTGTGCCGTCGCTGAATATGAACGACGCTTTCTGAACAGAAGGGTACCATATCGAACAGTACTTACTGTCTATGGGGTTGGATGAAAGACTTGATATAGCAAAGGATAGGGGAAACGAGAGAGGTGCTAATCGACCGTATTTTGGATGCGGCATAAAGACAGCCACGTACAACTCTCCTGAGCATGAGCGCGATTCACGCCCGAGCGCAACAGTGCATTGTAGCAGAAGGAGGTACCTTTGAAAATGTGCGAAAACATCGATCCCCGACTTCTACAATATTAGGCATGTATGCATGCGTGAATATAAACTTTAAATTTGTTGGTTATCTGTCTCTAAATGCGAGTTAGTACAGTGAAATCTCAGAAGTTTTTGTGAAATCAAAGAGCCATATCTCCGTAACCGTTGGAAAACTGACCCATAGTCATATGAACTTTTTGACTCAGAATGACTTCAGAATTCACATCCTAATGTTTTACCTTTCCTCGTAAATCACCCTGTATAATATATAATATTATATTTCAGGTTCTAAAATCATAGGAGATTCTAGCATAAAATGGACTTCGCACATCGCCATATTCGTCTGCCTGTTTTATAATACACTCTCAGATAGAAACGCGGCATTAGTGGTAATTCAGAAACTTATTATTTTTATTTGTAATATATAATATACAGAGTGTTAAAAAGTGTCCAATATTTTAGGAGGTGATAATATGCATCAAAACAAGAAAATAATTTCTAATAAAAATGGGTCCTACAACACATACTTTTTGAGATCTGAACACTTGTTCATAGGAGGTGCTCAATGTGACGTCCATTCATGACAATGCATTCCTCTGCCCTTGTTTTAATACGTTAATAAGAAAGTCCTGATAACGATCCCAAGTTAATCTCTGTGGTAGCTCGTATGGCCCTATTAATCTATCACCAATAACGCCTGCCCATAAGTTGATTGACAATCGGTGCTGATGTCTTGTTTCTTCAAATGCATTCACATCACCAACTCCGCTCATATCCGCAACCAGACTTTTGTATTCAGTATTCCTTGCGACATATTATTCCATGCCAGGGGTGTCAACTACAGTATGATTATCTGGTAGTCTGCTGTATTGTAGGGCAGAAAAATGCCATGAATGGACGTCACATTGAGCACCTCCTATGAACAAATGTTCAGATCTCAGAAAATATGTGTTGTAGGAACCATATTTATTAGACATTATTTTCTTGTTTTGATGCATACTATCACCTCCTAAAATGTTGGATATTTTTAACACCCTGTATTTTTTTGGAATAGCACGCATAAACGGGTTGACACGACTACTATTTTCCTATTTGAAAATACAGTGCTATTCATAAGTCCGTGAAACATTAAAAAAATCATAACTACTAAACTACACAATGAATAACAAATTATTTTACACTAAAATAAAGAGAAACTTTCCAAGTTTTGTTACATACTTCACATATGCTCAATGTGTCCACCTTTGCTAATACGGCATACATCCATGCGGTAATCCATCTTGCCCCATATACGCTCCAGCAGGTCACGGTTGACCAGAGCCACGGCAGCTGTAATCCAGTGGTGATGTAATCAGCGGGGAGCAAACGCACATGATGTCCTTCACAAACCCTCACAAGAAAAAGTCACACGGAGTTAAATTCGGTGATCATAGTGGCCACTTCATTAAAGCGTCATCTTCTCGTCCTATGTGTCCGATCTATCTCTGTTTAAACTTTTTATTGAGATACTCTCGCACTTTGTTGTGATAGTGACATGGACATCCATCTTGCTGAAAGATGCAATCATTGCTGTCTTCATTAAGCTGAGGCATCAGCCAATTTTGTAACATGTTCAAGTAAATCACCCCAGTAACGGTGGACTCTAAAAAGAAAAATGACCCATACTACTTTTCTTTCGAAATCGCAAAGAAGACATTCACATAAGGTGGATTTCGCACATGCTTTAGAACTCGCGGGGATTTAAGAGGATGAGTATGAGGAGGTGCGATGGGATGGTATTGTTAGTATTGTTTCATACTAACAATACCATCCCATCGCACCTCCTCATACTCATCCTCTTTCACAATAGCCCTGCAAATACACTGGAATTCGTTACCTGCTAGCATCAGGGACTGTAGAAATAAAATTGAATTCAAACGCAAACTTACTAGTCACTTGGTCAGTAATTGATACTCGTTCAGACATGGTTTCTTGTAAATAGTTCTCTTAATCTATCACAAAATATTTCAGTATTCGGTAATTTCATTACTATAGATTTTTGTTATTGTAGGTTTAATTTGTAATTCAGTAAATACAAAAATATTCTTTGTTCTTAACTTCTATGATAAAATGTTTAGCTTTCATTAATCAGGTAATCTTGTCGTACTTTAATTTTTATTGTAATTGTAAATTTAGTGTTAATTGTAATTTTATTGTTCATATTATAGTTGTAATCCCCTGGTAGAGGAGCAGAGAAGGCCTGACGGCCTTATCTCTACCAGGTTAAATAAATAAATACTAAATACTAAGTCCCTCATATGCGTACATTGTGTCGATTCACTTTTCCGGAAAGATGAAAAGTTGCTTCGTGGCAGTTAACCTGAAACCACTTTTCTCTCTCCAATCGGGCAACAAGTTTCGTTCCCTGTTTATGACATTTGATAGTAATATCATGATGCCTTGCTGACACTTAAAAGAAAAATATCATAGAGAAAATTTTCTGCATTCAATTGCTGTCTTTCTCTGTCTACTTATTCATCTGTAGCTGTTGGATTATGACCATTAGTACATAGCTCACTCTTCACGTAAATGTTCCAAATTGTTATAGTGTTTCTGTTACTTCAAAGCCTCAGATCTCTTCAGTAAATTTTTCCCTTTATACTTAAGAATTTCTTAAGCATTCTCTGCAGAAAATATAAAATAGTACAGCGAAACTGCAGCGTTCCAGTGTTAGAAAATCTACTTGCTCCGCTATTTCGTAATAACAATAGCTCACCTTTAATTATAAAAAATATAATTAATTAGAGTGCTATCTAACTTAATGCATCTGCTACTCTGTTATAAATAACATTAATGTGCTGCAGTTTTTAATTTTGCACTTTAACACCGCGAAAAGTTCACACACTTTTCATGCTCCCGGCTTTTTGTATTTATTAACATTCCTTGTCAGAATACACACAGGTGGAAAGAAAATAATATGGCAGAGAAATTGTACACATCGGATTTATAAAATAAAACCATCTGCCCTTCATTAAGGGCAACCACAAGGATCCAGAAAACAAATACATATATAAAAGTTTACAATGGTAATACATACAATAAATTTCAAAAGAAAACTAGTGGCTTGTGCAGCAAATTCTGCAAACTAAGTTCATTAGACGTTCAAATAAACATTTTTCAGATTTATTTTCAATGAAGAATATCAGACATTCTGAAAGTTATTTGCTTCCATAATAATGAAACATACTCCCTCTGAATGGTTTTTATGCCAAATATTTTTTCTTGAACCTATACACCTTCAGGTTTTTACTTTGAACGCGAAAACGCAAGTAACAATGTCAGGACGGTCAGTGGGTTTTTTCATGTGGGAGTAAAGCAGTAGCTAATTCAGGTCATTGTGGATTATAGTTGAAAGTTAAAAAAAAAGCCAGGTTTGCTATGCTTTCTAACAATAGACATAGCATCTTGGTATAGCTGCAGCATGTTTCGTAAACTACCTTGAAATGTAGAGGGTAAAATCATTTTCTCCTGCTAAGAGATCTTGCTGAAATGATCGGGAGATTACAAAATCTTGTAGGCCTCATATTTTATCAGTAAGTAAAACCTTTTGGTCTTTCCTTAGGAACTTTAATTTTTGCGCTCCCTCGAGCCAATACTGAAGAGAATCACGCACAACCACACTGCCATTAAATATATGAAAAAGATCCAACCCCACCTGATTAATAACTACAGAAATATTTGATTTTTAATAACAATATTATTATCTTACGTGAGTTTTATAGTTTTCAATAACATATACTATATAGCCGCCACTCAGTAAATTATACAAATCAAGATCTAATTTAAGATATTCTCTACATCTACTTATATAACCCCAAAACGTTTCAATTTTATATCATCAATATAGCATTAATAGTATAATTAATGAAAAATAGTCACAGCATGGCATTAACTATAATAATATTTCATTTCTAATAGTAATAATGTCATCAAACCACCTCAAGATTTGTAGTTTTTAATATCCAATACACAGCTGTACTCAGAAAATTACACACCACAGAATCAGACCTGTAAATTAATTTTACAGTTTTGAAATGTTTAATAACCAATATAATTTGAGCTCTAAATATGTCAGCAATCTTGCAGATCATGGCCTTCGTGTAATATTGTGTACTATAGTGTGTGTTTTGTTTTATTCTGAAATGCAATTAGTGACGACAGATGATTTTTGAAAAATACGAAAATTATGTTGAAAAATTTACAATTCATTCAAAACTACTATTTTCTGAAGAACTTTGGGTTCCAAGCTTCAGAATGAGGGGTCATTTATTAAAATCCGTTCAGCCGTTTTCCTTTTAATTTCCATTACCAGTTCAAATATATATATATATATATATATATATATATTATAAAGGAAGATAAAACAAATAATTGTATCTTAGTCGATTTGGTCACCAAAATCTCGTGTGAGCAATAGAAATCATATTTCTTTGGCAAGGGACTTTCGGCCAACTGAGCTGTTTTTAGTAATAGGAGATGAGAAATATACCCACAGGACATATGTGTATAACTTAATAGGTATTGTGGAATAACTGGTATGGAGGTTTGCTTGTGAAAAATTTATTTACACAGGGCTTTCATTTCAAAACTTCCCAGTCTAAATAACAAATTAATTAAATTGAATTCAATTTAGACAAAAAACACGTCAGTTTAGATATTCAGCGGGAAATTTGGAACCAGTTTTAATTGCATTTTAGATTTCACCCCAAGCCCCAACCACCCCACTTTGAAATTTCAAATAACACTCCTATATGTTTATACTTAAGGGTATGTGTACGTGAATGACTACAAATTATTATCAGAAAATGCAGGCTCTAGATTTCTAAAATTTTATAAGGCAATGAACCCACAACTGGAAAAAAATTACAAAGCATCACAACAAGATTTATTGGAACTTAAATATCTGATAAAAGTATAAAATAGGTTACTAATAATATTTTTAAGAATTCACTTTTTATTTAAAATTAAAATTTTCAAAATTTGAAAATTTTCACACATATTATTTCATAACTCCACAACCATTAGAGATAGAATTCTGAAATTGTGTACACTGATTTAACATGAATTAATGAAAAATGTAGACTACAATAATGCCCATTTTTTTAAATAGGAAAATTAGGTCACAAAACATTATGTAAATTTTAATATATATTATATAGAACAAATAAAAAATTAATTATATTAAAATACACAACTCTACATGTCTGAGAGTAGTCTACTTTTCAGAAATAAGTATTTATTACATCCAGGAAAAATATTAAAGATGTCAGAGAGACCTTAACAATATTATGGTTACCAAATGATGTACCTGCAGAATTTCTTCGTTTTTTTTTCATACTCTGATAAAACTTGTTTGAAAAATATTATTAGTAACTTTTTTTATACTTTTATCAGATATTTAAGTTCTAATAAGTCTTGTTGTGGTACCTTTTAATTTTTGTCCAATTGTGAGTTCATTTTCTTATAAATGTTTAGAAATTTAAAGCCTGCATTTCCTTATAACATTTGTGGTCGTTCACGTACATATACCCTTAAATATGAAAGATTATTCAATTGTTTGTACACCTCATTCATTTGTTTTTGCATCTTTTGTTTTATATCGTCGCCTGGCAACCTGTACTTTTAATAATAAAGCTATTAAAATTCGTTAGTATAATCCCAGATCACATATAGATTGCACATTCCTATGTTAAAATCGGTTGCACTTTTAACAGAACAACCGCCAGGATCGCCACCCGTCCGCCGTAAACTAACACGAGATGGCAGTACAGTCGCTAATGCAATTCAAATGGAAGTTATGACGTGACTCCTTATGTAACAACTAGATGGCAGCATAGTAAACCTGACAAAAGTTGTTACCATCAAAGCCTATAACGGAGAGCAATCTGGATATATACGAGCTAGGGTATAATCTAGCCTGCAAGAAGTGCTCACTTCATTTGCATTTTAAAACGAAAAAAGTGTGTAAAATCGACTGTTGCTAACTTTTCTTGGTAACAAAATAAAATGTAGAGTTTCTCCTTTTCAATTAAGGAATTGGCCACTGTGAAGATTCATAGATCTCATACCTAACCTTGCGTCCAAATTTTCTAGAAACGGATACTGTCGTTTTTTGAGCATGACATAAAATTCAAAGCTGCGTAAAACCTAATTCTAAAGTGCAAGTGAATCACTCTGTATTCTATTGATTTCCAAAGTAAATGACGGAACGAAGTCTGAAAGTGAGTTTTCAAACTGCAATACGCCTGCTATGGCGTCCACTTCACATACAAAACGGCTTGCCTGGTTGCCGAGTATGTAAGGCGCTTTATTGCGCGTAAAATAATTCGCTTCCTCAGTCACTACGTTTTTTCACTGATCTCTTGAGATGGTTGCAGTTCTATCGGACATTAAGAATTGTATTATTCCTAGGGCCATGTGCAGAGTCGTCACTCAAACTTAAGTTAGCTGATAACCTTTTAAGGGGAGAGGATGGTATTTTTTGATGAAAAATGAGTAAATTTTCAAAAAAAAAAAAAAGTTCTTTAAAATACCCCGTGATTTGCGTGGAATGCATTGCATAACATTTTGTGGGTATTTGTGCCCTTATCGAATGTTGAGTCGTCATTTTTAAACTTCCTGCATTATGGATTTTTAAATCACTCACTCACTTTTCTTGATGTTTCCGTTAAATTAAATAAAAAATTTTTGTTTTCTTTAAATACCCTTTGATATGTGTGGAATGCATTGCATAACATTTTGTTGGTATTTGTGCCCTTATCGGATGTTGAGACATCATTTTTAAACTTCCTGCGCTATGGATTTTTGAATCACACGCCCGCTTTTATCGGTTTCCAGTAACTTCATTTTTTTTTTTGCTACATTGCCAGACAAAATGGATATAATTTCTGAACTATTAAAGATACATGCACGAACTTTAGAACACACATTCTTTAGACTATTAGGAAACGTTTCTCTGTAACAGAATTTTGTTAATTGATTTCATTTTAAAACTACGCCCGTTCGTTTGCAAGAAAGGAAATCAGAAAATTGTTATTAAATTTTAATTATTTATTTTACAAACGTATTGACTAATATCAAAATTGTGTTACAGACAGTTTGTAGAACATGCTTTTGCAAATACATTGCAAAAAGCTGTTTGAATCTATCTTTAAAAGCGGTTTAGATATATCGGTTTTAGTACAATCCTGCATTGGGTATATATATTTTTCAAATTTGGGCCCCCAAATAATTTTTTTTTTCAAAATATTTTTATTTGGTAAAGTTGCCATAGCTATGAGCTCTCTACATACAAAAAAGTAATATTTTACACCAAAATAGGAAAAAAGTTTTAAAAAATACCTTCCTCTCCCTTTAAATGAGAGTTTAGTATCAATGAAGTGCTATTGCGCTATTCACAGACAGAACTAATATTGTACTTGAATGAGTGAGCCTAAAATGAAAGTTGAGTAAATACGTCGTCATATTATAATGACCTAGCGATTCTTGCGCTCGTGTTTTGTCTGCATTACGCAGTTATGCTTAGTGACGGATATCTATAAATATAATTTGAACTGGTATTGGAAATTACGGGAAAACGGCTGAACGGATTTTAATAAATGGCCCCTCATTTTGAAGCTTGGAACCCAAAGTTTTTCGGAAAAGTAGCAGTTTTTAGTGAAATGTCAATGTTCCCACATAATTTTCCTATTTTCCAAAATCCATCTGTTGTCAGTTTTGAGAACTAATTTTATTCAATCACTGCCGACTTGATTGAATTTCAGAACAAAACACACACTACAATAAACAATAGGCCTTGCAATAGGCTATTACACGAAGGCCACGACCTTTAGGATTGCCGACATATTTAGAGCTCAATTCAATTTGTTATTAAAAACTGATTCTGCAGTGTATAATTTTCTGAGTACAGCTGTGTATTGGAAATTCAAATCTACGAAACGTGAGGTGTTTGATGACATTATTACCATTAGAAATTAAATATTATTATAGTTAATATCATGATGCGTCTATTTTTCATTAATTGTACATAATATTGATGCTATAGTAATGATATAAAAGTGAAACATTTTGTGGTTATGTAAGTAAATGTAGAGAATATCTTAATTTAGATGTTCATTTCTATAATTTACTGAGTGACTACTATATATAACTACAAAGCTTAAGATAATAATATTGTCATTAAAATCATTAATTGTTATACTTATTAACCCAGTGGGGTTGGGTCTTTTTCATATACTTAATGGCGGTGTAGTGTAGATATTGATATGTGTCATTGTCTTCAGTATTGGCTCGACAGAGCGCAAAAATTACAGTTCGTAAGGAAAGATAAAAAGGTATTACTTACTGATAAAATAAGAGGCCTAGAAAATTTTGTAGTCTCCAGATCATTTCAGCAAGATCTCTTAGTAGGATAAAATGATTTTACGCTCTACATTTCAAGTTCTACATGCAGCAGCTATACGAAAATGCTGTTGTTCGAAAGCTTAGAAAACCTGACATTTTTTTAACTTTTGCCTACAATCCACAATGACCTGAAATACTGACACTACTACTGCTATCGTCCTGACATTGATACTTGCGTTTTCGCGTTGAAACTCAAAAACTGAAGTTTTATAGGTTCAAGAAAAAGTATTTGGCCTAAAAAAATCCATTCAGAGGGAGTATGTTTCATTATCATGGAAGTAAATAACTATCAAAAAGACAAGTATTCTTCATTGAAAATAAATCTGAAAAATTTTTATTTGAACGTCTAACGAACTTAGTTTGCAGCAGCATTTGCTGCACTAGCCAATAGTTATTAATATTAAAATAAAATCCAGAGTAATTGTGCGTCATTGCTGTTGATATTTAATCAATTGTCCGAAGAGAGGTCTGGAACCTGCCAGTGACACCAACAAGGAGTCACTCATGTGGAAACTAGGCCAGAAGATAATGTGATATGGTGGTCAGTTCCTTTCTCCCTCCATAGCATATATCACTGACTAGCTACATATTACACTAATCAGACTTCAGATGTATACGAACGATTGTTTTTCCTCCGACACATAGCGTAAGTGAGATGTACTGACTGGTAATGGATGTACATAATTATCAACCAGCACCTCAATCAGAGGTTTGTGCGTCATTAAGGAAGAAAATAAAAAGAAATTCGTTGCAGAAGAGAAAACACTTAAGTCTGATTTCGCAGTACATAGATATTGTACAAAGTGAAAAGTACAGACGTTATTTCCAAGGCAGTATAGAAGATAAAATGGTAAAAATATCTTACTAATTATTTAACTTCAGCGCTTAACATACATTGAATTATATTGAAATACAATTCAATTTATTACAATGTATTAATTTGATTGCATAAAATCTTAACACCGTCAGCAACGAAGTACATAGAGATTCCAGTAATCCACGGTTAGGCCTGTTATCCACTTCCATGTCTTGGGATTTCCAAAGAAATTGTAATATTGTTTTTTTCACTTTGATTATGTAATGTGGATTTTACATCACCAATAAAAATGTTGTAAACACATTCATTACGCAACTAGTTAGGTAAAGATACTGCAATTACCTACTGATTGCATAATGCGAACCACACATTTTAATAAAATGAAATGGAATTGATTTTATTTATTACTAGCCGTACCCGTGCTCTCCGCTGCACCTGTTAGAAATAAATAGTAATTACATAATTAAAATAGGACGTTTCATCCAGGGAACAACTTTTACAACAGCGCAAGATAATCTGCTTCGCTCATTACCCAAGTTTTTTTTTGCATTGCATTTATTGCATATATATTTTATGTATTTTAACACGATTCAATTGAGCATAGTTAAAATATGAATTATAAAATAATAGATTGCTAAGCTAACGTCCTATTACTGCATACTAAATCAATACACTCTCGTTGTTCGTTAATTCTCTGAGATTAAAATGAGTGTACATAAACATTATTTTAAGAAATACAGAAAACGAATTTACAAAATAGCCTATCATTTTCTGTGCATAAGAAGCTATTTTAATCTTACCTGTCCTCGATTTACTCAGACGTTGCTGTAATAACATTATAGCATTATGTCCATCTAGAGAAACTACACTTTCCAATGGTGAAATAATAATTAATCATACAAATCGGTTAATTTAGCTTCTGATATTACTTCATACAAACACAGAAACATTCTCTGTAGGCTATGTTTAATAGCTTTCGATTGTTGATGTCGAAGGCCCCTGTTTCGATTGTTGTTGTCTAAGGCCCCTTATAGACGAAGTCATTTGTTCTTAATTCATTGCACCGTCTTGGATGGCGTTATTTTAATTTTAAAACTCATTTAGCTCATTAAATATCAGTCCTATCAAAATTTTGTAAAGAATATCACTTATAGGAAATAATTTTTAAAGAAACTTTTGTTATGTAACATTTTTCACAAAAATCAATAATAAGCGAGATATTTTGATTTATTTAATTCAGGCCCCCTTATAACCCCCCTTTTAAATAAAATATTTTGAATGCCATATAGCCTAAAATCTAAGTTAACGAACTTAATTTATATTCCAATTTTCATATAAATCGGTTCAGCCATTATCGCGTGAAAAGGTAACAAACATACAGACAGACATAAAAACAAAAATTAAAAAAATGCGATTTTCGGTTTCAGGTGGTTAATTATATATGTTAGGACCAGTTATTTTTGGAAACTCGAAAATTATCAGAAAAATTTCGGCTACAGATTTATTATTAGTATAGATAAATATTAATAATAATATGTTTACAATTTCTTATATTAATTCCTGCAGTTGATAATGCTACAGAAGACTGAATTTGCAGAATTTACAATATCTGAATCTTCGTTTGAACTCATTTGAACAATGTTTGTTTGTTATACATCTTGATTACACAACTTTTAACACTATATCACTTCGGAATATGTATTATATGTCTTTCTCGTGTTAAATTCTATCATATCTTACATTTCAAGACTCAGCTTTTGTGGCAACAAAACTTCTGAAACTTAAGCCGTACAGGGTATCTGTAGGTATCTAGGACACACTCTAAAAGGAAAGAAGCCCTTCTAAAATTTGAATTTTTGTAATGTTTCTGTAAATTAATAGGTACAGTACTGTCTACTTCTGTAAAGTGTAAACATGTGGTGTGAGCTCGATGAAAACGAGCCTTTATCTTCCACTTGATCCTGTGTATACAGGTGTTACAATTTTTCAATGTCTGGAATCAGAAGAAGAACGATGTTTATTTTGCTTTCTCAGAAAGTTATAGATCCGGATGAGACGATGCTTGCACTACATGGTACAAGAGGCATTGCGTCATTCGTAATTTTTATCCACTTTTTTCCTGATTACTTGACACAAAATTAAGGATTTTCACACTCTTTCTCAACGACAATTTCTTTTAACTTTTATATGGCTTAAATAGGGATTTAGCGACCTATAATAGTAAGCTTACCATAAGTCCCATAAAAAACAGGACGGTCCTCCTTTTTGGCCTTTTTGAATTGTAATTGTAGCATTTTGCAGAATTTATGATTTTCAAATGTAGCATTTTGTAACAAATTGTCAGGAAATATGTTCTAAATAATCATTTTTCAGCAGGAAGTACGTTTTGGAAATGGTAAAGCAAATATTTTCAGAAGTTTTGTTGCCAAAAAAGCTGACGTATTGGAAATGTTGTTACGATAGAATTTAACACGAGAAAGAAATATAATCACAGTATAGTATATACAGTCACGAAGCTCAATACGTAGTAAATATGCATCCATATACAGTTGCTAACCACTAGGGTCGCTACTATCGCCTCGTTACAGAGAATGCGAAATAGTACCTGCACAGTCTATTGTTCCTAGTACCCTCACAACTGAAGCTTCGTGACTGTATATACTAGACTGTGATATCTATACTAATAATAAATCTGTAGCCGAAATTTTTCTGGTAATTTTTCGATTTTCCAAAAATAATTGGTCCTAACATATATAATTAACCACCCTGAAACCGAAAATCGCTTTTTTGAAATTTTTGTTTGTATGTCTGTCTGTATGTCTGTCTGTCTGTATGTTTGTTACCTTTTCAAGAGATAATGGCTGAACGGATTTCGATGAAAATTGGAATATAAATTAAGTTCGTTGTAACTTAGATTATAGGCTATATGGCATTCAAAATACATTATTTAAAAGAGGGGTTATAAGGGGGCTTGAAATAAATAAATCGAAATATCTCGCTTATTATTGATTTTATGAAAAATGTTACATAACAAACGTTTCTTTAAAACTTATTTCTCATAAGTTTTATATTTTGAAAAATTTTGATAGGACTGATATTTAATGAGATAAATGAGTTTTAAAATTAAAATAACTGCCATCTAAGGCCGTGTAATGAATTAAAAAACAAATGACTTCGTCTATAAGGGGCCTTGGACAGCAACAATCGAAAGCTATGAAAGATAGCCTACAGATAATGTTTCTGCGTTCTATGGAGTAATATCGGAAGCTAAATTAACCGATTTGTATAATTAATTATTAATTCACCATTGGAAAGTGTAGTTTCTCTAGATGGACATAATGCTATAATGTTATCACAGTAACTCCTGAGTGAATCGAGGACAGGTGAGATTAAAATAGATTCTTATGCACAGAAAACTTGATAGGCTATTCTGTATATTCGTTTCCTGTATTTCCTAAACTAATTTTTATGACCAAATGAGTGCTCTCTAGATCAAAATGATCGCATTTTAATTTTTTAATTAAATTTAAATTAAGTAACATATTAAACGATTTATCCTTCTAACAAACACGAATGTTCCTTGGATCAAATGTCCTATTTTAATTATATAATTACTTTATATTTATTTCTAACGGGTGCAGCGGAGCGCACGGGTACGGCTAGTAATACATATTCCGTTTATTTCTCTTAGTACTGATGTTATTCAGTTGTAAAGAAAAACCTGTCGTGTTCAAAACTAATAAAACAAACGAATAGTCTCTTACAGGAAGAAACTAATAATAATACAATCGCCTCTTCACAAAAGACATGTTCAAAACTAATGAAAATGATGCAATTAATTTTATTAAAATAGTAATTTTTTATCAAAGTGGATAAAACTTTGTACGATATACGTATCGTAACTACATATTACTAAACTCGACTGAAGAAACGTTATGATACTCGTATCGTAAATAACTATTACACACACTTTCGTGAATCTCATAATAAGCTCACAGTTCTTAAGTACTTTAAACGGGCAATTATTATTTCTTATAAAATCTAGGAACATTTGTGTTTTCTTATAGTAAACCGTGTGGTCCCTAGTTTTATCATAATCTTCAAAATCCACTATTTTCGTTTATCGTTATTTCGTAGATGTGAAATACTTCATAAAATTGCGGTTTTTTTTTTTTCCATGCTCAGTGAAATGAAATCTTGGAGCAACAGTAACAAATATAAACGACACTCAGTAGGAAATTAAACGCAGAATAATAATATGGGAAATGCCTGTTATTATTCGGTTGAAAAGCTTTTATCATCCAGTCTGCTGTCAAAAAAATCTGAAAGAATTTATGAAACAGTTATATTACCGGTTGTTCTGTATGGTTGTAAAACTTGGACTCTCACTTTGAGAGAGGAACAGACATTAAGGGTGTTTGAAATAAGATTCTTAGGAAAATATTTGGGCCTATTTGAAGAAAGATCATAAATTCTAGAGGCGAAAAGCTGTCTTCCTGATATTCGGCTTTTCAAAGTAGTCAATGTCTGACAGCCCTTTACAATATACCTACACACTAAAATACGTTTCACTATTTTTAGTAGGTTATTTAGCATCTGAATGAGATGAAGTTGATAATACCGATAAAATGAGTCCGGGGTCCAGCATTTGCTCATATTGGGTTGAGGGAAAACCTCAACCAGGTAACTTGTCCCCACCGGGATTCGAACCCGGGCCACCTGGTTTCGCGGGCAGATGCGCTAACCGTTATTCCACAGTGTGAACCGTTTTCAATCTTACACTATCATAAAGAATGAAGGCTTACATGATCAGATATTATTGTATTCAATTTACAGAATAAAATACAGTATTATTAATAAGATGCCTTGCATTACAATACACAACGCTGCACAGAATCTTAATAGTGTGTGAATATTGTTTCATCAATGTTCATTCTTTGTTATCGTGCAAATAGTAAAAATAGCATATTATTCTGTGTATTTAATTTAAATTGTAAATATTAGTGTAATAATTATTGTTGAAGTGACCCATGCTTTGTTCTGCAAGCACTTTACGAAGAGAGAGTCACGTCAGTCAAGTACGTTGCTTGGTAGGTGCACGTACGTCATCAACTTAAAAACTTCAATAATACTTAATCTAGTAGCCTCATGGGACAAAGTACGGTCCCTACTAGACTTCGTTAACCGTTGAACTCGGTCGAGTGTCGTCGAGTGAGAACGATCGGTTGATACGCTATAATACACTAGGTCATAAACTTAATGAAGGCGACATGATAAGACATTATTTTCAATTTACAGAAAAAATAAGGCTTATTATTAAATGACAAACGTTTAATGGAACATCAATGGAACGTACCAAAACAGGAACATAAGTTCTTATAAAATAGTAGTATGTTTCGATATACAGTTATTATTGCTAATTTAATTATTCAATATTTGATTTACCACAATAATATGATAATGCATACATTGTTCCGCCTATTATGCGACAATGTAGAAACGTTTTACAAAATATTGATATAGCAGTAGATTAATAACAGTATTAGTTATTTAATTATTATTATTTTAAAAATTGATACAGTTCTTGAATTATTGTGATTGTGTTCTCCGTTTATGCTTTGTTCTGTAAAAACAAAATCACTTGTGGGGGAAAAAACATTTCACAACATTTATATTACATTTTGCAGGTTTTGTAGATGCATGGAGACGTCATTAAACACTTAAAAGTTTTTAAATGATAAACATCCTATGATGTAGCCAGTTCATGGGAAAAAGAACGACCCTCTAATCGGCTTAAGCGTTCGAGGATTTATCGCTTGATAATAATTTTACCCATCAATATTCGCAATCATTAGCTCACCAGAAAACTTGGTGCTCGAGCGAAAACGTCTTATATGTTATTCTAAAAGGTTACCTGATAATAATCTCTTGTCAAGTCAATATGCCAATCAAGCTCACCAGAAAAGCTATGCGAACGCTTTTTAAAGCGACTTTAAACTGTGAAACAACAATAATCCAATTCATTACGAGCTAAAATAAAACATTGCTAGTATTAAAATTCTTTCTTTCTTTTTATGTTCAACTTGCTACAGACTTAAAAACCAATGCGCCATAGAGCAGGGTATATAGCTATGGACTAATACTTGACACATTGTCGGCCACACCGGGAATCGAGCCACGGACCGTTTAGTTGGGAAGCGAAGCTATCCACATAGCAACAATGGCGAACTAAAATTGAAATGTCTTTATAATTTAAATTGTGAAATATATAATATTTTCACAAATGATGTAGCTTGTTTTATAATAATACTTTTTAAATTACTCTGTTTCCCCATTCTGTTTCAAATCATACCTTGCGAGTAACACAGTTTTTAATTACACGACTTACTGGGTAGCGTTGAGCGTGTGTAAACTTGTTTGTCCAAGTTGAATAAGCTACACGTCTCACCATAAGTTGGGGGGAGGGGAAGGACTGAGGCGCAACCTTCGTGATGTAGAGGCATCATGTAGAACTGGCGGGAACGAAATCGGCGTATTCGCTAGATCAGTGTTCAGTTGCAGTTCGTTATTGTTGCATTGTTTCTGTTTGTGAATAATTGTGTTGTATTTACAGCAAATAAAAATGTCTAAAATTTGTTGTGTACCAGGGTGAAAATCGTATTACTATAAAGTGAATAAGTGCCAGTGTTTTAGTTTCCTTCTGATAAAGAAAAAGAAAGCTTTCGATAAGAAAATCCAGAGGGAAATTTGAATGTCATTGAGAACACAGGAGTTTGCATCAGACATTTTCCTGAAAATATTCAGTATATTTTACACGTGAAATCAAGGCAACTAAGGCAGATGGTGAGTGATAATATTTGTTATGTCGTAATCTTATTGTAATTATTCCTACGTCTTTCGTTATTTTAGACTTATGAAATTTAAAAAATCTGGGTATTTGCCGTAGGGATTATTGTCAGATATTAGTAAATGTAAGCCTAACCTAACTTTTTAAGTACAGTATTGGTATCGTATGTTAATGAGACAAATATGCAGATCCAATCAGAAACATGGAACAGGAAAATAAAAAAATATTTTGTATTTGGTTGCAAAATTGGGATCATGTCATAATAATGGACCTCTCAAATCCTGTGGAAAACTCAGTAGAGGAAAAATGTCAGCTTACGTAAAGATTAATTTTTTGGTCCTACAGAATTATGTGTTATGTTTATTAACCAATTGTAATATTACCTGAGACCTTAATTAAGTTATGTGAATATCTGCTAAATGATTTGGAATTTATTTACATAAGTTATAGTAATTTCAGGCAGATGACTTGGAGTAGACGTTTGGAAAATACTATATAAGAATGAGAGGACGTAACTATGTCTCATTTTGAGATTATAGAATCTGAAAGAAAATTAATAATTCTTGCTATCATTTTAGTGTACCGGTAATATATTTATTTATCACTTTACTAACTCCAACTCTCAGCTGTAGATATCTATCTAAATATGTGGGAACACTGTATGCTTTTATCTTCAGTGTGACTGAATGTTACCTCCACGGGAAAAATAAACCCATTTCAGATACCTAATAGCTTAAAAATTTCATTAAACAATGCTGTATTTGCTCTCTTATTTAATTTTTGGGTATTATTTTGTAAATACACACTGTAGGCCTATAATGTTATTTTGGTTAGATACGTATTATTTCTAAAAAAAATCATTATTAAATACAGTGTTACATTTCTTCCCATTTTTCAAATTAATTTTATAATATATGCCAGCAATGTTATTTTTAGTAGTGTAATAGTTCAATGAAAATTGTTATTATATGTACCGGTAACTTAAATGAATGCAATTTCAGATTTATTTGCATAAAAGTGGTGTGTTTTAACTATACTTCAGTGTATAGAAATTAATATCATTCACAGTTTTGTAAAGGAAAGGCGGATAAATAAAGAACAAAATCACTAAGCGTATTACACAAATAACCTTCCTCTCAGAAACATTCCGCCCAACCTTCTCTGTGACCGTCATCTATATCATGAAAACAGAAAGGTAATAATGTGACTGAAGGCACATTTGTCTTATAATTCTGCAAGGCCAGTCTAAACGACGGAAAATTACTCACTATGGCGTAATTTTGTAATTCCATAACTTTTTGATTATTTACAAGTACATAAATAGGCTACATTTGATGGTTTTAAGAATCTTGTTGTAACTATAATGATTAAGAAGTAGCAAACGGGACTCCTGCTCCGTGGCTATGCTCTGACTTTTTGAATCTTTCTGTTTTTCCCCCTCCCGTAAGGCAAATGTCAGGCAACACCATGACGAATGAATGGACTCATCTCGTCAAAATATAAGTTTGTTACCATATATGAGTCGTGAATTTTCCATACATTTTTCAGGAGGCATAAAAAACCGATTATCTTCAAAAGTGTTTGGTGTTCTGAAGTGATTATATTTTCTGTTAAAGCATAATAATAAGTTCCAGTGTTTGACGTACATGAACATCAATTTTTCTCTTTAATATGGGCCTATTGTTGCAAAAATTCTGAATTAACTGGACATGTAGGATAGGTAATTCACGAATAGTAACAATAATTTTATTTTTTAAAAAAGTTTTTAGGTAAAGAAGACGGGAAGGTCCATTTTTATCTTATAAAGAATTTTAAATGTATATCGAAGCCAAGAAAGTGAAAAAGTACACAATCATACAAAAATGCAAAATTACAGAATATCAAATGTATTTAATCCTTCAAATTTCTTTAATCCTATAAAAAAACAAAGGAAAGCGAAGATTTCATAATTTCTAAAAAAAAAAAAAAAAAATCCAGATACCTTAGATTTGTGGTGTTCCTGAAATTTCCTGCAGTTCACAGTAACTTATAGTCGCTGTGAAATGTACACTGAGTACTGGACGTGTGGGATTTCTGAATCACTAGGAAGGCCTATGTATGAATATTACGACCGTATGAAAAACTGAATTGGAGAAAAAATGTGACTTAGGGGATTCAAGGTGCATCACCGCTATACAGACATAGGGCTTACATTTTATAAAGTGTTCATAACTCGCTTCAAATCTTACGTTACTTTCTGATTCCTTCTTATATAGGCCTACATATTTCTCTTCGCATATGTAGCTATTTTCGTGTTTTATATTGTTATTCTATCGAAATTGATATAGCTATCTTACAGTTGTTGAAGAAGACGTTATTTTCTTGTACACCCCTATCCGTTATGCCAACTCAGAAGGGAATTCTGTTAACGAAGCAACCAATCAGAAGCCGTGTCTCGTTGCTGTCCCATCCAGCCGGTACCACTTCCAACTTTTTACTTCGTCTGCTTGGTTTGGAGTTGAAAACTTTGCAATTATGGTGAAAAAGAAGACGAGGAAGTCCCTCTGAATTAATCATCAGCTTTACATCAACTGCTCCACTTCTCTTAATTTGAAATCAGTGGGAAAATGACTAAATTAAAATGCCATATTTTGTTCACCTCCAGGAATTATTTATCTCAGATGATATCATTAAATTAAATCAGGGACTTTCTTGGGTACTTTCGCTTTTACTACATTTAATTTCTTATACTTTTTCCTTCGTCTCTTCTGTAGATTTCTTAAACGCACCCTTAACAGATCGTGGAAACAAATGAATATAAATTCTATTTAACTTTTCCAACACAGGCCTATAAGTAAGTTACATGAACATTACCTCTTCGTAATTTATTTATACAGGATGGACATGAAATCTGTATACACCTCGTTCTCTTGCTCTTTACCTCATGTTTCTTCTCATCTACGTATTTCGTTTTGCTCTCTTTCCATCTTCTTTTGTTCCGTTTCCCTTCATTTTCTTCTTTTTCCCATTTTCTGCTCATATCATTAACTTCCTTCTCCCCTTTCATTCCTCAAGTTATTTTCTTTCCTTTGCTCGCCTTTTCTGCCATATTTTATTTTACTACTTTCCTTTACGTCTTCACTTCATTTTTCTTTCTAATATCCTTCTATTAATTTTCCTTTTAATTTCCATATTAATGCTTTTCTTCTTACCTTCTTTTCATCACTTTATTTTTCTCTTTATACAGTAACTTCTCTCTCATCCGGATAGTAGGGTAGGTAATTATTATTGGCTACTCACAGTACAGTACGTGCCTTCTTCCTCTCCGCCATGTACTTTTTCCCTCCCCCTATTTGCAACCCCGTCGTGCTTTCAGTAAATCACAGGTTGTGTGTGGAAGAAGTTCACTATGCTTTCTAAGACATTTACTGATAAACGCTCGAAGTTTAGTTATTTTTTAAAAGGCAAATTGGATATTTTGAAGCGGCTGGATGAAGGGGAAACTATTTCTGGTATCCCAAGAAGTACAATTCATGACTGGAAGCGTAATCGGGCTGCATTGGAAGAATATTGTGCATCCAGGAGCTCTAATGACAAGCGCCGTACATTGAAGCAGCCTTATGTTTTCAAATACGATAAGGAACTGTTTCTATGGCTTCAAGAACAAAGAAGGAAAGGTTAGATAGATAGATAAGTACATTTATTGATGCATAATAAATTATACAAACTCATGTACACAAGATCCTTCGCACGAGCTCACACAGCCATTCGTGCTGTAACTATGCACAGTTTGAATCTTCAAAACGAAAATAATGCCTACTAATAATAAGATAGTGAAACAACAGTTTTCATTATTACTACCGTTATCATTGATTACCACTATTATAACTAATCTAACTTTATACCAAATTTCACAAAAATAATACAAATAAAATAAAAGGAGATATGAAAAACACACACGCACAGTGACATACACACACACACACACACACACACACACACACACACACACATATATATATATATATATATACAGTATAAACAATTCAATTTCTTGTTGAAGCTGCACCAAATAATCCAAATAATAAATATAAAGGTAATACAGTATATAAATAACAACATACACACGTAATAAAATACAAAAGACACAGTAAAAAAATCCCTAATTATATCATTCGCTCAATGTTAATATTACTCATTGCAACACTAATAAATATTTCCCTTATCCATCGGCTCCCTCCCCTTGGCCAATTCCACCTCAACTGTCGAACTTTTGCCATAAATTTTCCCACACTGTCACAGGATTTAACGTTATTTAATACAGCGTATGTCGCCAAGTGCCCCCTGCTAGATGTAATGAAGGACTCTGGCAGGAATCGTTTCCTCAGAGCTTCTGTGGCTTCACACTCCGACAAAATGTGGTGTGATGTCTCGCCTCTACCGCAAAGAGGACATATTCTCGCCCCCTCTTCGTTGACGATTTTAAGTGCCCTCCAGGCTCCTAGACGAAACCAGATTAAACCCAGTCTACCATCTTTGCTACCTCCATAGAGATATAGTTCGGCGCCCCAATTTGTTTTGATCATCGATTGGATCTCCAGAGCAACCTTATCCCTACATTCCCCTTCTGTTATTTGCCTATCTATATCCTTCAGGCGTTTCTTGACTTTCCGCCAGACATTTCGCTTGTTCCTGCAATCTTCCGCGATTATAAATCCCATGCCTATTTCCTCCAACCCTCTGCGTAATCTACCTGCCCAGGTTACTTGGTCTCTCCTCTCGAGTTGCTCCCTATAACAGACCGCTCTAATAAGAGACTGATCTCCATGCACAATCCTCAAGTAGTACTTTAAAACTTTTATCTTGCATTCTATTGAGTCTCTATGGCGTCCGAATTCTCTTTGGATTCCGCTGTTAGCCGTTCCCCTCCCCACTCCCGCTATCCGTTTTAAAAAGTCGCTTTGTACCTGGTTAAGCTTTTCCGTTCTTCCCCAACCCCAAATTTCTGCCCCATGGTACTCCAATATCTGGCCCGATTCTGAAAGAGAAAGCGCTTGATATATTCTTAAGAAACATGGAGGCGATAATTTCTCTGCTAGTGATGGGTGGTTGTCAATATGGAGGGAAAAGTATGGTGTTCGTCCGCTTTCAATTTGTGGAGAGAGGATGTCAGCTGATACCGTTGCAGCTGAAGAATATGAAACTACATTCCGAGATTTGGTGAATAAACTATAATTATCTCTCCAGCAGATATACAATTGTGACGAAACCGGTTTAAATATCAAATGTTTACCGAAAAGACCTTTAGAATCTACATCATACAAAACTGCGCCTGGTTTCAAAATCCAAAAAGAACGTGTGACTGTATTAGCTTCCTAAAATGCATCAGGAACAAATAAGCTTCCCTTGATGTTAATTGGAATAAATTAAAAAATATACTGATTGTAACTATTGTAATCCGTAATTTAATTACTGTATTATTCAAATGTTCACAAATATTTTCTTATCATATTTACTCATATCAATTATGCAGATGATGGAGGGATAGTTAACTAATTTCCGTACCGTCTTGCAGTAAGGCGTGGCCTATGAAATCACGTGCATGCCGAACGACGAAGCGGACGGACGACATAGCAACGGATCACAGAGAATTTACTGTACTTCCTTGTTCTTCTTCAAGTACTTCCATTCTTTTACCTCCTTTTTCTCATATTTCTTGCTTTTCCCCATCTTTTTCTCATCCTTTTCTTTGTCATTTTATCTTCCTTCCCTCACGTCGTCACGCAATAGAAGGAAACTGAGGAAAGAAAAAATGAGTAATAGTTAGGGAAAGAGAAATTGAAAGGAAACGTAACGAGAAGAAGATAATAACCTAAGATGTTGATAAAGCGTCGTAAAATAACATACTAAAAAAATAAAATAAACGTGCTTATGATGACAAATTAAATTCTGAGACTCAAGTTTCATTTCTTCGGATATTGCGCGACACGCCAATTCGTGTCTTAAATTCTGCGTCATGTCCGCTTCTGTTGAATAGAATTTCACCACAGTCTAGTATAATATGTAGTCGCGAAGCTCAATACGTAGTAAATATGCAAACATTAGATAGTTGCTCACCACTAGGATCGCTAATATCGCCTCATTACAGGCAAAGTAAAATAGTACCGTCACAGTCTATTGTTTCTAGCACCCTCAAAACTCAAGCTTCGTGACTGTATATAGTAGACTGTGATTTCACTGTGAGTTCTGGGTTTCAAATTGCAATTTCCGTCATGATAGGCGTCACATGACGTTGTATCAGGGAGTATCTGTGAAGCAGTGTGTGACGTAAGGCAAAACATTATGCATTCTCTTGTTCGTCTTTGCACAAGCTGCCAGGAATCGATATTTGATTGCCTGCCACACAAAAGTATGTTAACTAACTGGGCGAGCGACCACAGAAGACAAAGCTGACCGCACATCCCCTGTAATTACAATGCCGTGTTTGAATAGCTGTAGCTACTTGGTAATTTCATACCGGACCAGAAAAAGGAGCAATGAAATTACTGTTTTCATTAAAATTCAAGAGATCTCTTTATTGCTTCAGCTTGTTTGTAAATCGGAGTGGCTACTCTGATGTTACCGTGTGGGCTACCTTACTGTTTCACGTGACAGCCACTGTCAAGTCTGTAACATTTTATTGGAGAGAATTCAAGTTACAGTCATCTGTGGTAACTTTGTATCACTTCTACCATACTTTTAAACTTACGTAAAATAGTGTCTATTGAAATTGATGCTGAAAAGTAAATCATTTAAGAAAACTATTTAGTTTATAGATTAATACATAATCAACATCAAAAATCATTATTACTATTTAATACGAGAAAAATTCGTACCTTTCACCGGGAATCGAACCCAGGACCTCTCAACTCTGCGCGCTGAGCGCTCTTTCCAACTGAGCTATGCCGAGACGCGATCCACGGCGCTGGCCGAACTACTCTCGTAAATAGTAGCCGTGTAGTATTAAATGAGGTGGGCGAGACCTCATACAAAATGAATATGTAATGTATTAACTGTTAGCAGTTGTCACGAACTGATGTTGAATATGGCCACAAAGTCATTTAAATATGCGCCCCCTGCATATATGACTTGTATCGTCTCAAATGCAGGTAGTAAGGCCGTAAAAGCATTACGATAGGAGTTCAGCCGGCGCCGTGGATCGTGTCCCGGCATAGCTCAGTTGGAAAGAGCGCTCAGCGCGCAGAGCTGAGAGGTCCTGGGTTCAATTCCCGGTGCCGGTACGAATTTTTCTCGTATTAAATAGTAATAATACATATTGGCTACTTCATAGTAGCCGTGTAGTATTCAATGAGGTGGGCGAGACCTCATACAAAATGAAATGTGATTATCAAAAATCATATTGTAACTTTTTTTATTCTGTTGTAACCACCACACACCCGTCAACAATGCACTTTTTTTTTCTTAATAATTCACCCTACATCGATGGGTATTCCACTCAACACAGCAACACAAAAGTCGTTATTGGACTCCACACGACGACAATGACAATGCACGACGTGTATTATTGAGAAGAACAACAATGTACTCCTATTTATTTATTTCATTCCAAAGACTGTACAACGCAGCATAAGAAAATGTCATGAGCAGGGAACGGATTTATATGGACTAAAAATATATGAAATATGTAAATATATATGTAGTTATTTTTACCAAAATATGGAATTAAATATGGATTTTTACCAAAATATGGAATTAAATATGGACTTAAAATTATAAAAAAATGACTATGTACGTTAAATATTGGTACATTTTAATCAAACTAAACAAAAAATATAATGGACGTACCTTATCTTCCAATGTAGTTTCAACAAAACACAATTTTTATTGTCTGTTACCATAACAATAGGTTACAAACATTTCTTTCAAGTGCTGAAAAGTGAATCTTCTTCTATTGTCTCTGAGGATAGATTTATACTGACTAAAAGAGCGTTCGACGTCACAAGAAGTAACTGGTACATAATTCAATTTCACAATGTCTGCTGGGGATAAGTCCAAGTTAATCTTCACTGTTGATTCACCACTCATCACAGCAACAACCTTTTGTAGTTCTTCATATCCAGGGTTTTTGAAAGTACAGTGTCCACCTTAGCTCTTACTGCATCTGCAACTTTACCTCTACCACGATTCAGTTGTTCCACAGTACTATTTATAATTTCAAAACTTTCAGATAGTGAAAGGTGCCTATTTTGGAGACTTTTGAGCGTTTTTATGATGCATGAAAATGTATGCTGAATGTGAGCTAAGTCATTCTTCACACTTATGTCACAGGTAACTGTTTTCGCAGTATCAATTGAGACTGCATCTTCAGAGTCCAATGCAAGGAGAACATTGTTAATAGAGTCTATATGTTCGGCATAATATTCAACTGCTTCTAGCCATGTACCCCATCTAGTTAAAATTGGCTTGGGTGGCAATGGAATTTCAGGGTACATTTCTTTCAACACGTTAACTCTACTGGGAGCTTTGAGAAATACTTTTTTCACTGATGAAATCAACAAATCTACTTTAGGGAAATTGTCTCTGACCACTTCTGCCACACGATGAAATGCATGCGCCACACAAGTAAAATGAGTCAATTTAGGATATACAACAGATAATGCTTGTCCAGCTTTGACCATATAAGGGGCAGCATCGCTAATAAAGAATAACACATTATCGTACATAATAACAGGATACCCATAGCTTCGTTGAACAGTTTAACTATAGTTTTGTTATTGCACTTTTCTAGAACATCACAATGTAAAAGAATTCGTTCAGAATATTGTTCACTTAACAAACCGATAACTACATTACCAACAAGTCTACCTTCTTTGTCGGGAGTCTCATCAATGGAAACCCAAATTGAACTATCTTTAATCTCATCTCTTATCTTCTGTATTGTCTCATCGTAGATGGATGGAGCATACGTCTTCCTAAGTGTTGACTCATCCGGGATTGTATGTTGAGTATATTTTTCAAGGAATTCCCTGAAGACCTTATTCTTTAGTTTGTAGAGAGGAATATCAGCAGAGATGAGAGAACGGCACAGGTCGATGTTAAACTCAGATCTTACATTCGATGTTGTTGGTTGTGTTAAAAACAATTGTCTCTGCTTGGAATTTAGTTGTTTGTTGGCCTGATGTTTACTAGTTGTAATGTGTTGTTGCACCAGGAACTTTTGTGTAGATGATACTGCACACTGACACAAATTACAAAATAATATTTTATTGTCAGTTGATAAACCATCTTCTTTAAATTCTGAAATGTAACTTGTTAGTTTTGATTTTAAATTGACTGAATGACGTACTTTTGGCATATTTACCGTCTTTATAGTATGATTTACAAAACTGAACCTATGTGTACTCTGACTGGCATTTAACTGTTGAGCTGCACAACTGAAGTCTGTTAAAAATTTTAAATTAAATTAATACAGTTTTGTAACTTACTTTCCCATTGTTGATAGGACTGCTAATTTTCAAATAACTCTGATGTTAAAGGGATTACTGAACATGTGTTTAAATCTCTATTGTTGAAATGTATTTTTAAAAGTTAATGGAATTTTGTTTTGTTTTATTGTTAAACCTAATATAATATGGACTGTTTTATATGAAATATGGAAAATATATGGAAATTAACGAAAATATGTACTAAACTCTAAAATATGGAAAAATATGGAAAATAAAAGTAGGATTTTTCAACCCTACACATTGTGAAACATAAAGATAATGCAAAATATAAATTATATTAGCTTTATAAGTAAATATGTATTTACATATAAATCCTTTCCTGGTCATGAGCAATATGTTCATAAATTACATACAAGGAAATAATCACATTATATAATATCATGTGGACAATTCTCCTTAAAGGTTATGCAGTATAGAGTTAAAATACTCACCAATATTATATAGTGACAAGTCCTATTAATTTATTTTTAATTTCTTTCTTAAAAAGCCTCAAGCTTAAATGTCTAATATTGCCGGGTAAAACATTATATAACTTTTTACAAATCTCTACAAAGCTGCTATTAGTAGTAGTGTAATTACATTGTCCTTTTCTTATATCATTTTTATGCCTTGTAGAATAGCTATGCACTGAGCTATTTGTAGTGAAATTATTAATATTTGTTTGTACATACATTAAACAACTTAAAATATACAAAGAAGGTACAGTTAAAATTTCAAGTCTCCGAAATAAAGGTTTACAATGTGTACGGTTATCAACATTACAAATTATTCTTACTGCCCTCTTTTGTAGTTTCAATAACTTTCAATTAATGTTCACAATGCACTATGTGCAGAACAAAACTGTCAGATCTCAGTTGACAATTCGCTTGCTTTGGCTAGTTCTTCTAGCTCATTGTTCAAGTTCATTGCACGTCGAACTCCGGTTTTCCGGATTGTGTCGCAATCGCCTGGTGGACGCTGCCACAGTTATGGACTCACTCACTCATTCCTCCGGTCTTCCGGATGCGTTCCACTGCACGTCGAACCCGGTCTTCGGTCTTCCAGATGCTCTCGAAGGCTGGTATTAACATTTACAATAATAAAATTGTAACGGTAGGATACAATTATATACTTATAATACAAAGTTGAAAATCGTTCATAAACCAGCTGCTATAAACATAATGCAATATTTAACCACCTGGAGCCTTAAATGTTCTTCAGTGACCGAACATAATACAGTAGTAGAAAGCAAAGCATAGAGATCGTACGTTATGGGCATGGCCTCAGTTCAAACACAGTCTAGTATATACAGTCACGAAGCTTGAGTTGTGAGGGTGCTAGGAACAATTGACTGTGCCGGTACTATTTCGCATTGTCTGTAATGAGGCGATATTAGCGATCCTAGTGGTTAGCAACTATCTATGGATGCATAATTACTACGTATTGAGCTTCGTGACTGTATATACTAGACTGTGGTTCAAAGATATCACACTTAGGAAGTGGGAAATTAAATCTTCTAGTAAAATTGGAAACTGATACAAAAGTTACACTAACAGGTACAAAATTATCTCAAATGACTGTGCCGACCTTTATAGTTGTAGCGGTTAAGATATGGAGCCTTTGGCAATGTGGAAAGACTGCGGTCGTATGTTCGAATCCTGTCTCGGAGACATATTTGTTAATGTAATTAATGACCCGTGTTATCTCAGGTGCATGTCCGGTGTCATGCTGAAATTATACCACGGGAGTCCCTTGCAGCTGTTTGTATGTCTGATGTTAGCTTAAAAAATAGCTTTACACTTTACGGCTGTAAGAGGTTTGAGTAAAAAAGATTATTTTACATCAGTAGGCCTATATTTTTGGTTTATTTTATGACTCTTTATCAACTGATATGGTTATCTAGCCAGCAAAATGAGTCCAAGCTCCATGTATACATTGTTCTAAAACAGGCGTGGCGAAAATGTGATCGTGCGCCGAGCCACTGTGTAACCTGCAACATGCATAGCACCTATGGAGGGAGGCGGAAACCCAAAGGGGAAGTGAAACAACTGTCTGACTTATTAACGGATTTTCATTTTCCTTACGTCAAGCACTTAAATATAATTTTATATAGTATAAGCTTACAAACTAATGTTTAGTACGTGAAACGAAGAAAAGAATGAATAAGAAAACATAGGACACATTATCACAACCTAAAATTAACTGTCTTCAGAATGTTTCTGCGACAGATTTTCAAAATCAGGAATTATGTCACTTACTGCCAGTCGTAGTTGATCACGAAGGTATTTGTCTGTCAGTCGTGATCTAAATTTGGTTTTTACTATTTTCATTGTTAAAAATAATTTTTCACAAACGTAATTTGTAGTGAACATGGCTTCAAAAGAGAAAGAGAAACGAAGCTTCGGATATTTATTTTTTGGCAAAGATTTGAAAAGTTCAACATTTGTCAAGTCCTTACATCTAGCTTTCATTTAACATCATATTGTAAATATGTGAGTTTAAATTGAAGATCTAACCGCATTATTCGTACATCTGCTGAAAAAGGATCGACGTACAGAGATAATAATAATAATAATAATAATAATAATAATAATAATAATAATAATAATAATAATAATAGTAATAATAATAACACTTAACCTTTCAATGTTTCATAAGTGGCATGTAGTATAATGCCGTTTTGTTATACAACCGTTTTCCTCGTAATACTTGTGAACAAATCATACAGTTAATATTCTCATCATATTGGCAGCAAAAAAATGCGTCCTCCCATCCTACTTGAAACTTTTGTTTTTGTACAAGTACATGTATTCGAGAGAGACATTGCGACGATACGCCACTCGCAGATCAGAGACAAATACAAATGGAACGGAGTTTGACTCCAGTGAGTGAGAGGGTGGGGGTTGTGGGAGCTAGAAAGCAAGAGAAACCATTGCGAGCCACAATGTCCTCGTGAGTCAGATATTCGCCACTGCTGTTCTAAAACTTTGACATATTGTTTTTCCAAAACTTAGTTTTTCAACTTAAGCTATTATTACACCCAGCGCCTCAATTATGAATAAGTTTGCATTGTTCAACTACACAATGATCCCTAAATTGATTTTCAGTTGTAACTATAATAGAACATTGTTCTCTTTATAAGTTCGTTATATTATAAAGTTGAGCACGAATAACCGGTCCATCTCATCTTGCCAGACATTTACACTCACCTGGTCTGAAACCATTCTTTCTCCTATACTGGATCTATATTTCCTCTTGTACTCAGTCATTTCATTGCTTCATTTTCACTTTCATTATGTCGCATTAATTAATACAGGCGAACGAGTCCGCACCTGTGGAGTAACGGTTAGCGCGTCTAGCCGCGAAACCAGGTGGCCCGGGTTCGATTCCCGGTCGGGGCAAGTTACGTGGTTGAGGCTTTTTTCCGGGGTTAACCCAATATGAGCAAATGCTGGGTAACTTTCGGTGCTGGACCCCGGACTCATTTCTCCGGCATTATCACCTTCATATCATTCAGACGCTAAATAACCTTAGATGTTGATAAAGCGTCGTAAAATAACCAACTAAAAAAAAAAGTGAACGTTTAATCTCAGACTAAGCGAGATAAGGCGGGCCGGTTATTCTTGCCCAGCTCTGTACTTTCCCATTACACAGATTATAAGATGAAGCAGAGGATTAGAAACAATTAGAGCCAAAATCGTGTTGAATGGAAGCAAATACACTAGCAAAGAAACAGGATTAAAATTTTATAAAGTTATGGCAGTTCCTGTGTTGCTGTACATCTCTGAATTCTGGACTCTTACTAAATCCGAAGAAAAAAGAATCGAGGTGATAGAAATCAGATTTTTGAGGTGTATAGCAGGCTATACTCTCTTAGACAAGAAACGCAATGAAGACATCGGACTAGAACTGAATATATTCAATTTAATTGAAAAACTCATAGAATATAGGAATAAATGGAAACAACACGTTGAAAGAATGACTCAAGACCGTATTCCTTAATTAATATTCGATTACAGACCAACTGGTAAACGAAATATAGGTAGACCCAGGAAAAGATGGCTTCAACAATTTTAAAATTTATATACTTCATGAGACCGGAACGAGCCAAACAAGGCTTAAACCATGTGGCTGATGATAAGAGGAAACATTGTGATCCTGTAAAAAGTCGACATAAAAAGTTTCGCAGGGCTCACATTTTCAGCACCACTGGTACCGAAATATTGTGGAAGGGGTGAACTGTATCACATTTAGGGGAAAGTAGGAAAATTTGGCAATATGGGAAATTTGGCAATATTATTGTATTTCTTATATTGCCAAATTTCCTCCACAGTTTTAAGAAGTTCAATGACACGATCATAGAGTGAAACATCTGAGAGTACTTTTAGTTTTCGTTTAATTCGAATCCGCGCATTATAGTGGCAGATATTGTTACTAATAGAAAAAAGTGTTGAATACTTCCTTTTGACGTGGTGGTTGTGTGGACTGTGTATTCAAAGACGGAAGAAAAGTGTTGTTCATTACCTACGTTTGTTTGTGCATTACATATCAAAAGCTGAGATTCCATATTATAAGATAAACCATTTATATAATTAATATTTTCTGTCAATAACTCATCAGGCCTTAGCTCGTTTTATGTTCTTCTTAGCAAAAAAATGTCTTCTATAGGGTAGTGTGAATTAGCCATTTTCCTTTATAGTGATATATTGCTGCTTTCTTTGAACAAGAATGTATACTCGATGGTAAAATTTAAGAGTAGGAACGTATGAGGGATTTTTACAGTCTTCAATGCAACACTGTGTGTGGTGTGTTGCAGATATGCCAATGGAACGAGGACATAATTCTGAAAAATATTCCAAAGATGATTTGGGGGCTGCGGTAGGGAGTGTTTTGAAAGTTAGATGGTCGAATTATAGGGCTTCTAAGAAGTACAATGTGCCCTTTAACAACTTAAAGAGGTTTCTGTATGCATCCTCAGGACCCGATGACGTTGTCTTTCCCAAGAAAGGAAGACCCCTAGCTCTAATCGTTGAGGAAGAGCAAAAACTGGTGACACATGTAATCAAAATGCAAGAACTTGGGTTTGGGCTATCGACAAAAGAAATTAGAAGACAAGTCTTCAATATAATTAATAAGAGCGGTCGGAAAATTACATTCAATTTTTTTTTCTTGCTTTTGTTTTCTGTTTATGGTATTTAGTGATTTCTTGTCCCAGTAAATTAAGTCTTATAAACCTTGTACCACTGTTTTATTTTGAAAAAAAAAAAAAAAAACATATTTTTAATCGTATTGCCAAATTACCTCTGTACTATTGCCAAATTATCCTGATGAAGTACCAAATCTGGAAACATGTAACTTGTTATTTATTGGTGTGTTATGTGTACAGTAATTTAGATTTGTAGAATTTTCTTTCAGAGGTTTATTGGGATTTAATGTTTAAACACATTCCATAATAGAGGAATATTTAATTTCAGAATATGTAACAACAAACTGTTTCAAAATACAAAGTATTGCCAAATTAGAAGTCTCTCCCCTACCTCCCCTCCGTTATACCCATGCCTGATCTAAGCGTTAAAAGAGTGTATTCAGGAATGATGAAAAACAAAGTTCAAAAGTTAAAGAGAATTCTGGCTAGCAGCATCGAAATAATGGCGTTACAGGATACCAGTAGAATTCTATCTCTCTCTCTCTGTCTTCGTGTGAGAAAACAATCTCGGCGGTCGACGGATGGATGGGAAGACCAGCAAGTGCTCAGTTCAATGCTCGGGATTCTGGGGTGTATCTATTGCAGATAGCTTGTTCGATCATCTTTCGTTGTAGCACTCACGCGTCAGATACTATATAGCTAGTCCTTGCCCTTTTACTAAGTTCAGTTACATCTATAAGGGGCTTCATGAAGCCGTTATATGCCTGCCTTCTGTTATTCTCTGTTCTTGCATATCATATCTTGTTATTGTATTTCTCTTCCAATAACAATTTTTATATTGTAATAATAGCATAATGTAGCAATAATAATACAACACTAATAATAATAATAATAATAATAATAATAATAAATAATAATAATAATAATAATTTCAATAATTATAGTAATAATGATTTCAATAGGAATATCACTTTTGTTGACGTCGTACAAAATTTTGTCCAATATTCTTTTGAGAAGATTAACTCCGTACTTAGAAGAAATTATTGGGGATCATCAGTGTGGTTTTAGGCGTAATAGATCGACTATTGATCAGATTTCTTGTATTCGACAAATAATAGAGAAAAAATGGGAGTATAAGGGTACAGTACATCAGTTATTCATAGATTACAAAAAGGCATATGACTCGGTTAAGAGGGAAGTATTATATGATATTCTTATTGAATTTGGTATTCCCAAGAAACTAGTTCGATTAATTAAAAAGTGTCTCAGTGAAACATACAGCAGAGTCCGTATAGGTCAGTTTCTATCTGATGCTTTTCCAATTCACTGCGGGGTAAAGCAGGGAGATGCACTATCACCTTTACTTTTTAACTTCGCTCTAGAATATGCCATTAGGAAAGTTCAGGATAACAGGCAGGGTTTGGAATTGAACGGGTTACATCAGCTTCTTGTCTATGCAGATGACGTGAATATGTTAGGAGAAAATCCACAAACAATTAGGGAAAACGCGGAAATTCTTGTTGAAGCAAGTAGAGCGATAGGGTTGGAAGTAAATCCCGAAAAGACTAAGTATATGATTATGTCTCGTGACCAGAATATTGTACGAAATGGAAATATAAAAATTGGAGATTTATTCTTGGAAGAGGTGGAAAAATTCAAATATCTTGGAGCAACAGTAACAAGTATAAATGACACTCGGGAGGAAATTAAACGCAGAATAAATATGGGAAATGCCTGTTATTATTCGGTTGAGAAGCTTTTGTCATCTAGTCTTCTGTCAAAAAGTCAGAAAGTTAGAATTTATAAAACAGTTATATTACCGGTTGTTCTGTATGGTTGTGAAACTTGGACTCTCACTTTGAGAGAGGAACAGATATTAAGGGTGTTTGAGAATAAGTTTCTTAGGAAAATATTTGGGGCTAAGAGGGATGAAGTTACAGGAGAATGGAGAAAGTTACACAACGCAGAGCTGCACGCATTGTATACTTCACCTGATATAATTAGGAACATAAAATCCAGACGTTTGAGATGGGCAGGACATGTAGCACGTATGGGCGAATCCAGAAATGCATATAGAGTGTTAGTTGGGAGGCCGAAGGGAAAAAGACCTTTGGGGATGCCGAGACGTAGATGGGAAGATAATATTAAAATGGATTTGAGGAGATGGGAATATGATGATAGAGACTGGATTAATCTTGCTCATGATAGGGACCAATGGCGGGCTTATGTGAGGGCGGCAATGAATCTCTGGGTTCCTTAAAAGCGAGTAAGTAAGTAAGTAATAATACAGAATATTAGGTACAGGAGTTCAAATTCCATCTCCCAACAATCTATCAACTATAATATTTAACTATAATAAATTTTATGTTTAGCCTATTCATAATATAACATTGAGTGTAACTTTAATAAATTACATGGTGTTAATTCATATTAATATATACTTACTTCCTTACTTATGAGCGGAATTACGATGTAACATTTTTGGTCCTCCTTCAGAGTGTAACATAGGCCGTTATTCGGCCCAACGTTTCCTCAAACAAACACTTTAATATTATTGATATCCTGGTTAGTGTGTAATGTCAGAAAGCCGCTGAATGGTCTTGTGGCTCTAGCTACACTAACCGCTCTCCACCTTACACATCTTGATTTGATGCATGGTCGATAGACCGCAGAGTTGGTCTCCCAGCTTCATAGTGGTCAGTAGACCGCGAAGTTGGTCTTTGCGGCTATAGCATAAACATGCAAACATCCTACACTTGTCGGAATGCTATAAAACACTACAGGGTGCGAGATAGCGGTAGGTCGAACCGAAACAATCTGAGGCTATTCGTTCAGTGCCTAGCTAAACAGTGCAATGTAAACAGCACGTCCTACTATTGGGCTATATACAGTAGCGTGCAAATTAATCCGAACAACGTAATTACTTATGCAAAAACACTCAAACGGGATAAAAAAAAAGGATCTAAGTCATACCTCAGTAATCTATGTGGCCTCCCTTGTTCCTAATAACAGCTCTGAGAGATTTGGCATGTATTCCACTAATTTCCCACAAATATTCTTCATATCTTCATCGCGAAACCATACACCAATGAGGGCAGAAATCATCTTCTCCTTTTTAGAACAATCCATTTTTTGCATTCTTCTTTTGCAAATTGACCACAAATTCTCAATGGGGTTGATGTCGGGTGAGTTGCCTGGCCAGGGTAGTATCTGAATATTCTTCTTGTTGAAGAATTCTGTAGTTTTTCGAGACCTATGGCATGGTGTCAGGTCTTGTTCGAACACATCTGTGCCATCCGGAAATGATTTTTGCAGCTGGGGTACGATTCTGGTTTCTAATAAGTGAATATATTTATAAGAATTTATCATTCCCTTGATAGGTATTAATGCTCCAGGCCCTTCATTTACGTAAAACAACCCCAAAACATTACTTTAGGGGGTATTTGGGTGCTTGTTGGAGATGAGCTGCTGTTACTTTTTGGATTTTTCCATTCTTAAGAAACACGGTGGCAATTATGGACCATTGTTCGAAATGAGACTCAAATGGGAAAAAGTTTATATTCTTCCAGTCATTCACTGTCCAGTGTTGATGTAATTTTGCCCACATTAAGCTGGAATTTTTTGCACATAACAAGGGTTAGCAGTTGCTTCTTTAAAAATAGGCTTACGAGCCCTTCGTCCAGCTTCCAAAAGCCTACGCCGCACTATTTTGTGACATGAATATTCTGCCCACATGGTGTTTATTAATTCCGGGTTAAGTCGACAGCAGTTAGTATAGGATTTAATTTACTTTTCCTGACAATTAAACGATTATCTGCAGGTTAAGTCTTATTTTTCCGGAATAACAGTTTCGTTTTAGTGGGGTGTGATGGATCCAGTCTCCCTGTATCGTTTTATGTCGTTTCGAATTAACAGTAGCCAAACGATGTGACATTCTGCATTGCAATTTGCCTCTGTGTCTTAGAAGAATGCTCTGCTAATGTTATAATTTCAGACCGTTTTCGTGGAGTCGTATCCATTTGTGAAGACGACAGAATGTACACAGGATTGCAGTGTTAAGTCTTCAACACAACTGAAATGCTTATAAGTACAAAACGACAGGCAAAATGTCACATATTATAAAAAAATAATAACGACAGACCTTCAGCAATGGATCTAAGTCATAATAATCTATGTGGCCTCCCTTGTTCCTAATAACAGCTCTGAGACACGAAATCATCTTCTACTGATGTCAATTAAAGTTCTCGGGTTGAGCAGCTGTGAGGCCAACAATGACAGAAAATGTAAAAATATGAAGTGTTTGGATTAATTTACACGCTACTGTATTAGAATGGTTTCAATATTGCTCTAGCATTTACGACAATTTGTGAAGTGTAAATTATGTTAATTTATTTATAACCAATGACTTAAAAAACCTTTTCACTGTAAGTTTGCAGAGTAAATTAGACTTAGATTTAATAGCATGAATGAATTGAATTACTCCTCAGTTCCAAAATATGGTACAGTAACAAACGAACAAGTTTGATTATTGTGCATGCGCTCACGAAATGTTTCGCGGCGTCGTATTCTGTTCAGTAGCGAAGAGACCATCAGACAGTGCAGTTGTGAATGTTCGTAATCTTCTGTACTGCATCAAACTATAATATTTAAATAGTTCATTATGGACAGAAATCAAATGAACACATTCTGTGATGTTCCTCTTGCAGAAAATGTAACACCAACCCAGTCAATTTTGAATAGAACATCTAAGGCTCAACAGTCGTACAAAAACGGGTTGTAATATTTATTTATTTATTTATTTTTCTATTTATTATTTTGCTAATAATTGTAACATAAAATATAATATTGTAACTTTATTTCAACTCAACAATGGGATTTTATTCTTTACCATAATTTCTTTCATCTACAAGTCTTATTTTTCCTTAAACGCTTTTCAACAGTAGGATTTTCAGTCTCAACCAGTATTCGTTATAGCACTAGCCAAACTGATGGCAATGACAATTTGCCTTCTGACTATTACGAACAACAATGAATGTTTAATCTTAACTAATATTTACAAAGCGTATCCATTTTACAAATCAGAACTATCAGTTCTCAGTTCACAGTTCTTCTTATAGCTCAAAAGTCAGGCAAAGTTCACAGTATCTCGAACCACAGACCTTCAGCAATGGACAGCCCAGATGTAATTAAACTCAGGTCCCTCCAACTGCGGTCCACTGAACTCGAACACTTCAATTTGTGAAGTGGATGCTGACACATGAAGTGTTCGGATTGCAATATTGGACGCAACTGAGTCGAACTTATTTACACAAGACTGGCTTTTGCTCTGGTTTACTCACTGATTAGAATAATTTGAAACTGAAAACTGCCACTACTCAAGTTCGCTGGCGATTTTTTCTTTTATAACCACAGCGACGTAGCCTGGAAAGTTTCGAGTTCGCGATCTTTCCACTTCGACGAGACTTCTCGAAGAGTCGGGATGGGTCCGTCCCCTTTAATTTTAAATAGTTCAGCTGGACGAAATCAAATGAACACATTCCCTCGTCGCGTTGGCCCCAACCCTCTCTTTCTCCGCCGCGAACATCCTCAATGCTCAACGTGGAGCCTGCGTTGTCTATTTATTTATGCGGGATTTATTTATTTATTTTTCTATTTAATTTTCTAACGTCGCTAAAATATAATATATACAGAAAAATTTTAGCTCGCCCCTGAAAGAGTAGAACTCGTGCTCAGGGCGGATTCCTGAATTGAAATTAATAATTATACAATACAGTTTGTCTTATGTTTACTGTACAATTATAATATATAAATTTAAATTTACAATTTTTCATTTTTATAAAATCCATACATAACTTTTTAAATTTAATACTAGAACTATTAGAATTGACAAGATTAGGATATTTAAATATAATTTTGTTATATATTCTTGGGCCTAAATTACTACTATGATTAAATACTGTAACACTGTTCCATTTTGGTTCAAACAATCTTAAAGAATTCATACCTTTTGTTTCATAACTATGAGAATACAATTCAAAATTATTTAGATTTTTATGTATGAATTTTATTAATTTGTCTTACGTTAAGTACATTAAAGTCTAGAAACAAATTTTGAGATGGAAAATCAATAGGTTTATGAAGATAAATTTTAATTATTTTCTACTGTAATAAATAAAGTGGATTAAAATTGGATTGAAATGAGCTATCCCATCCTATAATTCCATACATAATTACCGATTGAAATAAAGTTAAATATATTGTACGTAATAAACTTATTGGCAAGTAATTCCTCAATGAAACAAAACAATATACTATTTTATGTAATTTATTACAAAGGTAATTAATGTGTTGGTTCCATTTCAAATGATTATCGAAAATTATGCCTAAATACTTAACTTCAGAGGACTCTTTAATAATCGGACATTTACACTGTATAAGACAACAATCAGAATTATGTAATTTAATACTTAATATAGATGTAGAAAGGTTTGTTACATTTTTCAGATAATGAGAATGGAATAATTATGGTTTTATTTTCGTTGATAGATAATTTATGTTAAACCAGATAATTTATGTCAAACCATATTGCACTTTTTATGTCAATTGACCTCTCTAAACACAATGTTTGTTTTTTACTTGATTAATTTGACATCACACAGAATGAAATGTACCTAATTTTTATAATTTTCTTATATTCATTTATCAAATGAATAAGTATCTAGAAGATGTATTAAAGTTAAAGCCTTTGGCGAGTCCTGGCCTCACTTCATTTCACCCCCTTTGATCTGATTACCTTGGTTGGGTTTTTTCCGAGGTTTTCCCCAACCATAAGGCAAATTCCAGGTAATCTTTTGGCGAATCCTCGGGCCTCACCTCATCTCACTACATCTCATGAAAATACTGTAAAAATTGTAGAAAAATGTAAGAAATTGTAGAAAATTGCAAAATTGTAAAGTATTGTAAAAATTGTAATTGTAATCTTGTAAAATTTTGACTTGTCCCACATCTTAAAGCTTCATTGCTAATGCAAGCTCTATGGAATATAATAAATGAAATGAAAAAAAAATAGAACTTTAAAAATGTATACCATATTTTGGAACAGAATTAATTACATCTTTCTATACCATATTGTAAATTTTATACTGAACAACACTGTAATTTTATTATCTCAACAATAACTCTTCACTTTCTACAATTGAATTCTACTCCCGTCAACAATGGGATTTGCTCTCCACACAGTAACACAGTATTCGTTAGTGCACTCCACAGACGACAATGACAATTTACTTGGACTATTATGAACAACAATGAACTGTTAATCTTAACTAATATTCACAAAGCACTATTTACAACACAGAACTGTCAGTTCTCAGTTCACAGCTCGTTTGTCTTGGCTAGTTCTTCTAGCTCAGTCACTCGCGTTCACAGAATCTCGAACCCCAGACCTTCAGAGACGATCCGCTGCACTTCGAACTCAGGTCCCCCAACTGCGGTCCACTGCACTCGAACTCCGGGCTTCAGGCTCCACAGTTACGGACACAACTCAAGTCGCGCTCTGGTCTCGAAGCTGGCTTCACTGCTACACAAGACTGTCTGGCTTGCTCTCCACTGACTTTAACAACACTGCCTTACTGACTGACTGATGTTCACTTGCGTCTTCTCTTTTATAACCAAACTATAGTTTCTGGAGAGTTCGCGAAAGATTCTACTTTTCGAATCATCCGGATATCTCTCCTCTCTGCCGCAGTCGCTCTTTCCCCTTTCTCCCCACCATAGCACATGCCACAGGAAGCAGAGGCGCGCAACCTCCGCGTCGGCCGGTCGTGAGTTCGAATCTCACGTCGCTGTCACAGAGGGAGTACTTATTTTATTTTCTGAAAAGTATTTGAAAATTTATTAAGTTGGCTACATACAGTATATTCAACCTTCAATTTTCGTTTTGTTTAATATCTCGATGTTTCAATTGTGTATTTCCACGTTGGCTTTTCTTTGTTTAGTTTATTTATACCCGCTTTAACATCTCTGGTCACATCGCGTGTTTAGGATCTGTGGGTATACCAATAGGCCGTTGTTATTACTGCTGAGTTCATCCTGATTTTAAGATTTTGATTACTGTTTATGATATTGGTGACTGAGGCGGTGATGAATTGAACCAGTGAGTGGAAAAGGGGAATAACTACATTTTTTTGCTAAATTGAACTGAGATAGCCATTTTGTTCCTCAATGATAGACCCATTGGATGAGCTGAAAAGGGAATATTACTAACATTCTTATCCACGTAAAATCTCATGTCTGTTCTGTGTGTGGAGTGGAAGAAGGAAATAACTTCTGTAGTAGTTCCCTTTTTCCACTCAATACTGTTCTATTACAGCTAATATTGGACAATTTTTATAATAAACTAATAATGAGCTACAGAAAGTAACTGATACATGTAAACATGCAGAACATCACTTTCCTTTATTCGTGTACAGGAGATGTTTTATCTTCACAAGCTTTGGGTATACGTACATACAGTATTCTGTATTCATAATCTTTCTAACAATAATTACCATAATTGAACAGTAAAAACAGGAAACCTTTTCCAAAGCATTCCTTTTCCAAAGTACCGCCTACCGTGTTACAAAATATCTGTAGATGCAGTAACTAAAGTTTGCGTCATTATTACAGTTATCTTTAAATAACTTGAAAACGATTAGACATATCTCAAAACGAATTGCACCACTGTTTTCTCAGAAAATTTTAGATGATTTTGAGTACCTATATGACCCCCTTTCCATTTAAAATTTCAAAGTTGCATTCAAAATGGCGGCTTTTGAGATAGCTGAGAGCTAGAATCGAATGTGTCACTGGTAGAGCATTTGGTTTTACAAATACTGGTAACACCCATAACAGTCGAAAATCAAGCATATGGAAGATATATATTCCAGACTTTTGATTCATTCTGTATATTTTTTTCCATACAATTGTAATGTGGAAGTCGTTATTAACCTGTTTAATCATCTGTATACATTTTTAAAGAAGGAAAGAACTGGAGGAGAGGCTAGGAAGCTAATAAAGTAAATGTATGATTATTGAGTGGAAAAAGGAAATAAGTTTTAAAATTTAAAACAATTGTATACGAATATTAACAAGGCATAGAGCAAAGTTTGGTAATAATATATATATTACAAACAATAGTGAACATTTTTACTGTTGACAACATTTAAATCAAACTTAACAGAAAAGCTGTAGAAAGTTTTTTTTGTTTCCTGAAAAGTTGGGTTCAAAGTAGTTATTCCCTTATTCCACTCACTGATTCAATTATGGTATGTAGATTTCCAATCCGGTATTTGCGTTTGTGACTCAGGAAAATCATGAAAACCTCAGTCAGATTGGCCGGCCACGGAGTTTGAACTCGGGACCTTCCGAATGCGAGTCTCAAACGCTACCGTCTGAGCCAAATCGCAGCCTTTTTTGTTAAATTGTTCTAATACTTAGAATTTAGAAAGCTTTCTTTGATAGTGCTCTGGGTCAAACGTCTGTGTAGCCATGGCAAGAGATACTTTTGTGATAATAAATTAGTTTAACATTAGCCTTGTAAGCTCTACAAACATTCTTTTTTTCCGCACTTGAAACATCACCTGTCCGCAGTATAATTCCGAACGACGAGGATGTGAAAGATGCTGTGCAGTACTTTGTCGACAGAAAAGAGTCGGTTTATTTTATTTTTAACTGAAATAGCAGCTTTGCGTCATCGATAGAATCAGTGTGTCAAATAGTAACGCTATTATGTTAGTTTCAATTAAAACATTGATTCATATAGGCTTGAATATTCTCACTCATCTTTATTACAGGAAATATTGTACTTTAAATTTTGTAAAACTGACCTCTGAATAACCAGCAATCACTCACAATCTTTGAAAGTGAACTGACAATCTAAAGTCACTGAATGCTGAGCTAAAGAGATGAACAAAACTAACTACCGCTCTCGCTCGCTGTGTTCGTTGCATTTGTTTTTCGAGTCTCGTCTCGTCATTCTCGTGCGCTTCGAGTCTCGCTCATCATTCTCGAAATAGCATTTGGTCTGCGTGGAAAGATTTCGTAACTTTAAATAACATACATCATTGAAATAAATAACATTATAAATGTTTAAATGAGACAAAAGGCAAAACAGAACAGTATCTTAGTTATCAAAATGTTCTGGTTCTATTATATGATATTACCTAAATATGGTTATATAATTAGAATAAAAAAAACAAGTTCAGTTTCAAATAAATTTTCATTTCTAAGAAACATAAAACATTTGTTAATATATTAATTTTTTTTACTTGAGATCCAATGCACACGTTGATCTCAAACATATAAAAAGAAAATTCCTAAATAACGTTAATATCTTTTTACTTGAGATTGCACACTTGATTCAAACATATGAAAATAAAATTCCTAGCCTTTTGGCCTAGTAATTAAATAAAGATTGGGTTCTCAAATAAAACGGATTGTTATACACTGGGAAACTGATTGACTGAAAGGTAGAGATGATGTTTCAAATAGGCCACTTGATTGTTTATACATGTAATAACAGTTGACAAAGTAGATAAAAGTTCAGTCAGGTATAAACAACTTTGGCGATTCAAGGTTGCTTGACTTTCGGGACTTCGGGACTGATCAATCTCGACGTCTCGAAACACTCACAAGCAGTCTGTCAACGACGCGACGTAAAGAAAACTGTCGTGCGGGTTTTCGGCTTTGATTGCTCTGTTAGTCTTGCTTTCTCGATCGTTGTTCATCTGTACTGCGCTAAGATAGATTCATAAACAACTAATGAACTAAATCATCAGCGTGTGGACGTAACATAAGTACAGTTGACTCCCAATAATTCAAGGTAATTAAAGCACGAACTTTCACGAAATATCGAAAATTACTAATTATCCGAAAAAAATATTACAGTTTTATTTAAAGTCCAGTAAAAGTTATTCTAATAGGTTTAATTACTAAAACACACTTCAAAATCAAGTGCAAAATGTGAAATAGTGCAAAACATTTTGAAACGTTATAGTGATATACAGTACTGCAGTGGGATAGAATCTTGAACTAAAAACACAAGTTTTACAAAATATTATAAGACACTTTAGTGTAACAAAATAATCTGTCATTTTTATCTTAGTGAATTGTTTATCTACTATGGTTTTAGATCTCAAATTTCTTAAGGAAACAATATCTGTAAACGAAAAGTCATCAAAGTCGTATCATACAATACCAATAGAGAGTAGCACGTAGTGACAAAGAAAATTCAGTTTTTACTTTTTTTTTTGGACTAAGATTGTTTTTGCTAAAACCTCTTTTATTAAACGATTGTGGACAGGTGACAGACAGAAGAAAGTGTTTTGTAAGAAAGGCGGAAAAGAGTTATAGTCAAAGTCTAAATAGCCTCCAATAGGGTAAGGTTGCGTATATCGCACCACTTTAGCATTTATAATTTTTATTGAACAATACAATTTTTATTTTCTGCATTCCTTTACAGAAATACATTCCCAGAACATTTACCTTTCATGTAAAAAAGAATCCTTGAATTTGATTTAATATTTTCTAATTAACATGACATTTTCGAAACACTTGTCAGTGGTGCCATTTAGGCAACTAGTTTCCTAAATAGAACCTGCAGTTTCTTAAATCGCACCTCTTTATCTGCAAGGAGTAGGATGAAGGAAAGCTTTTAATATTGAACATATTGAACAGTATTTAATATGAATAATGTATTAAATGCAAATTACAATTTTATTGAAATTAATGAAAGAGAGTAACGCATCTTCAAATGAAATTGAAAAAAATAGATCATAAATTACCTAACATTTAAACTTCCTTAATGCGTTTTTTATTGTTACACATTTGTCATGTGCTTCACCAGGCAGTTCAAACTGTAAACTACGTCACCTTTTCTCCAAGATTATCTCGATTACCTAAGAACTGCTTCATGATTTAGCTGTCTGAAATGGTTTGAAGATAGATACATCTAAAGGCTGGGCCTATGAATATTATGATGAGGAAGCTGAAATAGGAGCACATCATTTTCCCGAGATAATCTAGCTTCTAAATTTTTGGAATGGTTCGTATAGGTGGACATACAGAAGCAGCACTTTTTCTGTGCCAGGTTTGAGTGGCAAATAAAATGTTTGAGCTGTTCGACAAATATTTCACTGTTGATGTAACCTGAATCAGAGCAAATAAATAACGATCCTGGAAGAACACCAGCCGATAATGTAGGATGCACTGTTTGACGTTTAAAAATTTTCATAGATGGCACAAAATATCTCGTGCGCTGGTACAACATACACTTGTTGTATTAATGCCCTTTCACCTCTTGATATTGCACCCACCTGATGCATTGCTAGTTCAGTTAAAATTTTTGGGCCTTCTTTTGTACGGCTAGAATTGCTACAGTTGCTCATATCGAACCGGTGCGCATTAGGCACCTACAAAGTGGTGCGAATTAAGAAACTACGTGATAAGTTATTATTTCCTTCATTCTAGCCTATAATCACCACATGTTCGAAAATCGTACTAAGTTAAATGTTCTTAAGTATTTCTTTTAACCAATAACATCTTAAGATTATGGATTCCTTTGCCTACAAATCCGTTATTTAGTTACAAAATGTTAGCTAAATATACATCCACCTGAGCGATTGCATTAAATACTCTATCACTCTGTTGTCGGAAAAATTCACCATTAAAATGGGACACACTCACGGACAGGAGAACGCGAATTCGATTATGCGCACTGTTCAAAACATACAGAGGTGACCTGCCTGAAGAGAAGTAAAAAATAGGTTGCAGCCGCCAAATTACTCTTCAAGGAACGACCACTCATATAAATTGAGGGAAAGAAGGCAGAGGACGGACACTGGACAGTTTTCTTTTCTCAATCGTACTATCAGGGACTGGAATGCTTTACCTGCAGACTTACTAAAGGCTTTACCAACAACCAAACATTTATTTAAAAATAGGCTTAAGGACCTTACTAATAGACGGTAATTATACACAGTATTTAAAGGGTGTAAATGATATGATGTTATTGAAGTGTTGTATCAGTGAAGAATTATGTTCTGTCAGTGAAATGTGCTGTGTAAGTGAAACGTGTTCCTGTCAGTGAAGCTTTATAGTTTATAGTGGCAGTGCAAATTATTTGAACAGTGAAATGTTTTTGAAGTGTTAGTGAAATCAGGATAGAATCAGTCAAATGTGTCATAGTTCCATTGCAGTGAGTGAGTTGACAGCGAAATGAGTGTAATGTTTAAAGGTACTTGTGCAGATATGAACATATCATACTTGTGGGTTTTAGTTCGATCTTAGTTTTAAGATACAAATTAGATTTATTTCAAATGTTATTTTAACCGATCGTGCTTCATTTAATTTAGGATGTTCCCTGTTGTTGTTATTATTATTATTATTAATTATTGTTAGTATTAATTATTAGTATTATTATTAATTGTATTTTTAATTAATAAGTTTATTATTGTCATTATTGAGTGTAATTAGCTACCACTGCCACCTGGTATATACCCACTGCAGTGTGAATAAATACATACATCTCCACGTTGCTAGCGCAAAGAAGTGGCAGAAATCAAGTGACATGGTGGAAGTTCATATGGTCGATTGTATATATAATAATAATAATAATAATAATAATAATAATAATAATAATAATAATAATAATAATAACTGCCTCCCATTGGAGGTAGCCCAGAAGGACTCAGTATACTCTCCTACATGAATTTTGCAATATTAAATGTTTACATAAATTTTGTAGAAAGAAAATTAAAATAAACATATATGAATAGAAAGTGAATAAATAAAAAAATTAAACAGAGTGAATATGATGACTCAGAATTTGGCAAGAGCGTTTCAAAACTGAAGTTATGATGTTAGCAGTAAGTGTCTGTGATAGTTCAAAAGTCTTCTTGAAGCGTTCAAAGAACTTGGGAATCACACCACGAGCTCCAATAAGAAGACCAATCACCTCAATGTTTTCAAGCTGGTATTTTGCTTTGAAGTAATCAACTGTTGGCAGATAAATGTTGATCTTTTCTTGATTGACATCCTCCGGCTGGCTACTCCCCCTTATGGTAGGATCAATTATATATCCTTTCTTGGTAGTCTGGGAATACGCTATGATGTCAATACGTCTAGAGGAGCCATTAGTAGCAAGGCAAAAACTTCCTCTTCTACTGTCCAATACTTTTTTTCTTAAAGCATTTGCAATTAAGGATCGAACATGATGGTGTCTGGCATTTCGGAGGAGTAAACCTCTGTTACACTGACCTAGGACGTGGGCAAGGGTTTCAGTCTCCGGGCAGCCATGTCTGCACCGGGATCCGTCCAAAGAGCGACCAGGTACTCCTCTAACTGCCACTAGATGCTACACTACTACAGTAACGTGTGTTAAACTAGCAGTGGTGCCATTAAGGAAGCGGTGCGATTTATGCTACTCTACCCTATCATCTTAAACACTTTCATGCCACCGCGTAGCTCAGTCGGCTAAGGCGCTTGCCTGCCGATCGTGAGTTGCGCTCGGGGCCGGGTTTGATCCCCGCTTGAGTTCATTCCGAGGCTTTCCCCAACCATTAGGCGAATGTCCCGTAATCTATTGCAAATCCTCGGCCTCATCTCGCCAAATACCACCCCGCTATCATCAAACAAATCGACGCTAAATAACCAGTTTTTGATACAGCGTCGTTAAATAACCAAATAAAAAAACACGTTCAGTCTTTCCAAGAGAAATCTACGCATACTAACGTTGCTACTTCCAGTTTATATGCTCAATCAACGTTAGAACATCTAAGAGTAAAGTCTGTATCCCGTGTTAAAGAAACTGAAATAATAAACAAACTTTTGAGGTATTGTCAACGCATTGACGTGTTTGGCTGAAGCAAAGAGATGTGACTGTAAATAAATGTAAACTGAAAATGTTTGTCTATTTTTTAACTTCTTGTGTACATAATCAGCGGAAATTGCTTCTTCATAATTACGTGTCATATACCCCATTAGTTTAGAAATAAGTTATTTCTGAAAATGTGTGTTCGTTTTCGATCATATCATTAATCTGTCGATTAATCGATGAAAGGCGTCCGTTAACAGATCAAAATTTTTGGTCAGTCGACAGCGTTAGTTGTCGTACATCAGTAATTTTGTAATAAAATTTTGCAATTTATTAATTGCTTTTCCAATTCACTGCGGGCTAAAGCAGGGAGATGCACTGTCACCTTTACATTTTAACTTCGCTCTAGAATATGCCATTAGGAAAGTTCAGGATAACATAGAGGGTTTGAATTGAACGGGTTACATCAGCTTCTTGTCTATGCGGATGACGTGAATATGTTAGGAGAAAATCCACAAACGATTAGGGAAAACGCGGAAATTCTACTTGAAGCAAGTAAAGCGATAGGGTTGGAAGTAAATCCCGAAAAAACTAAGTATATGATTATGTCTCGTGATCAGAATATTGTACGAAATAGAACTATGAGAGTTGGAGATTTATCCTTCAAAGAGGTGGAAAAATTCAAATATCTTGAAGCAACAGTAAAAAATATAAATGACACTCGGGAGGAAATTAAACGCAGAATAAATATGGAAAATGTCTGTTATTATTCGGCTGAGAAGCTTTTGTCATCCAGTCTGCTGTCAAAAAATCTGAAAGTTAGAATTTATAAAACAGTTATATTACTGGTTGTTCTGTATGGTTGTGAAACTTGGACTGTCACTTTGATAGAGGAACAGAGATTAAGGGTGTTTGAGAATAAGGTTCTTAGGAAAATATTTGGGGCTAAGAGAGATGAAGTGTCAGGAGAATGGAGAAAGTTACACAACGCAGAGCTGCACTCATTGTATCCTTCACCTGACATAATTAGGAACATTAAATCCAGGCGTTTGAGATGGACAGGACATGTAGCACGTATGGGCGAATCCAGAAATGCATAATAGAGTGTTAGTTGGGAGGCTGGAGGGAAAAAGATCTTTGGGGAGGCCGAGACGTAAATGGGAAGATAATATTAAAATGGATTTGAGGGAGGTGGGATATGATGGTAGTGACTGGATTAACCTTGCTCAGGATAGGGACCGATGGAGGGCTTATGTGAGGGCGGCAATGAACCTCTCCGGGTTCCTTAAAAGCTAGTAAGTAAGTAAGTATTAATATCGACATTTCAAAATATAAATTAGGTACTAAAAATTGTTTGTAACTTATAACGAAATTCTAAGCAAATCTCTCGATTATTAAACACTTTTAATGCAGTTTATTGAAGGGGAAATTTTAAAATAATATGTTGTAAAAATTTGTTTTAAAAAAGAGCCCCCTCCTCCTTGTCTTTGTCGTCTTAACTCGCATTTAAGCAAGAATCGAAATTAAATGAATCCTTCGAACTGATTTCGACTTCATGGCCTTTTTATGTCTTTTTTTTTTATTTCAAATACAGATCTATTAATTTTTACTTTCTCATTCTACAAAATATAAGAGAAAATTTTGTTATGATTTAAAACATTATTTCGAGATTTTCGCGAAATTACATGTTTTCAGTGTCACTGACATCGAAAACATTGTTTCGACATGACGCTTGTCTATGTACAGCGATTTATTTAACCATTTGTGATTAAGTTTGTTGGAATGACTTCTATTGGAGTGCGTTGTAGGTGAGTTAGTAAAAGAGCTAAGTCCATTAAACAACCAAGGGCTGCCAATACTTAAGTTTATTAATCAATCTTGAAATACAAGGCGTAGTACAAGTGATGAAATGAAGATGATGATGATTACTCTTGCCACGTGGGCCACTCGTCGCCTTCCCCAGCACTTCTGCTGATTGCAGAGCTAGAGTAATAATAATAATAATAATAATAATAATAATAATAATGGTATAATAATTATTATTATTATTATTATTATTATTATTATTATTATTATTATTATTATTATTATTATTATGGTGATGCCTCTCCAACGATCGCCGCGCCGTTTTATCGGTTCGCGCCACTAACGCTACTGTGACCTTTGAAATCCGCGTGATTCGCGTCTACTCGATGGCGTACCCACGCCGTGGCCAGTGCGATGACGTGCCTTTGGCCTCTGACAGATATTCCTTTAGTCATTAACCTCTGTACATAAGTGACTCAAATTATAAATTTTAGATCAAATGTGCACGAGTTATAAGGATGGAATACATTTTAGATTTACAGTACTAATAATGTCACTCTGAAATTAATTACTGTTGGGAAGCAAAGATATCTTCTTCCCAGTAGCCTTGGAAAGTGCATTTTTGTGTTTGGTTGTACTGATATGTTGCGATATGAAATATTTAGCTATAGTCCCGACGCTGTTATTTCCGGCGTGACCCGCCCCTTTGCTTACGTCTTAGAAAGTAAAGGCTCTATGAAGTCCAGGTAGGTAGTATCGTTCGCCATTTTTGTTCTCACATTGCCGAGCTACCATACGAGGAATCTATTTGCCGCACCGTTAAACATTATCATGTCGTAGCTCCTATGATAATAAATCAAACGCAATGTAATTCAGCAAATAATTTAGCGGCAAATAACGTCTTCGTGTGTTTTCTGCGAACGCCAAAAAAAGAGCTAAAATGGTGGGCGATTATATTAAGTATTTATCGAGCCTTAAGTAATGAATCAGCGAATCACAAGACGCACACGTTTAAATGTAGGCGACCTGCAACGCGATTGGCTGCGGGAAATTAGAGCGACGGGACTATAGCTACAACAACGTCGCAATGAAAACTGAAAAAAAAAGATAACCGCTAAAAATAACGTTAGGCCCGCACTCATTGTTGCCTTGTGAAATAAACACAAGCGATAATTAAAACGCTTACTGTTAAAATACATTTTTGCACGGCAGCACTCATTGTTGCCTTGTGAAATAAACACAAGCGATAATTAAAACATTTACTGTTAAAATACATTTTTGCACGGCAGCACTCATTGTTGCATTGTGAAATAAACACAAGCGATAATTAAAACGTTTACTGTTAAAATACATTTTTGCACGGCAGCACTCATTGTTGCCTTGTGAAATAAACACAAGCGATAATTAAAACGCTTACTGTTAAAATACATTTTTGTACGGCAGCACTCATTGTTGCCTTGTGAAATAAACACAAGCGATAATTAAAACGCTTACTGTTAAAATACATTTTTGCACGGCAGCACTCATTGTTGCCTTGTGAAATAAACACAATCGATAATTAAAACGTTTACTGTTAAAATACATTTTGCACGGCAGCACTCATTGTTGCCTTGTGAAATAAACACAAGCGATAATTAAAACGTTTACTGTTAAAATACATTTTTTGCACGGCAGCACTCTTTGTTGCATTGTGAAATAAACACAAGCGATAATTAAAACGTTTACTGTTAAAATACATTTTTGCACGGCTGCACTCATAGTTGCATTGTGAAATAAACACAAGCGATAATTAAAACGTTTACTGTTAAAATACATTTTTGCACGGCAGCACTCATTGTTGCATTGTGAAATAAACACAAGCGATAATTAAAACGTTTACTGTTAAACTGTTATTGTGAAATAAACACAACGATAATTAAAACGTTTTGCACGGCAGCACTCATTGTTGCATTGTGAAATAAAAACACAAGCGATAATTAAAACGTTTACTGTTAAAATACATTTTTGCACGGCAGCACTCATTTTGCATTGTGAAATAAACACAAGCGATAATTAAAACGTTTACTGTTAAAATACATTTTTTATTGTTGCATTGTGAAATAAACACAAGCGATAATTAAAACTTTTACTGTTAAAATACATTTTTGCACGGCAGCACTCACTTGTGAAATCGATAATGAAAACGTTTTTGTTAAAATACATTTTTGCATTGTGAAATAAACACAAGCGATAATTAAAACGTTTACTGTTAAAATACATTTTTGCACGGCAGCACTCATTGTTGCATTGTGAAATAAACACAAGCGATAATTAAAACGTTTACTGTTAAAATACATTTTTGCACGGCAGCACTCATTGTTGCATTGTGAAATAAACACAAGCGATAATTAAAACGTTTACTGTTAAAATACATTTTTGCACGGCAGCACTCATTGTTGCATTGTGAAATAAACACAAGCGATAATTAAAACGTTTACTGTTAAAATACATTTTTTTGCACGGCAGCACTCATTGTTGCATTGTGAAATAAACACAAACGATAATTAAAACGTTTACTGTTAAAATACATTTTTGCACGGCAGCACTCGTTGTTGCATTGTGAAATAAACACAAGCGATAATTAAAACGTTTACATTGTTAAAATACGATAATTAAAACGTTTTTGCACTCGTTGTTGGAAATAAACACAAGATAATTAAAACGTTTACTGTTAAAATCATTGCACTCATTTGCATTGTGAAATAAACACAAGCGATAATTAAAACGTTTACTGTTAAAATACATTTTTGCACGGCAGCACTCATTGTTGCCTTGTGAAATAAACACAAGCGATAATTAAAACGTTTACTGTTAAAATACATTTTTGCACGGCAGCACTCATTGTTGCATTGTGAAATAAACACAAGCGATAATTAAAACGTTTACTGTTAAAATACATTTTTGCACGGCAGCACTCATTGTTGCATTGTGAAATAAACACAAGGATAATTGAAACGTTTACTGTTAAAATACATTTTTGCACGGCAGCACTCATTGTTGCATTGTGAAATAAACACAAGTGATAATTAAAACGTTTACTGTTAAAATACATTTTTGCACGGCAGCACTCATTGTTGCATTGTGAAATAAACACAAGCGATAATTAAAACGTTTACTGTTAAAATACATTTTTGCACGGCAGCACTCATTGTTGCATTGTGAAATAAACACAAGCGATAATTAAAACGTTTACTGTTAAAATACTTTTTTTGCACGGCAGCACTGATTGTTGCCTTGTGAAATAAACACAAGCGATAATTAAAACGTTTACTGTTAAAATACATTTTGCACGGCAGCACTCATTGTTGCATTGTGAAATAAACGCAAGCGATAATTAAAACGTTTACTGTTAAAATACATTTTTGCAATGCAGCACTCACTGTTGCAAAGAGAATATGAACTGAGTGAAAGACAATAATAAACATTTGGTGAAGTGACTTTCATTCTAGCGGTTATAGAAATAAATTAAAATATACCTGCAGGCAATTTTTAATAATAAATTTTTTAATAATAAATTAATAATAATAATAATAATAATAATAATATATAGATAATAATCAAATAAAGGCAAAAACAAGTATTTATTCTGTAAATTAGGCATTTATATTAAAAAAGGCAGAAAAGGGCAACATAAAACTGTGACGTTTCAATCACAAAGGTTTAATTCGTACAGATTTACTTTCAAAATGAAGATAGATTTAATACATTTAAAAAGGCATTCTTCCAAAGTTCCGGTCTCTGCTTATAATATTGTAAACTTTAAAACAACACCACTCCACTAAAATTAACACAAGAATGGAATTTCTCATAACATTTCACCATTAACTACATTTCTAATTATCTGTATGCAGAATACAATATTCATGTCAGTCGACAATCACAGTCTCAGCTAAAGCGCGCACTTTTCCACTTAAAGTTTGTTAAACTGACACTAAAGATAGAAATCCGTGTCATTGATGGTCCCAGATGTTTAAGAAAGGTTCCTCCAAACACCATACTTCTCTGACGAGGGCTGCCAACAAAAATTTTCATTCAACTAACTACAGGGACATCATTTTATTTTTACTTGCATTTTTATTGTACCTGCATTTCTGAATGTACTTCACTCCCACCCCTTCACTAATGTCCTTGCTCCCGTCAGACACACAAACTTACGGTCGCTGTTGCATTCGAAGTCTTCAAGCAGTGAAGTAAACACTGCAGTGTATAGTGTGTTTCATAAATATGATTGTGTTTTCTATAGAAGAAAGAACCTATATTAATAATATCGTACTAAAAAATTATATTCAAGAAACGATAAATTCAATTTCAGAGAATATCCTTCAAAATGTTTTTAATAATATGCATACTGAATTGAAACCTGCATTGTAATGAACGGAAACCATTTTCGGCAACTTGTTTAAAAATTAAGATTAGCTTTTTTTGAATTGAGGTGGCTAGAAGCAAAGGAATGCTAGTGACATTTGTAATAACATGAGTTAAGTGCATCCAGTGTAAGCAAAAGTATCTACAATTTTAGTGGCAAAGGGATATTTTAATCGCATCACACATTAAAATTTAAATAAAAATTTCACCGGTTTTACGAAAGCTTAAATATTTAAACCCCATTTTCTCAAAAGTAACTTAAGTGCACTTACAGCCCTTTACTTATGACCCCCTCAATTTAAATGCACTCTCTATATTGTATGTTAACACCAATAATTAATATGCTAAATATAGTAGACATTACATAACGAACACAGCCGCCTGAAAAGTTGAGTTTTTGAAAAAAAAAATGTTACTACTCTACTGTATTTTGATAAATTCCGTAAAAGTGATGATCAAACTGAAAATCGTAATATCGTATTTCCTACAACATAAATGGATACGCTACTTTTCTCTCCTCCTATACCCAGTAAAAGATTTGTTCATATATTGCACTAGTAACATCAAACTCCTGTAATGGAAGGGGGGCAACAGTGTTTCCGAGTATAGCCAGGTTAATGTTAAAAATGTTGGTAAAAATAAAGTGATGTCCCTGTATAAAATATTAGATGGCGTTAATACCTTTTCTTAATCTATTATATTACCTTTCTTTCTTCCTTTACAGAATTAAATTGAAGAATAAAAGATATAGCTAAGTTCCCGTTTAAATAGTACTGAATATATGAATAATAAAATTTTAGCAACTACAGGTAGAAGAATCGTTACGTCACGGTGTTAAATGGGCAGCGGTTATGCGTGTCGTAGCCGACGTGTATAAATACATCGCAATGCCCCGTTATTGTTTCCGCGTGGCCGGTATTTGACAGCACATTGCAAACCTTTCTGCCTGTTTGCTTTTTATGTGTGTATAATCGAAGGAAAAACAGTTTAGGCGGTCCCAGCTGTTGGCTGCAGAAACCATCACCAGTCTACAAGCTATCCCATTGTGTTCGCTTGACGGGTGTCATTTGTTTACGTTGTTAAAGGGATGTCATTCAACATGTTGCCGTAATAGTGAGAGGTAGGACAACACATAATCTGATACGATCGCCCGTTTAAAGCCAAACGCCCATCTGGATTCGTATAAAAATCGTGATTGCGAGGAGATAAATTAAAGATTAGGAATTGCAGCATAATAATTTAGGTCGTAATAAAAGTTGCATCTTTTACGTTATCATCTTTCAGTATATTTTATTTGGTTTTAAAAATATACTAGTGGCTTGTGCAGCAAATGCTGCTGCAAACTAAGTTCGTTAGACGTTCAAATAAAAATTTTTCAGATTTATTTTCAATGGAGAATACTTGTCTTTTTGACAGTTATTTGCTTCCATAATAATGAAACATACTCCCTCTGAATGGATTTTTTTAGGCCAAATACTTTTTCTTGAACCTATCCAACTTCAGTTTTTGACTTTCAATGCGAAAACACAAGTATCAATGTCAGGACGATAGCAGTAGCTATTTCAGGTCATTGTGGATTGTAGGCAAAAGTTAAAAAAATGTCAGGTTTGCTAAGCTTTCGAACAATAGCATTTTCGTATAGCTGCTGCATGTAGAACTTGAAATGTAGAGTGTAAAATCATTTTATCCTACTAAGAGATCTTGCTGAAATGATCTGGAGACTACAAAATTTTCTAGGCCTCTTATTTTATTAATAAGTAATACCTTTTTATCTTTCCTTAGGAACTGTATTTTTTGCGCTCTCTTTAGCCAATACTGAAGACAATGACACATATCAATATCTACACTACACCGCCATTAAGTATATGAAAAAGACCAACCCCACTGGTTTAATAAGTATATAAATATTTGATTTTTAGTAACAATATTATTATGTTGCTTAAGTTTTGTAGTTATATATAGCAGTCACTCAGTACATTATAGAAATGAAGATCTAAATTAAGATATTCTCTACATTTACTTACATAACCTCAAAACGTTTCACTTTCATGTTATCAATAGAGAATCAATATATATATATATATATATATATATATATATATATATATATATATATACACATATATAATATTATATATCGTGCAATTAATGAAGAATAGACGCATCATGATACTAACTATAATAATATTTAATTTCCAATGGTAATAATGTCATCAAACCACTTAAGAACTCATCTTTTTCTTCAGATACAGATCGTGCTCGTTTTTTGGCTCTCCAACAAAATGTTTCAGGATCTTGGCTTCATGCAATTCCTTCCCCTCACATCGGTACCCTTATGGATCCCAGATCCTTTAAAGTTTCCGTGGCTTTACGCCTCGGTTGCAAAATCTGTCACATTCATAAATGTATCTGTGGCAATATTGTAGATTCTTATGGCCGCCATGCCTTAAGTTGTGGCATGAGTAACGGGCGTCTCTCTCGTCATTCATCGCTCAATGACATCATTAAAAGAGCATTAACATCCTCAGGGGTTCCATCCATCTTAGAACCTTCCGGGATCAGCCGTGATCAGCAGTGATGTCAAAGCAAGCGCATTTTTCTGATCTTGACGTCGTGCGCGGGCAAAAAGCGCTAAGTATGGAAAGAGGAAGGGTTGTGTATATGAATAAGCAACCTGTTGGATTAAGAAAACAGTGGTGCACAAACTTCAAACGGAACGCGAAATTTTATGTCTTTATTTTTATATGGCTTCTTTCTTTTAATATTATCTACGAGTATATTGTCTGTAAAACAAAAGTAATAACACTGATTTCTTAATATTGCACTTGTGTGTTAAACCTTAATAACATAATAGAGAGTTAAGAAGGAATATTCACTTAAATTCCATAGTAGTATAATATTATACTGTATTAAGTGGATGAAACACATCATTCAAAAAGAAAGTGATATTCCAAAGAAAGAGATTGAGTATGATATGATAAGTTGGAATTTATATTGATGGTATATTTAGCCTTACAAAAGTAATCAATAAACTAATCAAAGCAATATTACAAGTACAAAGCAAAGATACCTAGGTACTGTATCTGTTTTAAGTGTAACTAATATTACATAACAAAATTCTTATCGTATTATGCTTTTAAGGTGATATTTGTGAGCAATTTCCTATCATGAGAATATTAAATTATTTTCTCGAAATCTGCTGAAGCTATAGAGCTGACATTTTTACAACACATGGGCACGTATCTTTTGCTTATGATGTAACAGTAGTTGCTTTGTTAATTCATTTCTTTACAAGCCATTTCCATGCGAATATTTTCAAAATTTTCAATACACTATCTTCAGTAATACGTATAAGTTATACGGTATATTAGATTTACGAAAACATTCTGTAAGGCTACTAAATAAATAGGCCTATACCTGAAAATTTCACTTTTCTATACGACAAGTTGAGAAAATATTTCTTATGAATAAAAAAAAAATGAAACTTGTGAGAAATGAGCATTAAAAATTAACACTTACATTCTTATAATGCACTTATACTTCTCAGGCAACTCTAAAAATTAACATGGATACAGTTTTAATAAGATCTCTTCCCTTTATCTATTGAATCAGTGCTGGCCATCCCTGAATATAGCTCGACCAAGCGGCATATACCTACCACCTCTTTCGCCTGTCTCTTTCCTTTCCGCTGTAAAGCGCTCAGGCTCTCCTGGGCTCTAAAGCGCGCGCTTGCTCCTGTGGGCATCAATGACATGCCTGGTGTATGGCACTATCAAATAATTAATTGATTCTAACATCACTACATAGCTTTGAGAAAGCAATGGGGATTTCGTTCAAGGTATTTGAGGTAATACTTAAACAGAAAGTTGTTTAGGAATACGTTAATCTGCAAACAAATTATATGGCCCCTTTTATTTTTGGGGAAAGTTTTCATGATTTTACATGACTTGATCTTCTGTGTCACTGTCACGTCTCTTCGGGTGAAGTTTTTCGAGTACTCCATATAACGAATTTTATTCGTATGCTTGAATTCCTTCTTAGTCTAAACATGTTTATCCCGCTACAGAACGTCAGATTCTCATATGAGTTAACTCAATCAATTCTCCATCTGTTCAATTGAATTTCCAATTTACATTTAAATAAGCCAGCACAGTCACGCGTATAACATTTACGAATTTTAATCATTCTGAAATTCAAATTTAAATCTTCATTTGTTTTATGTGATGAAATAAATTAAGGATTTATTTAAAACTAAAGAATTGAGTAATATATTACTACTTTTATTAATATAAATATCAAGTTTTAAAGCTCTTGTTTCTATGAGCCGTGCTGCTGTTTGATGGGTGCCAGTTATTCATCGTTACAGCCAACTGGTGTACAATTCGACGAGTGACAAGCTGTCAGTTGATGACCGTAATCTTATAGCTTAAACTGTCATTATCCTGACTTTAAACTCGAGTGATTTATCGACCAAATAATTCGATTTGTATTTTCGGCCTTCAAAATAAAGAATGACTTGATGTGTAGTACGCAATTGAGTTACGTCAAAGCATACTTGACAAACGACAGAAATAGCTCGTGAAACATTTTAATAGAAAATAAACAAAATTGAATTTTAGAGTATTTTATGTGTTTTTTGAATGATAACTCACTTTGATAAATGTTATAAAATAACAATGGATAGCGACAATATATGATCCCAATATTTTATAACATTTACTCGAATATCACTAATTCATCATCATCATCATCATCCTTCACGAATTAGGCCTCTATAGACCTGTTTCGGCCCCATCTAGCAGTCTTCTTAAAGGTCTTCCTGGTCGACGATGTCCTCTGGGTTTATATTGCATCATAATTTTTGGGATTCTTGAATTTTCCATTCTTCTTACATGATCTAGCCAATTGAATTTGTATCTGCTGATTTTTTCTTCTACTGACTCTACTTCTAATTGTTCTAAAATTTCTTCATTCCTTTTTCGGTCTAAAAGAGTATATCCTGCTGTCCTCCTGAAAAATTTCATTTCCGTTGCTTTGATTCTGTTCATGTCTTTTTTCTTTAATGACCAAATCTCGCTTCCGTATAAAAGGGAGGTATAAAGGCAATTCAGAAATTGCATATTTCTGTGAAAACATATACAGAGTGTTAAAAAAAGTATCCAATATTTTAGGTGGTGATAGTATGCATCAAAACAAAAAAAAGTCTAATAAACATGAGTCCTACAACACATACTAGTCCACACCTGTGGAATAACGGTCAGCACGTCTGGTCGCGAAACCAGGTGGCCCGGGTTCGAATCCCGGTCGGGGCAATTTACCTGGTTGAGGTTTTTTCCGGGTAACTTTCGGTGCTGGACCCCGGACTCATTTCTCCGGCATTATCACCTTCATTTCATTCAGACACTAAATAATCTGTGATGTTGATACGGCGTCGTAAAATAACCCAATAAAAAAACAACACATACTTTCTGAGATCTGAGCACTTGTTCATAGGTGCTCAATGTGACGTCCATTTATGGCAATGCATTTTTCTGCCCTAAAATACGGCAGGTTACCAGATAATCATACTGTAGTTGACACCCCTCGCATGGATTACTGATACGTCGCAAGGAATACTGAAAACAAAGGTTTGGTTGCGGATATGAGCGGAGTTCAGCAGAGAGTCTGTTGTGAATTTTCGTAATTAGCATGTATGGGCTGATGAAAATTCCCGTGCACTTGAAGAAACAAGGCATCGGCACCGATTCTCAATCAACGTATGGGCAGGCGTTCTTGGCGATAGATTAAGGGCCATACGTGCTACCACAGAGATTAACCGGGGCTCGTTATCAGGACTTTCTTATTAATGTATTGTCTACCTTGGTGGAGTATGTGCCATGTTAGCAAAGACTACAGATATGGTTCATGCATGATGGCACACCAGCACATTTTCTTCCGCAATGAGCGTGAACACCTGACGCTGACATTTCAAGTCCGCCGGATTGGTTGGGGAGGCCTCACACCTTGGCCTGCTCATTCCTCAAATCTAAATCCCCTAGACTTTTGGTTATCAAGAACAACCAAGTCAATTTCAAAGAGTGCGTGATTCCTTACGCCGATGGGCAGAGGAATGCATTGCCATGAATGGACGTCACATTTAGCACCTCTTATGAACAAGTGTTCAGATCTCAGAAAGTATGTGTTGTAGGACCCATGTTTATTAGACATTTTTCTTGTTTTGATGCATACTAGCACCTCCTAAAATAATGGATACTTTTTTCTTAACACCCTGTATTTCACAATTGTTATGTCTTTATACATAATGGTAATTTTGTCATATCTAATAATCACGTTTTTTATAAATAAAGTAATGAGTATTACAAATGGTACATACACTCTTATACTACGTACGTTCTACTAATTTCCAAAATATCCGTTATACATTATTCTACTGAAGATTGTTTTTTCTCTCCCTCTCTTGTACGGAGGAGGGACCCGAAGGCTTACACTGCAGCCTGAGGCTTATTGTGCTTACCACTCCTATTCTGTGAATGATTGGATAGCCGAACGGCCGCGTTCTTGTACAAATACAGCACGCCGCACCGTGAACTTAACCCGGGCGATTGTATGGATGATGATGATATTATTATTATTATTATTATTATTATTATTATTATTATTATTATTATTATTATTACTATTATTATTATTTCTATCGACTATATTAATGTTTTATTGAATATCACTGGCGTTTGTCTGATTGTCAATTTATATTAAATGTGTTTTTTTGTCTTCTTTTTTTTTTTTTGCTCTTTTGTGTTATTTATTGGTTTGAATTAAGTTGCTTACTGTATTTAGTAAACTGTCTTTGTAAATTTTATTGTTATATTATTGACTAAGACCACACCATACACGAGCCTGGTTCTTGCGGTAGCGGCTAGAAACATTTTTGTTTTATGATTTTAGCTAGTTAAATAAATTAAATTAAATATGTGAATTAATGATGGCGAAATGAGTCCGAGATCCAACGCCGAAAGTTACCCAGGAAATCTGCTTCAATTGGTTGAGGGCAAGTAATGTATGGAGAAACGTGTTTCTTTTAATTTTTTATTTCGGCATGGTGACTTTGCCTCCAAATGTACAAAATATGGTTCACATAATATGTGATAAATAGAATAGGGAAAAGACCGCACCCTTGTATAATTAATTTGTAATAATAAAATTATTGCATTTGTTCGATTGTTACCGCCTTTTGTTTTCTTCAGTGTCTCAAATTTACAGAAGAAAAACTTTTTTTCCCCCGTTGTTAACTATATAGCATCTATTAGTGCTTTATGGTTGTGCGAACGGATGGAGTTACTTGTCAGCAATGTGACACTGAAACTTGTGTTCAGGTTACTGCCCAGCGACAGTCCTGATATTATATTTTATAATTTTGATGATTGGCTAATTAATATTAACCCGGCACACTCACAACCACACTCATATTCACACAAATTTCCAGACTCTACACATCCGGGCAATTTTCTTCTTCAAGAAAAATTCACCGAGAGCCGAGCTCGGGATTCGAACCCGAGAGAGTATTATTTTCATCTGGCACAAATTGATTTCTGTACTTCTATTCATTCAAAAATACAATCCTCTGAAATCCCACACAATGTTTACTATTCCTCCCGAATCATCGAGTAGGTCAGCCGTAACGAAAATGTGATTGTGCGCCGAGCCACTGTGTAACCTGCAACGTGCAGCACCTATGGAGGGAGGCGGACACCCGATGGGGAAGTGAAGCAACTGTCTGACTTGATTTCATTTTCTTTACGTCAAGCACTTAAATATAATTTTATACAGTATAAGGTTACAAACTAATGTTTAGTACGTGTAACGAAGAAAAGAATGAATAAGAAATCATTGTACACATTATCACAACCTAAAATTAACTGTCTTCAGAATGTCTCTGCGAAGGAGTTTCAAAATCAGGAATTATGTCACTTACTGCCAGTCGTAGTTGATCACGAAGGTACCGTATTTGTCTGTCAGTAGTGATCTAAATTTGGTTTTTACTATTTTCATTGTTGAAAATAATTTTTCACAAACGTAAGTTGTAGTGAACATGGCTTTAATAGAGCAAGTGAAAGAACGAAGGTTCGGATATTTATTTTTTGGCAAATATTTGAAAAGTTCAACATTTGTCAAGTCCTTACATTTAGCTTTCATTTAACATCACATTGTAAATCTGTGAGTTTAAATTGAAGATCTAACCGCATTATTCGTATATCTGCTGAAAAATGATCGACGTACAGAGATAATAATGAATAATAATAATAATAATAATAATAATAATAATAATACTTAACCAATTTAATGTTTCATGAGTAACATGTAGTATAATGCCGTTTTATGTTATACAACCGTTTTCCTCGTAATACTTGTGAACAAATCATACATTTAATATTTTCATCATATTGACAGCAAAAAATGCGTCCTCCCATCCTTCTTGAAGTTTTCGTTTTTGTAGAGGAGCATGGTTTCGAGAGAGACATTGCGATGATACGCCACTCGCAGGTCAGAAACAAATGCAAATGGAACGGAGTTTGACTCCAGTGAGTGGAGGGTGGGGGTTGGGGGAGGTAGGAAGCAAGAGAAATGCATAGCTATCATTGCGAGCCACATTTTCGCCACTGCTGGTATAGGTGTATGGATGGATTGAAAAGAAAATGTAATGTATATAGCAAATGATAATGCATTAATGAATGTAAAAGTAAGGTGGAAAGAAAAGAAATAAGTAAAGATAATACAAAGACTCTACATTTAAACAACTCTCAATTCTTTATCTACTTATTTTCTTTTCTATGCGGTCCTCTTGAACAGAATTAGATTATGAATGTTAATTTCTATTACGCTATGGTTACATACAAGAACATGCGATATTAAAATACAAATCAAACTGCGGTCGTGCAGTTTATGCTTTCGCTTGACCCGGCTTGGTGCAAGCATATTAAACCGAACTATAAAGAAAACGAGTAACATCAGCAGCAGATGCGAGACTCCGAATGCTTACAGCGCTTGTGCGTTCGGCTTTATTGAACTGTACAATCACGGCAGACACCAGATGTCGTTAATGACGCTTTCAGTACTAGTGAAAAATATGTATTCATGAACTAAAGTCGTCTCCAAATGATGTTAGATCAATATTTATATGATGCAAGGTTAGAGACTGATGACATCCGGATGTACGAGAAATATGGAGATATAAAAAACTCGTTAGGGGACATCTTTGCCAACATGCTATACCCAACGTACGCACTGATCGTGAGCTAGTCTGTATCTAGGATACTATCACAGTCTAGTATATAGTCACGGAGCTTGAGTTTATGAGGGTACTAGGAACAATAGACTGTGGAGGTATTATTTCGCATTGTCTGTAATGAGGCGATAGTAACGATCCTAGTGGTTAGAAACTATTTATGGATGCATATTTACTACGTATTGAGTTTCGTGACTATATACTAGACTGTGATACAATAAAGAAAAAAATCATCATCATCATCATGGGTATTCGAATTTTCCTCTTTTACTTATTTCATCCCGTCCGCTCAGTTAACTCTATGGTGACACGTCTGCTTCCAGGCTAGCCGGTCCGGGTTCGATTCCCGGCGGAGTCAGATATTTTCGTGTAAAATTTTTACCTCGGGAGTATGAGATGTGGCGGTGCACAACTTTCTAATCACTAGATTGTGCACAAATGTGCCTGGATTAAATCCAGAATTATAATTATGTAGGATGATTTTTTTATTTTATATGTCAATTATCCATTATGTTTATAATTCTTTTGAGACAAATTGTCTTATTTGACACGAAATTGTAATGAAATCTTAGAATTACATGTAACTAAATATATCTACATCTTAATGTTACTATTACACAAGCCTGCGATAAATAAAAAAAACTTGTCAAAATTTTAGCTCTCCTTTATGTATTTTTGTGGGTTGAAGCCAGAAATGACATAAAAATGACACATCACGACCATTTGTACACAAAACTATATTTTATTATTCCATTGCTTTTTATATTGACGTTATTTATATTTGCTATATATTTTTATACTCGTTGTGTGGAAGAGAAGGCTTATGATCTTAATTCTACCAGTAAAAATAAATCAAATAAATAAATCATTTAAATAGTAGAAACGATCACCGTAGTACTGTACCACTCTTAATCACTAAAATACGAGTACATTGTAAACGGTCGGTGAGGTCTAGTTTTTAATCGTGAATAGAATGTCAATAGCAGCATAACCAAGAAGCAAATTTGATGTTCCCTGATAGTAGGCCTATCTGTGGCACACGCCAAATATGACGTCACGTTAATAGAGTCTGTGACCAACTCACCTTATCTCCGAACGCCTTGGACCAGAATACGGTCCCTACTTATAAGCCATCTCTTATATAGGTATTTAATTTTCCAGTAATTCCATCCAAGATTTTTTTTAATTGAGCCACATCCATTATTGCTAATTAAAAGGCTAGTTCGATTTATTATGTTTCTTTCTCCATAAATATTAAGTGTGTGGAAGAGACCTTTGTTTTAATGTATCTTTCCCCGATGGAAGTTAAAAATTTTTAACATTTTGATGTACTGTTGTGTTGTACAAATGTACTTTCGTAATACCCATAAATCAGCATTAGGGAATCCAACATTTGGGCGGATTTTGCGACTAGAGGCAGTGCAAGTTTGAGTTGCAAATCCGAGCTACTTTTTCAAACTGTCATAATTCACGAGGGCTGTCAGCAACTTGCAGTTCTACCACCCTCAAACTCTATTTCCCTAGCAGGTGAACTGCATCTCGGCCTAGCTTCTGGAACATCACGACGCGACGCAATGTAGAAGCTGAAGCAAATGATTAATTTCTTGCAGTTTCGCTGTAGTACAGTCTCTTTAGCTGTATGCGGCTACTCTTTGGTGATAACGGATAGAGTGCTATTAATGATAATGATGTTGGCGAATGCTGACGGAGTGTACTGCAAATCAGCACGGCAACTTATTATTTTGGAGGTACAGGATATACCGCGTGCTCTCCTATATATATATATATTTATAAAGGTTATTTTACGACGCTTTATCAACATCTTCGGTTATTTAGAGTCTGAATGAGATGAAGGTGATAATGCCGGTGAAATGAGTCCGGGGTCCAGCACCGAAAGTTACCCAGCATTTGATCATATTGGGTTGCGGGAAAACCCCGGAAAAAACTTCAACCAGGTAACTTGCCCCAACCGGGAATCGAACCCGGGCCACCTGGTTTCGCGGCCAAATTCTGCTGTATAAGAGACAGCATATAACCACAGTCTAGTATATACAGTCACGAAGCTTGGGATCATTTTTTGCAATTCTTGCGATAGTTGCTAACCGCTTGGAGCGCTGTGAGTACTAGGAACAATATACTGTGCCACAGCCATCGTGTTCTAATACAGGCCGTAAGGCAGACCATGTAACTCGCTTAACCTGATCACGAAGGGCCGCGTTTCAACCATATGTATAAATTAGTTGGAATGTATAAACAGTAACATATGTGTCTCTAAAATGTAGTGTAATTCCATTAATAAAATTTAAAACAATGATTATGAGACACTTCAGACATAAATCACTTGCGAGTTAAGGTGTAACATTATTTAGGTTGTAAGAATTGCGTTGTTCGTATGTATAATACCTGCCTTTATTTCGATTAAATATTGCGAAATTCTTGTACGGTACATTCATTTATGCACGATTCAATAATTTTAAGTTGCGCCGCACGGATATTTAGATATGTTAAAATTATAGGTTATGTTTACTGTACCAGTTGCCCCTTTCTGTCTACATTTAGTGATCTCCAATGCCTTGCGATTCATATGGATATTAGCCTATAGGTTATGTTTATTATATATTTAACTTATATTCCTAAACTTGCAATTATACATTATAATTAAACATAATGTCATGAATGATACCCCGCACATTCAAATTGTCTGTATTTTAATACTACAATTGAGTACTGAATTATTGTATATATATCTACTAATTCTAAACTTAAAATGTTGACGCGAACAGATTATGTTGAAATGTAAAATTCTCTCACATTAAAACGACACAGTTTTGTAATTATTTCGGCAACATATTATGCACCAAGAAGTAAGCGGAACTTATGGACACATTACACTAAATAAAGCTTAGCAATGATACACAATAAAGTTATAATATAATATTTCACTGAGCTCCATACACTGAAATAGAAAACCCGAACAAACATTACGGCCTGGTCTAGATCGAAAAGGCATTGACAATGCCGCATTTCGCATTTTGTGAAAAGCTATGTAAACTGTGAAATGTTCGTTATCGGTTGTAATAACTGTAAATGGCTAAAATACAATAATTTGAATAATAATAATATGGGCGAAGGAGATGATTATAGCACTATAAATTGTAAGGAAAATAGGTTAGAGTTACCCTTCTTCCGAAAGATCTAGGAAAATGAGTTTATAAAATATATATATATATATATATATATATATATATATATATATATATATATATATACAGGGTGTTTCAAAAATACGGGGCAAAATTTCAGGTATGTATTTCCCACATGTAGACAATCAAAATAGTTCATTACAACATGTGTCCGGAAATGCTTTATTTCCGAGTTATGGCCTTCACAACATTGAAATTCACCGGAACGTTTTTCTTCCCGCAGGTCGTTGCCGTCAAAGGAGACATTAAGAGGGCACTCTGACAGTTCATTCCGAGGCGAAGGTTACATTCAGTGTTGTGTAGGCGTTAGACTGTGCAACATGTATTCTAATCAGAGCTGGCAGAGATACACTTCATGTACGGTAAGGCGGACGGCAATGCTGCGCTGGCTCGTCGTTTGTACCAGGAGAGGTACCCACAGCGACAATGTCCAGATCGGAAGACATTTGTACGTCTCCATTACCGTCTGTGCGAGTATGGAAAATTTAACTCTCCTGGTTTGGGAAGGGGACGACCAAGATCTACAACTCCAGAAGTACAGGAGGAGATTCTGGAGGCTGTGAACATGACTCCTTCTATCAGCACACGAAGGGTAGCGTTGCAAGTCAGTGTTCCTCATACGACTGTCTGGAGACTGTTGAAAGAGTATCAATTGTATCCTTATCATATCTGAGGGCATACGCAATACTCCTGGAGTTTGGGATCGTGTTCGCAGGTCAATGAGACATCGATGTGAGGTCTGTATTCAAGCAGGAGGTGGACATTTTGAACATTTGCGGAAAGAAAAACGTTCCGGTGAATTTCAATGTTGTGAAGGCCATAACTCGGAAATGAAGCATTTCCGGACACATGTTGTAATGAACTATTTTGATTGTCTACATGTGGGAAATACATACCTGAAATTATGCCCTGTATTTTTGAAACATTCTGTATATACACTTTATGAAAATAATATATAAACCTTATGTATTTCATATTTCAATAGTGGAAGGAAGGTGTTAATTTTTCCAATAGAGCACTATATCGAAAGTACAATACATTCTATCGTCTGCTAAGGAAAGATCTGTGATGAGGCGATAGTAGCGATCTTGGTGGTTAGCAACTATCTATGTTTGCATATTTAGTAAGTATTGAGCTTCGTGACTGTATATAGTAAACTGTGATATAACTGTAGAAATACTCAACGTTCAGACAGGGATGTAGAAAGCGTTACAATAAGGAAGGAATTGTAAATCATGTTTATACACATAAGACGGTTTATGTCATAACTAGCACCGTGAAATCGGTATATTTATATTAGTCTGAGGTGAACATACGACGCCCCGGACAGAATGTAGTCGGCGTGTTTCAAGTACAGGCAGCGAAAGCGAATTTGACACATCTAAGCAAGCACGTTCCTTGTTTTATATACAATTATTGCGTATTATAAAATGAAGACAATACAATTATTGTATAATAAGGGTTAAAATCGGAAAGGTCTAAAATACTGGTGAGGTTGAGAAATCATAAGTCTAAAAATATATATATATATTTTTTGCATTACAGTTTTAGAAAGCCGAAAACGTATATGGCGTACAATTTTTCTTTCTCTATATTTAACACTTACATTTATTTATTTATCGCATCTAACTTAATCCGTACCTTACTTTTCTTGCATGTTGTTCGCTTAGTTTCGGGTCCTGCTGCAATAAACAACAACATTCATTTTCAATGTTTCAAATGAAAATCAGCGCCGAGTGTCGGATAGTATAACTTTGTATGCAGAAAAACTGTGTTCAACATCGGCTGAAACCAAGGGCGCATATGTAAAATATTTCATATTATCAATTGACCTTCAACTTCCATGTTTATAACAAGCCAGGTGAAGGGGTTGTTCAGAGCAACAGAGTCTTATGTGCACTGTCTACTGATTACAAAGCGTTGCACGATCTCGTAATACATGTATTTCAAACTGCACATTTTTTTGGAAAATTCTTCAAAACATAGAAAAATAATATTTGACCTTTTTATTGCTCTTTACTAAAGGAATCATTTACCAATTGAATGGCTGTCTAGAATAACGTTGTGTCAGTTTTTACAGTTTGTCAGGAAATTAATAGTACATTATGCAACGAGCCTATAATGGTAGTAATTAAGACGCGAGAATGTTTATGAAACGAGCGCAAGCGACTATCTGACTAGGGAGCGGAACTGACCTTGTGCAATATCTCGTAAATTATGAGATGTGCGCAGACGCGAAAGTATTGATTTTTTTCCGAGAAACAAATGTCATTGACCTTGATATAATCTAGAGAGTAAAATTAACATTAATCTTGATATAATCTTGAAATTGATTTAGACATTGAAAAACGAGATAACAAATTGAATTTATTTGAATATTACTTACAATTAACGCTAATTATTATAGTAACAGAATATAACCTTCTGCGACAGTATTGGATTTCCAGCCTCCGTGACGTTTCGCTAGTTGTCTTTCGATTGCATATCCGAGAATAATCGATACTTACGCTTCCATATTGCTACAATGGTGTTTTCTGATTGGTGGAACACCTGAACTTTAATGAATAGGTGTACTTTAATGAGGTCCATTAAAGGGCTGCTACCAGGTGTATAATTACTACATTTCGGCATGGTCGAGCATAAAAATATGTTTATTCCATACTAACATTGTTAAATATTACAAAATATGACAGTGTTAGATCTATATTAATACTTCAATAAGTATTCACACCAATTATATAAATGTATTGTCTTCATCTGCCAAATAACACAACTTTGTGAACATTTACAGTAGAAAAACGTTGTATGTCAATCCAGAAGAGCAACGTTGTAAAGCAAAGAAACTTAAATACTGTCCATATTTCCTGGTAGATTCTTTATTATTGTTACATTTGAGTACATTAAATAATAATAATAATAATAATAATAATAATAATAATAATAATAATAATAATAATAATAGTAATAATAATAATAGTAATAATAATAATTATAATAATAATATACAAATTGAATAATTTCGAGGAAAAATTGTTCCGGAGCCGGGTATCGAACCGGGACCTTTGGTTTAACGTACCAACGCTCTACCACTGAGCTACTCGGGAACTCTAACCGACACCGATCCAATTTTCCCTCTACCCATATATCCATAGACTTCAAAGTGGGCTGACAACCGTCAAGCAACCAACTTCGAGTGCACACTAACTCTGTGTGACTTAAATTGTGGTTTTCTGTTAACGAACAGTGACGTGTATTATGCAAATCAAGATTTCAGGTATAACTCCTGTAAAGTTGATTTGAATAATTTCGAGGGAAAACTTGTTCGGAGCCGGGTATCGAACCCGGGACCTTTAGTTTAACGTACCAACGCTCTACCACTGAGCTACTCGGGAACTCTAACCGACACCGATCCAATTTTTCCCTCTATATCCACAGACTTCAAAGTGGGCTGACAACCGTCAAGCAACCAACTTCGAGTGCACACTAACTCTGTGTGACTTAAATTGTGGTTTTCTGTTAACGAACAGTGACGTGTATTATGCAAATCAAGATTTCAGGTATAACTCCCTGTAAAGTTGATTTGAATAATTTCGAGGAAAAATTGTTCCGGAGCCGGGTATCGAACCCGGGACCTTTGGTTTAACGTACCAACGCTCTACCACTGAGCTACTCGGGAACTCTAACCGACACCGATCCAATTTTTCCTCTATATCCACAGACTTCAAAGTGGGCTGACAACCGTCAAGCAACCAACTTCGAGTGCACACTAACTCTGTGTGACTTAAATTGTGGTTTTCTGTTAACGAACAGTGACGTGTATTATGCAAATCAAGATTTCAGGTATAACTCCCTGTAAAGTTGATTTGAATAATTTCGAGGAAAAATTGTTCCGGAGCCGGGTATCGAACCCGGGACCTTTGGTTTAACGTACCAACGCTCTACCACTGAGCTTCTCGGGAACTCTAACCGACACCGATCCAATTTTTCCCTCTATATCCTCAGACTACAAAGTGGGCTGACAACCGTCAAGCAAACAACTTCGAGTGCACACTAACTCTGTGTGACTTAAATTGTGGTTTTCTGTTAACGAACAGTGACGTGTATTATGCAAATCAAGATTTCAGGTATAACTCCCTGTAAAGTTGATTTGAATAATTTCGAGGAAAAATTGTTCCGGAGAAAGCATACCCATATCAATTTTTCCTAAAAGACAATTATAACGGCTGGGAGATCATATTGTTGACCACCTGTTACCCCCATATTGGTTGAAAAAAGTAAGATGATTGAATAATTTCGAGGGAAAAATTGTTCCGGAGCTACTCAGGAACTCTAACCGGCTATCGAACCCGGGACCTTTGGTTTAACGTACAAATCAACTTTACAGGAGTTATACCTGAAATCTTGAGCTACTCGGGAACTCTAACCGACACCGATCCAATGTGGTTAGAGTTCCCGAGTAGCTCAGTGGTAGAGCGTTGGTACGTTAAACCAAAGGTCCCGGGTTCGATACCCGGCTTCGAACAACAATTTTTTCCCTCGAAATTATTCAAATCAACTTTAGCAGGGAGTTATACCTGAAATCTTGATTTGCATAATACACGTCACTGTTCGTTAACAGAAAACCACAATTTAAGTCACACAGAGTTAGTGTGCACTCGAAGTTGGTTGCTTGACGGTTGTCAGCCCACTTTGAAGTCTGTGGATATAGAGGGAAAAATTGGATCGGTGTCGGTTAGAGTTCCCGAGTAGCTCAGTGGTAGAGCGTTGGTACGTTAAACCAAAGGTCCCGGGTTCGATACCCGGCTCCGGAACAATTTTTCCCTCGAAATTATTCAAATCAACTTTACAGGGAGTTATACCTGAAATCTTGATTTGCATAATACACGTCACTGTTCGTTAACAGAAAACCACAATTTAAGTCACACAGAGTTAGTGTGCACTCGAAGTTGGTTGCTTGACGGTTGTCAGCCCACTTTGAAGTCTGTGGATATAGAGGAAAAATTGGATCGGTGTCGGTTAGAGTTCCCGAGTAGCTCAGTGGTAGAGCGTTGGTACGTTAAACCAAAGGTCCCGGGTTCGATACCCGGCTCCGGAACAATTTTTCCCTCGAAATTATTCAAATCAACTTTACAGGGATTTATACCTGAAATCTTGATTTGCAATATACAAATTTATATAATAAGAACTTGAAACAAATTACACAACTTAGATAATATCTTTAAGCATACAATATCAATATTACACAGACAAGAATCCTTTTTTCTTTATTCTCTTATTAGGCTATGGTAGAATTCAGAGTAACCATGACCTTATTACCTTTAACTATTCTCCTTTAGCACTCTATAGGTCTACATTGACTTACAACCTTATTCTACTCACCGGTCCAGGTCGTTTCACAGTTGGTTTAATGTCACGTTTCTTCGAAGTATATTCTTTCCCCTGATCCTTTAATGTCTTACGTACATTGTCCTTCCATTGCATGGCATTAATCTTACGTTTCCTCTTTCTATTTACGTTTAATATGAGACCATGTGACACGCTACAAGAATGATTGTCCGCCATTTTATTTGCGTTACAACGTTATTCAGCTCAGCAACACAATCAAAATACTACAGCTCTCGAAGTAGTATGAATATCAGCAAGACAATGACAGCACATGATGCAAGAAGTTCAGTTTGGCCAAAAACGGACTTACAACGTTATTCTAGGCAGCCATTCAATTAACGACATTACTTAAAGTACACTCTGTATACTTACATATATAGATGAAACCCTATAATCATATTTTATGCTCGACCATGTCGAAATGTAGTAATTATACACCTTGTAGCAGCCCTTTAATGGACCTCATTAAAATACACCTATTCATTAAAGTTCAGGTTTTCCACCAATCAGAAAACACCATTGTAGCAATATGAAAGTGCAAGCACTGATTATTCTCGGATATGCAATCGAAAGACAACTAGCGAAACGTCACGGAGGCTGGAAATCCAGTACTGTTGCATAAGGTTATGTTCTGTTGCTATAATAATTAGCGTTAATTGTAAATAATATTCAAATAAATTCAATTTGTCATCTCGTTTTTCAATGTCTAAATCAATTTCCAGGTTATATCAAGATTAATGTTCATTTTACTCTCTAGATTATATCAATGTCAATGACATTTGTTCCTAGGAAAAAATCAATACTTTCGCGTCTGCGCACATCTCACAATTTACGAGATATTCCACAAGGTCACTTCCGCTCCCCAGTCAGATAAGAATAACATGAATACTTGTGAATAATTTCAAGATAGAAATATGGTCGAGCATAAAAAGTCGTATGAAACTTGCCTATAACGGTAATTTTCATACGAGCGTTTTAATTACTACCATTATAGGCTCGTTGCATAATGTACTATTAAGCTTGTTTTCTTGCAAAAGAACGCCAATCATTATCTAGAAGTTTGTGTTATTTTGCATGTTACTTGAAAACTCGCTCAGTTCGTAGACAGGTGGATAAAAGAACCTGTCCAGTCCTTTGATAAACATGGACTGAACGCATTTTGGAATCACACTCTTCAATTTCAACCTCAACTTGCCAGATCAACTACGAGGCTCCTGTGATATGAGGTGAGCACGACCGCTGTGTCTTCATTGAAGACAGCATAGGACATTAAAAACTTAGTGCTGATAATGCACTCATACATCGAGTCGGATTCAAACCATGCACCGAAGTCCAAAACTGAACTAAATCGCCTTGACACTTGCTTACACCACGGTCGGTATCGGGGTTCTGTTTGTCTTCAATCAAATCCTAGGTTGTCGGTTTAAGGGAACTAGGTAAAAAATCCAATTTTTTATTTTGTGTTTTAAAAAAGTACAAAAATTTTCTCTTTAAAAACATTATAAATATTGTGGGAAGTATTTCTGCAGATGATCTTTAAACGGCCTCTCTAAATTTGGCGGTGCATGTAATTCCAAATACATTTTTTTAAATGCAGTTTGGCACAAGTTCACATTTTTCAAACTTAAGTGCATTTTTCTCTGAAACTGCTGAATCAATTTACGCGCATTTTTTACAGTGTTCTCTGACACCTGAGTTCTACATAGCAGACCTCCGGGTTTAAGAATATCGCGCTCATAACATGAGAAAAAAGTGTATATGCATTGAAAAAATTGCAAAAAATATTAAACAAAGTTGAATTTTTTTCTGTTTCACTAGGGGTGAAATATTTAACTAAATTTTGCTCTAGAATTTACAATATACATTACTAGATAACTTAAAAAATACTAGGTATATGAGTGAAGATTGTAACAAGTAACTTGCACCTGAAGAATGCAATACACTTAGCAAAGTGGGAAAACAGGTTATCAGTTAGGACCTTTCTTTTGCACCGAATGAAGTACACTTAGGAAAGTGGGATAACAGGTTATCAGTTAGGGCCTTTCTTTTGCACCGGATGAAGTACACTTAGCAAAGTGGGAAAAAAGGTTATCAGTTAGGGCCTTTCTTTTGCATCGAATGAAGTACACTTAGCAAAGTGGGAAAACAGGTTATCAGTTAGGGCCTTTCTTTTGCACCGGATGAAGTACACTTAGCAAAGTGGGAAAAAAGGTTATCAGTTAGGGCCTTTCTTTTGCACCGAATGAAGTACACTTAGCAAAGTGGGAAAACAGGTTATCAGTTAGGGCCTTTCTTTTGCATCGAATGAAGTACACTTAGCAAAGTGGGATAACAGGTTATCAGTTAGGGCCTTTCTTTTGCACCGGATGAAGTACACTTAGCAAAGTGGGAAAAAAGGTTATCAGTTAGGGCCTTTCTTTTGCACAGAATGAAGTACACTTAGCAAAGTGGGAAAACAGGTTATTAGTTAGGGCCTTTCTTGTGCACAGAATGAAGTACACTTAGCAAAGTGGGAAAACATGTTATCAGTTAGGGCCTTTCTTTTGCACAGAATGAAGTATACTTAGCAAAGTGGGAAAACAGGTTATCAGTTAGGGCCTTTCTTTTGCACAGAATGAAGTACACTTAGCAAAGTGGGAAAACAGGTTATCAGTTCGGGCCTTTCTTTTGCACCGAATGAAGTACACTTAGCAAAGTGGGAAAACAGGTTATCAGTTAGGGCCTTTCTTTTGCACAGAATGAAGTACACTTAGCAAAGTGGGAAAACAGGTTATCAGTTAGGGCCTTTCTTTTGCACCGAATGAAGTACACTTAGCAAAGTGGGAAAACAGGTTATCAGTTAGGACCTTTCTTTTGCACCGAATGAAGTACACTTAGCAAAGTGGGAAAACAGGTTATCAGTTAGGGCCTTTCTTTTGCACCGAATGAAGTACACTTAGCAAAGTGGGAAACATGCTATCAGTTAGGGCCTTTCTTTTGCACAGAATGAAGTACACTTAGCAAAGTGGGAAAACATGTTATCAGTTAGGGCCTTTCTTTTGCACAGAATGAAGTATACTTAGGAAAGTGGGAAAATAGGTTAACAGTTAGGGCCTTTATTTAGCACTAGAATATGAAACTAATTAGTTGTGTTTTATACCAGTGAATTCAGAATCATTGATTGTATAACCATGGAAATTTTTATTCTACTCTGAACACTAAGGGTGCTATTCATAGACATTTCGCAGCACGCGCTACGAGCGTACTTAGCTAGCCCCGGATATCCACTGGTTACTTGTACAGAATTCAAATCATATCCTATCGCTAACACTGGTTTATGAATACGAAAAACGCTGATAATCTACCGAAATCCCGCGCTGAAAATGTCTATGAATACGGCCCTTAAAGTCTAGAAATATTGTATTGAACTTCTATACTGAAATTTTTTAATCGCACAGGAATCACTACCTACCCCCCGTAAATTAGGGCATTAATAAGCACATATCAGTAGTGCAATTTCTGTAATAAGCATTGTGGAGTATTACGGGATTCATTATTAACCATCACTCTCTCTCTCTCTCTCTGTTTGCCTCTGTCTCCCCTGCACTTGATTTAATTGGATTACATAAAGGGAGGTGGGAGGGGGAAATTGGCAACGGAAAGCGAAACAGCTCTCGGTGGAATAACAGCAATATCGGAGTGATAATGAGTTTAAACAGTGCTCACCGCTGGGAAGTGCAATTATACACGCCAATTGCATTCTCTTGATTCTTTCCTTATGTGACAACCTGAGAATATGCCTTTCAAGCAATTTAGTAACGTGAATTACAGACGAAAGTGGACAATTCTGATCGCTCATAGTAAAGTCCCATTAGAGATAAATGTATTCATTTATCTACGAGCTTTGTTATCATTATCTGCTTTATATAAATCGGGTCTTTTCACCCATCATGTGAGAATAATGAACCAAACACCTGATATGCACAACCAGTAGAACCCAGTGGCTAATGTATGTATGTATTTATTCACACTGCAATGGGTATATACCCGGTGGCAGTGGTAACTAATTACACTCAATAATGACGATAATAAACTTATTAATTAAAAATACAATTAATAATAATACTAATAATTAATACTAATAATAATAATAATAATAACAACAACAGGGAATATACTAAATTAAATGAAACGATCACTTAAAATAACATTTGAAATATTATAATTTGTATCTTAAAACTAAGATCGAACTAAACCCCACGAGTATGATATGTTCATATCTGCACAAGTACCTTTCAACATTACACTCATTTCGCTGTCAACTCACTCACTGCACTGGAACTACGACACATTTCACTGATTCTATCCTGATTTCACTAACACTTCAAAAACATTTCACTGTTCAAGTACTTTGTACTGCCACTATAAACTATAAAGCTTCACTGACAGGAACACGTTTCACTTACACAGCACACTTCACTGACACGACATAATTCTTCACTGATACAACACTTCAATAACAACATATCATTTACACCCTTTAAATACTGTGTAAAATTACCGTCTATTAGTAAGGTCCTTAAGCCTATTTTTAAATACATTTTTGGTTGTTGGTAAAGCCTTTAGTAAGTCTGCAGGTAAAGCATTCCAGTCCCTGATAGTACGATTGAGAAAAGAAAACCTTCCAGTGTCCGTCCTCTGCCTTCTTTCTCTCAATTTATATGAGTGGTCGTTCCTTGAAGAGTAATTTGGTGGCTGCAACCTATTTTTTATTTCTCTCCAGGCAGGCTCACCTCTGTATGTTTTGAACACTGCGCATAATCGAATTCGCGTTCTCCTGTCCGTGAGTGTGTCCCATTTTAATGGTGAATTTTTCCGACAACACTTAAGAGCAGTTATTTTTTTGAATCTTTTCCAGTGTCTTAATATGTTCTAATCTGTAAGGATCCCAACATGCAGCACCATATTCCATTACTGGACCTACTAGTTATTTATATGCAATCTCTTTGGATATATCAGAACCTTTTCTTAGCACCCTCATCACAAAGTGTGACGCTCTCCATGCGAATATATTGAGCGTTCGTCAGAAAACAAGTTCCATTCAGATAAAAATGCTGTCGACCTTTTCCTGTTACAGATAGTAGGCGATTGCCCACGAAATAGTGTGTACATTTTCCATGCGTCGGACGTGGGGAGGTTTTGTGTTGCGTAGGCCTACTACGAACGAGCAGCTTAGGCTGAAGGGACGTCAAGATTTCAGCCTTAGTATACAGCTCACTTCCATTCATTGCAGTTCAGTTTAATTCGTGGATATGCAATACACGTTACAAGAACGTAAATTACTAACAAATCGCACACAAAGTCACTTGTTATATTGCTACCCATGGCCTAATACATAGATAGCATTGAAAACGTGTCAACAATGCCGCCATTGTTAGCTGCCATTTTACATCAGTTCAAGCACGAAAATCATAATTTTCTGTTGAGCTACATTTTGTCTAGTTTAATTTTAAAGTTAGTGCGCCGAACATATTAGCGAAACGGGAAAATATCGAGCTTCGTGCTGTAATTAAACATTTCGTAAACAAAGGGGATCAGTCCAACAGAAATTAAAGAATGAAAGAATGATGCTGAAACTGATCAGAAAGAGAAAAAGGAATTGGATACGTCACTGACTGAGAAGAAACTGCCTACTGAAAGATGCACTGGAAGGAATGTTGAACGGGAGAAGAGTTCGGGGCAGAAGAAGATATCAGATGATAGACGACATTAAGATATATAGATCATATGCGAGACTAAGAGGAAGGCAGAAAATAAGAAAGATTGGAGAATGCTGGGTTTTCAGTGAAAGACGACCTTGGGCAGAACACTATGTATGTATGGTTTCACTTGACACATTAATAATTATTGTACCAAAAGAAGATGAAGAATATTAATTGGAAAGTAAAACCTATTAACTCATTTCAAATACAGGAAATACACTACTGAGATTCCATAGTAGGAACGAAATTACATAACTAATACGAAGACGAAGTTAAATTACTTACCTGTTTGAAATTATAACTTCGCTTTGCGCCCAAAGCTGACCGAAAAAGCACTGCGGCTTGTATTTCCCCGCAGCGTAGCCTACTCTATGGACTGACTTTGGAAAACCAACCTCGGAAATGACTCGAAGGTACTACTGGCACCATCTATCGAATTTTCGTCACAAATTCTAGTATATAGCATATAGGCCATATTGGCTACGAGTACTTTATTATTGCTATTATTAAATGTTTGCTATTATTACTATAATAATACGTTTTTGAAGGATCTTAGTCTATGTTCTTGTCTGAACTTCATTATAACTTAATTCTAAACAGTCACATGTTGGGCTTTTATACAGTTCCTAAAGTAAGCCATAGCCATCGAATACAATATGGCCAGCCTTATAAAATTATTAAAAGTACACATTAAACATATCAATTCTCACAAGGGAAGGGTTTCGGCTCGAACAGGAGTTTTTGGTTAAAAATTTGTACATAGGCTTACCTCACAAAGGTGATGAAGACCGTAAAAGCATTCATTTGTTTAACTCTCCGTTTGGTTGGTATTGGTCAATACACTTCTTTAAAAATGTAAATGAGGATTCTCTATAAAATGCATGAAACACCATGGAGCAGAGCAATAAGCACAACACGCAGAAGCAACACCTGAACAATCTTCTGAACCACACTCCAGTGCTGAAAAATCAAATGCTACCTGAATTACATTTTTGAAGTCTGAGACTTGTTCAGGATTCACGTAACCAGCTGACTGCCAGGAATACTGAAGCATAGGGCGGAATACTGGAGCAGACAACTGGTTATGAATAACAGAGTGCATTTTCATTATAAACACTCGATTTTCCAAGTTAAGTTCTGGATTCTCAGCAAGAATCCTTATGCAATCTGTTATCGTCCGAGAATATATTTTGTATTGTCAAAGGAAATAGATATCCGGAGGTCGGAAATATTTAGTTTCTTTTTCAGGTGGAATGATCATGCATTCCATGTCTTAGCCTTGGAATGATTCATTTATTAAGGTTGTGTCGTTGTGCACATTCAATGACTCACACATCAGTGTACATTTTTGATTCGCTGCAATATTTTCAGACAGGACGTTGGAGAAAAATGTTCTTAAATGGGCTCTAGACATTTTACCACTCGCACTAGCTTCTAGGCTAGGCTAGGCTTACGGGTAAGGTGTCCCAGCCTTTAAACTTGTGCAGTGCTCTCCCCACCCCTCAACTTGTACAGTGCTCTAACAGACAAACCAAACGTTACACAAACGAATGCATTTGGGAACTTTACAGAGATGTAAAGATGGGCCTGTATAACAATTTTGGATACGAAATTCCTGTTCGAGCCGAAACCCTTCCCTTGTCAGTGATTCACAGCCCAACAGAACTTGAAACCTGATTCTGAAACTCAGTCTCCTGATGTGCAGGGAGCTATAAGACAAATGAGAGGAAACGTAAGATAACAGACCACGCAATGTTGATGTCAGGATTTGTTCTAAATATTTACTTCGTGGATGTGCTCTGAAAGCTGTACACGTTAATTCATTGAAGCACGCATATCTGATGGTTCTCTTTCTGCCATTATAAGTGTTGATGTGAAGTTTGTCGCCGAGTTTAAGATTTCAGTCAACTGACTCCATCTAATCCTCTGGGAGAAGTTTACGTTATGCAAAGGAAGTTTTCAGTCCCCATATTAGATGCTAAATCGCAGACGAGATCAAATTTAAAGCCGAGAGTCGAGAGACGTTTGTGTGAGGAATGGATCTTTATTGGAAACAGCAGCGAAGCGCTAAACCGATTCTTTTGTTTGTATGTGATACCTCGCGGAGCTATATACATCACCTTTCCAAACCAACAAACGCCGTTCTTAAAATTAATGGTATATTCTCTTCAAAGAACTGTCATGCGCCTGGTAGAAAGCTCTCCGGGCCGATTTTGGAGCTATATTTGATACGAGGCAGACTCAAGGTATAATATACAGCACATTCATTTCTAAAGTGCCCGATGAAAAGGGCATAAATTATACAGGGTGTTTCCGAGGTGGTGTTACAAACTTTCAAGGATAATGGCGAACGGCACATGTATCAATTTGAAATAAGGAATCATGGTCCGGAAATCAATCAATCTTCTTAATGTATCCAGCTGTTTGCTGACAACATAAAGTCCACTGTAGTTCAGTGTAGTCTATTCAGTTGTTGTTTTTCACGAGAAATGAGGGGTATTTTGATCGGTGTTCATTATATATGCCTGTTGCTAGTAGCCACAGTTGGGGTGTAGTCAATATATACTGCAGGGCTGTGTCTTCTGCAACTGGTACTGGTGAATTTATTTTACTTCTTTTTTGGTTTATGGATGGACAGTATAGAAGAAAGTGTTCCAGATCTTCATCATGATTATTACACCACAGACAAGTAGGAATATCAGAAATGCGAAATCGGTGTAGGTACAATTGTGTGACAGTGTGACCTGTTCTGGCTCTTGTTAAAAATGTTTGAACATGTCTGGGCAAGTTTTTGTACATTTCCAGGTCATTTGGTTTCTTTTGTACAGACTGCAAAATTTTTCCTTTGTCAGAAGAGAGCCAGTTGTTGATCCATAGGTTTGTAAAATGAGACTTTACTGAAGCAAAAGCACTGGATAGAGATATCACTTGAAGAGGTCTTGGTTGCAAATATGTTGCCTGTTTTGCGATATTATCGACTTTCTCGTTTCCAGGTATACCACAAAAATTTTCTGAAAAATCTATTTGCATATTTACCGACTCCAATATAATTAAATATGTACCAAACCTATATGCACATAGAATTATTCCAATTCAGAAACAACTAAGTAAACTAAAAGAACTCCAAAAGGAAATAACATGGTCCGGAAATGACTGAGTCGAAAGTTATAAGCAAAAATAGTTGTGTGGAAATGGAATTGTAATTTGGCACACGTGCTCTCCTTCCCTTAACCTTTGGAACAGTCGTGGAAAAATGGTATGGACCGGATGTCTCCTACGTGGGTACTTGTGCCGATACAATCTGTGAGCTTGTCTACTGTTCCCATTGGCTCATCCGTATTCGAAAATCAGGTCTGGTTATTCCGCTCTCGTGTACTCCTCCATTTCACTAGGACTGATCGACTGGACACTGCAACTTGTACACATACACTGCTATCTACAGACGTGCATATCAGAACCGACCATGTCCGTTACACATTACGCTATCTGCATTGCTTTACTGTAGTTTCCTGTCTCCATCCCTCAGACAGCGCATTGAATGGAATACTGTAAGTAGACAACGTAAATAGCGTCAGATGAATACAATATATGTAAGATGTACAGATAAATGCACATAAATGAGGTGTACAAAGGACTAAAATTGTTTCATTTCCACACAACTATTTTTGTGCGAGATCGTTCGTATTTGCTTGGTTTCAGCACAAAACCAACCCGCGGTAAGTCTAAAATTCCAAATTCAGTATTCCCAATCTAACACGCATAAGAATTTCTCTCTTCTTACCGCTTAAGTGAGATATTGATTTTACTGTTTTAGACTTTTAACATATTTTTAGAGACGTTCAATATACCGATAGTAATAATTATAAATTGGAAACTTACCACTACAATTTCACCTAAATTGCACTGTTACTTATTGTTTTTAAATATTTGCAAAAATTAAGTAAACTCTACAACTCCACTAAAGTTACTGCATTTCGTGATGCATGTAACATTAAGGAAGCCGTTTATTCTAAGTTCGCATTTATAGACTGGGGAGAAAAAAAGACAGATGTATATCCCTGGTAGAACTCTTGACTCAACCCGTTGCAGAAGATGCGACGAGCAAGAAACGCTTCCTCACGTCTTGGGTTTCTGCCATCATGGAGAATTGCTCCGAATCAACAGATATAATACGGTTCGTTCTCTCATCGCAGCTTCAATCCGTCAGAATGCTTCCTATGAGGTTCATGAGGAGGTTGGTTGCGTCTCTTCTGATGGCTCTACTAGACGGGCTGATATCATCATAATTGATCGGCAGAAGGATAAGGGTGTCATTCTTGATGCCACAATCCGTTTTGAGATGCATGAGCAACAGCCACAAGAGGTGTGTCGTGAAAAATAAGTCATATATGAGCCTTGTTGTCAGCATCTTGGAGCACAATACCACATCACACATTGGACAGTTTTTGGGCTCATGTTCGGTGCCCGTGGCACGATCCCGCGTGAAACTTTAAATCAACTTAAACAATATAAAATTTCTGATGCAACGATTGATGCCATAGGATCTCACGTGTTTAAATCATCCTTAGCTATAATTAGTAATCATTTGTACCCAACAAAATTTTTATTGTAAATGATTTCCTACGTTTTCTTATCTTAATGTTTTTTTCTTTTTCTTTCCAACTGTCACAAAATTGTTTTGTTTACTTATTATTCTTTATGAATTGATTAGTAGGCCGATATATCGAACCCTTATTTAGGGCGGTTTTTGTTTAAACAAATTTCTTCAGAAAACATTTTAAAGCAACAATGTTGAAGATAGATATTTTTGTTTTCCAAAATTGCCGTCATTGAACAGAAACGAAGATGGAGATTTCATTGCAACTAATTAGAAATTCCTCTTTCAGGTATGTAATAAACGATCTTCGCACAAAATAATGTACGATACACGAGCGGTATGTTTTCTTTCAATTCTCGGAAATTAAAAAAGCTCAACTACGTTTCGCTTTTTCAAACTTTTCCTCGAACATGAAAACGTCAACATACCGCTCTTGTAACGCATATTATTATTGTTTGTAACTTTCGACTCGGGTGATTGTATTAAGTATTTATCGAGCCTTAAGGAATGAATAACGTCTTCGTCAGCGAATCACAAGACGCACACGTTTGAATGTACCCGACCTGCAACGCGATTGGCTGCCGGAAATTAGAGCGACGGGATTATAGTAACCTATTTCATTAAACAGAGTTGAGAGCTATGTAACAATTATTGTTCTTCCTCTGACACATATCGCTAAGTGAGCTTTACCGCCTGATAATAGATTTATCAGTCAGAACCTCAATCAGAGTTTACGTAGTGATAAGTGTTCAGATTTGTAGTCTACTTTTATTCTTGCATTTTTGTTTTGTTTTGTTAACTGTAACTGCCACCGGATGAAAACCAATTCGTAGCTAATAAATATTAATTAATTAATTAATTAATTCATTCATTCATTCATTCATTCATTCATTCATTCATTCAATGACTGGTTATATTACTTAGTAACTGAATTAATCTTATCTCTTGAATGTATATTATGCTTTTATCCATTCTCATTTAATGTATGTCATTTATTTGTTGACATAATGAGAAAACTGCTTTGAGACTTACAAATTATTCAAAATAGAGCTTTAAGAAATTTATTGGGTTTTCATTATTTGACTCCAGTTAAATATCTATATCAATTTTCTTTTATTCTACCAGTTGAATCAATTATCAAATTAGGTGCTGCTATTTTCATGTACAAAGTTATTAACAGTTTAATACATACTAATATTACATTTCAGCTTAATAAAGATATACATACTTATTTAACAAGACAAAAGACAATATATTTTTTATCAGCATAGCTCCGTAACTTATGGAACGAAAGGACTTAACCATTTTTAACAACAACTTTTTAGAACATAGACTTTTAACAAATTGCCGGTGTTTTAAGAATTGTTTAAAAATACGTTTTGGGGAAGATTATTTATTTTAATTCTCAGTTGATTTATTTATTTCATGGTTTCAAACTTTTTCTTCTTTCTGCCCAAAACTTTAAGTTATCTTACTATTTGTTCTTATTTTGCTTTCTTTCTTTCATAAATTCTTGTGTTAGCCTATTGCTTATCTTTCACAGACTGTAGTTTCATGACTTTTTAATTACATTCTATAATATATGTATGTGTTCTTGTATAGCCCCTGCATATGAGTTCTACTCGTTGGGGCATACTCAATAAATTAAAAAAAATAATAAATTAATTGAATAAGGTAATGATTATTAATTAAATTAATAAGTGAATGAAATGAATCATTAAATGAGGCATTGAGGTCAATTGAATGAATTATAACTAAATACATTTATATGAAATGCGCCAACTTCTCGCAGTAGCTTCCCGACCTTCCTACTGGACAGCGCATTATGACCTGTACTGCTATGGTATTCGTATGACGTCAGAAGGAAAGAGACGCCATCTGTTTTATTGCTGTATGTAATCTCAAGGGTACCTGCACCTATGAAATCTAAATGACTATAATACCATTTGTGACATCATGAAGCACGGATATTACCAGACCTAGAGGCAAACTGTAATATCGCTAATTGCGAAGCTCCTCTGAAATATGATCAACTGTTTGATAAAACAGACTGAGTCGTTTACACGCGAAACTCGTGTGGTAACACGAGGTTAATGGATCACTCCTACTGAGGGAGACGGAAAAAGTGTCCCCCACAGAGACTTGCAGTTTATGCTCGTAAATATATTCATTCTACCAAAATGTCAAAGAGTTTGGAGAGATACTGTGAATCGTATATTAAGACAATTTATTTGTTTATTTATTTATTTATTTAGTAAATTGGAGATTTATCCTTCGAAGAGGTGGAAAAATTCAAATATCTTGGAGCAACAGTAACAAATCTAAATGACACTCGGGAGGAAATTAAACGCAGAATAAATATGGAAAATGCCTGTTATTATTCGGTTGAGAAGCTTTTGTCAGCTAGTCTTCTGTCAAAAAGTCTGAAGGTTACAATTTATAAAACAGTTATATTACCGGTTGTTCTGTATGGTTGTGAAACCTGGACTCTCACTTTGAGAGAGGAACAGAGGTTAAGGGTGTTTGAGAATAAGGTTCTTAGGAAAATATTTGGGGCTAAGAGGGATGAAGTTACAGGAGAACGCAGAAAGTTACACAACGCAGAGCTGCACGCATTGTATACTTCACCTGACATAATTAGGAACATAAAATCCAGACGTTTGAGATGGGCAGGGCATGTAGCACGTATGGGCGAATCCAGATATGCATATAGAGTGTTAGTTGGGAGGCCGGAGGGAAAAAGACCTTTGGGGAGGCCGAGACGTAGATGGGAAGATAATATTAAAATGGATTTGAGGGAGGTAGGATATGATGGTAGAAACTGGATTAATCTTGCTCAGGATAGGGACCAATGGGGGGCTTGTGTGAGGGCGGCAATGAACCTACGGGTTCCTTGAAAGCCAGTAAGTAAGTAAGTAAGTATTTATTTATCTATTCATTTGAACAATACAGTATATAAAACTAAATACAAGTACAGTGAAACTTCCCAACAGCGGACACCGCCGGGGAAAAATTAAATGTCCGTTATTGAGAAGTGTCCGCTATTTAGAAAATCGTTAGTATGTATACAGTACATCAAAATACAAATATCAGTAAGCTTACTTTGCCAGTCAGATGCAATTTCTGGATCAACAGAAGCAGATTCACCACATACACTTTCGTAGGAAATATTGTGTCGTGACCGAAACTTGTCTAGCCAACCACCCGAAGCTTTAAAATTAGAATAGCCCAACTCTTTTTTAATTTATAAGGCTTTCTCTCTAATCAAGGTCCTAGATAAAGGCATTTTATTTGTTCTAGCACAGCAGAACCATTCGTATGTTAAATTGTCAATGGCAAGCCGCTCAGTTTTAGGAAAAGCTCTTTTTGTGTTGTCATTTTCATTCTCAGTGTATGATTTTAAAATAACAACCTTGTTTTTCAAAATTTCACTAACCTGAGTTTTTCCCACATTAAACTTTGTGACCAGCTCACAAACACTTAATTTCTCCTTCTCACTATGCTTTACAATATCCACTTTCTCTTTCAGTGACAAACGTTTACGTTTTTGTGACTTTTTAAAGTGACTGTATTTCCGAACACTCAACTTGACAAACTAAGAAAGTACGGACTGCTCACGTACAGTATCACAACTAACAACTGTGCTGCTTACCTTCAATAAAGTACAGGGACATCATTTTATTTTTACTAACATGTTTAATATTAACTTGGTTATACCTCTGGATCAACGCCGTTTGCTACCCCATTCCAAGACTTGAGTTCGATGATACTGGCGTAATATACAAACAAATCACTTTACTAGGTATAGGAGGGAAGAAAAGTACCTAGTTCATCCATTTACGTAAACTAGGAAATATTGCGCTTTTGAGTTTGATCACTTTCATTAGGTTTTTGTTTAATCAAAATACAGTACAGTATTAACAATGAGTGTTTTTATTCACGAACTGAGTTGTCCATGAGGACATATTCATTATGCGGTGTATATTATACTGTCTACAGCACATTAGCGTACAATATAGAGAATGAAGTTAAATTCAAAAATAATCATAATATGGATATTTAAACACATTTTTAAAATGGTGGCCGTTCATTCCCATACAGCCTTCAGTTCTAATGTGCATATTATCGCACTGTAGACTATTGTACCTTATCCTAAGTTTCGTCCTTCGTACTAGTAACTCATGTTGAAATAATTCTGTCCCTGCTCTATAAAAGAGTACCTTACGTACTGTAAATTCAATCTTCACTTCTGCCCGATCCGAAAAGATAAAATTACTCAGACATGCTATCGACTGTCCGCCAAGTGGTTATGTCGTAGGGTCATAGAAAGGGAGGAAATCACGTTATAGTTAATTACTTAACGAAGCCCTTTTATTTAAGTTATTTTAAACAGTGTATAATATTAAGTAGATGTCCAATTCCTAATAGAAATTAATGTTCTCAGAAAAGATCTAAGACAGCCCAGTCACTAGCTGGCGAATAAAAGCTGGTGGGGGAAACCGGGATATGACGTAAGTTAATGGACGGCAGTACCTGTGCGAAAATGATTCAATATTGAAAGCTCTTTCGTCACTGGAAAACGCGAACATATTTTTGGAACGTACTGTTTACTATGACCGTAAAGCTACTATGACTGTATATGCTGTCGTGGATCTGTGTGGAGGACGGTTGAACTTCATTAATAGAAGGGGTGGGAGTGAAGTACATTCAAAAACTCAGGTACAATAAAAATTGAAGTAAAAATAAAATGATGTCCCTGTATAAGAACGTTCAAATGCACGATAATGATTGTTGCAAAGAATTCCGTTTAATTTACAACCGTCTTTTCTTGTTTTTTTCTTTCACGCTGTCCGTTATTTGGAAGTTTTAATTGTACAGTGAAACTTCCCTTAACAGACACTTCCCAATAGCGGACTCCTCTCAATAGCGGACATTTTAAAATTCCCCTGCAAAATAACATTGGTCCTTATGATAAAATTCTTCCAAATAGCGGACATTCTCAATAACGGATGCGGACACTGAAATGTATCTCCCAACAGCAATTAAAACTTCCAAATAACGGACAGCGTGAAAAAAAAAAAAAAGAAAAATACGGTTGTAAATTAAACGGAATTTTAACGGAATTCTTTGCAACAATGATTATCGCGCATTTGAACGTTCTTGTACTTTATTGAAGGTAAGCAGCACAGTTGTTAGTTGTGATACTGTACGTGAGCAGTCCGTATTTTCTTAGTTTGTCAAGTTGAGTGTCCGGAAGTACAGTCACATTTAAAATGTCACAAAAACGTAAACATTTGTCACTAAAAGAGAAAGTGGATATTGTAAAGCGTAGTAAGAAGGAGAAATTAATTAAGGGTTCGTGAGCTGGCCACAAAGCTTAATGTAGGAAACACTCAGGTTAGTGAAATTTTGAAAAACAAGGTTGTTATTTTAAAATCATACACTGAGAATGCAAATAAGAACACAAAAAGAACTTTTCCTAAAACTGAGGGCCTTGCCATTGACAATTTAACATATGAATGGTTTTGCCGTGCTAGAGCAAATAAGATGCCTTTATCTGGGATTTGTCTCTAGATGAATACTGTAAACAATCTCACTGTCTACTGTACTGTACTGTAAAATATAGTGTTGAATATGTATGAGAAGTTTTAATGTACTGTATACAGTAAATACTAACGATTTTCTAAATAGCGGACACTTCTCAATAACGGACATTTAATTTTTCCCCGGCGGTGTCCGCTATTGGGAAGTTTCACTGTACAAATATTTACATACGGAATACTAAATAAATTTTACAAGAGAAAGAGTTCATCCAAAGGGCTGGACTCGGGAAGAGTACCCAAAACGCTCATTGCATTTCCGCCTTCAAATGCAATACTTAAACGTTAACGCAAATAAGTAGTGCAACGACGATAACCAGTAATGGAGATCAAAATTTGGCCTATTTGAGATACCAAAACGTTAGCGTCATGACTCCAAGGACCGAAGGTCTCCACAGCAAAGGGGACAAAGATATAATTGTTTAATAGATGAGCATATTTATTGACTTCATCTATTAATTTATTTAACTATCCGTTTATTTATTTACGGTACCGTATTTATTTAAATTACTTATTTACTTAATTATGTATGTATTTATTTATTTATTTATTTACTCAGTCATTGATTCATTCATTAATTGAAGGCATGTAAATGGGGGCAATAATGCAATTTAAATTTTGTTGAAAATATTGACATTTTTATTTACCTTGCAACATTTTATATAGCGGGGCAAATAGCAATCATAAACATGACAAACATTTCTTCCTTCTTATTTCTAGGGATAGGGCACAGTTTTACTGTATAGATTCTGAGAAGCAACACACGAATACGTTGCAACTTGTTTAAATTTAATCGCTGCTTATGAGTAACTACTGTCACTCACAATGAGAGATCGATAATATTTATATTAGTAGTAGTAGTAGTAGTAGTAGTAGTAGTAGTAGTAGTAGTAGTAGTAGTAGTAGTAGTAGCAGTAGCAGTAGTAGTAGCAGTATTTATTTTTTTACTTGAAGAAGTAAAGCGATAGGTTTGGAAGTAAATCCCGAGAAGACAAAGTATATAATTATGTCTCGTGACAAGGATATTGTACGAAATAGAAATATAAAAATTGGAGATTTATCCTTCGAAGGAGTGGAAAAATTAAAAAATCTTGGAGCAACAGGAACAAATATAAATGACACCAGGGAGGAAATTAAACGCAGAATAAATATGAGACATAGTGTTATTATTCGGTTGAGAAGCTTTTGTCATCTAGTCTGTTGTCAAAAAATCTGAAAATTAGAATTTATAAAACAGTTATATTACCAGTTGTGTTTGTGAAACTTGGACACTAACTTTAAGAGAAGAACAGAGATTAAGGGTGTTTGAAAATAAGGGTCTTAGGAAAATATTTCGGGCTAAGAAGGATGAAGTTACAGGAGAATGGAGACAGTTACACAACACAGAACTGCACGCATTGTATTCTTCATCTGACATAATTAGGAACTTTAAATCCAGACGTTTAAGATGAGCAGGGCATGTAGAAAGTATGGGCGAATCCAGAAATGCATATAGAGTGTTAGTTGGGAGACCAGAAGGGAATAGACCTTTGGGGAGGCCGAGACATAGATGGAAGGATAATATTAAAATGGATTTGAGGGAGGTGGGATATGATCATAGAGAGTGGATTAATCTTGCACAGGATAGGGACCGATGGCGGGTTTATGTGAGGGTAACAATGAACCTGCGGGTTTCTTAAAAGCTACGAGGCGCATCCAGAAAGTAAGTTTCCCGATTTTTTCCCCCTTGCAAGTAAACGTAATTAGCCGTGTCAATTGCGCATGCGTAACAGATCTATGACGTATCAATCATATGCCAGCCGGATAGGTCCCGCCTGGTGCCAGTAGCGTTGCAGCAGTGGTCCGAAATGGAAGCTCTTATTCCTTCTCCCGCCGCCTGCGAGGTTCGGTCGGTGATAAAGTTATTTAATGCACAAAGCATTGCGCCAATTGAAATTCATTGGCAGCTCTGTCAGGTCTATGGGCCGAACATCATGAGTAAGCGGATGGTGCGTCGCTGGTGTAGGCAGTTTTCCGAAGGTTGTCAAAGTGTCCATGATGAAGAGCGCAGTGGGCGACCGTCCCTCATCAATGATGATCGTGTTGAGCTGGTGCGGCAGTGCATCATGGTGAACCGTCGCTTCACGATTACGGAGCTGAGCAGCCATTTTCCGCAGATATCGCGATGCTTGTTGCATGAGATTGTCACTAAGCACTGCTGTTCAAAAAAGTGTGTGCCAGGTGGGTGCCGAAAAACCTGACACCCGAACACAAAATGCAACGTTTAGGGGCAGCACTGACATTTCTGGAACGGTATCACGATGACGGCGACGAGTTCCTCGACAGGATCGTCACGGGCGATGAGACTTGGATTTCGCACTTCACCCCGAAAACCAAGCAGCAGTCAATGCATTGGCGGCATAGTGGATCTCCAGTCAGGACGAAATTCAAACAGACGCTGTCGGTACAGAAAGTGATGTGCACGGTATTCTGGGACAGGAAGGGCATTCTGCTCATTGACTTCCTTCCAAGAGGTGAAACAGTGAACGCTGACCGTTACTGTGAAACACTGCGAAAATTGCGACGTGCCATTCAAAACAAGATGCGTGGAATGCTTACTGCAGGTGTTGTGCTCCTCCATGACAATGCTCGTCCACATACGGCTCGGCGCACAGCAGCTGTTTTGACGGAATTTGGCTGGAAGTTGTTGCATCATCCACCCTACAGTCCTGATTTTGCTCCCAGCAATTTTCACGTTTTCTTGCACCTCAAGAAATTCCTGTCCTCCGGTGAGCGTTTTGGCAACGACGAAGAGCTGAAGACGTCTGTCACACGCTGTTTCCTTTCACAGGCGGCAGAGTTCTACGACAGAGGGATACAAAATTTGATCCCACGATACGACAAGTGTCTCAATTATGATGGTGGCTATGTTGAAAAATAGCTGAAACATTGCTATATCTGTTGCCAATAAATGTTTTCCTGAAAGTGTGTTCTTTTTTTTTTAAATAGGGAAACTTCTTTCTGGATTCGCCTCGTATTTGTAAGTAAATAAGTAGTATTTATTTATTTAACCTGAAAGAGATATGGCGCGTAAGTTCTAGATGGGAACACCTGGATAATAATGCAAATTAAGCTACCTGCCATTGGAAAAAATAAGTTAATAGCAGTCGCATTATCATGAGCAATGCTTTCAACAGGTAAAGCGACCGGTGATATTGTTTTATCCTTATTTTAAACAGCATACGTTTGCACTAGTTCCAGAGCACAAAATGAATATCAGTGAAAAATATCATGAAATAATTATGATCAGTTGAATAAGCCGAAGAATCCTGTAGCCTACTCTTCAACATCTGATTGAGGCTAGCTCATTGATCAGAGCTCATCTGGACCTCTTCACCTCAATGGCGATGCTTTGAATGTGGCGAATACCGATTTCATGGAACAAGTACTTTCCCAGTGATCTGTAAACTCATATGCGAGTGCTATTAATGACAGATGTTTCCTAGAAGTCGTGCGGTAACCATTTTCCACATCACAGGGGCTAGAGTCGCTGAGTTGATGCGTTGATAATGTGTGAAATATGGATAAGAAGGCTGTAGATGTGCATGAGCATTGATTCCGGTTTACTAAAACCTTCATAAAGCTCACAAAGACAGAGGAAAAGAAATAAATCTTTCATACACCACGCCAAATGTACTGGGTGTTCAGTTCAAAGTGTGTCATGGCTCGCTGTATGCCGTCATATGGCTGTCGATGAGCCTAGAGAATTCAGTCTTCCTACACTTCCGCAGAGGTGTATTACCTATGTGTCAGAGAAGTTGCATAGCAAGTACGGCGTTCATTCTGAGGAGTACTTACTGATATGTACGGTAACGCCTGTAGTGGCAGAAATGTGAACTGTTTGGAAACATGTACTGAGGTGGATTTTTTTTCTTACTGTCAGGATATGGGAAGAGGTTTAAGACCATTTCTTACATATATGTTGACATTAACTTCGATGGTCAACGTGGACACGGAGCATTTGATTTGTATTATATAATTCTGCCGTACGCAACCGAGGATAACAAATACTCTGCGTACGACTTGGCCGCGCAAAACACAGTTCGAAAGAGGTTATGGTAGCACACAGACTTTACAGACCTCCATCTGTTGCTACGACGTTCAAGTTATACCGTACACGTTCTCAAGTTCAGATTGAAGGTCTTGAATAATAGGCAACTTCTCTGACATAAAAGCTGAAACTCGCTTCAAATCGCTGACTCACACCAGTGACGTCATGACACACTTTGAAATGAACACTCAGTACAATATCTTAGGGTTGGGGACGGAGCGGTTCGGTTCGGAGCAGGTACTGTGACGTCATTACTCGGTTGATCCGAGTACAGTACAGAGTACAAATTTGTGGCGGCAGATATAAAATTTGGATAGATTAAGTCGATTTTCGAACGTACTTTGCAAGTGAAACAAAACGTGTTTTCAAAGCGTTATAGTAAAGCGCTTTCGCTTTGCCAATTGACGAGAAAAAGTGCTTCTGTTCATTGCAAAATGTCGGTTCCAAATTTTATTTGCGCGATTACAGCTATTTGCGGAGTTATCTTATATGAAAGGAGTATTTAACCTTCAGTGTTGTTATATCTGCAGTGCTTGGGAAAAGTGACACAAGTCAGTTTCCACAAACCTTGTTTGATAATTTATTGGCAACTTACGGAACATCTGCTCGCTTGAAAAAAAAATACACAAGTATTTCTCCCATTACAATAATTCATACAGAAAAAAATCAAATCGACATAAACCAGTGTAAGTTGTCAATAAATTATCAAAAAAGGTTTGTGGAAACTGACTTATGTCACTTTTCCCAAGCACTGCAGATATATGACAGACGAAATAAAATTGATAAAATAATTTACAATACTAACGGCTAATAAATTAACTTGTGATGTAAACGTTAAACGCTGCAGCTAAGTAAAAGAGAAAGATAGAAATGGGCTCCACGAAGCGCTGCCTAAAGCACTTAAAAATAACACACAAAATTATTTACTATTATGAAAAGTGGATAAAATAATCAATAAATCATGGAACCTTGGACTGAAGAACATAATGTTTATTTTTTTTTATAACATGACTAACATTCCATGTTCTCTTTGGTGAAGACTAATATTATTGATAAGTTAAATAATTAGGTAATATAAATCATAGAAATAAATACAAATGAAATGATGACTGATGAGGTAACAAATCTAAAAAACAAAAATAGAAAAATGTAATGCACTTCCATTTTTAACATATTTCAATATTAATCACTCTAATAGACTATATATTACTTACTGGCGTTTAAGGAACCCGGAGGTTCATTGCCGCCCTCACATAAGCCCGTCATCAGTCCCTATCCTGAGCAAAATTAATCCATTGTCTATCATCATATACCACATTTTCCCTCAAATCCATTTTAATATTATCTTCCGATCTACGTCTCGGCCTCCCAAAGGTCGACTATTAATCCATATTTATTATTATTATTATTATCTTATTATTATTATTATTATTATTATTATTATTATTATTAATATTATTAATTACTTCCTTATGGCTTTTAAGGAACCTGGAGGTTCATTGCCGCCCTCACATAAGCTCGCCATCGGTCCCTATCCTGAGCAAAATTAATCCATTCTCTATCATCATATCCCACCTCCCTCAAGTCCATTTTAATATTATCTTCCGATCTACGTCTCGGCCTCCCCAAAGGTCGACTTATATTACATATTTATTATTATTATTATATTATTATTATTATTATTATTATTATTATTATTATTATTATTCATCATATCCCACCCTCCCTCAAATCCATTTTTATTATTATATCATTTCAAATCATTTTAATATTATTATTATTATTATTATTATTATTATTATTATTATTATTATTATTATTATTATTAATACTTCCTTATGGGTTTTAAGGAACCTGGAGGTTCATTGCCGCCCTGACATAAGCCCGCCATCGGTCCCTATCCTGAGCAAAATTAATCCATTCTCTATCATCATATCCCACCTCCCTCAAATCCATTTTAATATTATCTTCCGATCTACGTCTCGGCCTCCCCAAAGGTCGACTATATATTACATATTTATTTATTATTATTATTATTATTATTATTATTATTATCATTATTATCATTATTAATACTTCCTTATGGCTTTTAAGGAACCTGGAGGTTCATTGCCGCCCTCACATAAGCCCGCCATCGGTCCCTATCCTGAGCAAAATTAATCCATTCTCTATCATCATATCCCACCTCCCTCAAATCCATTTTAATATTATCTTCCGATCTACGTCTCGGCCTCCCCAAAGGTCGACTATATATTACATATTTATTATTATTATTATTATTATTATTATTATTATTATTATTATTATTATTATTAATACTTCCTTATGGCTTTTAAGGAACCTGGAGGTTCATTGCCGCCCTCACATAAGCCCGCCATCGGTCCCTATTCAGAACAAGATTAATGCAGTCTTTACAATCATATTCCACCTCCATGAAATCTATTTTAATATTATCCTCCCATCTAAGTCTCGGCCTCCCCAAAGGTCTTATTCCCTCCGACCTTCCAACTAACACTCTATATACATTTCTGCATTCGCCCATACGTGCTACATGCCCTGTCCATCTCAAACGTCTGGATAATATTAACATAAAGAAGAATAATATCGTACGTGAATATAGTAGGACAGTTTATGAAAAATATAAATTCCGAAATTATAGAATATATATATAATATAGGCTGATTAATTCATACACATAGGCTATAAATTTATTTAATCAAATTGAAGACATTAACACGTTTCTAATTTTCCTATTATATGTTAGTGGATTACATGTTAAAATTCTGGTGTAATTTAGCTAAAGAATTATACATCCGAGGGCCAAAATTAATGCTATGCTTTAGACCATTTAGGTTCTACTAATGATAAATTATTATTTCGTCTTGTGTCTTCATTATGTGTCTGTAATATAAATTTATTACGATTTTTATGATAAAATTTTAACAGAGTATATTTATAAATTTGTGTAATATTAAATGCATTAAATTCAGAATAAATGAATTTAGTTGTATAATCGAAACGTTTCTTCAAACAAATTTTAATTATTCGTTTTTGTAGTAAATTTAACGGACTAAGATTAATTTTTGTACTTCCATACCAAACAATAATGCCAAATTGAATAATAGATTGAAAAATGGCAAAATAAACATTTCGTAGAATTCTAATGGTTAAGGGAGGCAGAGGTTAATATTTCAAAATCCACAAAATTTATCCGATTTGTTTGAAATTGATAGTGGATACTAAGTTTGGTATTAGTAATGGACATACCAAGTTTCACCTTTCTAAGTACAGTAGTTCTGTAAATATTAATGATTTTATAAAACTTTATATCGTTGGATATAAAATGCTCCATGCACCATATTGTAAGAAATTTTCAATATTTCTTTTTATTTATATGTTCAGAGAAGTTATATAAATAATGATATTAGTTTATTATGGGAATAATCCCATCGCACCTCCTCATACTCATCCTCTTTCACAATAGCCCTGCCAAGACTCTGGAATTCGCTACCTGCTAGCATCAGGGACTGTCGAAATAAAATTGAATTCAAACGCAAACTTACTAGGCACTTGGCCAGTAATTGAGACTCGTTCAGACATGATTTCTTGTAAATAGTTCTCTTAATCTATCACAAAATATTTCAATATCCGGTAATTTCATTACTATAGATTTTTGTTATTGTAGGTTTAATTTGTAATTCAGTAAATACAAAAATATTCTTTGTTCTTAACTTCTATGATAAATTAAAGTCTAGCTTTCATTAATCAGGTAATCTTGTCGTACTTTAATTTTTATTGTAATTGTAATTGTAAATTTAATGTTAATTGTAATTTTATTGTTCATATTATAGTTGTAATCCCCTGGTAGAGGGGCAGAGAAGGCCTGGCGGCCTTATCTTTACCAGGTTAAATAAATAAATACTAAATACTAAATATAGTAATACAGTTATCTTGGCTTTAATTTCATACTTTTAAAGGGCACAAAATCAAAAACTAACATCGGAATATGAAAATAAAGATAATAAAAATGGGGGAAAAAAAAGCAAATTTTCATTCCCCCCCCCCCCCCGAAAATTTCACCTCTGCCTCCCCTTAAGTAGCATCGAAGATTAACGAATTTATAAATTGTTTTACGAAGCTCTTACAAAGATAAGTAATGTGATGAGGCGGTTTTACATTTTGATTTAATAATGATAGCCAGATGGAACAAAACTCTGCTGTTCTTCCCGCTGGATGTTTATTTTACATTCGGTGAGGTCCTTCTGTTATCTACATGTCTATAATTTCTGCGTTTATTTCTGAATACGTATCCCATATACGGGGACTACAGTTAATGCACTATCAGCCTCGGAGTCTTTTTTGCCAATATGCGAAGTACAGTAACCTAAGCTTGACACAGCGAACAGTTCATAGATTCACAATCTGCCCGCCTGCAACTATGCTCGGTGCCCCTCTGCAGGAATGCCCGCTTTGAGCGAGACTGGCATAGCGAGAGTCAGGATTACAAAGCAGGAAGCGTATAGAGCGGATGTATTGTGGAATGCTCTCGCTGAATTTTCGTAATCCTCTTTTCCGACTGCATTTTTAGGATTGGATATTTCCCGAGTCCAGTTTCTCAAATCTCATTTGTGGAATACGAAACTACGGAAGACAATTACAAATGCACAACAATTAAAGTTCTGTCGAAATTACTTTTTTTATTTAAAATAGATGTGATGGAATCGTCACTCAGAATTTTATGTAGTGGATTTAGTTCAGATAAATTGCTTTTGAATTAATTAAAATGTGTCTCAGTGAAACGTACAGCATAGTCCGTATAGGTCAGCTTCTGTCAGATGCGTTTCCAATTCACTGTGGGCTAAAGCAAGGAGATGCACTATCACCTTTACTATTTAACTTTGCTCTAGAGGATACCATTAGGAAAGTCCAGGATAACAGAGACGGTTTGGAATCGAACGGGTTACATCAGCTGCTTGTCTATGCGGATGACGTGAATATGTTAGGAGAAAATCCACAAACGATTAGGGAAAACACGAGAATTTTACTGGAAGCAAGTAAAGAGATAGGTTTGGAAGTTAATCCCGAAAAGACAAAGTATATGGTTATGTCTCGTGACGAGAATATTGTACGAAATGGAAATATAAAAATTGGAAATTTATCTTTTGAAGAGGTGGAGAAGTTCAAATATCTGGGAGCAACAGTAACAAATATAAATGATACTCAGGAGGAAATTAAACACATAATAAATATGGGAAATGCCTGTTATTATTCGGTTGAGAAACTTTTATCATCCAGTCTGCTGTCGAAAAATCTGAAAGTTAGAATTTATAAAACAGTTAATATTACCGGTTGTTCTGTATGGTTGTGAAACTTGGACTCTCACTCTGAGAGAGGAACATAGGTTAAGGATGTTTGAGAATAAGGTGTTTAGGAAAATATTTGGGGCTAAGAGGGATGAAGTTACAGGAGAATGCAGAAAGTTATACAACGCAGAACTCACGCATTGTATTCTTGACCTGACATAATTAGGAGCATTAAATCCAGACGTTCGAGATGGGCAGGGTATGTAGCACGTATAAGCGAATCCAGAAATGCATATAGACTGTTAGTTGGGAGGCCGGAGGAAAAAATACCTTTAGGGAGGCCGAGACGTAGATGGGAAGATAATATTAAAATGGATTTGAGGAGGTGGGATATGATGATAGAGACTGGATTAATCTTGCTCAGGATAGGGACCAATGGCGGGCTTATGTGGGCCGGGTTCCTTAAAAGCCAGTAAGTAAGTAAGCAGTAAATTGCTTTTAAATGATATTATTTATTAGAGATCAACAATGGTTGCCAAACTCCACGAAATAAAATTGTGTCGTAATAGAAATGCAACCCGCACACCAATACCGTAGAGAGAGGGGTGGAGTGGGTATCTCCTCAGGTAATGCAGTGAATGGCAGTAGAGGCGGACTGTGACCGGAAAACAAAAACAATACAGTGTGTTTCCGGTCTGGTGTTACAAACTTTCAGGGATGATGGGGAAGTGCACATGTATCAATTTGAGATTAGGAACCCTGGTCCGGAAATGATTGAGTTGAAAGTTATAAGCAAAAATAGTTTTGTGGAAATGGAATTGTAATTTGGCACCACGTGCACTCCTTCTTTTAACCTTTGGAACAGTCGTGGAAATATGGTGTGGGCCGGATGTCTCCTACGTGGGTACTTGTACCCCATACAATCTGTGAGCTTGTTACTGTTCCCATTGGATAATTCGTATTCGGAAATCAGGTCTGTATATTCCGCTCTCATGTACTCCTCCATTTCACTGGGACTGGTCGACTGGACACTACAACTTGTACACATACACTGCTGTCTACAGACGTGCATATCAGGACCGACCATGCCCGTTACATTACGCTATCTGCATTGCTTTAGTGTAGTTTCCTGTCCCCATCCCTCAGACAGCGCACTGAATGGAATTCTGTAAGATGTAAGTAGACAACGTAAACAACGTCAGATGAATACAGTATCTGTAAGATGTATAGATAAATACACATAAATAAGGTGTACAGAGGAATAAAATTATTTCATTTCCACACAATTATTTTTGCTTATAACTTTCGACTATCATTTCTGGACCAGTGTTCCTTATCTCAAAATTATACATGTGCCCTTCCCCATCGTCCCTGAAAATTAGTAGACTAACACTAGCCGGAAACACCCTGTATTATATTCTATTTATTTGCTACATACGCTTTATTCGTGTTAAAATTTTCGGTACTTATTCATTATTTTTGCCTTAGTAATATTATTGATTCCAAGTTTATAGAACCCTATTTTACCAGAAGGTATATTAGGGCTGTAATTAAATCATACATATTATAACCCTGTACAAATAGTTACATAAAATATATACATAATTATGACATAAAATACACATATTACATTAAATATGTATGACAATAAATGTCATATTTATATTATACAAATACGAAAATATAAGATAAAATAGATATAATATATAGAAATAGCTACACAATATATGAAATGCAGATATATGACATACAGTACTTTCCCAGGACATATCACACACAGACTTGTTATTAAAAAAAAAAGAAAGTGAGCATTTCGTAGAAATATACATATTACTTTTAAGGACGTATATGACATAAAAATGACATGAAATAGACATGATATTTCTAGTGCATGTACAACACATAAGACATAGACATATTATATACAATACACAGAAAATACATAAAATGAAATATATTTCATTATTCGTCTTCAAAGAAAACACGTACCATTTGGAATGTTGTATTTGCACAAACTCAATGAATATACCCATAGAAACTATGTTAGGTATTTCACATTCAAGAGTAATTATAGTAATGGATGAAGGTAATCAGTAATGAACTCATCTTCTACTAATAAATGAGATATTAAGATATCATTTAATGTAATTCAACTAACGTTTTCAACTGCTAATGGTCATATTCAGATTGGAGCACAGTTACATAGTGAACACATTAATTAATTAAATGTGAACAAGTTCCTGTCATATTTATTGGAGTTAACCTAATTTATACAGAAGTCATTGTTGCATAATACTAAAATATTTAGAAAACATTAAAACATACAGTATAAGAAAATATATTACACCAGTAAGATAGTATAATAATAATAATAATAATAATAATAATAATAATAATAATAATAATAATGATTTATTTAACCTGGCAGAGTTAAGGCCATACGGCCTTCTCTAACACTCAACCAGGAGTAAAAACTGCGTTATAGAAACACTACAAATTTACAAAGTACACACAAAACTGAATAAGATAATAATAAAATGTAAACAACAAGTAAGAAGAAATCAGACATAATATATAACATACAGAAAGAAAGAAAAAGCATAATAAAATGTGAACAGCAGGTCAAAAATAAATGAGGCCTACAAAGTATAAAAAAATAAGACAATTATTGATAATAATAATAATAACAATAATAATAATAATAATAGTAATGATAATAATAATGATAATAATAATATTAATAATAATAATAATAAAATAATAATAGCAGGCCTAATAGTAATGATAATACTAATAGTAGTAATACAATAGTGCAGTACAAAGCATACAATGAATACAATATTTTTAAGTATACACAGTAAGGAAAATTATGTTTATATATAGCTCAACTTATCACATTAGAGATATACCATTATCGGAAAATATAAAAACAAAAATATAAAATAAGTTAAATATCACTAGAACATAAAAAAAAATGTGAATACGTGGAAACATGCAGTACAACACTTGTCATAATAGTAAGTTAGTTTGGCAACTCGTCATAAGATAATTTTCAAACTTGGATTTGAAAGATTTCAATGTTCGGCAGCCCTTGACTTCAGGCGGCACAGAGTTCCAGTGACGAGAGGTAGCAACAGTGAAAGATGAGGAATACAGAGATGATGTGTGAAGTGGAATTTCTAGCGTGTTATCGCGTTGTGATCGAGTATTAATATTATGATAGCGAGAGAGAGTATGAAAACGAGCGAATAAATAATAGGGGGATGAAGTGTGCATAATTCGATATAGGAGAGAAAGTGAGTGCAGATTTCTCCTCTCATGTAACCTAAGCCATGATAACTTCTCGAAAGAAGGTGAGATATGATCATAGTATCGAACATTACAAATGAAGCTGACGCACGCGTTATGAACACGCTGTAGTTTCTGGGCGGAATCAATCCTGAGATCACTGAACAAAACGTCGCAATAATCGAAGTGAGGTAGAATGAGTGTCTGTACCAGCGTCTGTTTTAATTCAGATGGATAATGATACAATCTTTTTAGTGAATGGAGAATAGAGAATGCCTTCTTACATGTATATTTAATATGCGTATCCCAACTAAGATTAGATTCGAAATTCACTCCGAGATTTTTTACGGTAAAGCTAAACGGGATGATTGTTTTATCCAGTTTCACAGGTGGAATATTCAGGTCGTTGACTTCAGGAATTAATCTACGGTTCGCGAACAGAATAGCCTGTGATTTACATGCTGTGATTTACATATGATAGTATGTCTAATGCATACGAATATTTGAATGGGATATTAGAAATAATATGATGGCGTGTCACTATCATATGCATTTTACAATTACGATGCTGTTTTTAATAGTAGACAATATCATTGATACATTACTGTACCTCAGTAAATTATGACTTGAAAATTATCTAGAAACGGTTAGAAAGCAGTATGCCATGGTAAATCACATACATATTGTGGAAAATGAAGTTAAGGTAGGCGTGCAATGAATTATACTATCAGGGTATACTAGTACATTATGCAACGAGCCTATAATGGTAGTAATCAAGACGCGAGTATGTTTATGAAACGAGCGCAAGTGAGTTTCATAATTTTCATACGAGCGTCTTAATTACCATTATAGGCAAGTTTCATACGACTTTTTATGCTCGATCATATTTCTAACTTGAAATTATTCGTAAGTATTCATGTTATTCTTATCTGACTGGGGAGCGGAACTGACCTTGTGCAATATCTCGTAAATTGTGAGATGTGCGCAGACGCGAAAGTATTGATTTTTTTCTGAGAAACAAATGTCATTGGCCGTGATATAATCTAGAGAGTAAAATAAACATTAATCTTGATATAACCTTGAAATTGATTTAGACATTGAAAACCGAGATGACAAATTGAATTTATTTGAATATTATTTACAATTAACGCTAATTATTATAGTAACAGAACATAACCTTCTGCGACAGTATTGGATTTCCAGCCTCCGTGACGTTTCGCTAGTTGTCTTTCGATTGCATATCCAAGAATAATGGGTACTTGCGCTTTCATATTGCTACAATGGTGTTTTCTGATTGGTGGAACACCTGAACTTTAATGAATAGGTGTACTTTAATGAGGTCCATTAAAGGGCTGCTACCAGGTGTATAATTACTACATTTCGGCATGGTCGAGCATAAATGAATATAAGATAGTTGAATTCTTATTAACAAAAGATCTTAAGATTGCCCAATCGTCCCAGGTACATGGGTTTAAAATCTGATGGCTTGTGTTGTGTAGTGTTTCTCCTCAGCGGAAGAAGAAGCATAACTGAGCCCATTTTGGGTTATATGCGTAGGATTAAACAGACCCAATTTTAGGTCAATTCTGTTATTCTATGATTAACATTTTCCTGTGGAACTGATGCAATGAAACCAAATGGTCTGAAGAGGGAGGAAAAATTTGATTCGTAGATTTGTAGCTCACAGATCCTATAGAGAGACCTAAGCCAGATGCCTAAAATCTTAAGGTTTTGGAGATCATTGCTATGG
>JAJSOF020000036.1:27797572-27833083 GCA_025594305.2 Periplaneta americana
GGATATTCGCAATGCACTTGAGAAAATTAATTCAAAAGATCCGCTGTTAAAAATAAACAGAACGCATGCAGACGGAGAGGCTTAATGTCTCGAAAAGACAATCAATCAACGCGGCAACTATTCCGGCGCGCGGTCGTAAAACAATTCAGACGCCTGCTGTCGTATTCGCTTCAGAGACACTCTATTCAAGACCGGGTGACCTACACACGCTACTCTCTTGCAATATTGTTCCACTGTGAAATCGCATTTGTTCAATCTACATCCCTAACAACATCGCGGCCATGTAGAGAAAGTGATACATTGAACATATAAGCATGGAAAAGTAACAAGACATTTTGAGGAAACACCAATGATTGTGTAATGTCTGTACAGGAATTCATTCATTCATTCATTCATAATGTTCCCTGTCTTGTGTCTGGTGTGTTATACAGGGTGATTCACGAGGATTTATGAGGCGCATCCAGAAAGTAAGTTTTCCGATTTTTCCCTTGAAAGTAAACGTAATTAGCTGTGTCAATTGCGCATGCGTAACAGGATCTATGACGTATCAATCATATGCCAGCCGGACAGGTCCCGCCTGGTAGAAGCGCGTGGGCAGTAGAAAGGGCCGGAAATGGAAGCTCTTATTCCTTCTCCCGCCACCGCATTGCGCCAATTGAAATTCTTCGGCAGCTCTGTCAGGTCTAGGGGCCGAACATCATGAGTAAGCAGATGGTGCGTCCCTGGTGTATGCAAACCCGAAGGTCGTCAAAGTGTCCATGATGAAGAGCGCAGTGGGCGACCGTCCTTCATCAATGATGATCATGTTGAGCTGGTGCGGCAGTGCATCATGGAGAACCGTCGCTTCACGATTATGGAGCTGAGCAGCCATTTTCCGCAGATATCGCGATCCTTGTTGCATGAGATTGTCACTAAGCACCTGCTGTTCAAAAAAAAAAAGTTTTGGCAACGACGAAGAGCTGAAGACGTGTCACACGCTGGTTCCATTCACAGGCGGCAGAGTTCTACGACAGAGGGATACAAAAATTGGATCCCACGATACGACAGCGCCCCAATTCTGATGGTGGCTGTGTTGAAAAATAGCTGAAACATTGCTGTACCTGTTGCCAATAAATGTTTTCCTGAAAGTGTGTGTTCTTTTTTTTAAAAATAGGGAAACTTACTTTCTGAGTGCCCTCGTACCATCCCTTACGCAGCTTATTTCCGAAGTCCTTCAGAGCTAAAAAATGTCACATAAACATTTGGCCTAACTTCAATATTTTCAGAATTACACTAATTTGAAGTTTTTGTAAAATACCTTATTCTCGAGTTTTATGGGTAAAAAGAATGTTACAGATAAACAATGAATTATCTAGAGTATCATTTCTTTAATTAACTAGTATTCTTCTTCTTCTTCCTTCAGTTCAAACCTCCCTTTTAAGTGCATTTTTACACGACCCACACCACCCGGTGCTTACAGGGCCGCGACCTGTCGGGAGAGGAATTAAATGTTATGTTCTATTTAACGACGCTCGCAACTGTAGAGGTTATATCAGCGTCGCCGGATGCCGGAATTTTGTCCCGCAGGAGTTCTTTTTACATGCCGTTAACTCTACTGACATGAGCCTGTCGCATTTAAGCACACTTAAATGCCATCGACCTGGCCCGGGATCGAATCCGCAACCTTGGGTATAGAAAGCCAGGGCTATACCAACTCGCCAACCAGGCGACTCGGGACAGGAATTTCTCTATAGATCACATACATACTTTTTTGACCACACAAGGACATGGAGGGCCTTCCCGGATGAGGGATCAGCGCAAATGCCAGGGCCACCTTCGATACAACACAAACATTTAAGACATTACACAGCATTCACTCACCCATATGAAAGGATTAAGGGAAGGATCGCCGTCCATGCCCGGACTTTCAAGAGGTACAATCCCGGAATTTGTCTGGAAATAACTGAGGAAACCATGAAAAACCTGTTAGGATTACCGGTCCTGGGATCGAACACCGGACCTCCCGAATGCGAAGCGCTCTACCACGCCGCTAGCCCGCTCGGTTAGGTAGTATTCTAAAGCTAAAAATGTGTTGTGAATTCAATAGTTGCTTCGTACAGAATTTTTTTCCATTTTTAACTACAAACTACATTTTCTTACTCATTTATCACAATAATTGTTCCAAATCATGCCACTCTTGTAAATTTTTTTAAGACTGTACATTAGGATCCATAATTAAACTGTAAAGAATCAAGTTCCTAAAATCGTATGATTTGTAACAATTTTTGTGGTAAGTGCGTAAGAATGATGTCACTTTCAGTTAAAAATTGTAAAATAAAATCTGTGCAAAACAACTAACAACATATTTAGCTTCAGAAACACTAGCCAATTAAAGAAATCATAGGCTAATTCTGAATAGTTCATTCTCTATTTGTAATATTTTTTTACCTTTAAAAACTAAACAAAAGATATTTTACTATCAACTTGCAATTAATGTAACTTTGACAATATTGAGATTACGACAAAGTTTATATGACATTTTTGCTCAAAATGTTTTCGGAAATAAGCTTCGTAAGGGACGGTAAATCCTCGTGGATCACCTTGTATAGGTACAATGGCAACGTTTTATTTTCTCTTAATAACACTATAGTCAACCCAGTAGACTTTTATAAAGTCGCATTTCGAGTCCCATGTTACTACAGATACGAGTTACTTTATGTTTAGATTCATTTCTTCTACAGTCTATATTTTCTTCATGCTTCTAATAATTCCTCTCCTGTTGTAATTACTTCGAGTGCAATAACATCGAGCAAATGAGGCGTCCATTTCCAAAAGTATCTTCGTCCATTGTGTTTAATTTTAGGAAATATGATAAAAACATTTTACTGATATTTTCATTAGACAATATTAATTAAATTATTTTGTTTTATTTATTTATAATTTATTGTCGAATGGCATTTTCAAATTATTAATTGAAATTCTTATTGGGTTTATTGAAAATAAGGTTACTTACTTGGACAAGGGTAATGTTGGAATTGTTTAATGAACAAGGTGATTTTGGAACTGTGGGCATTTTGTTCTTGCAACATTTTATTAGTGACAGAAAAGAACATAATACTTAGTAGTAGTAGTAGTAGTAGTAGTAGTAGTAATAGTAGTGGTAGTGGTAGTGGTATTGGTAGTGGTATTGGTAGTGGTAGTGGTGGTGGTGGTAGTGGTGGTGAAAATTGGTAGTGGTGGTAGTGGTAGTGGTAGTGGGTGGTAGTGGTGGTGGTAGTGGTGGTAGTGGTGGTGGTAGTGGTGGTGGTGGTGGTAGTGGTGGTGGTGGTGGTGGTAGTGGTGGTAGTATTAGTAGTAGTAGTGGTAGTGGTAGTGGTGGTGGCAGTGGTAGTGGCAGTGGCAGTGGCAGCAGTGGCAGCGTGGTAGCAGCGGCAGGTGAGCAGCAGCAGCAGCAGCAGCAGCAGTAGTGGCAGCAGCAGCAGCAGCGATGTTGCTGCTGCAGCAGCAGCAGCAGCAGTAGCAGCAGCAGTAGTAGTGGCAGTGGTGGTGGCAGTGGTGGGTGGTAGTGGTGGTGGTAGTGGTGGTGGTAGTGGTGGTAGTGGTGGTAGTAGTGGTGGTAGTGGTGGTGGTAGTGGTGGTGGTAGTGGTGGTGGTAGTGGTGGTAGTGGTGGTGGTAGTGGTGGTGGTAGTGGTGGTGGTGGTGGTAGTGGTGGTGGTAGTGGTGGTGGTAGTGGTGGTGGTAGTGGTGGTGGTGGTGGTGGTAGTGGTGGTGGTAGTGGTGGTGGTAGTGGTGGTAGTAGTAGTAGTAGTAGTAGTAGTAGTAGTAGTAGTAGTAGTAGTAGTAGTAGTAGTAGTAATCTTCTTCTTTTTCAGCTACAGGGATTAGGCCTATTGGCCTGTTCCGTCTTCAAGGCTTAAATCATCTGTCCATCTTATTTTCGGTCTTCCGACATTTCTATATCCTGTTGGTGCATAATCCATAATTTGTTTTGGTAATCTGTCATTAGTCATTCTTGTAATATGTTGGTACCAATTTTGTTTCTGATTTTTAATCTTTTCTTCTAAATTAAAAATATTTAATAATTGTCGGATATTTTCGTTTCTTTGATGATCCGATAAAGTATAACCTGCAACACCTCGTAGGAACTTCACTTCACTTACTTGGATTTTTCTTTTTGAAGCGCGGTTTAATGACCAATTTTTCTGAGCCGTAAGTTAATAATGGAACTGCTAGGTTTTGTAAAATTTTAATTGTGTTGAGCGCTGTGTTTTATTTCTTAAAGTTCTTCTTATTGTTCCACACATTTGTTGGAATTTCTCAACTTACTGTTAATATCCTGTTCACCCAAATAAGATATATTGCAGCCTAAGTAGTTAAAAGAAGATATCTGTTGTATAGTTCCTTGATTAATAACTATTTTACATCGCCTATGGTTAAGCCCTGAAAGCCATTGTTTTAGTTTTATTAGAAATTTTTAGGTTATATCCTTCTGTTATTAGCTGGAGCTGGTATGTTGCCATTTGTAGTTCATCCTCAGATTCTGCGATCAATATCTGATCATCGGCAAAAAGCATTGTATTTAATACAGTTGTTCCTAAATTTATACCAAATGCTATTTTATTCTGCCATTCTTCTATGGCTTTATTGAGGTACACCGTGTTCCGCTTATAAGTATAATAAAAAAAATAGTTATTCATAACAATGCATGCAAATGGGTTAAGATTGTACCATTGTAAAGAGGAAATTGGAAGTTTTTTAATCCATTGTTGTTACTTATTTTTAGAAGACTCACGCATGCGCAGATCATTAAATAAGAGAATTCGTATCGTATCTTTAGTCAGTCAGCATGTGGACGCCACAGCAGAAAGCCTTTTGTGTGCTGTCATTAGCAGAACATAGATCCATAATTCGTGTACAGCGCTTGTTTCGCCGTCAGTACAATCTTAGACCGAGGGAAGCTGTACCGACGTACGTCTCAATAATGAAATGGGATAGGCAGCTCAGAGAAACAGGAAGTTTGTTGTCTAATGCAGGTAAACATTCCAAGCGTAAAGTGTCTGACGAAAATGTCGAACGCATTCGCGAGGCATTTCAGAGAAGCCCGCGGAAATCCATTCGACAGGCTAGTGTGCAGTTGAACATCCCACCAACAACAGTGCATACAGTGCTCCATAAAGATTGCGTTTGCGAGCGTACAAGCTGCAACTTCATCAGATGATTACGCCGAATGATAAACTGGAACGAAAACGCTTTGCAGAAACAATGTTGATAAAGTGGACGATGACGACACATTTCTAACTCGAGTCTGTTTCTCAGATGAGGCAACCTTCCACGTCAGTGGAAAAGTAAACCGACACAATTGTCGCATCTGGGGTCGGAAAATCCAAGTGTCGTAATTGAACACCAACGGGATTCCCCTAAATGGAATGTTTGGTGTAGGATCATGCGTGACAGAATCATTGGTCCCTATTTCTTTGCTGAAAAGACAGTCACTGCAAACACGTACCTGGATATGTTGCAACTGTATGCTGTGCCACAACTCCCAGATGGAGCAATTTTCCAGCAAGATGGGGCTCCACCACACTTTGCCAACATGGTTCGCACATTCTTAGACGAACAATTCCCTGCAAGATGGATCGGAAGAGGATCACCGTACATCACATGGCCTGCCAGATCACCAGATCTAACACCACCTGATTTTTTTCCTGTGGGGGCTTGTTAAGGACCAGGTCTACAGGACGCCAGTACGTGATTTGGCAGACTTACAAGAAAGAATTTATGCTGCTGTCAACAATGTTACACCACAGATGCTTCATAACACTTGGGTCGAGGTTGAATACCGGTTGGATATTTCCCGTGCCACCAATGGAAGCCATGTTGAGGTTTATGGAACATAAGGTAACAAAATTCCCAGTTTTCATTCTTTGTAGCAGTTGGTTTCAACTATATACTTGTATTAATTCAGAAGTTATAGCTATTTCTTTTGTTATACTTATAAGCGGAACACGGTGTATATTAAATAATGTTGGAGATAGCGGGCAACCTTAGTAATAATTTTTAGGTTATATCCTTCTGTTATTAGCTGGAGCTGATAAGTTGCCATTTGTAATAATAATAATGATAATAATAATAATAATAATAATAATAATAACGATGATGATAATGATGATGATGATAATTTTAAGAGCAAAATGTAGATGTGTTTAGTTAATAATAATAATAATAATAATAATAATAACAACGATGATGATAATGATGATGATGATAATATTAAGAGCAAAATGTAGATGTGTTTAGTTAATAATAATAATAACATAATAATAATAATAACGATGATGATGATGATAATAATGATGATGATAATTTTAAGAGAAAAATGTAGATGTGTTTAGTTAATAATAATAATAATAATAATAATAATAATAATAATAACGATGATGATAATGATGATAATTTTAAGAGCAAAATGTAGATGTGTTTAGTTAATAATAATAATAATAATAATAATAATAATAATAATAATAATAATAATAAAAATAATAACGATGATGATAATGATGATGATAATTTTAGAGCAAAATGAAGATGTGCTTGCGATTAATAATAATAATAATAATAATAATAATGGAGATAATAATACTAATAATAATAATAATAATAACGATGATGATGATGATAATTTTAAGAGCAAAATGTAGATGTGTTTAGTTCCATGTAATTTTAAGTGTTAAACAAGTACAATTTAGTGCATATTTGGCAAGAATGTCATCGTGATCATTACCAATAGTGACGATGTCGCAGGGGCAAAGTAAACTGTCTTTGCTGGTTGTTATAAAACTCCATCCGCTATGAGAAGCAAATTCCAATCATAACGAGTAATTCAGCAGGAACACGTATGAAATATCTCGGTTGGTATGGGCCTCAATTACTAATTTTTGATATTTTGGGACCTTATTAAACGGTACTATTAATGCATTAATGAATAACTACTTTTCAGCCAAGAAAACAATTTTATGAATAGGTATGCAGTACTGGGTGTTCATTTCAAAGTGTGTCATGGCTCGCTGTATGCCGTCATGTGGCTATCGAAATTGAGCCTAGAGAATTAATCTTACTACACTTCCGCAGAGGCGTATTACCTATTGCCAGAAATTCATGGTACGGCGTTCATTCTGAAAGTACTTAACGATACGTACAGTGACGCCGGTAGTGGCATGTACTTGAAACATGTACTGAGGTGAGTTTTTTCTTACTGTCGAGATATGGTGAAGGGTTAAGACGATTACTTACGTATTTGTTGAGATTAATTTCGACGGTCAACATGGACACGGAGCATTTGATTTGTTTTGTGGAATGTTAACGCAAACGATGATAACAAATACCCTGCGTACGACTTGGCCTCAAAACACAGTTCGAAAGATAATAAGCTCACAGACCGTACAGACCGCCATTTGTTGCTACGACGTTCAAGTTATACCGTACACGTTCTCAAGTTCAGAAACGCCTTGATTAATAGGCAACTCTCTGAGCAGAAAGCTGAAACTCGCTTCAAATCGCTGACTCATCAACAGTGACGTCATGATAATACACTTTGAAATGAACATCCATTATAGTAATATATGATGAGAATATCCCGTAAATGTTGTTATTGTTATTTACTCATCTGTCTGCAATGTTAGTTAGCTCTGTGTAGCGTGCCTGCTTCCAGACTAGCCGACCTGGGTTCGATTCCCCGTGGGGTCAAATTTTCGTGTAAAATTTTACATGATGTGTAAGAGAGGGAGAATGTTGTACAACTTCTAATCACTAGATTGTGCACTAAATGCCTGGGTTAAATCCCAAATTTCTTTTCAGTAGGCCTACATATGAAGAGAAGGCATGTGTCATTGTTGATAGTGATTTGTCCGTCGGACAGGAATGTTAAGCCTGGGGGCAAGTGTAGGCTTGCCGGCAGATTCCCTTTCTCACCTTCATCACCATCATCACATTCCCTACGCTACAGTTACACGAACACATACACATACACTCACCCAAGTACATGATATAACTCTCTACAGATACTACACTATACATTATACAGATACTACTATATTATAAAAATTACAATATTATGGTATTAGGGATAATGAATTAAAATTATTTGTGTCTTATTTTTGTAACCGTCAACAGTGTGTCTTCATTGATGGCAATAAATCTAAGCTCATGAATGTAAAATATGGTGTGCCTGAAGGATCAGTGTTGGGTCCTATCTTATTTTTTTAATAATGGTTAATGATTTGATGTGCAATGTCTCTGCTTATTCTGTGGTATTCGCTGATGACGCCACTTTCTTGACAAGTCATAGTGATATTAATGAATTGAAAACTCTTGGTAATTCCGTTTTTAATAAAGCCAAGAAATGGTTTAGTTCTAATAAATTTCTTTTAAATGAAAGTAAAACTGCATCTTTGTTGTTCAGTAGTACAGTCATGGAAAATAATAATTTTAAACTTCCAAAATTTCTGTGGACTTACTTGGGCAGACCATGTTGATTCTGTTTGTAAAAAATTGTCAAGAGTAACAAACGATGAAATTTGAAAATGTATGTTCCGAAGAATTACATTAGAGTTGTCTATTTTCTTATTTGCATAGTATACTTTCTTACGGACTACTTTTATGGGGTAGTAGTTCTCATACTAATAAGGTACTTATGTTACAAAAAAAGCTATTAGAATTATAAATAATTCATCAATGAAGGCACAATGCAGACCGTTATTTGTACATGAAAAAATTATGACTGTAACATCACTGTATATTTATCAACACCTAAATTTCGTCAAAGAAAATTCACATATGTTGACACATAGGAATGATGTTCATATATACAACACCAGAAACCGTGACCTTTTTGACATACCTAAGTGTAGGCTAACTAAAACAATGAATAATTATTTTATTATGGCTTTAAAAATAGCAAATAAATTTCGAGATATCTTTTTAATCTGGAAAGGAAGTCTTTTAACAGACTTGTCTCTGGTTGGTTAATCACCAAACCCTTTTATGATATTAATGAGTTCTTTAATGTCAATGTTGTAGAGAGTTTTAAAATTAATTTTATTGTTCTGTTGTTTACTTTTTATTACTGACTTTATCAATTGCACAATGTTGTGTGCTCTTACTGTACAACACTGAATATACTGAATATACATGTACAGCGTGGACTCCCTCGAAGTGGTGTGGAACTTGAAAATAGTACACAGTCCTGCCTTCTGTACATATATGCGAAACACAAGTAAAGTGATGTAAAATTAGATACACACATACACATATGTAATACTAGGTTCAAAAGTTCCCGGAATTTTACTACCATTTTTCGTATTAATATATAACAAGGGATATTATACATTTGTTTTGTTGGTAACATTCATGATGTCATTTCCTTAAAGTTTGTTGATAATGGCAATTATTGGTTTTGAGTTGTAGGCAATTGTTTATCATAGTGTTTGAATTTTGTTCGTCGCATTTTGTAATTATGTCCACAGAGCAAAGTACAAACATCAAGTTTTGTGTTTTGCTGGGGACATGATCAGTATGGCTGATGAAGATGGTGATTTCTTAAACAAAATGAAACTGGTGCTACTTGTACGACCCAGTCCCTAAACGACAGTCATCTGAGGGAAATCGAAAACATAAAAGAGAAGCAAAATTTCCTAGGCACACTTCCAAAGGCAAAGTTATTTTAAATGTTATGTTTTATTTAACGACGCTCGCAATATTGCAGAGGTTATATCAGCATCGCCGGATGTGCCGGAATTTGTCCCGCAGGAGTTCTTTTTCATGCCAGTAAATCTACTAACATGAGCCTGTCGCATTTAAGCTCAAATAAAGCTAAAAGTTATGTTGGAAGTTTTCTTCGACTCTCAGGGTCTCATGCACCATGAGTTCATTCCAGAAGGTCGTACTGTAACGAAAGAATTGTACGTAAATCCTCCGTCGCCTCTGGGACGCAGTGAGAAGGAAACGTCCAGAAAAGTGGGTAGAAACAACTGGTTCCTTATGCATGACAATGCACCTGCTCATCGCGCAATTATTGTAAAGAATTTTCTTGCCAGGCACAACATAACTGCTTTGGATCACTGACCATACTCTCCTGATCTCTCACCACCTGATTACTTTCTGTTTCCCCGTCTGAAAAGTCATCTGAAAGGACGGATATTCAATGCTGAAGAGGTTATCGCAAACGCGACGAGAGCACTAAGACGGGTTTTACAAAATGGCTTCCAGGCCTGCTTCCAGGAACTCTACACGCGTTGGCAAAAGTGTGTTGTTGCGGAAGGCAACTATTTTGAAGGGAATGCTGTAGAATAGTGTTTAAGGTATGTTGTTTCTATGATGCTAGCAAATTCCGGGAACTTTTTGAACCTAGTATGTATGCGAGTAATGCCAAGATTGTGAACATATCCTATAATTACGCATGTAATGTGCATGTGTCTATTTCGCGTTCATAAAGCACAACTTAATACCATTATTTGATAAAAAATATAATACAATCCCCCATATATTACAATAAGCTCTTTCCAGTGTGTTATATGTATATGTATGGGGATTTCCTGTTTAGAAAAATGTTTTTTTATTTCTAAGACTACAGGTCATTTTCGTAAAGTCTTCTTTTTTCCTTAAACTAATACGAACACAACACCCTTGCCCGAAGCGAGACTCGAACCCACAACCCTTCCGATGAAGCACTGGTAACATTTCGTGCGCCACCCAGACCAGTTGGACTCGTACTGTACATAATGCCTCTTTTTTTTCCTCCACATTAAGGCCCAATTGTATAAAACTCCCTGACTAAAGATCAACTTTGATCGAAGATCGAAAAGTGAACCGAGTTCAGATAGTTCTTCTATTGTATAAAACTTTTCTGCGATCAAATTACCTTGGTTCAAATGCAATCTAAGTTCACGTGAAAAGGATTTGGCAACATCGCATAAACAGATGAAATACGTGATGCGCGGACCATGTTACACAGGTTTGTTCAGTGTTGCCAATCTAGCGACTTTAACTCTTTTTCAACAACAATTTCTTTTAACTTTTATATTGTTTAAATAGGGATTTAGTGACCTTTTAGCACCACATAGTGACAAAATTTAATCTTTCTTTGTTGATAATGAGAAATCTAGCGACTTTACAACTACTTTTTGGCGACTTTCCGCATTACACTCCGTTGGAGACACTGGTTTTTTTTTTTGTGCAATGTAAATAATGGCGGACATTAAGAAGAAGGTTGACTGTTCTCCAAGTTGTTATCATTTTATGGTGTTTGATAGTGCTAAACATAATAAAGCTTTATAAAACGACAATTTTCGTTTAGTAATACAGTTAATTGAACATTTATGAATGTACCTATCATATCCATTAATAATTAATGGTTGTTATAAACATAATATAATTATAGGTTATGTTATTTGATATTTCTGAACACGATAGAGCCTTATATAATATAAGAATGTTTGTGTATTAAGGCAAGAAATTGAAAGAAATATATATAAATGTACCTATCATATCTATTAATATTAATAATAATGGATATTTTATTTGCACAATCTGTCACTCGTATATTTCAAACAGAAAAGAAATAACTGAACTTGGATCATCTAACTTAATCGGAGAAATTTCTTCAGTCAAAGTTGACTTTAGTTTGAGACAAATTAATCTCAGATTAGACTTTATACAACACAAAATTCCAAGTTCAGCTGAAACAAGGATCAATTTAACCTCTAATCTAAGATTAAATGATTTATACAATCGGGCCTAAGTCCGTCATTTCTCCGGTCGCACCGCAATCTTAGGGTTATTGTGCTGTTTAATTTAATACCGATTCATCAGCCCTCTTTCCTTGATTAAAGTGTACAGTGCAGACCAGTGGCGTGTGGTGATAAATAATCCTGGTGGTGCACAAATATTTATTATGATTCATATTATTATTATTATTATTATTATTATTATTATTATTATTATTATTATTATTATAGGTACTAACTACTACATAACTATTAACATATGTTACGTAGGTATAGATTTACATAATTTTGTTAGTCAAGAAATTGCAGTTAATCAGTTTCCTATGTAGGTCCAGTAATAGCAAAGTAAAGTGTCACACGTTAACAAGTATTGGATACGTGTGTCGTCTCATCAGCCTTAACTGCTAAAAAGTCAGCAGCTTTCTTTATTTCTTTGAAATCTCATCATGGCATACATCAAAATGGCTTGAAGGTCTTCGTCCTGTATAGTGTTTGATGTGCTCTTAAACACTGTTCCTCTTTCCAAATGTGCGTCTAATTCAGAACTGAAATTGATGAGGCCAAGAAAAATACTAGCGTTTAAAGATGAATTTCCGTCTTCGTGACCCCTTAAAGCCAACTAAAAGCTTCACAAAACCGCACGCACATATATGATCTTGGTAACTTTATCATTGTGAAGTTCAACAATCCAATTGAATCCAATTGTGTCTATATGTTTGTTTGACCCAACACTACTAATTTAACATTATTGTTGATGTGTGCAACTGAAGAATCGTGTTTTTTAATTCTTTTATTCATGTGCTTCAAATCAATCATATCTGCAGAACGATAATCAAAATTATATAGTTACTACGCACAATCCTAAATTCAAACAAAAAGAAATAAAATTCAGAAAACGTACTTATTTTTGTCAATAAATGTTCGCCGTCGAACAATAGGCAAAGAAAACAAAATACAGCGTCTTTTATATTGCAGCCGCATATTGCATTTTCTAAGTCCAAATGTTGAATTTTCTTGTCACTTTTCTATTACTGTTCTTTGTCACTTATAATTTTAATTCATGTGTAGGTCTACCCATCTTCTTTATTTGATCTTTTCATGTAAAGGTCTTATAGAAAATTACACATTTAAAAGATATTGCACACTATTCATTGTAGCATTTATGATGGAACGAGCTTGAGAACACATCTGAAAGTGCTCCTAAACCCTCCTATGCACATTGTATTGCCTCCCTACCATGCTCCAAAGCCTGTCAGTGAAACAGTACTACTGCGCATGCTCGAATGGAACAGTGTGCCGCAAGTGTCGAGCGGGAAACGTAAGTCCCAGGCTTCAACAAGAACAGTACACGTGCAGTGTTATTTTTACATAGTATTATAATAAAGAATTACGTCGCTCACACAGTCTACTGCAGCTCATTGATATAAATTTTAAAATGTTGTTATTTGAAGAGGTGGTGCACTGCTCCTGTGCTCCTTAAGAGAAATCGCCACTGGTCCAGACATAGAACTCGCACATATTGCCTTTATATCGGGTTTTATACACATAGCATTATACTTTCTGAATAAAGTATTGAATTGATATATTCTAATTTATCCGCATGTACAATTATGTTAAGAACTTACTTGATGAGGTAAGATTTGCAGAATAATAAACTCCGTTGATGTTGAGAAGTAAGCACTTACCTGCAACAAAAAGAAAAGGACATTACTGTTAGGTCTCCTACATTCCGTGCGTAACGGATATAAATCTGTCTGCTATAGACAAGTATTAACTAGGAATAGTGCGCGGTAGATATGGATTAATTCAAAATTAAACAGATAACCTTTTAATCTTCAATTACCGTGAACTGCACACAGACTAATCTCAGATAAACAAACGAGAGTTCATTAATAGATAATCTTTGAGCTACTGCAATTACGACTGTTTACTTTATTTATGAGCAGTTTGCAATTCATTTTGCGACGGAAATAAAAAACATTAATGCATTCTCGTATTTATTCTTTGCATGTACCAATTCAAAATAATCAACTCACAAAGTAATTTACAAAAAGGAATACACATCTATTATATATTGAGCGTTGAGTAACGTCAAAGTGTTCAAAATTGATTTATTAGCGAAGTGATATCTCCATATTTTTATTACATGTATTCGCGGGGATGTTCTGGCGACTTCGTTAGAATTAGCTTCCCCACACAGGTGTTTCGTCACTTGTCAGCATCGGACAGATTTAGGGCCACCTTGAGCGGGGTTTCGTATAGAGACTCGATGAAGCATAAAACCCTAAAGTTAGACTGGACCCGTGGGAAAGATACTGCCAAGCTTGGGTTTTCCAAAGAACGGGTATTCTTGTGAGATATACAAACTAATTTGAGGTTATGGGAAATCCAAAGTCTAAATTTAGAGATGACATATTTCGCGCCCAATAAGAAGAGATCTTGGTCCAGCTTATGAGGTCACTTTGGACCAATAGGGAATAGATTTTAGGCCAGTTAGTGACGTAGTTTTTAACCAATAGAATAGTTAGTTTTAGCGTAGGATAGGTTTTTATAAATAAGGGTGACGGGGAGCGGAGATGACGACTACTATTCCGCTTCGGAGCGGAGATCAGAAAAACAACTTCACATCGTGTCGGCGGCCCTACATACAGGGCACAAGCACAAGATCTCATCGTGTCGGCGGCCCTACATACAGGGCAGAATAACTACTTCGTTTCGTGTCGATAGGATAACTACTTTTTCGAGTAGACGGCGCGACATCAGAGTATTGAATTTTTTTCGGTCGGCGGCCCAACTTAATAGTCTTTCTTCAGGCGAAGACTCGATAGATTGAACTTTGTCATCGGCAATACTACTCGCCAACATTTAGGAGCTTCGATCGTAGTGTACGGGACAGAGTATTGAATTTATAGTATCGGATAGAGCTTATTCAGAGCTGCAACTGAGTCGATACAGAATTGCGACCAACGATTGAAGTATAAATCAGCCGGAAATACATACTCTAGGGTTTACCAAGTGAATACGACAATAAACTTATAGTTTTGGAATTTACACTGCCTTTTATATAAGTAGCCGGCTTGGATTATTCCCGACATCAACCTACACCACAACCGTACCTCGGCTACCCTGAGTGAATCTCACGCAACATCGAGACGCACCCACCCTCAAATGGCGCCCAACGTGTGGTCACAATAACCACTCACCCTCAAATGGCGTCCAACGTGGAACTCAATCCACCCACAAAACGACATTCCACCCACAAATGGCGCTTTCCAACGTGGGGCTCGAAGGAAGACAGCTGTTCCAGTGACCGGCCCCGGGTGCGAACACAGCACCAAACAACGCGGAGGACCGGACGGAGCATTTCAGCCCTGCATAGCCGAGGAACGACGCTGGAAGGCGGGAACAGAACCAAGCCATCGCGACATCACGACAACACTAGAGAAGACAACACGGGGACCACCAGAGAAGGCGACTCGGAGAGGCGGTGGCAAGTATGAATAGAAGATGAATAATGTGTATATATGTATATGATATTTTGGGGAATAATTATAAAGTGTATATGTTTCAATTTCTGGTGTGATATTTTGGTGTATATATATATATGTATTTTTTTTGTGTGTGATATTTTGGGGAAAGAGTGAAATAAGTGTATTGCGTAATTTGTTGGAAGTGAGTAGAGTGCAAATACAGGCCTAGTTAGATTATTATTGGGAAAGCAAGCGTCGGATAGATGACAGAGTAGCATATAGATGATACTACGTAGCCATAGGAGTAAGGTAGTTAGGAAAATACGAGAAAGACGAGGAAATAGAAACAAGGGAACCATGGAGCAAAGGAAGGACGAGGAAATTATGGAAATTAGAGAGGAGGTCGAGAATAACGCAGGACAGGAAATAGAGGGAGAGCGATCGGTGGAAAAGCAACAGAGTAGAGAAAGTGGCAAAGGGGAAATGACGCTAGAACAGTTATGGGAGCAGATGAGACAATTCATGGAAAATAATCAAGACAAATGGAAAATAAATTAGACAACAATTCAAGGGAAATAAAGAACAAATAAAGCAAATGGAAAATAAATTAGACAACAATTCAAGGGAAAGTAGAGAACAAATGGAAACAAATGGAAACTAAATTAGAGAATAACTCAAATGGAAAGTAGAGAGCAGATTCTGAGGGAAAGTAGAGAACAAATAAAACAAATGGAAAATAGATTGGGGGAAAGTTCGAGAGAGATTAGAGATCATATTGCAAAATTAGCGGAAAGAGGAAACAAGATGGAGGACAAAATAGAGAAGCTAGAGGGGAAATTAACCGAGAATGGGATCGGAATGGAGAACCAATTGAAGATAGCTATGGATAGGATGTCAGAAAGTATGAAGGATTTAGAAGTTAGAGTTAGAGATAGCGCTACGAGAGAGAATAGCGATCTAAAATCAGCTGTTGAGGAAACGATAGTGGAGAAGGTTCGAGAAATTCAGAATTCGGTGGAAGAGAAAATAGGTGAGATGGATCAGGAAGTGGACGGTCTCAAGCGAGCCATAAAGAATAAAGAAAGGGCGGATAACGAATGTTTGGAAGAATTAAGAAGTAAACTAAACTCAATAAACGACGTACTAAATGGGGGTAGTCCCGCAAATTTAAGCGGACATAGCAGCTCGGACCGTGCAGTTTCTAGACAAGAGGGCACAAGTGAGAGCCCGGCATCAGGTAGCAACATAAATGTAAGACATGTTAACAATAGTGTTGGTGAGGAATGTCAGACCTCACGGGATGATGTGCGTAGTGAGTTGATAAATGTAAACGACAAGGCATATTTAGGCCGTCCCCAGTACCCCACTCACATTTTGAATGAGATTGGTTACCCTATTTTTGATGAGGTTGAATTTTCAAACCCACATAACTACATAAGTGAGCTAGAAACGTACTTTAGAGTAAGAGGGTGCCGGATGACTTAAAAATGACTGTCGTACGAAAGAGCCTAAAGAGCCGACCACTCAACTGGGCGCTAGTGGCCCTAGGGGATAATGTCACTTATGAGGAATTCAGAGAAAAATTTTCGGAGAGATACTGGGGACAAAGACAACAACAAAGAATTAGGAAGGAAATTAATCAGAGCAGGTTTGACGCGGGAAGAGGCGTCTCTATGATAGACTATTTTCTTGAAATTGTTAAGAAAGGGAAAAGCCTCAATCCGCCAATACCGGATTCAGAGCTGATCCAAACTGTGATTTCGCAGTATCCCGAGAACATAAGATATAATCTGATCGTAGCAGGGCCCCGAGACTTCGGGGAAACAATAGATTTATTGACTGCGCTGGATGGTTCGGACGCCACGCACTATGAATGTAGTGGACAGGCAGATTATGAACATGGCAAAGGAAAGGGTTCAAGCCCCACCGACCAGAAAGCGGGGAAGGGGCAAGTACGGCCTTTTCATCCCCAAGGACAGGAGCCCAAAATCAGAGTAACTGGGGTGGTGACAGGAGCCCCAACAATGCATATAGTCGATACCATAATGGCCATAACGGAGGGAAAAGTCCCAACAGGGAGAGAAGGATTGACCCGCCCTTTGGGGGTCCTTACAATAATAGTAGGAATAACCAGAGTAGTCATAACAGGATGAGGAACGATCGAGGAGGTGTTGGTCCCGTGCGTAGGGTTAACCACATACGATGGTACACGGGAAGACAAGAAAATGGAAATAATAGGCTTAGAACCCAACCACACTGGCTTAGGAACAGAAATTACAGACAGGGATTCTGGCAGCCTAATTTTAGCAGGGGACCGCAAAATCGAGGTGATTGGAGGAGACAGGAGCAGGAGAGAGATAGGCGAGACGTCCTACAAGAAATGGCCTCACAAGGGTGCAATAGGCCACCTACACAGTGTAACGTGGGACAAAGCAGGAATAGAGACATGAACGGACGTCAGCAAAGTCCGGTCAGAATGAGTATGGGCCGGGAGCCTATAAATTGTAGAAATAGAGACGAGATAGCAGTGGAACCGACTGCATCGCACTCGGGAAACTGCTAGACAGAAGTCTCAAGGGTTCGGAGATTTCTGTAGCTAAGTGCAGTAAGCCACTGTCAAAAGAATCCACCAACGCGGTAAGCGTGAAGAGACAGAGCGAGATTACTAACCCAGAGTTAGAAAATAATGGGACTTATGTATTGCCTTATATAGATGCTAAAATATTTGGGATAAAGTGTTGTGTGTTGTTGGACTCGGGCTCCACAAATAATGTATGCAGCTTGGAATTTTTCAAAAGGTTAGGGATTCAGGAATAAAACTGCAAACGTTACCCATATGTTCACTGTACTGTGCGGGCGCCCTAAGCAAGAAGAAGGAAAAGGTAAAATATCAAGTATGGTTCGAGTTAGAGTGCGGAGACGTGAAATTAAATGCTATTTTTCTTGTGATACAAAGGTTGACTACCGACATCATTATTGGAGTAGAAAGCTTTATGAATGGCACGCGCTATTAGATTTCAGGGAAAACAGACTAGGGTTACGGCAGGTAACGGCAGTGTAGGCCATGTCCCATTCAGTAGCAATAACGCTCGAGCTGAGTTAGATGAAAGAACCGCGGAAGAGATAGAATTACAGGAAGAGTTATTTTTGTAGAGCACCTCAAAATTTGTAAGAATGTAATTATAGAGGTTAATCCGTGGGAAGGTAACGAGGTAACTAGGGGAGTGTGTCAAGTAGGCTGCGGAGAATGCGAGTTGTGTATCGGCGAATTAGTCCAGGCGAGACAAATAGGACGTAATCTCATTAGCGGTAGGGCCAGATATTGTAATGAGATTTCGCCGGGCGATCTTAGGCAGGTAGTCGCGTATAACAATAGGAAGACAGATACTTTCGAAATAGTGAGAGATAAAGTTAACCAGGCACACGGCCTGAGTGAGAGTGAAAGAAAACGCTTAATGGATGTTGTAGGTAGCCATTTAAATGTCTTTTCAGACGCGCCGGGTCTGTGTAGAGTGTATACACACAAAATTAAGGTGGTAGGAATGGAGGAATTTCGGCATAAATGTAGACCCATCCCCTATCTTTAAGGGATCAGGCAGACGAAGTCATAAATGATATGTTAAAAGACGGAGTTATAGAAGTATCAGACTCGCCTTACGTAAATGCATTGTGCTGGGTTAGGAAGCCCAATGGAAGCTTAAGAGTAACGATCGATGCCCGACACGTTAACTCGTTTTCAGTTAAAGATAATTTCAGGACGGAGTCAGTGGACACTTTGTTAGGCCGTATCAGTGACTGTTCTATATTCACTAGTTTAGACTTGACCAGTTCGTATTGGCAGATTCCGCTGGACGAGGACTCGAGAAAATTCACAGCGTTCCTACATAACGGGAAAGTTTATCAGTATACCCGATGCCCATTCGGCATCGCGAGTTCTGGATCTGCGCTACTAAGGGCACTTGACATAATTTTTGGTGATTCGACGAAAGGTTTTCTGGCACAGTACATTGACGATTTTCTTATATATGGCAATAATGTGGATAGGCATATTAGGATATTGATTTTGTACTTACTAAATTGAGAGAGGCTGGTATGACAGTCAAGCTGGGGAAAACAGCATTTTTAAAGTTGAGACAGTTTTCCTGGGTTACGTAATTTCGTCTGACGGAATTAGACCGGACCAAGAGAGAATTCAGAGCATTTCGAGGATCCCGCCGCCGCGGAACCGGAAACAGGTTCGTAGGTATCTAGGTATCCTACAATACCAGAATCGGTTTCTCGTCAATTATGCTAAGCATGTAGCCCCACTCAGAGCATTGTTGAAGAAGGATACACCCTTCAGGTGGGGGTCGGCAGAGCAGGAAGCATTCGATCGAACGAAACTGCTTTTGCCGACTCAATTCTGTTGGAAAGGCCTAACGACAGCCTACCTTTTCAGATTTATACGGATGCGTCTTCATATGGATATGGAGCAATTCTATGTCAGACAGATGAAGATAATAAGCGACATGTGATTGCCACAGCTTCTAGGGGACTGTCGCGTACCGAAAGCAACGCATCAATCACGGAACTAGAGATTTCTGCTGTGTACTTCGCACTACAGAAGTTCCGTCAGTATATCTTTAATAGGCAGATCATCATATTTACTGACCATGTAAGCCTAGCTTTTCTGAGTAGATGCAAATTGACGAACTCTAGAATATCTAGATATGTGCACGAGATTTTGGCTCATGATGTGACGATTAGACATATTCCGGGGCAGACAATATCTTTGGTGATTGTCTCTCTCGTTTGAATTCCAAATCGGGGCTACCGGAAACTATCACCGCCCCCGCGTACGAAATTGCCGTGATGAAAATTGATTCCACGAGGAATGGAGCTCTGACGGGAAAATTTCGGAGAATTGCAGATTTGCAGCAGGAGGATTCCACGATAAGGGCCTTAATGGACAAAGCTAGAGAAATCTCACAGGTGAAAGATGAAGTGTATGGATTGCGCTCTGGTATCTTGTATAAATTGCATGGTAGGGATATCCAGAAGTGGAAGATATACATACCTGCGAGTATGGAGAATGAACTTATAAATAACTTTCACCTATCTATGTGTCACTCTGGGAGTGATAGGATCATTTTAACTATGTCAGAATCATTTTATATTAAGCAACTGTCAAAGAAGGTTAGAAGGGTAATATCTCGTTGCGAGGTCTGCCAGAGGGCGAAACCTCTAAATGTAAGGTATGACAATGTACCACAGGTCATTATCAGGGGTAAAAAGAATGAACTTGTAGCAGTGGACGAACACGGTCCAATGCCCACATCGTCCTTCGGACACAGGTACATATTTGTTACGTACGATGTATTCACAAAATTTGTAAAGATTTACCCTTTAAGAAATATCTCTAGTAAGTTGTGTGCTGACAAGCTGGTTAGAGATTACATACCGACTTACGGTCCGGTAACAGCGGTGCTCAGTGACAATGTGTCGGTACATAAATCGAAAGTGTTTTGCAAAAGGCTGGAAGATGCGGGCGTGAAGCTATACAATTGCTCCGCATACTTTCCCAGCGGTAATCCCTGCGAAAGAGCGCTTAGGGATATATCATTGTACCTCCGTATTCTGTGTCACCGAAACCATAAGGACTGGTTTAGGCAATGTGAGGTGATTGAGAGAGTCATGAACCACTCTATCAATCCAACGACCGGAATAGCTCCGATCAAACTTATGTTAGGATCGATCCCGATCCTATGATAAAGAGTTTGCCGCAGGCAATACAGGAGGGTGAGCCTCCTAGTGCGGAACTACTGTGTAAACTAGCTTTCGACCGAATCAGGAAAAAGGCTGAGTATAGACTCGGTAAAGTTAAAAGATATCGCCACAAATGGGAGCCCACACCCGGCGATTTGGTATTGCTAAGGGACGTGAAGTTATCTTCCGCCCTCAGAGGACGTTACTCACGCATGGAGCTACTGTACAAAGGGCCCTACGAAATTAAAAGTAAATATGGAGACCATACTTTCGAATTGGTAGAAAGGGGAAAAGTAAACCTGTTGGAAGGTACCACAAGCAACTCTTGCGGCCTTTCAAACAGGAGAGGCTAGGAGGCAGGAATGAGAAAGAGTAGGATGGTTAGTCTCACGCGTACAGCTAGGTGAACCTGTACAGGGCGGCTGGTACAACCAAGCACGCAGAGTGTGTAATTGATCAATTAATAAATAAATGTAAATATGTGAATGAATGGTATTGTACATATGTAAATGTGGATATAAATTGTACATTGTTGTGCTTATTGTGTGAGAGTTGTGTACATAGAAAGGCTTGTGAAGATATATGTAATATTTATTGTAATTGTTTGTAGTGACATTGTAATCTCACTGTATTGTAAATAATGTGTTACCGGCTGATCGCGTGGGGGAACTATGAGGCTAGTTATAGGCAGAAAGCGGGGACATCTCATAACATTGGAAACTCTTTCGGGAATTTCCAATGGTTATGTAGATGGGCATTTGAAGCAGTAATTAGGAGAGGGAGAGACCGATTTATTAGCGAAGTGATATCTCCATATTTTTATTACATGTATTCGCGGGGATGTTCTGGCGACTTCGTTAGAATTAGCTTCCCACACAGGTGTTTCGTCACTTGTCAGCATCGGACAGATTTAGGGCCACCTTGAGCGGGGTTTCGTATAGAGACTCGATGAAGCATAAAACCCTAAAGTTAGACTGGACCCGTGGGAAAGATACTGCCAAGCTTGGGTTTTCCAAAGAACGGGTATTCTTGTGAGATATACAAACTAATTTGAGGTTATGGGAAATCCAAAGTCTAAATTTAGAGATGACATATTTCGCGCCCAATAAGAAGAGATCTTGGTCCAGCTTATGAGGTCACTTTGGACCAATAGGGAATAGATTTTAGGCCAGTTAGTGACGTAGTTTTTAACCAATAGAATAGTTAGTTTTAGCGTAGGATAGGTTTTTATAAATAAGGGTGACGGGGAGCGGAGATGACGACTACTATTCCGCTTCGGAGCGGAGATCAGAAAAACAACTTCACATCGTGTCGGCGGCCCTACATACAGGGGCACAAGATCTCACTACTTCGTTTGGTGTCGATAGGATAACTACTTTTCTTCGAGTAGACGGCGCGACATCTTTTTTTGTGTCGGCGGCCCAACTTAATAGTCTTTCTTCAGGCGAAGACTCGATAGATTGAACTTTGTCATCGGCAATACTACTCGCCAACATTTAGGAGCTTCGATCGTAGTGTACGGGACAGAGTATTGAATTTATAGTATCGGATAGAGCTTATTCAGAGCTGCAACTGAGTCGATACAGAATTGCGACCAACGATTGAAGTATAAATCAGCCGGAAATACATACTCTAGGGTTTACCAAGTGAATACGACAATAAACTTATAGTTTTGGAATTTACACTGCCTTTTATATAAGTAGCCGGCTTGCGATTATTCCCGACATCAACCTACACCACAACCGTACCTCGGCTACCCTGAGTGAATCTCACGCAACATCGAGACGCACCCACCCTCAAATGGCGCCCAACGTGTGGTCACAATAACCACTCACCCTCAAATGGCCACCCCTACCAAATGTTATTTCGAGAATGATAAGCGAGACTCGAAGCGCACGAGAATGACGAGACGAGACTCGAAAGACAAATGCAACGAACACAGCGAGCGAGAGCGGCAGTTAGTTTTGTTCATCTCAAATAAAGACACAGGGTAATGGAAGCATTTACTGTGTATGAAATACGATGGAAATTAATAGGCCTATCATGTCATTATTAGAAAAACTGAATAGGCTACTGGTTTTCGATATACGAGTATTTTACTTTTCACCAGATTCTACATGCCACACACTACGTTGCCGGCATTGTTAAGATACTTTGTAGCGGGAAAATGTTTATTTATATCTACTCCACAGACGAGACCGCTTGTCATGTTAGTCACATCTGCACTAAGTCTTTCAGGCCATCATCCACCCCAAAACACTGGCCGTCCAGGAAGTTCTTTAAGTGTAGAAATTGGATAAAGTGAACTTGGCTCCAAGCCAGACCTCTACAAAGGGTTGCATGTCCATTCTTCTTATTCAAACGAGTGACTACATTTTAACTTTGAGCAGTAAAATGGTGCCGAACATTGTCATGAAAGAAAATCAAGTTTCACCATGCATGTGCTGTCGACCTTCACGGACACTCCAACTTATTTCTTCACCTTGTCATTAATCATCGCATTTTTCACCCATTTAGTACATCTGGCGATGAATTTCGAGAAGTCGCATATTCCTAGCGAAAATAAGTATTAGAGACCTTTTACATGCGGCGGTAGTTCAATCGGTTTCAATATGTTTAAGGCAGCGGTTCTCAACCGGTGTGCCTCGCAGCCCCATGGAGTGTGTCGCGAAATTTTGGAATTTAAAAATACATTTATACCATCCAGAAAGTCTCTTTACAACGCATTTTTTATTTAAAGCTGTATGTATCTATTTAGTCACACTGCAATGGTATATACCCGGTGGCAGTGGTAACTAATTACACTCAATAATGACAATAATAAACACATTTAATAAAAATACAATTAATAATAATAATAATAATAATAATAATAATAACAGGGAACATCCTAAATTAAATGAAGCAAGATCAGTTAAAATAACATTTAAAGTAAATCTAATTTGTACCTTAAATCTATGTTCGAACTAAAACCCACGAGTATGATATGTTCATATCTGCACAAGTACCTTTCAACACTACACTCATTTCGCTGTCAACTCACTCACTGCACTGGAACTACGACACATTTCACTGATTCTATCCTCATTTCACTAACACTTCAAAAACATTTCACTGTTCAAATACTTTGCACTGCCACTATAAACTATAAAGCTTCACTGACAGGACCACGTTTCTACAACGAAGTCTTTAATATGACTATTACACTTTTACTACGTCATACTACTTTTGACCAATAAAACGGTACGAAAGTACGTCTTTCAACCAATTATGGCTGCTTATTGCACAATTTTATAGCGTCCATAGCATTTGTTTAATTTTATCGCTTCCCTAGCATTTGTTTATTTTTATCACTACCCTAGCATTTGTTTCTTTGTTTGCCAACATTTCAAACTGCACTGGTCTGGACGTGAAAAAAAAAGAAAATTACAAACCACTCGTTCACACCTGTGGAGTAACGGTTAGCGCGTCTGGCCGCGAAACCAGGTGGCCCGGGTTCGATTCCCGGTCGGGGCAAGTTACCTGGTTGAGGTTTTTCCGGGGTTTTCCCTCAACTCAATATGAGCAAATGCTGGGTAACTTTCGGTGCTGGACCTCGGACTCATTTCACCGGCATTATCACCTTCATCTCATTCAGACGCTAAATAACCTAAGATGTTGATAAAGCGTCGTAAAATAACTTAATAAAATAAATAAATAAACAAACCACTCCAGTCGATCCACAGCAGTTTAAAATATGACTCGCATTGGCATTCAAGAACAAGAATTAATAAAGGTCACTGATCATAGCTATGCATTTTCCCTGAAATCCTATTCACAAATAAATGAAGAGCATCATTCGGAAATCCTGAATAAGTTGAGGGATACACCATGTACATCAACGAGTTCACTTCTTTTCCGCACACGTCAATATAACATCAACTGAACCACCAACCACTAAAAATTCAAATTTGAAAATTGTACTTTCAATAATTGTTCCTTTTAAAATTATTCATATTTATTTTTTATTTCATCATTGTTAATTAAAACTTTTCTTGTTTATTTCATCATCCCTAATTAAAACTTTTCTAATATTTATTTATATTATTTAGGTTATGTTATAGCTTCTCTTATATGATATTATGGGTAGTCACGTATCAGAGATTGTTTAATATACTAAGATTTATTGAAAATCATCTGTCAAGTGACGTTGATTACTGGGATCCGGATAATTGCAACTGTTTTAATAAAAAAAAATGAAACTGAATCAACAAAACCTTCCTGACCAGTAAACGTCCACAGAGTTCAATGAAGATTCCATAGTTGGCGCAACTGATAACAAGAAAACAGCTAATCATAACACACTACTGCCATCTAGCGTAATATTTGTAATGTTTAGATTGTGCAATAATACATTTGAAGGCAGTTGTATTACCGTAAGTCAATTAATATTTTATTATAATGGAGTACTTCGGTACTTCTAATCTATATATACTTTCTTCTAATCGCGTAATAGTCAGTTAAGTCCCACTCGAGTTTTGATGTTCTCTACATAAATCAAACTATCTAGTGAGATTACTGTTGATAATTTTATTTTGAGACAGACTTTATCAATGAAACAATGATCAGTTTAATTTTTCTGCCTGCGATAATTCGAATGAAAGTGAACACCTGAAACAATGCTTAGTAATTCGTTTACTCTTTACACTTAGTAATAAACATAGTTTAGAATAGTCAGAACATATTGGTCAGTTTCAGTATATACGTGTGAGCGCGACTAAATTATTTTTATCAAAAGTGCTTTATTTAGATTTTATCAGTGACAAATTTTTAATAAAAAAAGACAATCTGAATCAAGTTCTGGGTTAGACGACAACACTTCTAATTCAATTAATGTGAGCGAAAATTCCCTTCAGGGTTCACAAAAACGTACTGCGTTTCGAAAATATTGTGATGAATACTTACAATATGGTTTTACGTGGCGTGGAGATGAATATGAACAAGCAGTCGATGGTGCCGAATAAACTAAAAAGAAATTTATAACTGCAATTTTCAACGTCGTACTTGCGTGAATCAGAATTATCCTACCATAAAAAATAGTGAAATCTAATCAAAGGAACAGACTGCTGCATCTTGAAGATGATTAGGTATTGGCTTGTCAATAATAAGGTCACGTATAGATAAACTCTGTGCAATCCACAAAGCGCAGACTTCACATTATTTCAAATAGGTGAGTTTTCAAAAACGATAATAAAGAACTATTTTTATTATTAATAAAGACACATAAGTGTGTCGCATTCAGTAAACAATTGATTTAAGGTACAAAAAAGTAAACATGAATTGGTTTAAACATGACATCTGTGGTTTGCGAATGGTTAGAGAAAGTTCCTGTGCATATCTAAAGAAGAAATCTCTAAGATGCGCGAAAGATATGCGCAAAAGATACATGGATTACTTTTAGTAGCAAAATGCAACACATTTAACTTCGATAAAGAACAATACGATAAGTATATATATATATATATATATATATATATATATATATATATATATATATATATATATATATATATATAGGGCCTACACAGCTTTTCATACATTACAAATACACTTACAGGTATTTTCAGTGCTACTCTACCATAGAGTGTGAATTTACGAATATTCAGATGTAAAAATCTACAAAACATGGAGAGGTATTAGTTATTTATAACATAAATACGCATTAAATGTGAACTAATTAATAGGAATATGATTGTACGAGATGAGAAGGAGAAATATTTTATGAGAAATCGAAGACAAAAGTGATTTTTAGAAATAATTCTTCTCCTCCATAGGTTGCTCCACTCATAGAGGTTACCTCTTATTTCTCAATGCCTTCTTTCGCTATTTTTCTATTGAACCTCTTCCAATCTTCTATTTTCCATAGCTTTAGTAACTCCTTCCTGTAGTTCAGCAGAAATCTCAGTACACTGAGAAATTCCAAAAATACAATTTTTTTAAGGATTCAGGCATAGTGAATATGTGAAAATCTAGAAAAATAGATTTCTTTGCAACATTGTAATAAGTAGGATTGTAATATTGGGGACCGATTACAAATGTAGAATGCAGCATGGTGCATAGGCTGGGGACGTGAGCTAGTACGAGGACATTGACTTTGTTCTGCGATCGATTACGGGAATAACAAGGTGCACATAAACAAATTTGGACAGCTCTAAAAGTAAATATAAACTACATAGCATTACAAAGATATATTTTTACGTAGCTTTTGTTACGTGCAGCAGAATTATCATAAAACTTTTTCGTGGGTTTGAGTTTCCTCATTTCGTTTCTTGTGCTATATGTCTCTGTATATGATATCGCTTGTCACCTCGTATGTTTATATTACATAATTTACATGTAATGATCCCGTCATTCAATTCAAAACACTCACCAAATTCCGCTGCAAAAATATGCACCTGAGAACCTTTAAGCTTCGGCATTATTTGCAGCAGGTACACTGTTTACGCATGCTACAGTAGTGACTGGCGAACAGATAGTAAACTTGAAACCACCGTAACGTACCCTATCGGTCCCTAACCTTACAAGCCTAGTAATAAGCTTATTCTACTTCCTCTTTACATTTAATATAGCGAGAAAGTGATACAAAAAAAGCTTTACTGAAAAGAAAAAGTAACTAACAAAGAGGAGAGGAAACTAAGAAGAATAAGAAAATGAAACAAAAAAAAATGTGCGCGGAAAATATAAACCAGACTTTTGGAAATGCTGGGTTAATTAGTTTGAGAATGGAGACGATTACTTCAAGTGAAGGTATGAATTGATGTAATGGAATTGAAAAATATAATAAGGAAAGCTGCGGATTAACATAGTAGGTACTCATCAGTTAAGTAACCTGAGCCTACGTTGGTTTACCCTGGTACAACCCTTGTTAATTACTGCATGCACATTAGGGAGGTCGCATAATCTCACCGTGATGAGAAACTTTGTTATTCTGGGAGAATTACAAGACTTCAAAGAACAACAAATGGAAAGAAAAAATGAGAAAGAGAAAATGAATACAGAGAAGTAAGCCAGTACATTTCACTAAAAACTCTTTCATGAAATTCTTTAACGACAAACGCAAATGTGTATGTTTATCGAGAAACAGAATAAAAGAAGCTATGTTAGGTGTTCTTCATAAAAAGCAAAACAGAACTTTTACTTAACACAAAATTATTCTTCTGAGAAGATGCCAAGGGAGAATGTATATCACACAATGCAAAAATGAATGTTATTTTGTATATTTCTCAAAGTTGTAATAATTAGACATATATTCGTAAGAGGTTTCAAGTAAAGTTTTTTTTTTTTTCGTGAAACTGAAAACGTAAAATTACAATAAATAATAACACAATGTATAGAAAAAATATGCATGTAACGAAGGCTGTACATCCTTTCTAGTTATACATTTTACGGTTTTCGTTACATTCCTGAATTAGACACAAAAGTAGCTTTATATAGTCCTACAAGTAAGATATATGATTTAGGCTTTAAAATGTACCAAAATCTAAGTTTAAAAATGTTTAAAACTGTGATTATGGAAGTACATTTTATGCCCTTTAAGGAACAATGTTGAACAAAGTTTAAATAAATAAATAAATGTTAGCTTCATAAATGCATTTACAAGAAGGCAGTTTTGTATGTTGAAAAACTTTGACTTAATGCTCGGTTACTTCTGTTATTGCTCTTGAAAAAATAAATGAAGGGTTCAGAACCATAGTGGGCCAAGCGCCATTTACTAAAACCGTAGAAAACAAGGGTTAAAATGAAGTTATTACCATAATTCAATGGAAACATATAGAATGTAATATGAAGTACACACATTAAAATTAATGATATGTCAATCTTCATTAAGCTATGGTATTCACTTAACTTTAACTCTTGCTGTCTCCGTTTTTAATAAGTGGCGCTTGGCCCACTATGGCTCTGAACCCTTCAAATATAGAATAAGTTTTAAATTTTACTTTTACTCAGAATAGTGTCAGCTTCATTTTCTCTAAAGAAAACCTGTGGATGTTGATAAGTCTAGCAGTAATTCGTGTGTTAATGAGAAGGGTTATTACGATACACATATTAGGACTATTATGGTACACTTTTTAGGGATTTTGTAATAAACTAGAAGGGCTATTATGATATATTTACTATAAAAGAAGTTGACTAAGTTACAAAATTGATCAACTTGAAGTAATATATTACTTCCTGAGGAATATTTCATAATATTTCAGCTCTTGAAGGATGTTTGAATTGACATGTTGACACCTACTGTGCTGTATAAATTTTTATGCTCGACCATGCCGAAATGTAGTAATTATACACCTGGTAGCAGCCCTTTAATGGACCTCATTAAAGTACACCTATTCATTAAAGTTCAGGTGTTCCACCAATCAGAAAACATCATTGTAGCAATATGAAAGCGCAAGTATCGATTATTCTCGGATATGCAATCGAAAGACAACTAGCGCGAGATTAGACAATATTAAACTCAGTCGAAAAAAACAACACATAAATTAACATCAATTCATCGCCATCTTCCAGCCTTTCACAGAGCACATTCCCGCAAATTCATTTCACCAATTGCCGGAAAAAATCAATATGGTCGAGCATAAAAAGTCGTATGAAACTTGACTATAATGGTAATTAAGACGCTCGTATGAAAATTATGAAAGTCGCTTGCGCTCGTTTCATAAACATACTCGCGTCTTAATTACTACCATTATATGCTAATTGAATAATGTACTAAAAAATTACACATATAAACTTATTTGTACATACTTACCTAACTTTTCAGCTTATTTATTATAGTTATTATTCTTGCTGCTAAAATTTGACACAACTTTGGAAAATATATTAATCATTATTTAAAAATATATTTTAATAGGTAATATTTTAGCAATACAAACTGTAGAATAATAATTTTCTCAATCTGTTTCCTTGCACATAGAAATTATTGGGACATAAAGCAATTTTCTAACATTTGCAGTAAGGTGTTAAAGTTTCAGTAAATTATGTAAATTTTATGGAAAAAAGAGGTAATTACAAAACATCCTAAATCGCAGTCAATTTTGATGTGTTTACAACCAAACCTTTACAGATGATTCTGAACGTATTTCTTCTCAAAAACTAAGAAAAGCATTGCGTGAAGATTCTTTTCATCAATGGAGCAAATTGAAAAGTAAAGGTTTGGGAGTTGTTTTCTATTCTCACTGGAAGAAAGGTAATTCGTGGATTTCAACCAAAAAGGGACTTTCGAGCAGTCAGTGGACGCAAGCCATTAAGATGAACTGTAATACAATACCTGTACGTACTCTCCCTGGTAGAACTCTTGACTCAACCCGTTGCAGAAGATGCGACGAGCAAGAAACGCTTCCTCACGTCTTGGGTTTCTGCCATCATGGAGAATTGCTCCGAATCAACAGACATAATACGGTTCGTTCTCTCATCTCAGCTTCAATCCGTCAGAATGCTTCCTATGAGGTTTATGAGGAGGTTGGTTGCGTCTCTTCTGATGGCTCTACTAGACGGGCTGATATCATAATTGATCGGCAGAAGGATAAGGGTGTCATTCTTGATCCCACAATTCGTTTCGAGATGCATGAGCAACAGCCACAAGAGCTGTGTCGTGAAAAACAAGTCATATATGAGCCTTGTTGTCAGCATCTTGGAGCACAATACCACATTACACATTGGACAGTTTTTGGGCTCATGTTCGGTGCCCGTGGCACGATCCCACGTGAAACTTTAAATCAACTTAAACAATATAAAATTTCTGATGCAACGATTGATGCCATATGATCTCACGTGTTAAAATCATCCTTAGATATAATTAGTAATCATTTGTACCCAACAAAATTTTTATTGTAAATGATTTCCTACGTTTTCTTATCTTAATGTTTTTTTCTTTTTCTTTCCAAATGTCACAAAATTGTTTTGTTTACTTATTATTCTTTATTAATTGATTAGTAGGCCGATCTATCGAACCCTTATTTAGGGCGGCTTTTGTTTATACAAATTATCTGTATCTCACAATAACCTTACTTCATTGCTCTGAATAATATGGCCAGTTTTATAACACTGTATCAGAATAGCCCCATAGATGTATCACAATAGCCCAGACAGAAAGCTATTATCGTGCACTGGTTTTATTTTAATTTTATCCTATAAACAAAATCAGATGCTTTCCTATAATCAAAAACATTTGATCGGTTAAGTAGGTATATCCCTTATTTACTGCTTTGTTAAGGTCTTGTTACACATCTGGAAATGTGACTCAGAGCTCAAGCTTCTGAAATAGAAACTCATTCTTTCTCCACTATTATCGAGTCAGAGCGCTCTCTGTCAAACAAGTGGCGGCTGTAATTTCTGTGATTATAGACCACCGTCGCTTGTTGCAAGAGAATTACAACACTTACCGCCGAAATCGAATTTCTATTTCCCCTTTAAAGCGTGGTCAAGCACGCAAACAAGAGCATTCCTAGTATGCAATTGGCACAGCAAGGGTGGAGAACACAAACAGTACTTCTAACCTTTATCGAATCGGTCACATTATGCGTAGGACTTCTCCTTTTGATGGAATTCAATACAAGAAATCTATAATAATATATTTTACGAAAAAGAAAAAAAGTTATAAAGTTGTTTCACGTGTCTTTCCTTCTTTTGGTGAGCTTTCTTTAAGGGGTTAGGTACAGCTTACAGCAGTAAAATTATGGAAATATTCAACATTTGTTTTCTCCATTACTGTATCTTGTACAATAATGAAAATTAGTATGTGTAAAACACTGTCATTTTGCTATATGAAAAAAAGTATTTTTACGATTTAAAAAAATTTTTACATTCTTTTTCAAAATTCAGTTTACTGTGCAGTGATGAAGCGTTTCCCACATAACTCAAAAACTGTCCAACATTCTGTGATGAAATTTTTTGTGTGTATTTATGCATATCATATCTACAATATGATGCAAGATCACTTCTCTATCTTTGATAGATTGTGTCATAAAAATAAATTTATTTTAAAAAATGGTCAAATATCAGTATTTTCTATTACACAAAATAAAAATAAACATTTTTTTTTTAATTTTTTTGCTAGGATATTTTACGACGCTTTGTTAACAGCTTAGGTTATTTAGCGTCTGAATGAGATTAAGGTGCTAATGCTGGTGAAATGAGTCCAGGGTCCAGCACCGAAAGTTACACAGCATTTGCTCATATTGGGTTGAGGGAAAACCCCGGAAAAAACCTCAACCAGATAACTTGCCCCGACCGGGAATCGAACCCGGGCCACCTGTTTGTATTATTTATTAAAAAATGTAGTTGAAAGAGCAAGATATTGTAAACATGAGTTTCAGCAATAAAATAAAAGAGAGAGAACATAAAAAAGTTACTGTAACAAGTTTTTTGAGTTATGAAGGAAACGCTTCATCACTGCACGGTGAACTGCCAACATTTTGAATTTTGAAAAAAAAAATATAAATAACGTTTTCTAATCGTAAAAATATATATATATTTTTTTCATATAGCAGGACAGTGTTTCATAAATATCAATTTTCATTATTGTACAAGATACAGTAATGGAGGGAAAAAAAAAAGTTGCATATTTCCAAAAAATTTTACTGCTGTAAGCTGCACCTAACCCCTTAACAAACATGCATTCTTATTTGTTGTTGAATTAGGTATAGTCCCGTCGTTCTAATTTCCGGCAACCAATCGCGTTGCAGGTCGGCTACATTTAAACGTGTGCGTCTTGTGATTCGCTGAGGAAGACGTTATTCATTTCTTAAGTCTCGATAAATGCTTAATATAATCGCCCGCCATTTTGGCTCTTTCGTTGGCGTTCGCAGAAAGCACACGAGGATGTTATTTGCCTGTCAATTATTTGCTGAATTACAGTGCGTTTGATTTATTATCATAGGAGTTACGACGTGATAATGTTTAACGGTGTGGCAAATAGATTCCTCGTATGGTAGCTCGGCAACGAAAGAACAAAAATGGCGAACGATACTACCTACCTAGACTTTATAGAGCCTTGACTTCCTAAGATGTAAGCAAAGAGGAGGAGTCACGCCGGGAATAACAGCGTCGCAACTATAGATTCGTGCATTAAGCAGGTTTTGCAGCGGAGTCTTAATTTCACACCGCTTTTTATATTGGAATGTGGTAGAATTTGGTGCAGGTGGTTACTACTCTCAGTAAAGTTCGTTCCAAAATACTTGATATGATATATAGGATGGAAGTGAAATAACCTTGCAGACTGAAAGGAACGATAGGGTATTCTGAAATGAATAGAAAACCTAACTTACTTTCTTTTTGATTAAATGCTTGGTTAAATAGTAAAATAAGTCTGAAGTTTCAACAGTCCGGCAACATCGCCGGTAACACACACTATTCGTGATACAGAAGTAAGAGGACAACAAACTCTATGTGTCTCGCTAGATCAGCTGTTCTCTGGCGCTGTGTTGCAACCAACTCGCACCGTGCAGTGGCTTGAATTTACAGGTTTTAAATTAAATTTACACGAGAACCACCCACGCTATTGAAATACGCCAAAGGGATAAATTATTCTTTATTAGTTTTCCTATCGATATGGACAAAAGTCACGATCCTACTCTCAATATTTACCGAATAACTTTTTTTTTTCCTGAAAAAAAAAACTATGAACTTAGCACCAATATGATATTATAGTTTTTGTTACATACGATTTAGTCTATTCGCTCTGGATATCTGCAAGGCTATTTCACTTTCACCCTATATAACACAATTTCACTAAAACTGCTTTATACAGATTTTGAACCGAATCCCCTCAATTATTGAAAATAAATATTAAATTATTAACGAACTTTGTTGAGTGTAGTATTGTATGGGACGGAAACATCGACATTACGACGAAGTGAAGAGAAGCGATTAGAAATGGACAGATAGAATAAGAAACGAAGTTGTGTTGGAAAGAGTGGGTGAAGAAAGAATGATGCTGAAACTGATCAAGTAGAGAAAAAGAAACTTGCTGGTTCACTGGTTGAGAAGAAACTGCCTTCTAAAGCATACCTGCACAAACAGCGCTGAACGAGCGCGTGCGCTCCTTGGGAGCGGGAGAGCAGCGTTTACCGCTCGCCGAAACGGAGAGGAAGATTCGTCAGAATAACATAGACTTGCTATAGGTAGAGGAGAGGGAAACGACCACTCAGTTACCTAGTGGAGTGCAGTGTGTAGGCCTATTCTCAGTAACTGTTTCACGTTGCTTACCTACTGCTACACTACAGTATGGAGGAATCTAAAAGACGGAACATAACATTTAACATTTAACGATTTACAGCTCGAACTTATTGATCTTCAATGTGACCTAAGGATTAAAGATCGTTTGAATAATACTACTAGCCTGCTTGAATTTTACAAGACTAAACATTAGCATTAATAGCCATGACTACACAGGCTGGCTGTGAAAATGATTGCTATGTTTGGTTCAACATTTATATTTGTGAGCAACTGTTTTCTATAATCAACTTTAATAAAGGCAGAAATCGAACATCTGTAACTGATTTTTCATTACGATCAGTAGGCTACTGTTCCTTTCAGCTGCCAACAGCATAAAACCTCGTTTTGATGTACTGATAAATAAAAATATAACAAAATGATATTGTACATTTAAGTAGCTATAGAATTTCTATTACTTCTGTAAAATAAATATTTCTTTATTAATTAATAATAGTGCAAGATAGTTTTGCAAACACTGAAAGGGAATTCATTTCATAAGCACTCGTCATAGTACTTCCTTTTGTGTATATTTTGTAGATCACCCCTTCTTCCAGTCCACCCTTATATAGAGCGCAGCTAATATCTGCATTCCGCTCATGAGCTGTGAGCCGGCTCGGAGAGCGCAAACCTTGTGCAGGCCTGTTCTAAAAGATGCACTGGAAGGAATGGTGAACGAGAGAAGAGTTCGGGGCAGAAGAAGATATCAGATGATAGATGATATTAACATATGTTGATCATATGCGGAGACTAAGAGGAAGGCAGAAAATAGGAAAGACTGGAGTATGCTGGGTTCGCAGTGAAAGACATGCCCTTCGGCAGAACACTATGAATGAATATGTCGAAACTCTATATGCAATCTAGGAAAACACAAGGATTAATGTTTACAGGAATTTTCTGGAACGTTGCTTTTGTATGATGAAAAAGTGTTGATTATACGATAATTTAACAGGAAACTAATTGTGGCTAGCGACAGTAAATTGTTTGGAAGGGCTGCCAGATATACAGTATTGTTATTATTTAGTCAACTGTCCGAAGACAACTCTGAACCTCACAAGTGCTACCAACAAGGCACCACTTACGAGGCAAGTAAGCCAGGAGATAATGGGGCAGAGAGGCTAGTCCCATTCCCCCTCCATTACATAAATCGCTGACTAGCTACATATTACACTAATAAGAGATTGTTAAACATTTGGGAAAAAACATTTTTCTCTGACTATTACACTTTTACTACGTCATACTACTTTTGACCAATAAAACGGTAAGAAAGGACGTCTTCAATCAT
>JAJSOF020000036.1:27833183-27865683 GCA_025594305.2 Periplaneta americana
TTGGATCACAAGGCGAAGATGCGACACAACCATGTGAATCAGAGGTCTGCATCGGACGTTTTCGCTCGAGCGCCAAGTAGTTCATAGCATAATCCGATAGGTAGCGCACATGCATGATGAGTAAAATTGTCGCGAGCGATAAATCCTCGAACGGTATAAGCCGAGCGTTAGACATTCATTCTTGTTAAAGTGATGAACTGTGTAGTAACATCATAGATGTTTATCATTTCAAAACTTTGCAGTGTTTAACTAACCTCTCCATAGTACAAGTACAAAACTTGCTTTAAAATGTAATATAAATGTTGTAGGTAAATGTTTTTTTTTTTTTTTCCACACAGGAGTGATTTTATTTTTGCCACATCTGATAGATGTTATTGGATGTAAATGTAATTATTATAAACGGAGCACAATCACGATAATGCAAGAAATGTATCAAGTTTTCTGGTAATAATAATAATAATAATAATAATAATAATAATAATAATAATAATCTTTTAATAATTAGTGTATCAATCTTTGCGTCTGTAGCAGTTGAGCAGCATGATTATTCCTTTTATTATATTTTCTGTGACGTTATCTATGTACTAACATTGTTATTAATCTACGCTATATCAATAATATTTTGTAAAACGTTTCTACATTGTCGCAGTATGTAAGCGGAATACTATGTATGGACCTATCATATTGTATATGTGGTAAATCAAATATTGAATAATTATTAATTAGGAATAATAACTGTATATCGAAGTTTTTCATACTATTTAATTTATAACTTCAATTTACTGTTTTGGCACGTTCCGTTAGACATTTGTCATAAACGCAGAAAATAAAGCCTTATTTTTGCCGTGTGAGCAAAACATGTGTATCTTATCTGTCGACTTCCATACAAGATAAGACATGTCGGTGAGATGACCTTGTACTGTGCTTCTATTTATTACGAGCGTATCACGACGGATCGAGGGTGCGACACTCGACCGAGTTCAAGCGAGGACTCTGGTATGTAACCTATCAACGAACCGATCGATCTCCCAAACGATGGAAGGAAAGAAAACACTAAAAGAAAGACAGAAGAAAAATACAAGAAAAGAAACAGGAACAAAGACAAGGAAAGGGTAAGAGAAAAATAATGGAATATAACGGAAATGAAAGAAAAGACAGAAAAAGAAGGAAGAAAGAAAAGGAAAGACGATAAAAGTTAAATTTTACTTGAATTTAGTTTTCAACTATAGAAGCGTGATTACATGATAACAGAAGCTTCTCCACCGCCTCCTCTGCCCCCGTTATGTGGTAACTATTAGAAAATTTTCAGTGGAGCAGTGAAACTCGGGGTGAGACAAATGAGCAACAGGCTTGGAGCTCACATATTCAGTTTTCTCAGCCCCGAACTCCTTTCGAGTACGAGTACCTTTTAAAGTTCCTCCTATTTTCCTCATTCATTCATTCATTCATTCATTCATTCATTCATTCATTCATTCATGTCGACCTGGTTGGCGAGTTGGTATAGCGCTGGCCTTCTATCGTCTCATAGTCTCTGGGCAGCCTTTTATAATCAAAGAGAATGCTCAGTGAAGAATATTGAATTCTATAATTATGTAGTTACTCTGTATTTTTTTAATTAACGAGAAGAGCTGTAGAAGTTAACTTAAAGTTAAATTAGTCTTGGCGCACTCTAAGAAATAGACTTTGCGTGTAATTCAAGTTCTTGACAAGAGTTTGTGGGTGGCGGGCAGAAAATGCCCAATTCCTGCTTTAAATCAGGTCAGAATGCGGGAGAAGGAGGAAGGAAGGAAAGTAGAGATATAATGAGAAATAATATAGAGCGGTTTCCTTTTCTACTCCGTCAGTTCAATTGATTTTTTTTTTTCACGAACTTGGAGAGAAATTTCTGTTGCACAAAGGCTAAGATTTCTCTCTTTTTATCTCTCCGCTTGGATGGTGGCATCGACAGCTGGTGCCATACGAGGTACTTCCCTCAAATCTTTACAGACTTTCAGAACATGAAGTTCTGTTTAGGCGGAGGAAGAGACAAGCAACAGAGCAAAAAGAGAGAAGCGGAAATCGACTATTTAATGAGTTCTTCAAAAATAGAACTAGAGCTACTCAATGAATGAAGTAGAATATTAAAACTGTGGGGAAATGTTCTAGCTCACTTGCAGCGGCTGCTGTGAAAGGCGACTCACAGGATTCTAAAGTTTCATGACTTTTGCGCTGACTGTTGTACTGGAGCAACACTTCCGTGACCCCGGTTTCACGTCAGCACCATCACCATTCACTTCATAATTATTATAACCAAAACAGTTTTATCATCCTCCCCCACTACCACCATCATTTTCATACACTCACCAGCACAGTCGTGAGTACATCACTTTTAGCACCATTACAATAACCATAACTCTTGTCATCACGCCATTATCACCACACAACCTCAGTCATTATACAGGGTGGAAGTGAAATAGCCTTGCAGATTTCCATAGCGAATAGCTCATGTTATGGCAAAAAAATAATATCATATTAGTGGAAAGATCACAGTTTTTCAACAGTAATCTCACTAGAGGTTTTGATTTATCTAGAGAAAATCCAAACTCGAGTGGGATTTAATTGACTATTACACGATTAGAAGAAAGTATATAAATATTAGAAGTAACGAAATACTCCAATACAATAAAATATTAATAGCCTTACGAAAATACAACTGTCTTCAAATGTATTATTGTACCATCTCAACATTACGCTGGATGACAGCTGTTTTCTTGTTATCAGTTGTGCCAACTATGGAATCTTCATTGAACTCTGTAGACGGTAACTAGTAAAGAAGGCTTTGTTGATTCAATTTCATTTTATTAAAACAGTTGCATTCCACTTCAATTATCCCGATCCCAGTAATCAACGTCACTTTACAGATGATTTTCAATAAATCTTAGTATTAAACAATCTCTGATACGTGACTATCCATAATATCATATAGCAGAAGCTATAACAAACATAACCTAAATAATATAAACAAGTGTTAGAAAAGTTTTAATTAGGGATCATGAAATATACAAGAAACGTTTTAATTAACGATGATGAAATAAAAATATACATGAATAATTTTAAAAGAAACAATTATTGAAAGTAGGTACAATTTTCAAATTTGAATGTTTTAGTGGTTGGTGGTTCAGTTGATGTTACATTGGACGTGTGCGTAAAAGAAGTGAACTCGGTGATGTACATGGTGTATCCCTCAACTTATTCAGGATTTCGAATGGTGCTCTTCATTTATTTGTAAATAGGGTTTCAGGGAAGATTCATAGGTATGATCAGTGATCTTTATTAATTCTTGTTCTTGAATGCCAATGTGAGTCATATTTGAAAGTGCTGTGCATCGACTGGAGTGGTTTGTAATTTTCTGTTTTTAGACGTCCAGACCAGTGCAGTTTGAAATGTTGGCAAACAAAGAAACAAATGCTAGGGTAGTGATAAAAATAAACAAATGCTAGAGACGCGATAAAATTAAACAAATGCTAGGGACGCGATAAAATTGTGTCATCAGCAGCCATGACTGGTTGACAGACATCCTTTCGTACCGTTTTATTGGTCAAAAGTAGTGTGACGTAGTAAAAGTGTAATAGTCAGAGAAAAATTTTTTTCTCAAATGTTTAACAAATCTGTTTTTAGTGTAATATGTATCTAGTCAGCGATTTATGTAATGGAGGAGGAAAGGAACTAGCCTCCCTACCTCATTATCTCCTGGCTTACTTGCCTCATAAGTGGTGCCTTGTTAGTAGCACTTGTGAGGTTCAGAGTTGTCTTCGGACAGTTGACTAAATAATAACAATATTGTATATCTGGCAGCCCTTCCAAACAACATACTGTCGCTGTTAAATTATCGTATAATCGACACTTTTTCATCATGCAAAAGCAACGTTCCAGACAAATTCCTGTAAACATTAATCCTTGTGTTTTCCTAGATTGCACATAGAGTTTCGACATATTCGTTCATAGTGTTCTGCCGAAGGGCATGTCTTTCACTGCGAACCCAGCATACTCCAGTCTTTCCTATTTTCTGCCTTCCTCTTAGTCTCCGCATATGATCAACATATCTTAATGTCATCTGTCATTTGATATCTTCTTCTGCCCGAACTTCTCTCCCGTTCACCATTTCTTCCAGTGCATCCTTTAGAAGGCAGTTTCTTCTCATCCAGTGGCCCAGCCAGTTCCTTTTCTCTTTCTGATCAGTTTCAGCATCATTCTTTCTTCACCCTCTTTCCATCACACTTTCGTTTCTTATTCTGTCTGTCCATTTCTGATCGCTTCTCTTCACTTCTTCGTAATGTCCATGTTTCTGTCCCATAATACACTCAACATAGTTCGTTAATAATTTAATATTTATTTTCAATAATTGAGAGGATTCGGTTCAAAATCTGTGTAAAGCAGATTTAGTGAAATTGTGACATAAGGTGAAAGTGAAATAGCCTTGCAGATATCCAGAGCGAATAGACAAAGTCGCATGTAACAAAAAACTATAATATCATATTGGTGCCAAGTTCGTAGTTTTTTTAAGAAAAAAGAAATGTTGTTCGGTAAATAAATAAATAATGAAAATTGATATTTATAAAACACTGTCCTTCTGCTATATGAAAAAATATATTTTTACAATTAGAAAACATTATTTATATATATTTTTTTTTCAAAATTCAAAGTGTTGGTAGTTCACTGTGCAGTGATGAAGTGTTTCCCTCATAACTCAAAAACTTTTTAACTTTTTCATGTTCTCTCTCTTTTATTTTATTGCTGAAACTCATGTTTACAATATCTTGCTCTTTCAACTACATTTCTTAATAAATAGTATTTTTTTATTTTGTGTATTAGAAAATACTGATACTTGACCATTTTTAAATTAATTTATTTTTATCGTACAATCTATCAAAGACAGAGAAGTGATCTTGTAGATATGACATGCATAAATACACACAAAAAATTTCATCACAAAATGTTGGATATTTTTTGCGTTATGTGGGAAACGTTTCATCACTGCACAATGAACTGAATTAAAAAAATAAATAAATAAATATTTTTTAAATCGTAAAAATACTTTTTCATATAGCAGAAGGACAGTGTTTTACACATACTAATTTTCATTATTGTACAAGATACAGTAATGGAGAAAACAAATGTTGAAAATTTCCAAAATTTTACTGCTGTAAGCTATAACTAACCCCTTAAAGAAAGCTCACCGAAAGAAGGAAAGACACGTGAAACAACTTTATAACTTTTTTCTTTTTCGTAAAATATATTATTATAGATTTCTTGTATTGAATTCCATCAAAAGGAGAAGTCCTACGCATAATGTGACCGATTCGATAAAGGTCAGAAGTACTGTTTGTGTTCTCTACCCTTGCTATGCTAATTGCATACTAGGAGCGCTCTTGTTTGCGTGCTTGACCACGCTTTAAAGGTGAAATAGAAATTCGATCTTCGGCGGTAAGTGCTGTAATTCTCTTGCAACAAGCGACGGTGGTCTATAATCACAGAAATTACAGCCGCCACTTGTTTCACAGAGAGCGCTCTGCCTCGATAATAGTGGAGAAAGAATGAGTTTCAATTTCAGACGTTTGAGCTCTGAGTCACATTTCCAGATGTGTAACAAGACCGTAAGAATGCAGTAAATAAGGGATATACCTACTTAACCGATCACATTTTTTTGATTTCAGGAAAGCATCTGATTTTGTTTATAGGATAAAATTAAAATAAAACCAATGTAGGATAATAGCCTTCTGTGTGGGCTACTGTGATACATCTGTGGGGCTATTCTGATACAGTGCTATAAAACTGACCATATTATACAGAGCGATGAAGTAAGGTTATTGTGAGATACACAGATAAAGGGTGCAGCAAAACATCCTCCATAATTAAAAGTTTAAATAAGGAACAGATGGATCAAAATAAGGAAACTGTATTAATATGAACTGTATGTAAACAGTAGGAAATTTAGGTTTACATGCGTTGCCATAGCGATATAAAATGACATGCGCAAAACAACAAGAATTGAATAGGACATTTGAATACACGGAATTGACATTCAATTAGTGCAAATTGTAATCTGTAACGAATTCCAACTATGTCGTGGACGGGTGAAGAACGTGCTCACGCTGTGGTATCGTTTCTGGTAAGTGGTAATTCCGTTGTCGCTGCTCAGATGTTTCCCGGACGCTTAATTTCTTCACGCGGCGACGTCCCTGGCCAGCACGATCACCAGACCTTGCGCCCTGCGATTTTTTTAATGGGGGCATCTTAAGGCTGAGGTGTTCAAACATCGGCCGAGGAGTTTGCCAGACCTAAGAAATGCAATGCAGGAAGAGATTGGTCTTATTCCTCAAGAAATGCTAGTTAGAGTGATGCAGAATTTCAGAAGTCGCATTGAACAATGCATTGATAGTGAAGGACACCACTTGAGAGACACGTTATTCAAAAATGAAAAATTCCCACTGTTAAGATACCATTCTTATTAATAAAGTTTCCTTATTTTGATCCATCTGTTTTTTATTTAAACTTTAAATTAGGGAGGATGTTTTGCCGCATCCTTTACTTAATGAATCATCTGTAAAGGTTTGGTTGTAAACACATCAAAATTGACTGCGATTTAGCATGTTTTGTAATAACCTCTTTTTCCATAATATTTACATAATTTACTGAAACTTTAACACCTTGCTGCAAATGTTAGAAAATTGCTTTATGTCCCAATAATTTTTATGTACAAGGAAACAGATTGAGAAAATTATTATTCTACAGTTTGTATTGCTAAAATATTACCTATTAGAATATATTTTTAAATAATGATTAATATATTTTCCAAAGTTGTGTCAAATTTTAGCAGCAAGAATAATAACTATAATAAATAAGCTGAAAAGTTAGGTGAGTATGTACAAATAAGTTTATATGTGTAATTTTTTAGTACATTATGCAACGAGCCTATAATGGTAGTAATTAAGACGCGAGTATGTTTATGAAACGAGCGCAAGCGACTTTCATAATTTTCATACGAGCGTCTTAATTACCATTATAGTCAAGTTTCATACGACTTTTTATGCTCGACCATATTGATTTTTTCCGGCAATTGGTGAAATGAATTTGCGGGAATGTGCTTTGTGAAAGGCTGGAAGATGACGGTGAATTGATGTTAATTTGTGTGTTGTTTTTTCGACTGAGTTTAATATTGTCTAATCTCGCGCTAGTTGTCTTTCGATTGCATAGCCGAGAATAATCGATACTTGCGCTTTCATATTGCTACAATGGTATTTTCTGATTGGTGGAACACCTGAACTTTAATGAATATGTGTACTTTAATGAGGTCCATTAAAGGACTGCTACCAGGTGTATAATTACTACATTTCGGCATGGTTGAGCATAAAAATTTATACAACACAGTAGGTGTCAACATGTCAATTCAAACATCCCTCAAGACCTGAAATATTATGAAATATCCCTCAAGAAGTAATATATTACTTTCAGTTGATCAATTCTGTAACTTAGTCAACTTCTTTTATAGTAAATATATCATAATAGCCCTTCTAGTTTATTATAAAATCCTTAAAAAAGTGTACCATGATAGTCCTAATATGTGTATCATAATAGCTCTTCTCATTAACACACGAATTACTGTTAGACTGATCAACATTCACAGATTTTCTTTAGAGAAAAATGAAGCTGACACTATTCTGAGTAAAAGGAAAATTTAAAACTTATTCTGTATTTGAAGGGTTCAGAGCCATAGTGGGCCAAGCGCCACTTATTAAAAACGGAGACAGAAGAGTTAAAGTTAAGTGAATACCATAGTTTAATGAAGATTGGCATATCATTTAGTTTTAATGTGTGTACTTTATATTACTTGCTATATGTTTCCATTGAATTATGGTAATAACTTCATTTTAACCTTTGTTTTCTACGGTTTTAGTAAATGGCGCTTGGACCACTATGGTTCTAGAGCCTTCATTTATTCATTCAAGAGCAATAACAGAAGTAACCGAGCATTAAGTCAAAGTGTTTCAACATACAAAACTACCTTCTTGTAAATGTATTTATGAAGCTAATGTTTATTTATTTAAACTTTGTTCAACATTGTTCCTTAAAGAGCATAAAATGTACTTCCATAACCACAGTTTTAAACATTTTTAAACTTAGATTTTGGTACATTTTAAAGCCTGTGTCATATTAGCTCTACTTGATCCTATATTTATCTCCTTCAACCGCATAATTTTTAACTAAATCATATATCTTACTTATAGGACTATATAAAGCTCCTTTTGTGTCTAATTCAGGAATGTAACGAAAACCGTAAAATGTATAACTAGAAAGGATGTACCGGCTTCGTTACATGCATATTTTTTCCATACATTTGTTATTATTTATTGTAATTTTACGTTTTCAGTTGCACGAAAATAAAAATGAACTTAACTTGAAACCTCTTACGAATATATAAGTTTAATTATTACAACTTTGAAAAATGTACAAAATAACATTCATTTTTGCATTGTGTGATATACATTCTCCCTTGGCATCTTCTCAAAAGAATAATTTTGTGTTAAGTAAAAGTTCTGTTTTCCTTTTTTTTGAAGAACACCTAACACAGCTTCTTTTATTCTGCTTCTCGATAAACATACACATTTGCGTTTGTCGTTAAAGAATTTCATGAAAGAGTTTTTAGTGAAATGTACTGGCTTACTTCTCTGTATTCATTTTCTCTTTCTCATTTTTTTCTTTCCATTTGTTGTTCTTTGAAGTCTTATAATTCTCCCAGAATAACAAAGTTTCTCATCACAGTGAGATTATGCGACCTCCTAATGTACATGCAGTAATTAACAAGGGTTGTACCAGGGTAAACCAACGTAGGCTCAGGTTACTTAACTTAAGAGTGCCTACTACGTTATTCCGCTACTTTTCTTATTATATTTTTCGATTCCATTACATCAATTCACACCTTCACTTGAAGTAATCGTCTCCATTCTCAACCTAATTAACCCAGCATTTCCAAAGTCTGGTTTATATTTTCCACGCACATTTTTTTTGTTTCATTTGTTATTTTTCTTAGTTTCCTCTCCTCTTTGTTAGTTATTTTTCTTTTCAGTAAAGCTTATTTTCTTGTTTTATTTTTCTTTTTGTATCACTTTCTCGCTATATTAAATGTAAAGAGGAAGTAAAATAAGCTTATTATAGGCTTGTAAGGTTGGGGACCGATAGGGTACGTTACGGTGGTTTCAAGTTTACTGTATGTTCGCCAGTCACTACTGCAGCATGCGTAAACAGTATACCTTTTGAATAATAATGCCGAAGGTTAAAGGTTCTCAGGTGCATATTTTTGCAGCGGAATTTGGTGAGTGTTTTGAATTGAATAACGGGAACATTACATGTAAATTATGTAATAGAAACATACGAGGTGACAAGCGATATCATATACAGAGACATATAGTACAAGAAACGAAATGAGGAAACTCAAACCCACGAATAATTTTTATGATAATTCTGCTGCACGTAACAAAAGCTACGTAAAAATATATCTTTGTAATGCTATGTAGTTTATATTTAGTTTTAGAGCTGTCCAGATTTGTTTATGTGTACCTTGTTATTCCAGTAATCGATCGCAGAACAAAGTCAATGTCCTCGTACTAGCTCACGTCCCCGGTCTATGTACCATGCTGCAGTCTACATTTGTAATCGGTTCCCAACTTTAAAAGCCTACGTATTATAATGTTGCAAACAAATCTATTTTTCTAGATTTTCACATATTCACTATTCCTGAATCCTTAAAAAAAATGGATTTTTGAATTTCTCAGTGTACTGAGATTTCTGCTGAACTACAGGAAGGAGTTACTAAAGCTATGGAAAATAGAAGATTGGAAGAGGTCAATATAAAAATAGCGAAAGAAGGCATTGAGAAATAAGAGGTAACCTCTATGAGTGAAGCAACCTATGGAGGAGAAGAATTATTTCTAAAAATCACTTTTATCTTCGATTTCTCATAAAATATTTCTCCTTCTCATCTCGTAAAATCATATTCCTATTAATTAGTTCACATTTAATGCGATTTATGTTATAAATAACTAATACCTCTCCATGTTTTGTAGATTTTTACATCTGAATATTCGTAAATTCACACTCTATGGTAGAGTAGCACTGAAAATACCTCTAAGTGAATTTGTAATGTATGAAAAGCTGTGTAGGCCCTATATATATCGTATTGTTCTTTATCGAAGTTAAATGTGTTGCATTTTGCTACTAAAAGTAATCCATGTATCTTTTGCGCATATCTTTCGCGCATCTTCGAGATTTCTTCTTTAGATATACACAGGAACTTTCTCTAACCATTGGCAAACCACAGATGTCATGTTTAAACCAATTCATGTTTACTTTTTGTACCTTAAATCAATTGTTTACTGAATGCGACACACTTATGTGTCTTTATTAATAATAAAAATAGTTCTTTATTATCGTTTTGAAAACTCACCTATTTGAAATAATGTGAAGTCTGCGCTTTGTGGATTGCACAGAGTTTATCTATACGTGACCTTATTATTGACAAGCCAATACCTAATCATCTTCAAGATGCAGCAGTCTGTTCCTTTGATTAGATTTCACTATTTTTTATGGTAGGATAATTCTGATTCACGCAAGTACGACGTTGAAAATTGCAGTTATAAATTTCTTTTTAGTTTATTCGGCACCATCGACTGCTTGTTCATATTCATCTCCACGCCACGTAAAACCATATTGTAAGTATTCATCACAATATTTTCGAAACGCAGTACGTTTTTGTGAACCCTGAAGGGAATTTTCGCTCACATTAATTGAATTAGAAGTGTTGTCGTCTAACCTAGAACTTGATTCAGATTGTCTTTTTTATAAAAATTTGTCACTGATAAAATCTAAATAAAGCACTTTTGATAAAAATAATTTAGTCGCGCTCACACATATATACTGAAACTGACCAATATGTTCTGACTATTCTAAACTATGTTTATTACTAAGTGTAAAGAGTAAACGAATTACTAAGCATTGTTTCAGGTGTTCACTTTCATTCGAATTATCGCAGGCAGAAAAATTAAACTGATCATTGTTTCATTGATAAAGTCTGTCTCAAAATAAAATTATCAACAGTAATCTCACTAGATAGTTTGATTTATGTAGAGAACATCAAAACTCGAGTGGGACTTAATTGATTATTACGCGATTAGAAGAAAGTATATATAGATTAGAAGTACCGAAGTACTCCATTATAATAAAATATTGATTGACTTACGGTAATACAACTGCCTTCAAATGTATTATTGTACAATCTCAACATTACAAATATTACGCTAGATGGCAGTAGTGTGTTATGATTAGCTGTTTTCTTGTTATCAGTTGCGCCAACTATGGAATCTTCATTGAACTCTGTGGACGTTTACTGGTCAGGAAGGTTTTGTTGATTCAGTTTCATTTTTATTAAAACAGTTGAAATTATCCGGATCCCAGTAATCAACGTCACTTGACAGATGATTTTCAATAAATCTTAGTATATTAAACAATCTCTGATACGTGACTATCCATAATATCATATAAGAGAAGCTATAACATAACCTAAATAATATAAATAAATATTAGAAAAGTTTTAATTAGGGATGATGAAATAAACAAGAAAAGTTTTAATTAACAATGATGAAATAAAAATAAATATGAATAATTTTAAAAGGAACAATTATTGAAAGTACAATTTTCAAATTTGAATTTTTAGTGGTTGGTGGTTCAGTTGATGTTATATTGGACGTGTGCGGAAAAGAAGTGAACTCGTTGATGTACATGGTGTATCCCTCAACTTATTCAGGATTTCCGAATGATGCTGTTCATTTATTTGTAAATAGGATTTCAGGGAAAATGCATAGCTATGATCAGTGACCTTTATTAATTCTTGTTCTTGAATGCCAATGCGAGTCATATTTTAAACTGCTGTGGATCGACTGGAGTGGTTTGTTTATTTATTTATTTTATTAAGTTATTTTACGACGCTTTATCAACATCTTAGGTTATTTAGCGTCTGAATGAGATGAAGGTGATAATGCCGGTGAAATGAGTCCGAGGTCCAGCACCGAAAGTTACCCAGCATTTGCTCATATTGAGTTGAGGAAAACCCCGGAAAAACCTCAACCAGGTAACTTGCCCCGACCGGGAATCGAACCCAGGCCATCTGGTTTCGCGGCCAGACGCGCTAACCGTTACTCCACAGGTGTGAACGAGTGGTTTGTAATTTTCTTTTTTTACGTCCAGACCAGTGCAGTTTGAAATGTTGGCAAACAAAGAAACAAATGCTAGGGTAGTGATAAAAATAAACAAATGCTAGGAAGCGATAAAATTAAACAAATGCTATGGACGCTATAAAATTGTGCAATAAGCAGCCATGATTGGTTGAAAGACGTACTTTCGTACCGTTTTATTGGTCAAAAGTAGTATGACGTAGTAAAAGTGTAATAGTCATATTAAAGACTTCGTTGTAGAAACGTGGTCCTGTCAGTGAAGCTTTATAGTTTATAGTGGCAGTGCAAAGTATTTGAACAGTGAAATGTTTTTGAAGTGTTAGTGAAATCAGGATAGAATCAGTGAAATGTGTCGTAGTTCCAGTGCAGTGAGTGAGTTGACAGCGAAATGAGTGTAGTGTTGAAAGGTACTTGTGCAGATATGAACATATCATACTCGTGGGTTTTAGTTCGAACATAGATTTAAGGTACAAATTAGATTTACTTTAAATGTTATTTTAACTGATCTTGCTTCATTTAATTTAGGATGTTCCTGTTATTATTATTATTATTATTATTATTATTATTATTATTAATTGTATTTTTTATTAAATGTGTTTATTATTGTCATTATTGAGTGTAATTAGTTACCACTGCCACCGGGTATATACCCATTGCAGTGTGACTAAATAGATACATACAGCTTTAAATAAAAAATGCGTTGTAAAGAGACTTTCTGGATGGTATAAAATGTATTTTTAAATTCCAAAATTTCGCGACACACTCCATGGGGCTGCGAGGCACACCGGTTGAGAACCGCTGCCTTAAACATATTGAAACCGATTGAACTACCGCCGCATGTAAAAGGTCTCTAATACTTATTTTCGCTAGGAATATGCGACTTCTCGAAATTCATCGCCAGATGTACTAAATGGGTGAAAAATGCGATGATTAATGACAAGGTGAAGAAATAAGTTGGAGTGTCCCGTGAAGGTCGACAGCACATGCATGGTGAAACTTGATTTTCTTTCATGACAATGTTCGGCACCATTTTACTGCTCAAAGTTAAAATGTAGTCACTCGTTTGAATAAGAAGAATGGACATGCAACCCTTTGTAGAGGTCTGGCTTGGAGCCAAGTTCACTTTATCCAATTTCTACACTTAAAGAACTTCCTGGACGGCCAGTGTTTTGGGGTGGATGATGGCCTGAAAGACTTAGTGCAGATGTGACTAACATGACAAGCGGTCTCGTCTGTGGAGTAGATATAAATAAACATTTTCCCGCTACAAAGTATCTTAACAATGCCGGCAACGTAGTGTGTGGCATGTAGAATCTGGTGAAAAGTAAAATACTCGTATATCGAAAACCAGTAGCCTATTCAGTTTTTCTAATAATGACATGATAGGCCTATTAATTTCCATCGTATTTCATACACAGTAAATGCTTCCATTACCCTGTGTCTTTATTTGAGATGAACAAAACTAACTGCCGCTCTCGCTCGCTGTGTTCGTTGCATTTGTCTTTCGAGTCTCGTCTCGTCATTCTCGTGCGCTTCGAGTCTCGCTTATCATTCTCGAAATAACATTTGGTAGGGGTGGAAAGATTTCGTAACTTTGAATAACATACACCATTGAAATAAATAACATTATAGATAATTTACAATTAAATATATTGTTCATAACATTAGATATGCTTAATTGATACAAAAAAAAAAACAAAACAAAACAGTATCATAATTATCAAAATGTTCTGGTTCTATTATGAGACATTACAGGGACATAATAACTGTACTGTACATTTTATAAAGGTCTGAATAGAAAACAAACATGATTTTATACCATTTGAGGGTGAGTGGTTATTGTGACCACACGTTGGGCGCCATTTGAGGGTGGGTGCGTCTCGATGTTGCGTGAGATTCACTCAGGGTAGCCGAGGTACGGTTGTGGTGTAGGTTGATGTCGGGAATAATCGCAAGCCGGCTACTTATATAAAAGGCAGTGTAAATTCCAAAACTATAAGTTTATTGTCGTATTCACTTGGTAAACCCTAGAGTATGTATTTCCGGCTGATTTATACTTCAATCGTTGGTCGCAATTCTGTATCGACTCAGTTGCAGCTCTGAATAAGCTCTATCCGATACTATAAATTCAATACTCTGTCCCGTACACTACGATCGAAGCTCCTAAATGTTGGCGAGTAGTATTGCCGATGACAAAGTTCAATCTATCGAGTCTTCGCCTGAAGAAAGACTATTAAGTTGGGCCGCCGACACAAAAAAAGATGTCGCGCCGTCTACTCGAAGAAAAGTAGTTATCCTATCGACACGAAACGAAGTAGTTATTCTGCCCTGTATGTAGGGCCGCCGACACGATGAGATCTTGTGCTTGTGCCCTGTATGTAGGGCCGCCGACACGATGTGAAGTTGTTTTGATGATCTCCGCTCCGAAGCGGAATAGTAGTCGTCATCTCCGCTCCCCGTCACCCTTATTTATAAAAACCTATCCTACGCTAAAACTAACTATTCTATTGGTTAAAAACTACGTCACTAACTGGCCTAAAATCTATTCCCTATTGGTCCAAAGTGACCTCATAAGCTGGACCAAGATCTCTTCTTATTGGGCGCGAAATATGTCATCTCTAAATTTAGACTTTGGATTTCCCATAACCTCAAATTAGTTTGTATATCTCACAAGAATACCCGTTCTTTGGAAAACCCAAGCTTGGCAGTATCTTTCCCACGGGTCCAGTCTAACTTTAGGGTTTTATGCTTCATCGAGTCTCTATACGAAACCCCGCTCAAGGTGGCCCTAAATCTGTCCGATGCTGACAAGTGACGAAACACCTGTGTGGGGAAGCTAATTCTAACGAAGTCGCCAGAACATCCCCGCGAATACATGTAATAAAAATATGGAGATATCACTTCGCTAATAAATCGGTCTCTCCTCTCCTAATTACTGCTTCAAATGCCCATCTACATAACCATTGGAAATTCCCGAAAGAGTTTCCAATGTTATGAGATGTCCCCGCTTTCTGCCTATAACTAGCCTCATAGTTCCCCACGCGATCAGCCGGTAACACATTATTTACAATACAGTGAGATTACAATGTCACTACAAACAATTACAATAAATATTACATATATCTTCACAAGCCTTTCTATGTACACAACTCTCACACAATAAGCACAACAATGTACAATTTATATCCACATTTACATATGTACAATACCATTCATTCACATATTTACATTTATTTATTAATTGATCAATTACACACTCTGCGTGCTTGGTTGTACCAGCCGCCCTGTACAGGTTCACCTAGCTGTACGCGTGAGACTAACCATCCTACTCTTTCTCATTCCTGCCTCCTAGCCTCTCCTGTTTGAAAGGCCGCAAGAGTTGCTTGTGGTACCTTCCAACAGGTTTACTTTTTCCCTTTCTACCAATTCGAAAGTATGGTCTCCATATTTACTTTTAATTTCGTAGGCCCTTTGTACAGTAGCTCCATGCGTGAGTAACGTCCTCTGAGGGCGGAAGATAACTTCACGTCCCTTAGCAATACCAAATCGCCGGGTGTGGGCTCCCATTTGTGGCGATATCTTTTAACTTTACCGAGTCTATACTCAGCCTTTTTCCTGATTCGGTCGAAAGCTAGTTTACACAGTAGTTCCGCACTAGGAGGCTCACCCTCCTGTATTGCCTGCGGCAAACTCTTTATCATAGGATCGGGATCGATCCCTAACATAAGTTTGATCGGAGCTATTCCGGTCGTTGGATTGATAGAGTGGTTCATGACTCTCTCAATCACCTCACATTGCCTAAACCAGTCCTTATGGTTTCGGTGACACAGAATACGGAGGTACAATGATATATCCCTAAGCGCTCTTTCGCAGGGATTACCGCTGGGAAAGTATGCGGAGCAATTGTATAGCTTCACGCCCGCATCTTCCAGCCTTTTGCAAAACACTTTCGATTTATGTACCGACACATTGTCACTGAGCACCGCTGTTACCGGACCGTAAGTCGGTATGTAATCTCTAACCAGCTTGTCAGCACACAACTTACTAGAGATATTTCTTAAAGGGTAAATCTTTACAAATTTTGTGAATACATCGTACGTAACAAATATGTACCTGTGTCCGAAGGACGATGTGGGCATTGGACCGTGTTCGTCCACTGCTACAAGTTCATTCTTTTACCCCTGATAATGACCTGTGGTACATTGTCATACCTTACATTTAGAGGTTTCGCCCTCTGGCAGACCTCGCAACGAGATATTACCCTTCTAACCTTCTTTGACAGTTGCTTAATATAAAATGATTCTGACATAGTTAAATGATCCTATCACTCCCAGAGTGACACATAGATAGGTGAAAGTTATTTATAAGTTCATTCTCCATACTGCAGGTATGTATATCTTCCACTTCTGGATATCCCTACCATGCAATTTATACAAGATACCAGAGCGCAATCCATACACTTCATCTTTCACCTGTGAGATTTCTCTAGCTTTGTCCATTAAGGCCCTTATCGTGGAATCCTCCTGCTGCAAATCTGCAATTCTCCGAAATTTTCCGTCAGAGCTCCATTCCTCGTGGAATCAATTTTCATCACGGCAATTTCGTACGCGGGGGCGGTGATAGTTTCCGGTAGCCCTGATTTGGAATTCAAACGAGAGAGACAATCACCAAAGATATTGTCTGCCCCCGGAATATGTCTAATCGTCACATCATGAGCCAAAATCTCGTGCACATATCTAGATATTCTAGAGTTCGTCAATTTGCATCTACTCAGAAAAGCTAGGCTTACATGGTCAGTAAATATGATGATCTGCCTATTAAAGATATACTGACGGAACTTCTGTAGTGCGAAGTACACAGCAGAAATCTCTAGTTCCGTGATTGATGCGTTGCTTTCGGTACGCGACAGTCCCCTAGAAGCTGTGGCAATCACATGTCGCTTATTATCTTCATCTGTCTGACATAGAATTGCTCCATATCCATATGAAGACGCATCAGTATAAATCTGAAAAGGTAGGCTGTCGTTAGGCCTTTCCAACAGAATTGAGTCGGCGAAAAGCAGTTTCGTTCGATCGAATGCTTCCTGCTCTGCCGACCCCCACCTGAAGGGTGTATCCTTCTTCAACAATGCTCTGAGTGGGGCTACATGCTTAGCATAATTGACGAGAAACCGATTCTGGTATTGTAGGATACCTAGATATCTACGAACCTGTTTCCGGTTCCGCGGCGGCGGGATCCTCGAAATGCTCTGAATTCTCTCTTGGTCCGGTCTAATTCCGTCAGACGAAATTACGTAACCCAGAAAAACTGTCTCAACTTTAAAAATGCTGTTTTCCCCAGCTTGACTGTCATACCAGCCTCTCTCAATTTAGTAAGTACAAAATCAATATCCCTAATATGCCTATCAACATTATTGCCATATATAAGAAAATCGTCAATGTACTGTGCCAGAAAACCTTTCGTCGAATCACCAAAAATTATGTCAAGTGCCCTTAGTAGCGCAGATCCAGAACTCGCGATGCCGAATGGGCATCGGGTATACTGATAAACTTTCCCGTTATGTAGGAACGCTGTGAATTTTCTCGAGTCCTCGTCCAGCGGAATCTGCCAATACGAACTGGTCAAGTCTAAACTAGTGAATATAGAACAGTCACTGATACGGCCTAACAAAGTGTCCACTGACTCCGTCCTGAAATTATCTTTAACTGAAAACGAGTTAACGTGTCGGGCATCGATCGTTACTCTTAAGCTTCCATTGGGCTTCCTAACCCAGCACAATGCATTTACGTAAGGCGAGTCTGATACTTCTATAACTCCGTCTTTTAACATATCATTTATGACTTCGTCTGCCTGATCCCTTAAAGATAGGGGGATGGGTCTACATTTATGCCGAAATTCCTCCATTCCTACCACCTTAATTTTGTGTGTATACACTCTACACAGACCCGGCGCGTCTGAAAAGACATTTAAATGGCTACCTACAACATCCATTAAGCGTTTTCTTTCACACTCACTCAGGCCGTGTGCCTGGTTAACTTTATCTCTCACTATTTCGAAAGTATCTGTCTTCCTATTGTTATACGCGTCTACCTGCCTAAGATCGCCCGGCGAAATCTCATTACAATATCTGGCCCTACCGCTAATGAGATTACGTCCTATTTGTCTCGCCTGGACTAATTCGCCGATACACAACTCGCATTCTCCGCAGCCTACTTGACACACTCCCCTAGTTACCTCGTTACCTTCCCACGGATTAACCTCTATAATTACATTCTTACAAATTTTGAGGTGCTCTACAAAAATAACTCTTCCTGTAATCCTCAATCTCTTCCGCGGTTCTTTCATCTAACTCCAGTCTCGAGCGTTATTGCTACTGAATGGGACATGGCCTACACTGCCGTTACCTGCCGTAACCCCTAGTCTGTTTTCCTGAAATCTAATAGCGCGTGCCATTCATAAAAGCTTTTACTCCAATAATGATGTCGGTAGTCAACCTTTGTATCACAAGAAAAATAGCATTTAATTTCACGTCTCCGCACTCTAACTCGAACCATACTTGATATTTTACCTTTTCCTTCTTCTTGCTTAGGCGCCTGCACAGTACAGTGAACATATGGGTAACGTTTGCAGTTTTATTCCTGAATCCCTAACCTTTTGAAAAATTCCAAGCTGCATACATTATTTGTGGAGCCTGAGTCCAACAACACACAACACTTTATCCCAAATATTTTAGCATCTATATAAGGCAATACATAAGTCCCATTATTTTCTAACTCTGGGTTAGTAATCTCGCTCTGTCTCTTCACGCTTACCGCGTTGGTGGATTCTTTTGACAGTGGCTTACTGCACTTAGCTACAGAAATCTCCGAACCCTTGAGACTTCTGTCTAGCAGTTTCCCGAGTGCGATGCAGTCGGTTCCACTGCTACCTCGTCTCTATTTCTACAATTTATAGGCTCCCGGCCCATATTCATTCTGACCGGACTTTGCTGACGTCCGTTCATGTCTCTATTCCTACTTTGTCCCACGTTACACTGTGTAGGTGGCCTATTGCACCCTTGTGAGGCCATTTCTTGTAGGACGTCTCGCCTATCTCTCTCCTGCTCCTGTCTCCTCCAATCACCTCGATTTTGCGGTCCCCTGCTAAAATTAGGCTGCCAGAATCCCTGTCTGTAATTTCTGTTCCTAAGCCAGTGTGGTTGGGTTCTAAGCCTATTATTTCCATTTTCTTGTCTTCCCGTGTACCATCGTATGTGGTTAACCCTACGCACGGGACCAACACCTCCTCGATCGTTCCTCATCCTGTTATGACTACTCTGGTTATTCCTACTATTATTGTAAGGACCCCCAAAGGGCGGGTCAATCCTTCTCCCTGTTGGGACTTTTCCTCCGTTATGGCCATTATGGTATCGACTATATGCATTGTTGGGGCTCCTGTCACCACCCCAGTTACTCTGATTTTGGGCTCCTGTCCTTGGGGATGAAAAGGCTGTACTTGCCCCCTTCCCCGCTTTCTGGTCGGTGGGGCTTGAACCCTTTCCTTTGCCATGTTCATAATCTGCCTGTCCACTACATTCATAGTGCGTGGCGTCCGAACCATCCAGCGCAGTCAATAAATCTATTGTTTCCCGAAGTCTCGGGGCCCTGCTACAATCAGATTATATCTTATGTTCGGGATACTGCGAAATCACAGTTTGATCAGCTCTGAATCCGGTATTGGCGGATTGAGGCTTTTCCCTTTCTTAACAATTTCAAGAAAATAGTCTATCATAGAGACGCCTCTTCCCGCGTCAAACCTGCTCTGATTAATTTCCTTCCTAATTCTTTGTTGTTGTCTTTGTCCCCAGTATCTCTCCGAAAATTTTTCTCTGAATTCCTCATAAGTGACATTATCCCCTAGGGCCACTAGCGCCCAGTTGAGTGGTCGGCTCTTTAGGCTCTTTCGTACGACAGTCATTTTTAAGTCATCCGGCACCCTCTTACTCTAAAGTACGTTTCTAGCTCACTTATGTAGTTATGTGGGTTTGAAAATTCAACCTCATCAAAAATAGGGTAACCAATCTCATTCAAAATGTGAGTGGGGTACTGGGGACGGCCTAAATATGCCTTGTCGTTTACATTTATCAACTCACTACGCACATCATCCCGTGAGGTCTGACATTCCTCACCAACACTATTGTTAACATGTCTTACATTTATGTTGCTACCTGATGCCGGGCTCTCACTTGTGCCCTCTTGTCTAGAAACTGCACGGTCCGAGCTGCTATGTCCGCTTAAATTTGCGGGACTACCCCATTTAGTACGTCGTTTATTGAGTTTAGTTTACTTCTTAATTCTTCCAAACATTCGTTATCCGCCCTTTCTTTATTCTTTATGGCTCGCTTGAGACCGTCCACTTCCTGATCCATCTCACCTATTTTCTCTTCCACCGAATTCTGAATTTCTCGAACCTTCTCCACTATCGTTTCCTCAACAGCTGATTTTAGATCGCTATTCTCTCTCGTAGCGCTATCTCTAACTCTAACTTCTAAATCCTTCATACTTTCTGACATCCTATCCATAGCTATCTTCAATTGGTTCTCCATTCCGATCCCATTCTCGGTTAATTTCCCCTCTAGCTTCTCTATTTTGTCCTCCATCTTGTTTCCTCTTTCCGCTAATTTTGCAATATGATCTCTAATCTCTCTCGAACTTTCCCCAATCTATTTTCCATTTGTTTTATTTGTTCTCTACTTTCCCTCAGAATCTGCTCTCTACTTTCCCTTGAGTTATTTCTAATTTAGTTTCCATTTGTTTTATTTGTTCTCTACTTTACCCTTGAGTTGTTGTCTAATTTATTTTCCATTTGTTTTATTTGTTCTTTACTTTCCCTTGAATTTTCCATTTGTTTTATTTGTCTAATTTATTTTCCATGAATTGTCTCATCTGCTCCCATAACTGTTCTAGCGTCATTTCCCTTTGCCACTGTCTCTACTCTGTTGCTTTTCCACCGATCGCTCTCCCTCTATTTCTTGTCCTGCGTTATTCTCGACCTCCTCCCTAATTTCCATAATTTCCTCGTCCTTCCTTTGCTCCATGGTTCCCTTGTTTCTATTTCCTCGTCTTTCTCGTATTTTCCTAACTACCTTACTCCTATGGCTACGTAGTATCATCTATATGCTACTCTGTCATCTATCCGACGCTTGCTTTCCCAATAATAATCTAACTAGGCCTGTATTTGCACTCGACTCACTTCCAACAAATTACGCAATACACTTATTTCACTTTCCCCCAAAATATCACACACAAAAAAAATACATATATATATACCCAAAATATCACACCAGAAATTGAAACATATACACTTTATAATTATTCCCCCAAAATATCATATACATATATACACATATATTCATCTTCTATTCATACTTGCCACCGCCTCTCCGAGTCGCCTTCTGGTGGTCCCCGTGTTGTCTTTCTAGTGTTGTCGTGATGTCGCGATGGCTTGGTTCTGTTCCCGCCTTCCAGCGTCGTTCCTCGGCTATGCAGGGCTGAAATGCTCCGTCCGGTCCTCCGCGTTGTTTGGTGCTGTGTTCGCACCCGGGGCCGGTCACTGGAACAGCTGTCTTCCTTCGAGCCCCACGTTGGAAAGCGCCATTTGTGGGTGGATGTCGTTATTGAGGCCCCACGTTGGACGCCATTTGAGGGTGAGTGGTTATTGTGACCACACGTTGGGCGCCATTTGAGGGTGGGTGCGTCTCGATGTTGCGTGAGATTCACTCAGGGTAGCCGAGGTACGGTTGTGGTGTAGGTTGATGTCGGGAATAATCGCAAGCCGGCTACTTATATAAAAGGCAGTGTAAATTCCAAAACTATAAGTTTATTGTCGTATTCACTTGGTAAACCCTAGAGTATGTATTTCCGGCTGATTTATACTTCAATCGTTGGTCGCAATTCTGTATCGACTCAGTTGCAGCTCTGAATAAGCTCTATCCGATACTATAAATTCAATACTCTGTCCCGTACACTACGATCGAAGCTCCTAAATGTTGGCGAGTAGTATTGTCGATGACAAAGTTCAATCTATCGAGTCTTCGCCTGAAGAAAGACTATTATTGGGCCGCCGACACTGAAAAAAATTCATTTATTTCTGCGCCGTAAGCTCTATCCGATACTATAAATTCCAACTACAATAGTCTACTCGAAGAAAAGTAGTTATCCTATCGACACGAAACGAAGTAGTTATTCTGCCCTGTATGTAGGGCCGCCGACACGATGAGATCTTGTGCTTGTGCCCTGTATGTAGGGCCGCCGACACGATGTGAAGTTGTTTTTCTGATCTCCGCTCCGAAGCGGAATAGTAGTCGTCATCTCCGCTCCCCGTCACCCTTATTTATAAAAACCTATCCTACGCTAAAACTAACTATTCTATTGGTTAAAAACTACGTCACTAACTGGCCTAAAATCTATTCCCTATTGGTCCAAAGTGACCTCATAAGCTGACCAAGATCTCTTCTTATTGGGCGCGAAATATGTCATCTCTAAATTTAGACTTTGGATTTCCCATAACCTCAAATTAGTTTGTATATCTCACAAGAATACCCGTTCTTTGGAAAACCAAGCTTGGCAGTATCTTTCCCACGGGTCCAGTCTAACTTTAGGGTTTTATGCTTCATCGAGTCTCTATACGAAACCCCGCTCAAGGTGGCCCTAAATCTGTCCGATGCTGACAAGTGACGAAACACCTGTGTGGGGAAGCTAATTCTAACGAAGTCGCCAGAACATCCCCGCGAATACATGTAATAAAAATATGGAGATATCACTTCGCTAATAAATCGGTCTCTCCTCTCCTAATTACTGCTTCTCGTTTGTTTATCTGAGATTAGTCTGTGTGCAGTTCACGGTAATTGAAGATTAAAAGGTTATCTGTTTAATTTTGAATTAATCCATATCTACCGCGCACTATTCCTAGTTAATACTTGTCTATAGCAGACAGATTTATATCCGTTACGCACGGAATGTAGGAGACCTAACAGTAATGTCCTTTTCTTTTTGTTGCAGGTAAGTGCTTACTTCTCAACATCAACGGAGTTTATTATTCTGCAAATCTTACCTCATCAAGTAAGTTCTTAACATAATTGTACATGCGGATAAATTAGAATATATCAATTCAATACTTTATTCAGAAAGTATAATGCTATGTGTATAAAACCCGATATAAAGGCAATATGTGCGAGTTCTATGTCTGGACCAGTGGCGATTTCTCTTAAGGAGCACAGGAGCAGTGCACCACCTCTTCAAATAACAACATTTTAAAATTTATATCAATGAGCTGCAGTAGACTGTGTGAGCGACGTAATTCTTTATTATAATACTATGTAAAAATAACACTGCACGTGTACTGTTCTTGTTGAAGCCTGGGACTTACGTTTCCCGCTCGACACTTGCGGCACACTGTTCCATTCGAGCATGCGCAGTAGTACTGTTTCACTGACAGGCTTTGGAGCATGGTAGGGAGGCAATACAATGTGCATAGGAGGGTTTAGGAGCACTTTCAGATGTGTTCTCAAGCTCGTTCCATCATAAATGCTACAATGAATAGTGTGCAATATCTTTTAAATGTGTAATTTTCTATAAGACCTTTACATGAAAAGATCAAAATAAAGAAGATGGGTAGACCTACACATGAATTAAAATTATAAGTGACAAAGAACAGTAATAGAAAAGTGACAAGAAAATTCAACATTTGGACTTAGAAAATGCAATATGCGGCTGCAATATAAAAGACGCTGTATTTTGTTTTCTTTGCCTATTGTTCGACGGCGAACATTTATTGACAAAAATAAGTACGTTTTCTGAATTTTATTTCTTTTTTTGTTTGAATTTAGGATTGTGCGTAGTAACTATATAATTTTGATTATCGTTCTGCAGATATGATTGATTTGAAGCACATGAATAAAAGAATTAAAAAACACGATTCTTCAGTTGCACACATCAACAATAATGTTAAATTAGTAGTGTTGGGTCAAACAAACATATAGACACAATTGGATTCAATTGGATTGTTGAACTTCACAATGATAAAGTTACCAAGATCATATATGTGCGTGCGGTTTTGTGAAGCTTTTAGTTGGCTTTAAGGGGTCACGAAGACGGAAATTCATCTTTAAACGCTAGTATTTTTCTTGGCCTCATCAATTTCAGTTCTGAATTAGACGCACATTTGGAAAGAGGAACAGTGTTTAAGAGCACATCAAACACTATACAGGACGAAGACCTTCAAGCCATTTTGATGTATGCCATGATGAGATTTCAAAGAAATAAAGAAAGCTGCTGACTTTTTAGCAGTTAAGGCTGATGAGACGACACACGTATCCAATACTTGTTAACGTGTGACACTTTACTTTGCTATTACTGGACCTACATAGGAAACTGATTAACTGCAATTTCTTGACTAACAAAATTATGTAAATCTATACCTACGTAACATATGTTAATAGTTATGTAGTAGTTAGTACCTATAATAATAATAATAATAATAATAATAATAATAATAATAATAATAATAATAATAATATGAATCATAATAAATATTTGTGCACCACCAGGATTATTTATCACCACACGCCACTGGTCTGCACTGTACACTTTAATCAAGGAAAGAGGGCTGATGAATCGGTATTAAATTAAACAGCACAATAACCCTAAGATTGCGGTGCGACCGGAGAAATGACGGACTTAGGCCCGATTGTATAAATCATTTAATCTTAGATTAGAGGTTAAATTGATCCTTGTTTCAGCTGAACTTGGAATTTTGTGTTGTATAAAGTCTAATCTGAGATTAATTTGTCTCAAACTAAAGTCAACTTTGACTGAAGAAATTTCTCCGATTAAGTTAGATGATCCAAGTTCAGTTATTTCTTTTCTGTTTGAAATATACGAGTGACAGATTGTGCAAATAAAATATCCATTATTATTAATATTAATAGATATGATAGGTACATTTATATATATTTCTTTCAATTTCTTGCCTTAATACACAAACATTCTTATATTATATAAGGCTCTATCGTGTTCAGAAATATCAAATAACATAACCTATAATTATATTATGTTTATAACAACCATTAATTATTAATGGATATGATAGGTACATTCATAAATGTTCAATTAACTGTATTACTAAACGAAAATTGTCGTTTTATAAAGCTTTATTATGTTTAGCACTATCAAACACCATAAAATGATAACAACTTGGAGAACAGTCAACCTTCTTCTTAATGTCCGCCATTATTTACATTGCACAAAAAAAAACCAGTGTCTCCAACGGAGTGTAATGCGGAAAGTCGCCAAAAAGTAGTTGTAAAGTCGCTAGATTTCTCATTATCAACAAAGAAAGATTAAATTTTGTCACTATGTGGTGCTAAAAAGGTCACTAAATCCCTATTTAAACAATATAAAAGTTAAAAGAAATTGTTGTTGAAAAAGAGTTAAAGTCGCTAGATTGGCAACACTGAACAAACCTGTGTAACATGGTCCGCGCATCACGTATTTCATCTGTTTATGCGATGTTGCCAAATCCTTTTCACGTGAACTTAGATTGCATTTGAACCAAGGTAATTTGATCGCAGAAAAGTTTTATACAATAGAAGAACTATCTGAACTCGGTTCACTTTTCGATCTTCGATCAAAGTTGATCTTTAGTCAGGGAGTTTTATACAATTGGGCCTTAATGTGGAGGAAAAAAAGAGGCATTATGTACAGTACGAGTCCAACCGGTCTGGGTGGCGCACGAAATGTTACCAGTGCTTCATCGGAAGGGTTGTGGGTTCGAGTCTCGCTTCGGGCAAGGGTGTTGTGTTCGTATTAGTTTAAGGAAAAAAGAAGACTTTACGAAAATGACCTGTAGTCTTAGAAATAAAAAAAAAACATTTTTCTAAACAAGGGAAATCCCCATACATATACATATAACACACTGGAAAGAGCTTATTGTAATATATGGGGGATTGTATTATATTTTTTATCAAATAATGGTATTAAGTTGTGCTTTATGAACGCGAAATAGACACATGCACATTACATGCGTAATTATAGGATATGTTCACAATCTTGGCATTACTCGCATACATACTAGGTTCAAAAAGTTCCCGGAATTTGCTAGCATCATAGAAACAACATACCTTAAACACTATTCTACAGCATTCCCTTCAAAATAGTTGCCTTCCGCAACAACACACTTTTGCCAACGCGTGTAGAGTTCCTGGAAGCAGGCCTGGAAGCCATTTTGTGAAACCCGTCTTAGTGCTCTCGTCGCGTTTGCGATAACCTCTTCAGCATTGAATATCCGTCCTTTCAGATGACTTTTCAGACGGGGAAACAGAAAGTAATCAGGTGGTGAGAGATCAGGAGAGTATGGTGGGTGATCCAAAGCAGTTATGTTGTGCCTGGCAAGAAAATTCTTTACAATAATTGCGCGATGAGCAGGTGCATTGTCATGCATAAGGAACCAGTTGTTTTCTACCCACTTTTCTGGACGTTTCCTTCTCACTGCGTCCCAGAGGCGACGGAGGGTTTCTACGTACAATTCTTTCGTTACAGTACGACCTTCTGGAATGAACTCATGGTGCATGAGACCCTGAGAGTCGAAGAAAACTTCCAACATAACTTTGCTTTAAGTGAGCTTAAATGCGACAGGCTCATGTTAGTAGATTTACTGGCATGAAAAAGAACTCCTGCGGGACAAAATTCCGGCACATCCGGCGATGCTGATATAACCTCTGCAGTTGCGAGCGTCGTTAAATAAAACATAACATTTAAAATAACTTTGCCTTTGGAAGTGTGCCTAGGAAATTTTTGCTTCCGAGGAGATGTTTTCGATTTCCACTCAGATGACTGTCGTTTAGGGACTGGGTCGTACAAGTAGCACCAGTTTCATTTTGTTTAAGAAATCACCATCTTCATCAGCCATACTGATCATGTCCCCAGCAAAACACAAAACTTGATGTTTGTACTTTGCTCTGTGGACATAATTACAAAATGCGACGAACAAACGAAACACTATGATAAACAATTGCCTACAACTCAAAACCAATAATTGCCATTATCAACAAACTTTAAGGAAATGACATCATGAATGTTACCAACAAAACAAATGTATAATATCCCTTGTTATATATTAATACGAAAAATGGTAGTAAAATTCCGGGAACTTTTTGAACCTAGTAGTACATATGTGTATGTGTGTATCTAATCCCTACTCACTTTACTTGTGTTTCGCATATTGCGGACAGAAGGCAGGACTGTGTACTATTTTCAAGTTCCACACCACTTCGGGGGTCCACGCTGTACATGTATATTCAGTATATTCAGTGTTGTACAGTAAGAGCACACAACATTGTGCAATTGATAAAGTCAGTAATAAAAAGTAAACAACAGAACAATAAAATTAATTTTAAAACTCTCTACAACATTGACATTAAAGAACTCATTAATATCATAAAAGGGTTTGGTGATTAACCAACCAGAGACAAGTCTGTTAAAAGACTTCCTTTCCAGATTAAAAAGATATCTCGGAAATTTATTTGCTATTTTTAAAGCCATAATAAAATAATTATTCATTGTTTTAGTTAGCCTACACTTAGGTATGTCAAAAAGGTCACGGTTTCTGGTGTTGTATATATGAACATCATTCCTATGTGTCAACATATGTGAATTTTCTTTGACGAAATTTAGGGCTTGATAAATATACAGTGATGTTACAGTCATAATTTTTTCATGTACAAATAACGGTCTGCATTGTGCCTTCATTGATGAATTATTTATAATTCTAATAGCTTTTTTTGTAACATAAGTACCTTATTAGTATGAGAACTACTACCCCATAAAAGTAGTCCGTAAGAAAGTATACTATGCAAATAAGAAAATAGACAACTCTAATGTAATTCTTCGGAACATACATTTTCAAATTTCGCAGAAAAAATATTACTCTTGACAATTTTTTACAAACAGAATCAACATGGTCTGCCCAAGTAAGTCCACAGAAATACCAAGAAGTTTAAAATTATTATTTTCCATGACTGTACTACTGAACAACAAAGATGCAGTTTTACTTTCATTTAAAAGAAATTTATTAGAACTAAACCATTTCTTGGCTTTATTAAAAACGGAATTACCAAGAGTTTTCAATTCATTAATATCACTATGACTTGTCAAGAAAGTGGCGTCATCAGCGAATACCACAGAATAAGCAGAGACATTGCACATCAAATCATTAACCATTATTAAAAATAAGATAGGACCCAACACTGATCCTTCAGGCACACCATATTTTACATTCATGAGCTTAGATTTATTGCCATCAATGAAGACACACTGTTGACGGTTACAAAAATAAGACACAAATAATTTTAATTCATTATCCCTAATACCATAATATTGTAATTTTTATAATATAGTAGTATCTGTATAATGTATAGTGTAGTATCTGTAGAGAGTTATATCATGTACTTGGGTGAGTGTATGTGTATGTGTTCGTGTAACTGTAGCGTAGGGAATGTGTGATGATGGTGATGAAGGTGAGAAAGGGAAACCCGGTGCCGGCACGTAGCCTACACTCCTTACCAGGCTTAACATTCCTGTCCGACGGACAAATCACTATCAACAATGACACATGCCTTCTCTTCATATGTAGGCCTACTGAAAAGAAATTTGGGATTTAACCCAGGCATATTAGTGCACAATCTAGTGATTAGAAGTTGTACAACCGCCACTTCTCCCTCTCTTACACACGAGGTAAAATTTTACACGAAAATTTGACCCCACGGGGAATCGAACCCGGGTCGGCTAGTCTGGAAGCAGGCACGCTACCACAGAGCTAACTAACATTGCAGACAGATGAGTAAATAACAATAACAACATTTACGGGATATTCTCATGTATAGCCTACTATAATGGATGTTCATTTCAAAGTGTGTCATGACGTCACTGTTGATGAGTCAGCGATTTGAAGCGAGTTTCAGCTTTTATGTCAGAGAAGTTGCCTATTAATCAAGGCGTTTCTGAACTTGAGAACGTGTACGGTATAACTTGAACGTCGTAGCAACAAATGGCGGTCTGTACGGTCTGTGAGCTACCATAACCTCTTTCGAACTGTGTTTTGCGAGGCCAAGTCGTACGCAGGGTATTTGTTATCATCGTTTGCGTATGGCAACATTCCACAAAACAAATCAAATGCTCCGTGTCCATGTTGACCGTCGAAATTAATCTCAACAAATACGTAAGTAATCGTCTTAACCCTCTCACCATATCTCGACAGTAAGAAAAAAACTCACCTCAGTACATGTTTCGAAGTACATGCCACTACCGGCGTCACCGTACGTATCGTTAAGTACTCTTCAGAATGAACGCCGTACTTGCTAGGCAACTTCTCTGGCAGATAGGTAATACGCCTCTGCGGAAGTGTAGGAAGATTAATTCTCTAGGCTCATCGACTAGCCACATGACGGCATACAGCGAGCCATGACACACTTTGAAATGAACACCCAGTACTGCATACCTATTCATATAGGTAATTGTTTTCTTGGCTGAAAAGTAGTTATTCACTTAATGCATTAATACGGTGTTGTAATAAGGTCCCAAAATATCAAAAACAGTAATTGAGGCCGCCTTCTACCAACCGAGATATTCATTACGTGTTTCCTGCTGGAATTACTATTATGATTGGACCCCTTTGCTACCGAGCGGATGGGAGTTTTACGTAAGGGGGGGAGGAGCAAAGACAGTTTACTGCGCTGCCCCTGCGACGTCACTATTGGTAATGATCACGATGACATTCTTGCCAAATCCCTGCACTAAATTGTACTTGTTTAACACTTAAAATTACATGGAACTAAACACATCTACATTTTGCTCTTAAAATTATCATCATCATCATCGTTATTATTATTATTATTATTATTATTATTATTATTATTATTATTATTATTATTATTATTAACTAAGCACATCTTCATTTTGCTCTTAAAATTATCATCATCATTATCATCATCGTTATTATTTTTATTATTATTATTATTATTATTATTATTATTATTATTATTATTATTATTAACTAAACACATCTACATTTTGCTCTTAAAATTATCATCATTATCATCATCGTTATTATTATTATTATTATTATTATTATTATTATTATTATTAACTAAACACATCTACATTTTTCTCTTAAAATTATCATCATCATTATTATCATCATCATCATCGTTATTATTATTATTATTATTATTATTATTAACTAAACACATCTACATTTTGCTCTTAATATTATCATCATCATCATTATCATCATCGTTGTTATTATTATTATTATTATTATTATTATTAACTAAACACATCTACATTTTGCTCTTAAAATTATCATCATCATCATTATCATCATCGTTATTATTATTATTATTATTATTATTATTATCATTATTATTATTACAAATGGCAACTTATCAGCTCCAGCTAATAACAGAAGGATATAACCTAAAAATTATTACTAAGGTTGCCCGCTATCTCCAACATTATTTAATATACACCGTGTTCCGCTTATAAGTATAACAAAAGAAATAGCTATAACTTCTGAATTAATACAAGTATATAGTTGAAACCAACTGCTACAAAGAATGAAAACTGGGAATTTTTGTTACCTTATGTTCCATAAACCTCAACATGGCTTCCATTGGTGGCACGGGAAATATCCAACCGGTATTCAACCTCGACCCAAGTGTTATGAAGCATCTGTGGTGTAACATTGTTGACAGCAGCATAAATTCTTTCTTGTAAGTCTGCCAAATCACGTACTGGCGTCCTGTAGACCTGGTCCTTAACAAACCCCCACAGGAAAAAATCAGGTGGTGTTAGATCTGGTGATCTGGCAGGCCATGTGATGTACGGTGATCCTCTTCCGATCCATCTTGCAGGGAATTGTTCGTCTAAGAATGTGCGAACCATGTTGGCAAAGTGTGGTGGAGCCCCATCTTGCTGGAAAATTGCTCCATCTGGGAGTTGTGGCACAGCATACAGTTGCAACATATCCAGGTACGTGTTTGCAGTGACTGTCTTTTCAGCAAAGAAATAGGGACCAATGATTCTGTCACGCATGATCCCACAAACATTCCATTTAGGGAATCCGTTGGTGTTCAATTACGACACTTGGATTTTCCGACCCCAGATGCGACAATTGTGTCGGTTTACTTTTCCACTGACGTGGAAGGTTGCCTCATCTGAGAAACAGACTCGAGTTAGAAATGTGTCGTCATCGTCCACTTTATCCAACATTGTTTCTGCAAAGCGTTTTCGTTCCAGTTTATCATTCGGCGTAATCATCTGATGAAGTTGCAGCTTGTACGCTCGCAAACGCAATCTTTTATGGAGCACTGTATGCACTGTTGTTGGTGGGATGTTCAACTGCACACTAGCCTGTCGAATGGATTTCCGCGGGCTTCTCTGAAATGCCTCGCGAATGCGTTCGACATTTTCGTCAGACACTTTACGCTTGGAATGTTTACCTGCATTAGACAACAAACTTCCTGTTTCTCTGAGCTGCCTATCCCATTTCATTATTGAGACGTACGTCGGTACAGCTTCCCTCGGTCTAAGATTGTACTGACGGCGAAACAAGCGCTGTACACGAATTATGGATCTATGTTCTGCTAATGACAGCACACAAAAAGGCTTTCTGCTGTGGCGTCCACATGCTGACTGACTAAAGATACGATACGAATTCTCTTATTTAATGATCTGCGCATGCGTGAGTCTTCTAAAAATAAGTAACAACAATGGATTAAAACTTCCCAATTTCCTCTTTACAATGGTACCAATCTTAACCCATTTGCATGCATTGTTATGAAATTATAACTATTTCTTTTATTATACTTATAAGCGGAACACGGTGTACCTCAATAAAGCCATAGAAGAATGGCAGAATAAAATAGCATTTGGTATAAATTTAGGAACAACTGTATTAAATACAATGCTTTTTGCCGATGATCAGATATTGATCGCAGAATCTGAGGATGAACTACAAATGGCAACATACCAGCTCCAGCTAATAACAGAAGGATATAACCTAAAAATTTCTAATAAAACTAAAACAATGGCTTTCAGAGGGCTTAACCATAGGCGATGTAAAATAGTTATTAATCAAGGAACTATACAACAGATATCTTCTTTTAACTACTTAGGCTGCAATATATCTTATTTGGGTGAACA
>JAJSOF020000036.1:27868183-27929885 GCA_025594305.2 Periplaneta americana
CAAATTCCGGGATTGTACCTCTTGAAAGTCCGGGCATGGACGGCGATCCTTCCCTTAATCCTTTCATATGGGTGAGTGAATGCTGTGTAATGTCTTAAATGTTTGTGTTGTATCGAAGGTGGCCCTGGCATTGCGCTGATCCCTCATCCGGGAAGGCCCTCCATGTCCTTGTGTGGTCAAAAAAGTATGTATGTGATCTATAGAGAAATTCCTGTCCCGAGTCGCCTGGTTGGCGAGTTGGTATAGCCCTGGCTTTCTATACCCAAGGTTGCGGATTCGATCCCGGGCCAGGTCGATGGCATTTAAGTGTGCTTAAATGCGACAGGCTCATGTCAGTAGAGTTAACGGCATGTAAAAGAACTCCTGCGGGACAAAATTCCGGCACATCCGGCGACGCTGATATAACCTCTACAGTTGCGAGCGTCGTTAAATAGAACATAACATTTTAATTCCTCTCCCGACAGGTCGCGGCCCTGTAAGCACCGGGTGGTGTGGGTCGTGTAAATGCACTTAAAAGGGAGAGGTTGAACTGAGAGGAAGAAGAAGAAGAATACTAGTTAATTAAAGAAATGATACTCCTGAATAATTCATTGTTTATCTGTAACATTCTTTTACCCTTAAAACTCGAGAATAAAGGTATTTTACAAAAAACTTCAAATTAGTGTAATTCTGAAAATATTGAGATTAGGCCAAATGTTTATGTGACATTTTTAGCTCTGAAGGACTTCGGAAATAAGCTGCGTAAGGGATGGTACGAGGCGCATCCAGAAAGTAAGTTTCCCTATTTTTTAAAAAAAAAGAACACACACTTTCAGGAAAACATTTATTGGCAACAGGTACAGCAATGTTTCAGCTATTTTTCAACACAGCCACCATCAGAATTGAGACACTTGTCGTATCGTGGGATCAATTTTTGTATCCCTCTGTCGTAGAACTCTGCCGCCTGTGAATGGAACCAGCGTGTGACAGACGTCTTCAGCTCTTCGTCGTTGCCAAAACTTTTTTGAACAGCAGGTGCTTAGTGACAATCTCATGCAACAAGGATCGCGATATCTGCGGAAAATGGCTGCTCAGCTCCATAATCGTGAAGCGACGGTTCTCCATGATGCACTGCCGCACCAGCTCAACATGATCATCATTGATGAAGGACGGTCGCCCACTGCGCTCTTCATCATGGACACTTTGACGACCTTCGGAAAACTGCCTACACCAGGGACGCACCATCTGCTTACTCATGATGTTCGGCCCATAGACCTGACAGAGCTGCCGAAGAATTTCAATTGGCGCAATGCGGTGGCGGGAGAAGGAATAAGAGCTTCCATTTCGGCCTACTACTGCCACGCTACTGGCACCAGGCGGGACCTGTCCGGCTGGCATATGATTGATACGTCATAGATCTGTTACGCATGCGCAATTGACACAGCTAATTACGTTTACTTTCAAGGGGAAAAAATCGGAAAACTTACTTTCTGGATGCGCCTCGTAAATCCTCGTGAATCACCCTGTATAACACACCAGACACAAGACAGAACATTATGAATGAATGAATGAATGAATTCCTGTACAGACATTACACGCAATCATTGGTGTTTCCTCAAATGTCTTGTTACTTTTCCATGCTTATATGTTCAATTATTATCACTTTCTCTACATGGCCGCGATGTTGTTAGGGATGTAGATTGAACAAATGCGATTTCACAGTGGAACAATATTGCAACAGTAGCGTGTGTAGGTCACCCGGTCTTGAATAGAGTGTCTCTGAAGTGAATACGGCAGGCAGCAGGCGTCTGAATTGTTAACGACCGCGCGCCGGAATAGTTACGCGTTGATTGATTGTCTTTTCGAGACATTAAGCCTCTCCGTCTGCATGCGTTCTGTTTATTTGTAGCAGCGGATCTTTATGAATTAATTTGCATACAAGTGCATTGCAGAATATCCCTCAGGAAGCTAATCTGCAATTGAAAACAGCAGCTTGCATGTAATGAAACTCTATCACATTCTGTTTCAGGAACGAAGGAAGGGGAGAGGGGACGCGTTTGTCTGCTAGTGAGCTATTTTAAGCATAATTCGCTTTACTCATAAGAAATAAGGCTCCAAATAATCACCTATTCGTGTGTGTATGAGGCTCCTGTTTTTAATACCAGCCATGTCATTCGTTATGTCCGTCGTCAGCGATCTAGCGGACACCATGCTAGTCTTTCGATACGACGGCATGGATTTTAAAGTGCGATGTCCTTAGAGTGCCTTACTATGGAAGGGAATTAAAGTTGGTAGAAGTTTCTAATGGCAGGCTATTTTAGATGACTATTTCGTTTATATGACGTCATTCCATTTTCGACCAATGAAGTGTAATGAAATTTTGAATTGCAACCAATCACAGACACAGCTCTTTGCGATAAGTTTTTGCAGCAAAAGATTTATCGTTATCAATTTATCGCATGGTCGTTCTTTTGTTTAGTCGTTGTCGCCAACTGTTTCCCCGTGAATTGATGATGATGAATACATTAAGATGCAACTACACGGTTAAACTTTTCTTTCACCTTTAAAGAAATGAATGCAAGATTGATATTTAATATTAATTAATATATTGACGCAGTGAAGACGTTCAAAACGGCGCTCCATGTAGATACAAAATCTTTATGCATCTTAATTGCTACATCTTAATTGACGTACCTTTAAAGCTTGATTCTTTCAATATTCTTCCCAGATTGCACGAATACGCGATTGAAATATTGAACTGTGTAGATGCAGCTTTAGTTCCGCTACACACTGTAGCGAGAATGCGTTTGTCGAGCTACAAAAATGCTTTCGTGAAGCACTGATTGTGTGTAACGGTGGAAATAAGGCACAGCTGACATTGGTCCTGCTACCACAGGTAACTTAACCTATAATAAGTAGCCTATAAAATTTGTATTTCGTGAATGAAATTAAACAATTAATAGAAAGTCAGATGTTCAAATTTATGTAACATCATCATATCAAGCCCAAAGACCTTGCATAATAATAATGTCTTTGATGAAACTGCTTTCCGTATGGAGTAATAAAATTCGTGTTTTAATTAGACCTATCTATACAGAGATAGCTTCACTGTGTAGCAACATGTCTCGCTGGGAATACACAAGCCTTGGTATATAGCTGATCCCAGTGTTACTGTTAAATTAAATTATGATTTCAGCAGATAATGAAAATGTATTTATGTTATAATAAGAGAAAAGTGCAGTACATGTATTTCGCAATTGGCATTACTGAATAATAACATCGAACTTCTTTATTGCAGTAATCGATATTCATCTACGAGTATTTCAACTTCACAATGTCTGAATAGGTTAAGTATTCGTTAATAAACAAATATTAACATTTTGTGATCGAATTTTAGGGATATATTATTTACATTTTTATTTTATTCACGAAATAGTCCTAATAAATGACACTCGAGATCTGAGATTTCCCAGATAAATTTCAGACCTCTCGTGACATTACTAGCGATAATTTTATTATTGACGAAATGAGGGTGAACAGCCTATTATTTTCTGATGAGTGATGACCAAGTAATTATTGCTAAATCGGAGAACCAGCTACAAAAAGCAGTATATAAGGTACACAAATTAACTTACTTACTTACAAATGGCTTTTAACGAACCCACAGGTATAGTGAAGATATTTATATGCGTCATTCTCTTCAGTATTGGCTCGAGAGAGCGCAAAAATTACAGTTCCTAAGGAAAGACCAAAAGGTAGCCTATTACTTATTGATAAAATAAGAAGCCTACAAAATTATGTAGTATCCCGATCATTTAAGCAAGATCTCTTAGCAAGATATATGATTTTACCCTCTACATTTCAAGTTCTACATGCAGCAGCTATACCATGATGCTATGTTTATTGTTCGAAAGCATAGCAAAACCTACTTTTTTTTAACTTTCACCTACAATGACCTGAAATAGCTATTGCTTTACTCCCACATGGAAAACCCACTGATCGTCCTGACATTGTTACTTGCGTTTTCGCGTTGAAACTCAAAAACTGAAGGTGGATAGGTTCAAGAAAAAGTATTTGGCATAGAAAAAAACCATTCAGAGGAGTACGTTTCATTATTACGGAAGCAAATAACTTTCAAAATATCTGGTATTCTTCATTGAAAATAAATCTGAAACATTTCTATTTGAACGTCTAATGAACTTACAAGGAGAGGACACGATCTGTATATGACCGAAAGGAATACGATTGTGTGACATGAAAGTACAAGACACACTGTTTAAAGTCATACCTGATATGGGTGCCCAATGACCCCTCGTTTTGGAAATATTGGCTATTGTTTATGACATACTTCCGTTAGGTGCCTAATAGGGAAGCATTAGACCGTGTAAGGGCGTAGCTCATATGGTTGGATGCTGAGTTGTCATCCAGGCAACCGAGTTCGAATTCTAATGCCTTATAATTTTTTAAAGCTTGATATTATTATTATTATTATTATTATTATTATTATTATTATTATTATTACTATTATTATTATTATTATTTTAATTTACTTTCAGTTGTCAGTCCCTATATTCAAAGCCATGCTGAAATATGCGTGGTATGCATCAAAATTGATAAACGAACGAGAAGTGTTTGTGAATGTGAAGGATATCTGTTTCGCAGCAGAAGTGCGGAAAAATGTGTGTGACTGTGGACAACCTTCTTTCATTTGCTGTGCATGGTGCAGGAAATATGTATGTTTTGTGTGTTTTTATGACATCATAATGAATCGGGTACAAAATGAAATGGAATAGCTGCTACAGAAATAGAACAGACGCCAGTGAACACATCTTACCTTCCTACGTGAGCAGTATTTCATTGATTATCCTTTACACTACAATGTTAGTTAATTAGTAATTTCTTTAAAACATGATGAAGCATTCAATACATTGAGAAATATGATATAGGTATGTAAATGTATAACTGTGATCACAGTATTAATCATATTAAAAGAAAAATATAGAACCAGTTAAGATTCGAACTCAGGTTTCCTGGATAACTCAGCATCCAACCATATGGGCTACGCTGTTACACAGGCTAATGCTTCCCTATTGAGCACCTAACGGAAGTATGTCACAAACAATAGCCAATATTTCCAAAACGAGGGGTCATTGGCCACCCATATCAGGTATGACTTTAAACAGTACGTCTTTTACTTTCATCTCACACAATCTTATTCCATTCGGTGATATACAGAGCGTGTCTTCTCCTTGTTAGTTTGCAGGATTTGCTGCACAAGTCACTAGTATTGTATATTTCACACTTTCAAAACTGTTGTATCTTCCACGTTTCAGTGTTACTCAAATAGCGAGAAAATTATGTACTACATTCAGTGATAAAATTTAATGATACAAATTGCATTGTTCATACTATAATGTGCCCATTTCTGCTTGCATAATAGTCTCATTCTATTCATTGTAAAACTTCTGCACTGAAAGACCTGGAGCACAATGAGGAAATTCACCTTTCAACTGAAACACAAGACGGTTATTGTTCCCAGTAATGTAGCTGTAATTTAATATTGTGTGCTACGAGCCACATTTCCTCATTAATATAATAAAAGCTTTGACAGCTGTCATAAAGTCTCTTTTCACACAATGGAGTTCATTTCACGTCTAATTAAGTGACTGCAATAATAAATTGTGATCGGCATTTCCTTCTGCAAGTCTCTTTCTTTTTCTATTACTTTTTACCAGATTAGAAAAGACGACAAGCTTGGATGTTGAAAGCTAAAGACACCACGCCCTCTCCTAATTCAAGATGTCATATAAAAGAAAACTTCACAAGGATGGACAAAATACGAGTATCTGCTCGGAAAATTGATATACTGTCCTATCTCAAATATATTTTCCTGAAAAAATGTTACTCATTTGCCTTTGATTTTCTAGACAACGTGTGATTTTATTATATCCACTGTTAACACTGTTTTGAAATACGTTTCAAGAAGCAAGTAACGACAAGATACACATTTATGGTACCATACGCTTGTAATGCCCCATTTTGATTATTGCGATTCCTTGGTAACTAATACAAGTTCACTCTTAGCTCAGAGACTACAACGTGTTCATAATGTGTGCATACGATTCATCTGCAATACTCGTAAATTTGACCATATAACACCTTCCTCCAATTACTTTCATCAGTGCACCTGAAGGAAAGAAGAACAATACATTCACTGTCTCTTCTGTTTAGAATCATGCATACTTCTACTCGAATTATCTGTTATCGCGCTTTCAATTTCTTACAACTCCTCGAAACCGCCATCAAGCACTTCTTTCTATCCCTCATCATAGAACGTTTTTATACTCATTCTCCTATACTGTAGAAATACCTCGTCTCTGGAATTCGTTACCTAATGACGTCAGGGACTGCCGGACTTTATCACAATTCAAAATTAAATTGGAAAATTTTGTCTTATTTAATGCATTTTAGGTATTGCTAGAATTGTTCATTTGTGCTTTTTTAAATCTAGATTAAAATTGCAAGTTTCTTCTTTATGTTAGATAATTAGTTAGGATACAATTAATTATGATACTTAATCACTCATTTAAAGTATGTGTCACTGCGACCTGTGTATATTTTTGTGTGGCTTTACTTTGTTTATAGTGTACTTTTTCCTTTTTATTTCTATTATTGTATTTGAATTTCTGGTGGTGTGGAAGAGAAGGCCTGATGACCTTAACAGCACCAGAATAAATAAATAAATAAATAAATAAATAAATAAATAAATAAATAAATAAATAAAAATATGGCATAAGTATATTTTCTAACTTATCTACAATCTGAAGTGAAAAATCGTAATTTCATTGGTTAGCCGGTTATTATGATAAAAGAACCTCAGTCCGAACGAGCAGCTACTTAGTTTGTAAAATGGTAGGCTACTAGAAAATGAATATGGAATATGATATGAAAAGCCTCATAAGGGCAACGGCCTCCTACAGAAGTGCAGGGTGAGCTGAAAGTCTACTACACTTGGGGATCCAGTCCAAGAGAGCTTACAATATACTTACAAACTAAACACATAAACAGACTATATATCCTTAACACGAAAACATATACAGACTAAACACATAAATTATATTAAACACCCACAAAAACTATACAAATTGGACACATAAATTATAGTCTGAACACACAATCTATATATTCTAAATACACAAAAACCATACAGTTAAACACAAAAATTATACTAACTAAATACATTAGCTATACCAAATAAACACGGACTCAAACTATCCAAACTAACACACACAAAAATAACTATGTGTAAACAATACAAAACTATACATAGTTTACATAGTGTTGGTAATTACTTCCAGTCTTTTCCATGCCTGTCTGTCCCTCGCTGTTCTCGTCCACTGCGCTCCAATCTCTCTCCGGAAAGCGTCTGACCACCTTTTCCTTGGACGTCTTCTGCTTCTTTTCCCAATGCGTGGGTCCCACATGGTCGAGGCATACGTCCACCTGCTGCAGTCCATCCTACTCACGTGTCCGCCCCATTTCCACTTGAGACCAGGGTTGCCATACGTACGACTATAGTAGTACGCATACGACTATTTTGACTAATTGTACGATGTACGATCGAACTCTATGTCGTACGCTATTTTGTACGACTATTTTAATGAAGGAACAAAATTATTTCGGAACTTATAATCTATAATTAAAATAAAATCAAAGGTTAATTCGTCCCTTTTTGGACAAGTTTTCTTCATTCAGTATGGCGTTGACTAATAGGAAAAAACATGCTTTAAAGTTATAAAAGATGTTTTGAAAATCAATATAGTGGCTACGCTTGCCATGCAAGTCATAATTAGTTATCTTCAGCTGTAGGTTCCATTGTACTGAGCGGTTATGTCAAGAAGTCTAAACGCGCCGATATTATAGCGGTGTCGGCATTGAGTGGACTGCAGGTGGATTAATTTAATGTAATTATCAGCTGATTAATATTAGCCTAAATATCTCTGTCGCGCTGCCAAAGACAAATTTCTGCTGACTTTCAGTACAGCTCATGCATTTTTTCAAGACACTCGCTATGTGCAGTACGGGAACAACGTTTCTGTGGAGGGGGTAGGAGTAGAAGGGAAGGTCGGGCGTGTGTCTACCGAGTTCAAGGCAAATACTAACCCATTCCCCTATAATTCGTAAGTAGACTCATCCGATCTCGTGCGCAGCTCTGTAGGAAGAGTGGGGGAGTGTCTGGAAAAAATGCATGAGCTGTATAATGATATTGTTTCTGACCAAGCGTCATCGTGCATGCTTTACGGAGTTGACAGTGTTGATGAAGAAATGGTCATTTGTTTGAATGTTAAATGTCATTGTGGATGTGAAAATTAGTAATATTCATGTAACAAAAATTTGCTGGTATAATTGAGGGGTTTGCCGGAAAAAGGGCGTATACGTCAATATGGGAATTGAGATACAGGCAACCTAAGATTTTAAAACGCACCTGAATAAAATGTTATACAGATAGTGAACAAAATTGTACATTAAATTAAAAATCTTAGCGAGTATAAATGTTTTGTAGCATTTAGGCAATTTATAATTATTAAATTTCCTTATATTTGTACCATATACAACTTCGGTCTATACGCCCTTTATCCATATAATGATTTGCTTAGGGGATTTAATGTAAATTTCAGATTTAAATTTCACACGGAATTGAAACAAAGATACATTTTATGACATTTATTATCTACTTCTAAAGTAATTTACATTATTTCAGATATACTGAGTAGACATTAAGTACGCAAAGCAAAATCTCTGAATATAACAGAAAAAGAAAATCTCCATTTTGTGTGAACATAAATCAATAAAATTTATTCTTTGTATAATCCTGATAACAATAAGCCCAAAATCTGAAAATTGTAACAAATCTCTTTATAGAACATAAAATATTTCCGTCTGAATCTATGAGTTTCATAAGTTTGTTTACTCTTAAAGCAAGGACAATAATGAAAATAAAAAAGCAGTCAAAGGAAACAACTGGACTGACTAAATTGAACTATATATATTTGCTTAGTCTCTACCAAGAGAAAACACACACAGTACAGTATGCGGTAACGCTCAGCACTAGCTCTACTTGTAGACTGACTGACTAAATCGCTCACGCACGCACGCACGCACGCAGCCCTGTCCTGCAGGTATGTACAGTACAATCAAAACAAAATTTCGCTACTATAATTAGCGAATTATTCACTACATTTTAAACCGTTTTTGCGGAGAAGGGCGTAGAGGTCTATACGCCTTTCTTCCGGCAAACCCCTCAATTATAAATAGGCCTATGAATTACTTTTTTTAGTGTATTGTAAAATATGTTTATCCATGACCATAACGAAAAACATGCCTTTACGAAGTACTTTTGCGTGTGTAAAGTAGGCTTTTATTCAACATTACTTTATTCCACTAGTGAGATAAAGACTTTACCTCACAGTTTGAACTTTATCTCACAGTTCATTAGTATTTTCCTAGTACCCGGGTACACACGTATACTTTTCCATTGAACTATTACTCAAGAAGTTAATATATTAGTTACTAGATGTCACTACCTCTACTTCTTTATTACCATTTCTTAAATATACATACACTCATGGCCGGTTTCACCAACCTTCGTTATCATTATAACGTCTCGTTAAATAATTTAATGACACGTTAGTCAGTTTTTGTGTTTCACCAAGTATCATTATTGCTAACGCATCTTTAAATTCATCGTTAATTTATTAGGACCTATTCGTCGCGTTAAAACAGTAACGATGCGTTAAGAAGTCAACAACATGGCGGACGTAATTATTCGATGATGAAGTTCTTTATTTAGAACTTCAACATAACGACGAACTTATATGTTGTAATAACACTCGGAATAATCATTTTGAAGATTTAAGTGATAAAGAATTCCACGAAAGCTACACATTAAGAAAATAAGTAGTAAGAATGTTCTAGAAGAAACTGAATACCAGTATACTGTATAGGTTAGAATACGACAGAAATCACCCACTTAACGCCTCTTCAACAGATTCTTCTCGTTTTAAAATAATGTTGCGGGAAGTTTTGAAATAGTAATTGATGATATGAACGGGGTATCAAAAGCTGTATTGTCTAGATATGTGAATAAATTATCAGACGTAGTACCAACATTACAATAGTCATTATTTCTATAGGCCTAATAAGCTTATAGCTAAATTTTATGTTGTCATAGACAACATAGATTGTGTATATGTTCCAATTGTATATCCTGGCAGTAATATAGCCAAAAGATTCTGCAATAGAAGATCCTATTTTTCCTTCAATATTCAAACAATTTCATAGGCCTATGTAACGCTCCGCATAGAAAAATTGTGGCTAAACTAGCGCTGAGGTAGTTTCCTTCGTACTTTGCTTATAGCCTACACCTTGCACTTACGAATCTGTGACAGGTTATGTTTGATTAGTTTAATTTTTTGTTATGCCTTACATATACGATCAACTGCATTACCACAAAAAAATCCCTTATAAATTCAACGATTTTCACTTCTACCTCAGAACTACCTCAGCGCTAGTTTATTGAAATTGTAATAGGTTAGAATACGACAGATAGGAATCACCCACTTAACGCCTCTCCAACAGATTCTTCTCGGTTTAAGATAATGTTACGGTCTACACGGATAGCACAACATTCCAAAGGAGGATGCCTTTTAAATGAAAAGGGTGCAAAGAGATTTTCTTTTAGGAGACAATGGATACCCCTTAAAATCCAATTTAATGACATCTCTCCTGAATCCTGCCACACAAGTATGGCAAAATTGTTACAGGGTACTAATAAATCTGCATGAAATACAGTGGAAAAGTAGTATGCAATTTATGGAAGAGGCGATTTCCCGTCCTACATTTAGGCCTAATATAACTGCTTAGAATGCTTTGTATATAATTAATTGTGGCATCAATTTTTAAGCTGTCGACCTTGTAGTCCGCTAAATTTTCTCAGATTTCCTTTAGAAGCTACAATTTAACTGCTCTATATTCCTATTATTTACATTTGGAAGCAGCTGTCTTTTTTTTTTTTTAATTGCGGTATGACAACATACTGTATTTAGGAAGATGTTCTTAAAATTACTGCCTCTTATCCGTTTGCCTATGATTGTTTCCTCATGCCAAACAAAGTCAGCCATGATCATATGTAACCAATGAAATTCGCGATTTCGAAGCCATGGTCGTATGAAAAACAAAACATGCAAGATACAAGTACAAAATCCCTCGTTAGTAAACGCCTGTTAATTTTAAAGATACGAGGCTTGGTGAAATAGTCAACTTTTAAAGATTCCGTTAAAATTAAACGATCCATTTGTTGACAAGTCGTTTGTGCTGATTTAAAGAAGCTTGGTGAAACCGGCCATCAATCTCCTTCTCTTTCCTCTATCTGCTACGTCGTAATTTGTACATTACATCCATATCTAATATACATCTTCTTAAAATTTTGTAATAATTTATCTTTTGGGATGCGAGGAGACTCGAACCTGCGAAGTTGGGTTTATAGGATTTTAAAACAACACGCGTTAGCCAACTGAGCTAAACAGACACGATGATTAATTAAGTTTTAATATTCCTCTTAAGTTTACAGAAGTAAAATGTGAAATTATTTTAATCACAATAGTCCCGTGAAAACTTCTAAATAATCCCTGAAACATCAAAAAGACGAAAATACACGTTTAAAATTAAAAATATATATTAAAATTATATAATTAATTATAATTTGTTATTTATCCAACGAATTCTTTACTAATCATGGCCTCCTACATCATGACCTACCTAGTACACGTATTGATTCTAAAATCCATGCCATGGTATGTGATTACATGAGGACTTATTTTCAACATATTTTCTTTTATAAAACATCATTTTTCGTTATGGTCATGGATAAAATTAAGTATGGTACTTGTAGAGCGTGATCTTTATTGCACTCGTGTAATTTAAGCACTCGGCTGACGCCTCGTGCTTAAATCTTTCCACTCGTGCAATAAAGATGCACTTACCTCACAAGTACCATAAATAATTATTGTACAATACACTGTATCTACAAAAATAGTAAGGTGAGAAATGTACGACAATTTTATGCTGAAGTACGACATTTTGATAAGTTGGTACGACGATTGTGTTTCCTTTATCTGGCAACCCTGCTTGAGACGTAGCGCCAGCCTCACTGCATCCTGCATTCCACTTCTTATTCGGATGTCGGTGTTCCTTATCCTGTCTTGCAGTCTCAGCTGGAGGACTTTTCTTTCCATTTTCCTCTGACACATACGAAGCAGGTTTTTCTGTTGCTCTGTCAGAGACCAAACTTGGCATCCGTACAACATTACTGGGATTACGCAGGTTTCCAAAACTTCAAATTTCAGTTTGGTTCTGATGTTTTGGTTTATCAGGATGAATTTCAAGCTCAAATATTTTTTCTGTGCCAAACATATTCTTCTTCGTATTTCTTTCTCTCTCCTACAGGAGAGTGACACAGTTTGTCCCAGGTATACCTACATACTCGGCGACGTATTCCAGCGTCCTGTTGTTAATCCTTAGGTGGTCAGTAATAGGACGACATCAATGTGGTTCAAGCTGTTGAGTGACACATATGTACGCATTGAAGTCGATCGTCATTTAGACCGACCGTATTTTTAGAGAGAATGAGTCTATATCCACCATAACGATTTTTAAATTTTACTTATTGCTTAATAAGTAATAATATAGCATAATATGGATCAGAAACTTGGACTCTAACAACTAGTCAACTGAAAAGAATAGAAGCAGCTGAGATGAGATTACTAAGACCGCTAGCAGGCTACACTCTCTGTGACCATAAATATAATGAAGACATCCGACAAGAACTAAATATCGCAGCCATTACAGAGACAATCCACAAGTATCGGAGCAACTGGCATGAGCATGTTCTACGGATGCCAAATGATAGACTACCCAGGAGATTATTAAATTACAGACCCTTGGATACCGAGATCGTGGACGCCCGAAGAAGCGATGGAGAGACCAGCTTTTCACCTCAGACGGAACAGGCCAAATGGCCTAAACCCTGATAGCTATTGATGATGATGATGACTTATTACATAATGTTGTTGTTTAGTCAGCTGTTTGAAGACAGGCGTGATTAAGCTGCTCGAGAGACCGTGCTGATCTTCAAACCAACGATTGGCAGAAGGATAATCCTTAAATAAAGACACGTCATTTATCCTGAAGAAGATGATATCCCTGGTATCCATTTCTGTTAGACACCGAGTGAACTTTAGGGTCATAGTGCAACCAGAAGGATTAAGATTAAATATATGGAGAAAATTCATGACCCATCAGGAATCGAACCCGCGACCTTCCGGCTTGCACAGCGGCGCCTTTGCCGCATAGGTGAAGTAAAGATAATGCTGAATCAGGTCAGGAACAGAAAGAAGAATTTACCGAGTGCGTCGCTAAGAAGAAACTTCCTGCTGAAGGATGCATTGGAAGGAATGGTGAACAGGAGAAGAGTTCGGGGCTGCAGAAGAAGATATCATTTGATTTACAACATTAAGATATGGATCGTATGCGAAGACTAAGAGGAAGGCGGAATATAGGGCAGATTGGAGAATGCTGGGTTTGCAGTGAAAGACCTATCCTTGGGCGGAACACTAAGAATGAATAAATTAATTAACGAATTTATTTATTTAGTAATTCATTTATTTTGTTCTTTATTTAATTAAATAATTAATTGTTTATTCATTTATTTCAATATTTATTTAATCATTTTATTAATTGTTTATTTAGATTCTTATTTAATTATTTATTTAATTAATTAATTACTTTATCATTAAAATTATTTAAGTATTTATTTATGTATTTGTCTATTCATTCATTCATTCATTCATTCATTCATTTAGATGGGCCTATTTATTAAATTATTTATTTTTCAATTATTTGATTGATTATTTATTTAATTATCTAATTAATTACTCATTTATTTCGTTCTTTATTTAATTAATTATTTATTTATTTATTTCATTATTTATTTAATTACCGGTATATAATTAATTACTGGAACTCTTATTGTTTACTGATATTATTGAGGACATTACTATTATAAGGCGTGTTTACCTTTATAAAGGTGATATAAAAGTTATAACCAAAATAATATACACTTATGAAAAAAAGTTATTTGATTAACAATATTTTCACCGTTACAATTACACATATATAAAAACTAAATATAAATATTTACATAGAGATAATAAATTCAGGAGAAAAAGTTCGTCCAAAGGGCTGGACTCTGGAAGAGTACCCAAAACGCTCATTGCATTTCCGTGTTGAATAGCAATACTTAAGCATTGACGCAAATAAGTAGTGCAACGGCGATCACCAGTAATGGAGATCAAAATTTGGCCGATTTGAGATACCAAAACCATAGCGTCATGACTCCAAGGACCGAAGGTCTCCACGGCAAATGGGACAAAGATATAATTGTCTAAAAGATGAGCATATTTATTGACTTTCTTCTTCACGGCTAATTCAGCAGCAGATATTGCGCGTCTGGAGGTATTCGGTAAGTGAGATGGAGCTAGAGTGTCAACGCAAGTGGAGTCCCAAATTAAAGATTTTCCTCTAGACCAAATTCTAATTACCAATTAATTACTTGTTTATTTAGTTCTTTATTTATTTCGTTCTTTATTTAATTGATTATTTATTCATTTATTTCATTATTTATTTAATTACTTGTTTATATAATTAATTACTTGTTTATTTAGTTCTTTATTTATTTTTTCTTTATTTATTTCAATATTAAAATTATTTAAGAATTTATTTATTTGTTCATTCATTCATTCATTCATTCATTCATTTATTTATTTAATTTATTTATTTATTCGTTTATTTATTTACTTATTTATTTGTTTATTTATGTATTCATTTATTTTTCTTTAGTTTGTATTTATTTATTTATCTATTTATATTTAGACTCTTTATACTATATATATATATATATATATATATTTATTTATTTATTTACTAAATCAACTAATATTCATTCACTTCCCCATTGGTCCATTGGAAAAAATTCTTTCATTCCATCATCTATAAATTAATTAATGTGTAATTTTTGTTTGCTTGTTCATTAAGTTTTTAATAGCAAAGTTTTTCTTTTCAATCTTTCATTTTCAATTTCACTTTTCCTCTGGATTAATGTTGATATCTGACAACCATCTACTTTAATACAAGCGACTTCAACAAATATAAACCTGGTGTGGCTTTCAGGTTTCGATGTATCACAGAGATTCATCGCCTCTCTCCGGCGTACAAACGTGGGGATTCCATTCTGGTCACGGAGATCTTTGTGTAATATTAATACGCTGTAAGTCTTCAGGAAATATGACAAGGAAACGAAACGGAAGCAGAATCTGAAGCCCTGCGATCCCTACTCACCCCAGCGTCCTTCATCTGCGAGAAAGGTTCGTGACTGTCAGGCGGGCGCTTTTTTTCTCATCCCATGCTTCAGTCATGTTTTGCTACTGTTACGTGGATAAAGTAATATTACAAATTCGACTTCACATTTCATCCGGAACACCTATTCCGACTACTGCAATGTGCTTTGTGAGCAGAAACAGCAATGAAACCTTGAGGTCGCGGTAAACTTCACTATTGTAAAGTGAAGATGTCTGTTTACCGCTATTTACGCTAATTGGATGCACTTATGCAATATGGAACCAACCACCATTTTATGAATATCTAGATTTCTATTGCAAAATGTCTTAATGTCTATAGTTTCTTATACAAAATAGAACCAACTGCTATCTGCAACGTGCTGCCCTATAGAGAAATCTGAACCAACCACCAAAAACAGAATCCATAGTGCAGTGTTTTGCAATTTAGAACCAACTCCAAGCTGTCAGTTCCCATGTTTGTTTTGTGTAAATATGGGAGTTTGAATACAATTTTTGCTAATAGGAGTGATATATTATATTATATTATATTATATTATATTATATTATATTATATTATATTATATTATATATATTATATTATTATTATAGCAACAAGAGTAATGTTAATGTATCAAAGAAAGTTGTAGAACCGAAGATGTTTAGGTATCAAATATGTAACTGCAGAAGAAAATCCAATGAATTTTTATTTTAGTAGGTTATTTTACGACGCTTTATTAACAGCTTAGGTTATTTAGCGTCTGAATGAGATAAAGGTGATTATGCCGGTGAAATGAGTCCAGGGGCCAGCACCGAAAGTTATCCAGCATTTGCTCATATTGGGTTGAGGGAAAACCCCGGAAAAACCTCATCCAGGTAACTTGCCCCGATCGGGAATCGAACCTGGGTCACCTGGTTTCGCAGCCAGACGCGCTAGCCGTTACTCCACAGGTGTGGACAGGATGATGTTGATGGAATCAATGGTCCCCTTGACTTCACCTTGGAATGATAAGTCAATGTATGAACAAATGCTAATGAATATACTCGTATATTTTTGTAAATTTTATTTGTAATCCCACAATTAGTGTCTCGGATGTTTAGTTTTCCAATAATAATGTGTTAAATATGGATTTGAACTAGAATGTTGCCTCATCTCTCTCTCATTTGAATCACACAAGTAGGAACCAAGTGCCAATATCCATTTTTGCAATAAGCAATATGGAACCAACTCCAATGTTGCCCTTCTACTCTGTGTGAGTCAAATACTGATGCGAGCTGCACCATTGATCTGAAAGAGCATTTCAGAATGTTAATAATGCAATCATTACTTTCGTAATAGTATTGATGTAGAATTTTATTTGTAACGATTTGCTAAAACAGCTGTAGCTCAAAAGCTGTATTTTGGACTTGGTTCCATATTGCATAAGTGCATCCAATTGAAACCAATAAAGTCGAATTTTTGACACTAGAGATGGAGACGAGGTTAACACCAGCCCTGGCCAATTTTTATACATGGAAATACAGATGTACTCAGTTTTATGTATCTGGTTTAGGGCCGGTATTACAAACCTTACGTTCAGTTTAAACTGAAGTTTTTCGTTCTGCTTCGTATTATAAACCTAACTACTAATTAACTTGAGTTTAACTTGATCGGCAGTTTTCTGCCATTTAAACTGTAGTTCAACGCTCAACAATTCAATATGTATGTATGTATGTATGTATGTATGTATGTATGTATGTATGTATGTATGTATGTATGTATGTATGTATGTATGTATGTATGTATGTATGTATGTATGTATGTATGTATGTATGTATCTATGTATGTATGTATGTATGTATGTGTATGTATGTATTTATTCACATTGCAGTGGGTATATACCCGGTGGCAGTGGTAACTAATTACACTCAATAATGACAATAATAAACTTAAAATTAAAAATACAATTAATAATAATACTAATAATTAATGCTAACAATAATTAATAATAATAATAAAAACAACAGGGAATATACTAAATTAAATGAAACGATCACTTAAAATAACATTTGAAATAAATCCAATTTGTATCTTAAACCTAAGTTCGAACTAAAACCCACGAGTATGATATGTTCATATCTGCACAAGTACCTTTCAAATTACACTCATGTCGCTGTCAACTCACTCACTGCACTGGAACTACGACACATTTCACTGATTCTATCCTGATTTCACTAACACTTCAAAAACATCATTTCACTGTTCATATACTTTGCACTGCCACTATAAACTATAAAGCTTCACTGACAGGAACACGTTTCACTTACACAGCACACTTCACTGACACGACATACTTCTTCACTGATACAACACACTTCACTGACACAACATAATTCTTCACTGATACTACACTTCAATAACAACATATCATTTACACCCTTTAAATACTGTGTATAATTACCGTCTATTAGTAAGGTCCTTAAGCCTATTTTTTAAATACATTTTTGGTTGTTGGTAAAGCCTTTAGTAAGTCTGCAGGTAAAGCATTCCAGTCCCTGATAGTACGATTGAGAAATGAAAACTTTCCAGTCTCCGTCCTCTGCCTTCTTTCCCTCAATTTATATGAGTGGTCGTTCCTTAAAGAGTAATTTGGCGGCTGCAACCTATTTTTTATTTCTCTCTAGGCAGGCTCACCTCTGTATGTTTTGATGTTCTGTATGGCGATTCCTGCAATACACATGGACATGGGTGGGCAACTCGTGCTCTCGAAGTGTGAACACAACCTCAGTGCAGGTAGAACGGACTCTGTACTGTAGTGTCTGTATACAAGTTTCCTCGCGTCTGCAGTAAGTGGCGGCTAGTTTTAAGTGAAAAACAATATAATCCCTAGATCATTTCCCTTTAGTGATGAGTCGAAAGAGAAAGATTTTTTTTTATTATGAAGGGAGGTAAAGCTTTTATTATGTTCTATTACACTTTCTCACGCATGGCATTTTGCTACAAATAAACACAGTGATGGTTTTAGTAAAGAAATACTGTCTGGATCTGCTTGAGAACAGCTAAGGGTAAAAATTAAATATTAAACAGGGTAAGACTGATGTCAAATATCGTTAGCACGTTGTGCGTGCGAGTAACAGAATTGCACGACATATGATCAACTAGCTAAGAGCATTTATAGATAACTTTGAAATGTGGCACTGTGGCGGCATCAGGTAGAACATAGAGAACTTCATTTTCTTTGACTATAAACTATCCTGAAGAGTGATAAGAAAATTTTCTTGTCATATTATGAGACCCTATTTCAAGACCTACAGCAGAATTCATTGGAGAAACAGTGACAATTGACAAGGAATCGAGATTTTTCTGAAATCCTTTTGGTTACATCCGATAGAAAATGCTGAAAGTTTATAGCTTGAATTGATAAATCTACAGATCAGCACGTCACTCATATTCCAGAGAAATCAGGAATCGAATTGTTCGTAATGCTGCCTAAGTCAGAATTTCCAAATATACTCTTTGCTTCCATATACTGGGTGTTCATTTCAAAGTGTGTCATGACGTCACTGTTAATGAGTCAGCAATTTGAAGCGAGTTTCAGCTTTTGTGTCAGAGAAGTTGCCTATTAATCAAGGAGTTCAATCTGAACTTGAGAACGTGTACGGTATAACTTGAACGTCGTAGCAACAGATGGCGGTCTGTACGGTCTGTGTACTACCATAACCTCTTTCGATCTGTGTTTTGCGCGGCCAAGTCGTACGCAGGGTATTTGTTGTCATCGGTTGCGTACGGCAACATTCCACAATACAAATCAAATGCTCCGTGTCCATGTTGACCATCGAAGTTAATGTCAACAAATACGTAAGTAATCGTCTTAACCCTCTCCCCATATCCCGACAGTAAGAGAAAACTCACCAACTGTTTCGAAACAGTTCACATTCCTGCCACTACCGGCGGCGTTACCGTACTTATCGGTAAGTACTCTTCTGAATGAACGCCGTACTTGGTAGGCAACTTCTCTGGCAGATAAGTAATACACCTCTGCGGAAGTGTAGGAAGATTGAATTCTCTAGGCTCATCGACTAGCCACGTGACGGCATACAGCGAGCCATGACACACTTTGAACTGAACACCCAGTATACTGTATGTACTTGAGTCAGAGTTTAATACAAGAAAGAATAGTAAAAGCTCTCAATCTACAGAAAGATCTTAGAAGTAAGTTTATTTCATCTGCCGTGACATGTAAAAAATACTTCCTTGAATTTGAGATTGTTTGCGAATACAGACTGTTACCTTTCTGAGAACAGAGAAATACTCTTTAATGTATAAAGACTTGTAAATTCTCGCGTTCTATGTTTCAAATAAGACATATAATAAGAAATACTAACAAATAATGTAATAACAAATAAATTTTGTACCTGTATTTGTTGTATCTTGAAAAGGTTGTATTCAGTTTGTGTTTCCAGTACTAAACTAATTTACAATATAGGAAATAATATAATTTTGTTATGTGTGCTAGGGTACAGTCTGTCTAAAATTACTATAATTATTGTTCCATGCGTCATCCTGAAATTCAAATCATGGAGTAGATATCACGACCATCTGCATGAGCGGCCAGAGCGCACCGTGGCAGTGAACTCTTTTGCAGCGAAACTACAAACAACTTGTAACTCCTGCGGCTGGCTCCGTCTGTCTTTCTCTCTTTCAAGATTTTTTAGCACTTTGTGAGCACAAGTTGCCCATCCATGCACATGGATATTGTAGACGTTTTCCAAGAACTAATGAATGACGATATGTGAAATTCAATCCATTATCTCATACAGAGTGATTTATATAGAACTGACACATTTCTTTCATTAATTGTTTCAAAACGAATTGTGCTAGCGACAACTTATTATACCTAAAATGTAGAGGAATTTTGGGAGATTATTTACCTCTATAGCAAATGTTGTCCGGCGTTGTCAAATCCGGAGATCTCGGTGGCCACAGGTTCCTGGAAATTATTCGGTCGTCACATAACCGGATAAATGGAACCATGCTTCATCTATGAACCATGTGATGGACAATATGGCAGGATTTTCCACAATGAACGTCTGAAACTAACAGCAGAATGTTCTGGAGTTTCGATTCCTTGCCATTATATGCGCAGATGTTTATGTTTTATTCCTATTGTTGGCAACTGTTTTCGACAATTTGTGTCAAAGTGAAAATGCAGTACACATTAAATCAACGACTCTTCCTTGTGAAGCAATACTGGATTACGAATTCAATTACAGCTACTCAAAGGGCATACCAGAGAGAATTTGGTGTTCGCAATCCTCCCAAAAGAATCACAGTCCTGGGACTGGTAAACAAATTGGAAACAACTGGATCTCTGGTGAGTGAAAAGGGCAAGCATCGTTCATCTAAGCTTCCCACGGTTGTTGTTGGCGTAAGAGCACGAATGGAGCAGTCACCAAAAAATCATTAAGACGTTTGTCGCAGGAGACAGGGTACACCTACTCAATGTGTCAGAGAGCCTAAAGCCATATAGGGTTACGGTTGTTCATCAGCTACAGGAACCAGATAAGGATAAAAGATTGAATTATTGTCGTTGGTTTCAGACGTTCATTGTGCAAAATCCTGCCATATTGTCCATCACATGGTTCACAGATAAAGCATGGTTCCATTTATCCGGTTATGTGACGACCGAATAATTTCCAGGAACCTGTGGCCACCGAGATCTCCGGATTTGACAGCGTCGGACAACATTTTCTGTAAATAATCTCCCAAAATTCCTCTACATTTTAGGTATAATAAGTTGTCGCTAGCACAATTCGTTTTGAAACAATTAATGAAAGAAATGTGTCAGTTCTATATAAATCACTCTGTATAAGCATAACCATTCGCCTTTAATCCAATATTAATAGACATACCAAAATCGAACACCCTCAAATAAGTAACTTTAATTAGAGCACGTCAGCCAAGCCTTGCGTTTGGTGGTCCTGAACCAGTCCTTGCCCGCATGAGGCTGTCATCAATCTCTCTCAGATATGTAATATATATTTTGTGATGTGCGGGCCTCTTTAATACCCTGACATTACGTGCAATGTAGGGCCCCCTGCCAGGGCAGTAGTTGGTCAAGTCCTCTTCTCTAGCGACTCCGGAAATTAGTGTTGTTCTCTCTCGTTGTGGGTTTGAAAGTCATTTCAGTACACCTCTCATCTCCTAACGACCCCTCGCCGTTACGGACAGTCACACTGACTATCCACGGAAACACACCACCAATACCGTATTTTCATTAATTTTTTCTGATTTTAGTTATTGATTCATTCACTCATTAACTCATTCATAAGTAGTCCTCATACATCGCTCGTATTTTTCTTCAGTTATTCAACATTTTTGCCAGTCACCCACAACTCTTGCCATCTATTCAGTTTTTTCGTTCATTCATCCACTTATTTACAAATTTTATATTATTATTCTTACAATTGAGCCGTTCAGAGCAGAAGTGGTGTAAGTCAAAAATAAGTAATGAGAGTTCAAGTAACATTCTGTAAAATACAACGCAAAGTAGCAATTAAAATTGAATTTATTTAAACTATTAACTGAGGAAAGGATAATAGTATCTACCCAACTATACACTTTTATGTCTGTTTTAGTTTAGGATATATTATATATCTTTTGTTTGCCATTTTTATTTTAATATGTTTGTTCTTTTAGAGAGTAGTTGAATATAATCATAGGTGGGGGGGTGGGGGTGAAACCTACAAAGTAGGACTTGTTTTAGGTACAAAGCACGTACGGTCAGAAGACCCGTGCATTGTATTTTAGAGAAAACTACGATAATATAAAAATCTGTATGTATAATATTATTCAATAAATCTATCTAATCTGTCTGTCTGTCTATCTATCTATCTATCTATCTATCTATCTATCTATCTATCTATCTATCTATCTATCTATCTATCTATCTATCTATCTATCTATCTATCTATCTATCTATCTATCTATCTATCTATCTATCTATCTATCTATCTATCTATCTATCTATCTATCTATCTATCTATCTATCTATCTATCTATCTATCTATCTATCTATCTATCTATCTATCTATCTATCTATCTATCTATCTATCTATCTATCTATCTATCTATCTATCTATCTATCTATCTACCTATCTACCTATCTATCTACCTATCTACCTATCTACCTATCCTACCTACCTACCTACCTATCTACCTATCTATCTATCTATCTATCTATCTATCTATCTATCTATCTATCTATCTATCTATCTATCTATCTATCTATCTATCTATCTATCTATCTATCTATCTATCCACCTACCTACCTACCCATCCATCCATCTATCCATCCATCCATACCTGTCTACCTGTCTGTTTGTCTAGACGCCATTTCATTTGCCCACCATTTCACATATTGGATTCGTATGAAAAAATAGCAAGTGATACAAAATTTGTAAGCCATAAAACGCAAAATTACACAGTTATATCTCTCAGAGGATGTTTCATATATCTAATATTTAATTGCAATTATATAATCATTTACAAACCCACTATGATTTTGCGAGAACATTTTTTCTTTCCACAGAAAAATTCTGTAACTAAAGGATTGTAACTTACACAAATTCTATTAGGAAGGTGACGATATCCAAGTCAACGCAAAGCAGGTTATGTTAACTAGCGCTCCATGTGGATACGCAATCTGCTGTTATTCAATGTCGCCTAAATCTGGTAGATTTCGGTTAAAAGCGATTTATGTCGGACAAGGATGCAACATCTGTTGCTAAACGATTCGCCTGAACAAACAGTCTGTCTTATGGACAAACGAATGCGCAACGACATCAAAGAATAATATATTTGTATGAGTGTTGAAAGATGCTGTTAGTACTGAGTCGTAAAAATATGAAATTCCGTCCTTGACGGAGTGAATGGCTCATAAATGCTGGCTTCCATCACCACAGGCCCACTGTGGCTCTACTCTGCCGACTTCCGGCCCCATATTCAGAAATACAGATATTTCTCATCTGCTTTTATTACATTCGTCGACACAGAGCGAGTATTTCATAAGGAGAAGTTTGAAAGTTGCCACTGATTACAAGATAGTTTTGTTTACGAACCAGTCTAAGCTTTTGAGAGAACCGTGTCAGCTTATGCTCTCGATATGTAGTGTTGTTTACTCTATTATACAGTGAGTATTGTTTATGAACAGATTCAAATGCCTGAATGTAATGATATCAGCTTATGTTCTGCATATACAACACATTCTTTTATTCAAGTGCCTGAAAATAACGTTACCAGTTTTTGTTTTGGAAATAGAAAACAGCACGTTCCTTATAAACTTATTCAAAAGCCTAAAAGTAACGATGTCAGCTTAAGTTCTGGATATACAGCACGTTCTTTATAATCATATTCAAAAGCCTAAAAGTAACGACATAGGCTTATATTCTAGATATACAGCACATTCTTTATAACCGAATTCAAATGCCACAAAGTAACGATATCATCTTATTTTCTTGATAGACAGCACATTATTTTATGAACAAATTCAAATGCCTAAAAGTAACGATGTCAGCTTATGTTCTGGATACACAGCACACTTTTTATGAACAAATTCAAATGCCTAAAAGTAACGATGTCAGCTTATATTCTAGATACACAGCACACTTTTTATGAACAAATTCAAATGCCTAAAAGTAACGATGTCAGCTTATGTTCTGGATACACAGCACACTTTTTTTGAACACATTCAAATGCCTAAAAGTAACGATGTCAGCTTATGTTCTGGATACACAGCACACTTTTTATGAACAAATTCAAATGCCTAAAAGTAACGATGTCAGCTTATGTTCTGGATACACAGCACATTCTTTATGAACAAATTCAAATGCCTAAAAGTAACGATGTCAGCTTATGTTCTGGATACACAGCACATTTTTTATGAACAAATTCAAATGCCTAAAAGTAACGATGTCAGCTTATGTTCTGGATACACAATACATTTTTACGAACAAATTCAAATGCCTAAAAGTAACGATGTCAGCTTATGTTCTGGATACACAGTACATTTTTACGAACAAATTCAAATGCCTAAAAGTAACGATGTCAGCTTATGTTCTGGATACACAGTACATTTTTACGAACAAATTCAAATGCCTAAGAGTAACGATGTCAGCTTATGTTCTGGATACACAGTACATTTTTACGAACAAATTCAAATGCCTAAAAGTAACGATGTCAGCTTATGTTCTGGATACACAGCACATTCTTTATGAACAAATTCAAATGCCTAAAAGTAACGATGTCAGCTTATGCTCTGGATACACAATACATTTTTACGAACAAATTCAAATGCCTAAAAGAAACGATGTCAGCTTATGTTCTGGATACACAGTACATTTTTACGAACAAATTCAAATGCCTAAAAGTAACGATGTCAGCTTATGTTCTGGATACACAGTACATTTTTACGAACAAATTCAAATGCCTAAAAGTAACGATGTCAGCTTATGTTCTGGATACACAGTACATTTTTACGAACAAATTCAAATGCCTAAAAGTAACGATGTCAGCTTATGTTCTGGATACACAGTACATTTTACGAACAAATTCAAATGCCTAAAAGTAACGATGTCAGCTTATGTTCTGGATACACAGTACATTTTACGAACAAATTCAAATGCCTAAAAGTAACGATGTCAGCTTATGTTCTGGATACACAGTACATTTTTACGAACAAATTCAAATGCCAAAGCCTAAAAGTAATGATGTCAGCTTATGTTCTGGATAACGATGTACATTTTTACGAACAAATTCAAATGCCTAAAAGTAACGATGTCAGCTTATGTTCTGGATACACAGTACATTTTTATGAACAAAATCAAATGCCTAAAAGTAACGATGTCAGCTTATGTTCTGGATACACAGTACATTTTACGAACAAATTCAAATGCCTAAAAGTAACGATGTCAGCTTATGTTCTGGATACACAATACATTTTTACGAACAAATTCAAATGCCTAAAAGTAACGATGTCAGCTTATGTTCTGGATACACAGTACATTTTTACGAACAAATTCAAATGCCTAAGAGTAACGATGTCAGCTTATGTTCTGGATACACAGTACATTTTTACGAACAAATTCAAATGCCTAAAAGTAACGATGTCAGCTTATGTTCTGGATACACAGTACATTTTTACGAACAAATTCAAATGCCTAAAAGTAACGATTTCAGCTTATGTTCTGGATACACAGTACATTTTTACGAACAAATTCAAATGCCTAAAAGTAAGATGTCAGCTTATGTTCTGGATACACAGTACATTTTTACGAACAAATTCAAATGCCTAAGAGTAACGATGTCAGCTTATGTTTTGGATACACAGTACATTTTTACGAACAAATTCAAATGCCTAAGAGTAACGATGTCAGCTTATGTTCTGGATACACAGTACATTTTTACGAACAAATTCAAATGCCTAAAAGTAACGATGTCAGCTTATGTTCTGGATACACAGTACATTTTTACGAACAAATTCAAATGCCTAAAAGTAACGATGTCAGCTTATGTTCTGGATACACAGTACATTTTTACGAACAAATTCAAATGCCTAAAAGTAACGATGTCAACTCATGTTCTGGATACACAGCACATTTTTATAAACAAATTCAAATGTTTAAAAGTAAGATATAAGCTTATGTTCTGGATATGCAGCACATTCTTTATTAATAAATTCAAATTCCTGAAAGTAACGATATGAGTTTTTGTTCTGGATATATAGCACATTTTTATGAACAAATTCAAATCCCTGAAAGAAACGATATCCGCTTATGTTTTTGATATACAGCACATTCTTTTTAACAAATTCATATTCCTGAAATTAATTATATCAACTTATATTCTTAATATACAGAGCATTTTTTAACAGATTAAAATTCCTGAAAGTAACGATATCGGCTTATGTTCTGTCTATACAGCACATTTTTTATTAATAAATTCAAATGCCTGAAAGTAACGATATGAGCTTAATTGTTCTGGATATAGAGCACGTTCTTTACGAACAAATCGAAATGCTTTTAATAATATCAGTTTATCATCCTTTCCAGTTCCATTTTCCTTTAACCTCTTTCCCTTTCTTTGCCCTTTTACTCTTTCTTTACGTTTTTACTCTTTTGCCCCTATAACATCCTTTTCTTCTATTTTTTACACTTCATCCTTTTTTCTATTATTCGTTATATTCTTTTCCATATCCCTACTAGCGTTGTGCGTTACTGGGTCTATGTCCGGTTCAAATTTGTGGAGTATGGTGAAGTTCGATATTCGCCGATGTTCGTTCTGCAGGAGGAGGACTGTCGTGTTTGTTCCACCTTGCTATAAAATATATTCGCTGTCCTCAACTCCCACCTCTTCATGTTTTAACCGCTTAAGAATTTTAGCACAGATCCTGCGAATAGTTTGTCTTATGAAATAAGACTAAATTTGTAATCTCTTGATTGCTTCTCTCTTACGTTCGAACATTTCAAAACACTAAACCCTACGCCTCCCTCATGTTCATTTTTATTGTTTCTATCGATTCTTTTTCCTTTCACAATCATATTTCTTGTACATTTCTACTTTGTTATTTAAGTTTTCTTTTTTTTTTTTAATTCTGATCCTTACCGTTGCTTGTTTACCCATCTTCTTTTGTTGTATTACCCTCAGAGGAACAGAATTAATTAAATATTGTATGCAGAATATATGTAGAAATGCACGCAAAAGACAGATTAGGTCTATTTTTTATATAAATTCTGATGCTGAAAATGGTTATTTCATTTGAACTGTCAACATTAAGTTTTGAATTATCACGGCACTTCCTCTACTCTTTGTTTAATTTAAGGTTCAAATCGTATCGGAAAGAGATTAAGAAGAGTCTGAATAACAATAAAGACGAAAACATGCTGGGGACGTGTCGCTATCTATCAATAGTGGAATAACGCCTACATATCGTGCGATTTTCAAGCCTGAGGTCGAATGTCGCCCACCTCATTTTTTAAATTGTTTCCAATCTCAGCAACAAATAACCCTGCGGGCCCCTGACAAGCACGGCTGTTCGTCGCCGAATCTTCTCCCACGGTGAAGTAGTCCACTTTGTCCTTTTCATACAGATATAAGACCTGCTCTTTGTTGCCTGTACCAGTAGTCTCAGCTTTTCGTAGATGAAGGATCAAATTAATAAAAACGGGTCCTATAATCCCTATGCTAGGTGCTCTCAATATGTATTGATTGTAATAAATTAAGAAAGGAAGGTTGTACATTATTGAAACGAATAATAATGAACAACAAATTTTTACTTTTTGTCTTGTTCCGAAATATAAATAGGCGAATATTACTAATATGTGTGCCCTAAGTCTGAATTTAAAATCCAAATTGCCCATCACGTACCATTTTCCGGGGAAAATGAATTGAATTTTTTTTTGGACAAAACTTATCTGTTTTTCATTTTTCGCTGCTACTGATAAAATTACAACACACTAGGGATTCAAAATTCCTCATAATACTTTCAAAATGTGTAATGGATGCAAAAATGATGTAACATAGTTTAAAACACAACAACAATAAAATATTTCATGCATATAATGAGAAAAATCTCGGAATTTGAACTTACATTTAAAATAACTTTCTGGATGACTTCTGTTTATAACTAGACCCGGAATTGCATTTTACAAGGAACCAACAATAGTCTGCAAGCATGCTGGATGATCTTCCTTTATATCGTCTTTCCATTTCAGACGTTTCTTGATTAAATCTTTCCCCATGCTCGTCGTTTACCGCTTCAAAGTTAGGAGGAAAGAAATCGAAATGAGAATGTAAAAAGTGTATTATGAGAGACATATTACACTCCATTTTGTCATATGCACTTAACTTAATTTACACAACAATTTCTATGGAGTTCTCTGCTCTAGAATTTCCAAGGAAATTTGAGCAAACGTCTTTGAAAGCGCGCCATGCCATTCTTTCTGTGACGGAAAGTTTTTCCTCAAACAAAGGGTCAGCCATAACTTTGTGAATTTGTGGACCGATGAAAATACCTTCTCTTAATTTTCCTTGACTCAGACTGGTAAACTTTTCCTTTAAATACTGAAAACCACACCCTTGTTTTTTCACTGCATAGATCTCACTTTGAAATGTTATGAAATTTACTTATAGAAAGGACCAATATCTGTTTATTTATTAGAAGTACAAAATAACATGCCAACAATCATAATAAACCGGAAATAAGTCATAAACCCATAAAATGCAGTAGCTTGTGTTTTGGTTTATACCCCCCAACCCGCGCCAGATGTTTCCTGTAGAGTGCTTATCGAAAAGTGAAATCATAGTATATCTTGAAAACCTTACGTGATACGAAGAACAGAGATGCATTTTGGATTCAGCGCACATCAAACCATAAGGGACACATTGTTTTAAGTCGGAGCAAAATTCTTATTGTTCAGTGTAATTTTATGAATATTTTACAGAATCATTAAAATATATAGCTGCCGCATAAACAGCATATTCGTCCTGGGGAACAAACATTGCACTGACCCATTGTCGTGTTATGCAGTGCTCTACTCCAAGATATCTTTCAAAAGTCTTTATTTCTCTATTTGATGTTTTATTTCTTCATTTTTTCTTTCTTTTTATTTTTCTTTCTTTGTTTCATTTTTCTTTCTTTCTTTCTTTATTTTTTCTCTGTCTTTTTCTCTTTATTGGGTCTTAAAACCGTCTCTTCATTTCCTTTTTCTTTTTCATGTCAGTTTCTTTCTCCATTTATCTTCACCACCCAAAATTATTTTCTACGCAATCACCAAATGAAAAATTGTTCCAACGAAAGGCGTGCAACTAAACGGGTGAAATAATATTGATGACATACGGGTACTAATATTGTTTTTTAAATTGCACATGAATTTGTTAACGATAGTTCAATTTTTTGTCAAGACTTAAAAACGTATCGCAGTTGCCATTCTAATAAACAGAAATTATTTGATGCCTTGACTGCTTGGTTTGTTAGTAGTACAAAGAAAGTAGTTTGACTTTAAGTTGGTGTAAACTGTTAACAACTGGTTTATCGATTAGACACTGATGATTGAGTGAATGGTCTGTTCTTCATTTGTTTTCATTTGTTGTAAACCAAAACTACGTGGAATGGGTTAAATATCTTTATTTTGTTTGATTCAACTTGAATTTGGTCTTTTTTATGCACAGGAACCATGCCATAAAGCCAAAATAATGTTCTGTCTATTAGAATTGCCCCGTGTTATTTTTAACAGGTCTTGAAGAGCGTAATTGAAATAGAATAATACATGCATAGTGGCATTTAAAAACAATAGTAATATGATCTTAAATAAGGTAAAATTGCCGTCAGTATTATTTCTACCTTTTGATTTAAAATTTAGATAAATAGTTTTTATTTGGTGTTTACTTCGAAGATATAATGGGTGGTCAGATAAAATACTGATGGTTCTAGTTCTCAAAGGTATACAACCATTTTATGCTTTTTTAATTCTCTAGTTGGCTCAAAGTTGACAAAATTTTATGGTTTATGCATCCTCTAGTTGGCTCAAATCAAATATTTTATAATCCTCTGTAGTTGGTAAAAAGTAACAACCATTTTCTGGTTTTTATTTTGGTTTCAGAACACAACCATAGTTTTTACATCCTTTCTAGTTGGCAAAAGGAAAGAATTTTTGATTTTACATCCTCTCTAGTTGGCTCGTAAGAAACAGAATTTTGTAGTTTTGCATCCTCTTAGTTTACAAAAAATCATTTTGTCTTTTACATCCTCTCTAGTTGGCTCAATGTTGATCAAATTAAATCTCTAGAAAGACCATTTTATGGTTTTTGCATTAATTTGTTCAATGTTGACAGAATCGTTTTCAATCCTTAACAGTTGGTTTGATTAAACAAAATGGTTTTTACATCCTCTAGTTGCCTGAATGTTGATAAACCATTTTTGTTTTTGATTTAAGTTGGCTATAAAACCTACACTTTTTCAGAAAAGTTGGCTCAAAGAACACAGGCATTTTATGATTTTTGATCCTCTCTAGTTGTCTCAATGTTGAAACTACCAATGGTAAGAAAATCTCTAGTTGGCGTTAAAAATTTAACATTCTAGCTGCTCAAAATAAAGTAAGTTTTTGCATAGTTGCAGAAATAACCGGCATTGATCCTCTAGTTGAATCTCATCCACAGATGTGAATTATACTTTTTTAAAACCATATCCTGTGGATCTGAAATAAACACAAATGAATTTCTTAAAAATATGAAACTTGAGGGACTGCCAGATTATTTGTCTCACTATACTCTTGGTATTAGATGCCTGAAGTTCTACTTCACTGCTACATAAAATCACATTCATGGTTCGACTATTATTTCCGAGGCATTACTTCCAATTGAATGGTGAATTTACAAAACGACTTATGTCCCTAGAGGTAGTTTTGAGAAAATTAAAGAAAACTGTTTTTGACTTCGCTGAACCATATATTGTTACAATATAATTTTTTTTATATGTAAGAGATATGTAAGATAAAAATTTTTAGTATAAAAATTCATACTTTTGTACTCTTCTTCAGGTTGTAAAAATTTAATTATCTTCAGGACTTAAGTTGTTCTGCAAATTAACTTCAATTCTGCATCATAATTATTAGGTTATTGACACATAAACATGTTTAACTAAATGTATTTAGCCTATACCAAAATCATAAAATAACCTTATTGCAATTGTTGAACAACATTATTTTGAACAATTTTAATCACAAGAGCACAGACCTCTGATAGAGAAAAGTTTGATGTTGAAGAAATATTTCTGAGCACTTATTGCCATTAAGAATTTGATTAGTAGGCTGTTTTTATTTTGTCCTGACAACTGTTGCAGAACAACCACAGTTCTTTAATATACTGATGTGACATAGTTATCGAAGTAGTGTGCAGGAGAAAATTACATACCTCATTAAGACGTTTTTGGCCTGTCCCTCATGGTAGACACAAAAGGACACTTCACTAGTTTTCATGCTGTGCAAAGAGAAAACTGAGACGGTGAGCTGGCGATAGTAGTACATATCCTGAACTGCTGTTAGGCAAGCTACATTTTTCATGTAGTCAAATGTGACAGCAAGAAAATTCTCTCTCTCTAGATACTTAACTTGGCTCCATTTTGCAATATTTTTCACTTCAGCTACAACTTCAGCACGATTACTGAACATACTGCTTTTCATTTTCATCCTCTGTTTTTCAAACGTAGTAAATTTTCTCAACTGAAGAATTACCAATGACAACAGACAAAAAAACGTTTTGTCAGCTGATTGTATAATTAAAATTACATATTATGTAAGTTTCTTCAGTACTTGACAGGCAAAACAACTTAAGACCAGGACTAAATTCGTTTTACCCCTTAACCAAACATTCTGCCGCTAAGGAAAACTATACAAAAGTCGTGGATTAAAGTCATTCTGTTACTAAACAATGACCCTTGCACATAGTGACATAATCATGCTCTCAACTCAAAACTCCCAAAATGTGGACTTAAGTCGTTTTGCAAATTTATCATTCAATTGGACAAATGTAGGAAGAAGCACAAGAACTAAGGTATAAACACCTTAAGCAATTTCGTGAACTGTATGCCAGAAAGATTTCAAGAGAGGCCACTAATCGGGATATATTCAATCGACTCCTTGCCACCTCTGATCCTTTTATAAAATCCTTCCGCCAAGAGAACCGAACAAAATACAAGAAAAGGACACTACATGTGGAAGTCATAAATCTATTGAGTTCTGAAACAAACTAGGGACGGCCAGGCCTACTGCAAGCGCTGTCACAACTTTCGGAGGGGAGGACAGTACCAATACTAGTAATAGTGATCAATGAACATTCGTTACCCTACTAAAGTGCTAAAGTGTTTCTGATTCTGTATTGTGTACGTGCTCACTTATAATTTATTATTTATTAAGTGCCTCCGTAATAAATATAATAAACAGTGTAGTTACTTTAACGTGTAACAACATTAAAAAGTTACTATTAAACAGTCATGAACATAATCGTAAAATGTTTGTAATAACTTAATGCACAGATTAATTCAATCAATACTAATATATATATATATATATATATATATATATATAAAGTGTTAAATTAAGCGCCTTTATTATGGACGAAAAAAACTGGGTCTACCACTTCACTGTTCAAGTATACCCAGCGGAACGCGAGCCATCAGTTGAGAAACATTGTCCTAAGATAAGCCAGTAGAGCTGATATATTGTTAGTATGATATTATCTTTCAGTTGGTACCAAAAATTGGTAAAAAAAAGTGTTAAAGTGGCTTTTAGTATTTTTGGCCAGCTTTTATGCCTCTAGGAAACACTGTGCATTGTCGTGTTATGCTTTCTTCCCTGCCCTACTCCACTTGGATATCTTTCTCCATGTCTTTATTTCTCTGTTTGATGTTTTATTTCTTCATTTTTTCTTTCTTTCTTCATTTTTCTTTTTTTTTTTATTTATTATTTTTCTCTTTATTGGTGCTTTCTTTTTTCCGTTTCTTCATTTCCTTTTTCTTTTTCATGTCTCGTTTCTTTCTCCATTTATCTTCACCACCCAAAATTATTTTCTACGCAATCACCAAATGAAAAATTGTTCCATACGAAAGGCGTGCAACTAAACGGGTGAAATAATATTGATAGAGAGGCAACTTTGTAGCGTTATTTATTAATGACATACAAGTACTAATATTGATTTTTTAAATTGCACATGCATTTGTTACACGATAGTTAAATTATTAGGCTGTCAAGACCTGTTAAAAACGTATCGCAGTGTGCCATTCTAATAAACAGAACATTATTTGATGCCTTGACTGCTTGGTTGCTGTGCATAGTACGTACGAAGAAAGTAGTTTGGCTTTAAGTTGGTGTAAACTGTTAACAACTGGTTTCATTCGATTAGGCACTGATGATTGAGTGAATGGTCTGTTATTCATTTACTATTAATGACAATTAAAATTTATTACATGTGCCGTCTATGCTTATCCTTATTTAACAAATATATTGGTTATACAATATTTTGTTACATAATATATCTATTTAACGTTTTCGGCTCTATGGAGCCATCATCGGAAACAAGTAAGCCCATATGTATAATGCGGGTACACTGTATGTTGCCGTACAAGTAAACTCAATTAATATTAAAAATTAAAATGACACGTTTCTGTGTAAAATCAATAATTGTATGGCAAAAATTACATTTTAAATACAAAGCGGCTCTATAGGCCGTAATAGAGTGTTACAATTACTGATGATAAAATTAACTAAAATACTTTAAAATTGTTAAGATCAGAATTAATAGTTGTCCAGTTTGATGGCTGTGTAGATTTCCATATTTGGTAGAAGCTGGGGCAACGGCTGTAGGGGAAGAAAGTATCAAATGTAATGTTTATACTCAAAAATTACAATGATGCTCGTTACCAGAACAAAGTATATACACATCTCAATGCTATTAATGCCAAGATCTTAACAATTCACATGAATCTATTACAGAACATCTCGTGTAGAGATTTTATATGTACGTAAGCGCACGGAACAGTTGTTTATTAATTAAAAGTTTGAACTATTAATTATAAGAGGGCAAATTTATACAAAATTAATAAGAGAAAATGTAATTGACTGTGTCTTAGGTTGAAAACTGTATGAACTGTAACTTACTATGATGAATGTAGCGGATGTGTTCTTGAATTCACTGAAGGCAGAAAGCAACTGGTCGGTGCGCTCCGTGTACAAAAAATTACGTAAACTATGTCACAGCTGATGGTGGAAGGGGGGGAGAATAGTAGCACTGTAGCATATATATCCCCCTGTTCTGATGCTTGTCGATTACGTTAATTTTATTGGGTAAAATATTATTGAGTTTATTACTTGTTCGGAACGCTAGTTCAATGCCATGTTTTTTAAAAAGGTTATTAAGTTGGTTGGAAACTTTACCAAAGTATGTCATAGGGACTCGTTTTTTAGATGTAGTGGGTTCAATGGCTGAAAGTGTAGTGTGTTGGTTATGTAGCAACTTGTTTTTCCGTTTTTGAAACAGCTTATTTATTTCTTGCTTATTAAAGCCGTTGGATCTTGATAATTCTGTAATATAAGTGAGCTCTTTGTCGAATCGTTTTTTACTTAAAGGCACCATTAATAGTCTATCAATGAGGTATCTGAATTTGCTGAGTTTATGTGTCTCGGGGTGATTAGATTCTTTATTTATGGTATGATTTGTGGAAGTAGGTTTTCTAAAAATGTCAAAATTTATCTTGGAATTCATTACAAAAATGTGCAAATCTAAAAAGTTTATAGATCGATTTATGGTTTGTTCGGAAGTGAAGCTTATGTTTGAGTGTAGGTGATTGAAAGCGTTGGTAATGCTGTCGTTAATATTTATATCGTTCTCGTATACGAGTAACGTATCGTCTACATATCTAACATAAGCTATAATATTAAACTTACTTGAAAGGGCAGGGACATTATTGTTCTCCAAATTTTGCAAAAAAATTTCAGCTAATAAGCCAGAAAGTGGGTCGCCTATAGCTAGGCCTTTGTTCTGTGTATATATGGCATTGTTAAACTTAAAATAATTTTGTTTCAATGAAGTCTTGAGAAGATGTATTACTTGGTCTATTATAACTGATTCCAATTTAACTTCGGCAAGTTCGGATTTAATAATATCTAGGGTCTCGTCAATGGGGATGTTTGTGTACAGGTTAGAAACGTCTAAAGAAAGTAATTTAGTTTTGTTTGTTGGTTTCAATTTAACAAGTTTTTTGATAATGTGTTTTGTGTTTGTAATATTATATTTGTTATCTAAAATCAAATTATGTTTCAAAAAGTTATGTAAAAATTTGTTGATTTTTCTATTAGGTGCATTTTGACTGTTTACAATTGGTCTCATAGATAGCTCTGTTTTATGAGTTTTAGGTAATGCTTTCAAAAAGGGGGCCTGGGGATTAATTTGAATTAATTTGTTGATGGAGTCCTTTGAAATGAGGTCTGGGGAGTTCTTTAGAGCTGTTTTTAACTGTTTCTGATAAACATCAGTAGGATCAGTATTGATCTCGGATATGTGATTATTGGCAAAGAATTCTTTTATTTTCTCAATGTATTGATCATTAGACATAAGGACCACGGCGTCATTCTTATCAGCTTTTGTATGGATTATCCCTTCTTGCTGAAGTTTTTTACGTAAATCAGACATGTTTTTCTTATTTTGTTTGGCTTTTTTAAATTCGATTGCGGTTTTGGGGTCGTTCATATGCTTGTTAATGATTTCGGCCGCACTGTGGTTAAGAAAATCTCTATTCACATTCTCACTATTTGTCATTATGTGCTGAGTTTCGATGGCTAGGGTGCTAAGCACTTGTTCCTGATTTTTCATTTGTTTTTATTTGTTGTAAACCAAAACTACGTGGAATGGATTACGCGAACCTGGATATCTGCAGTGTACTACGTGTTGTTTACACCAACTTAAATTCAAACCACTTTTTTTGTACTATGCACAGGAACCATGCCATAAAGGCATCAAATAATGTTCTGTTTATTAGAATTACTCCTCTGTAATACACTTTTAACAGGTTTTGAAGAGCGTAATTGAAATATTGAATAATAAATGCATAGTGGCATTTAAAAACAATAGTAATACTTGTGTCTCATTAATAAATAACACTACAAGGTTGCTTTCCCGTCAGTATAATATTTCTACCTTTCCGATTTACACCTCTTCTGTGAAACAATTTTTCATTTGGTGTTTGCTTACGAAGTTATTCTGGGTGGTCAGATAAATAGGAGACACTGTATGGTTCTAGTTGGCTCAGAGGTAACATAACCATTTTATGGTTTTTGCATCCTCTCTACTTGGCTCAATGTTAACACAACCATTTTATGATTTTTGCATCCTCTCTAGTTGGCTCAAAGTTGACAATACCATTTTATGGTTTACGCATACTCTCTAGTTGGATCAAAGTTGACAATACCATTTTATGGTTTACGCATACTCTCTAGTTGGCTCAAAGTTGACAATACCATTTTATGGTTTTTACATCCTATCTAGTTGGCTCAAAGTTAACACTACCAGTTTCTGGTTTTTGCATCCTCTTTAGTTGGCTCAAAGGTAACACAACCATTTTATGGTTTTTGCATCCTCTCTAGTTGGCTCAAAGGTAACACAACCATTTTATGATTTTTGAATCCTCTCCAGTTGGCTCAATGTTGACACTACCATTTTCTGGTTTTTATATCCTCTCTAGTTGGCTCAAAGGTAACACAACCATTTTCTGGTTTTTACATCCTCTCTAGTTGGCTCAAAAGTAAAACAACCATTTTATGGTTTTTGCATTCTCTCTAGTTGGCTCAATGTTAACACTACCATTTTCTGGTTTTCGCATCCTCTCTAGTTGGCTCAAAGTTAATACTACCATTTTATGGTTTTTACATCGTCTCTAGTTAGCCCAAAGTTAAAACTACCATTTTCTGGTTTTTGCATCCTCTCTAGTTGGCTCAATGTTGATACTACCATTTTCTGGTTTTTTCATCCTCTCTAGTTGGCTCAAAGTTAACACTACCATTTTCTGGTTTTTGCATCCTCTCTAGTTGGCTCAAAGTTAACACTACCATTTTATGGTTTTTACATCCTCTCTAGTTGGCTCAAAGTTAACACTACCATTTTATGGTTTTTACATCCTCTATAGTTGGCTCAAAGTTAACACTATCATTTTATGGCTTTTACATCCTCTCTAGTTGGCTGAAAGTTAACACTACCATTTTATGATTTTACATCCTCTCTAGTTGTCTCAAAGTTAACACTACCATTTTCTGGTTTTTGCATCCTCTCTAGTTGGCTCAAAGTTAACACTACTATTTTATGGTTTTTACATCCTCTCTAGTTTGCTCAAAGTTAACACTACCATTTTCTGGTTTTTACATCCTCTCTAGTTTGCTCAAAGTTAACACTACCATTTTCTGGTTTTTGCATCCTCTCTAGTTGGCTGAAAGTTAACACTACTATTTTCTGGTTTTTGCATCCTCTCTAGTTGGCTCAAAGTTAACACTACCATTTTATGGTTTTTACATCCTCTATAGTTGGCTCAAAGTTAACACTATCATTTTATGGCTTTTACATCCTCTCTAGTTGGCCAAAGTTAACACTACCATTTTCTGGTTTTTGCATCCTCTCTAGTTGGCTGAAAGTTAACACTACCATTTTCTGGTTTTTGCATCCTCTCTAGTTGGCTCAAAGTTAACACTACCATTTTATGGTTTTTACATCCTCTCTAGTTTGCTCAAAGTTAACACTACCATTTTCTGGTTTTTACATCCTCTCTAGTTTGCTCAAAGTTAACACTACCATTTTCTGGTTTTTACATCCTCTCTAGTTTGCTCAAAGTTAACACTACCATTTTCTGGTTTTTGCATCCTCTCTAGTTGGCTGAAAGTTAACACTACCATTTTCTGGTTTTTGCATCCTCTCTAGTTGGCTCAAAGTTAACACAACCATTTTATGGTTTTTACATCCTCTCTAGTTTGCTCAAAGTTAACACTACCATTTTCTGGTTTTTACATCCTCTCTAGTTTGCTCAAAGTTAACACTACCATTTTCTGGTTTTTGCATCCTCTCTAGTTGGCTGAAAGTTAACACTACCATTTTCTGGTTTTTGCATCCTCTCTAGTTGGCTCAAAGTTAACACTACCATTTTATGATTTTTACATCCTCTCTAGTTTGCTCAAAGTTAACACTACCATTTTCTGGTTTCTACAACCTCTCTAGTTGGCTCAAAGGTAACAGAACCATTGTCAGGTTTTTACATCGTCTCTAGTTAGCCCAAAGTTAACACTACCATTTTCTGGTTTTTGCATCCTCTCTAGTTGGCTCAAAGGTAACACAACCATTTTATGGTTTTTGCATCTCTCTAGTTGGCTCAAAGTTAACACTGCCATTTTCTGGTTTTTACATCCTCCTCTAGTTGGCTCAAAGGTAACACAACCAGTTTCTGGTTTTTACATCCTCTCTAGTTGGCTCGAAGTTAACACAACCATTTTATGATTTTTGCATCCTCTCTAGTTGGCTCAAAATTAACACTACCATTTTCTAGTTTTTGCACCCTCTCTAGTTGTCATCATGGCTGCCAAGATTTTAGTTTTCAGTTTGCTCTGTTACGCAGCTTGTTTAGAACATCAGACAGCTCATTCAACAGAAGCATTGAAAGAAATAGAGATTTCGAAGATGGATTACATTTCTTAAATCGGGTACGAAAGCATACTTGATGGAATTGTTTGTACAAGTTCTTCCTTCCTATATTTCTTGCGGAGTTTAAAAGCATGAAGTTCTACTTCACTGTGCCCAAGCGAAGCAGGAAATATCACTGAATGGTTTCATGGTAAATTTTATCGGATTAGTTGAAACAGTAACCAGGCCATGGATGGTGACGGTGCCCACAGATTCGGGGAGGAGTTGGGCTGCTACTCTGTGTGGCAAGTTGTAGGTTGGTTTGTTATTATTTTTAATCTGAGGTTAATAATCGCTACATGTTTGCTATATCGCGCCATATGTAAGGGTATTAAGTATAAAATGGTAATATTTGAAGCCAACACAAACTCGAATACAATGATACAAATTAATGTTCTATACATGTTTGTAAGTTTGGATGACCATATAGTTTGAGCCAAAATACGGGACAATTTTCGATAACAAAACTCATTACTCAGAAAAAACTTTTTGTCATTATTAAAGTTAAAACAAGTTGTTGTTGTTGTTGTTGTTGTTTTACACAAAAGCAATGTTAGTTACCGGTAGCTTCCGATTCTGAAGGTTTGTTTTCCGCACAAAAATTATTTTTAATACTTACTTACTGGCTTTTAAGGAACCCGGAGGTTCATTGCCGCCCTCACATAAGCCAGCCATTGATCCCTATCCTGAGCAAGATTAATCCAGTGTCTATCATCATGTCCCACCTCCCTCAAATCCATTTTAATATTATTTTTCCATCTACGTCTCGGTCTCCCCGAAGGTCTTTTTCCCTCCGGGCTCCCAGCTAACACTCTATATGCATTTCTGGATTCCCCCATACGTGCTACATGCCCTGCCCATCTCAAACGTCTGGATTTAATGTTCCTAATTACGTCAGGTGAAGAATACAATGCGTGCAGTTCTGTGTTGTGTAACTTTCTCCATTCTCCTGTAACTTCATCCCTCTTAGCCCCAAATATTTTCCCAGGAAGCAACTTATCTCAAACACCCTTAACCTATGTTCCTCTCTCAAAGTGAGAGACCAAGTTTCAAAATTATTTTTAATATAAGCATTAATATTAAAACCCATTATTATATTACACACATACAGTGTTAGTTTGTGATGCTGGAGGTTTTTTCCGCATAAAATATTTTTATTGGAAGTATTAAAATTAAAACACGTTATTATTAGTCTATATTACACAAACACAATGATAGTTGCTGATACTGAAGGCTTTCCCTAGAAAACATTCAATAAAATAAAAACCTACGAAACGGGTGCTATCAATAGAAGAAAGTAATGAGGAAATTTCACTCTTATAAAAATATTTGCGACATCTGTCGGTTACAAAGGTTAGCTAATGGGGTAATAGTGATATGAGTAGCCAGTAGATGTCGGGTTGTATTGCCTACAAACAGCTTTGAATTATGAATGGACATCAATTCACTGTTGATTCCTCTGTCTTTAATAATTATTTTCACTCCTTCACTTGCCGTCTTCACAAAAGAGGACAACTTTATAAAATTGAGAATCCGAAACTGGGACAAGCATTTAAGGTCACAGTGCTAACATATAAAAAACTGACTGGAAAAATTTTTATCGTGGTAATAGGCTTTGTGTCTCTAAGTTAAAAAAAGGCTGTTTTATACCCAAATTACCCCAACTCACCTTACTGATAAGTAAAAATGAAAGAATATTAAAGTAGATCGAAAGGTGGAAATGGTGGAAAGAAATAGAAGCAGGTAGAAAATAGACAGTAAATGAGAAGGAGAGGAAAAGAGCCTGGAGGTATGGAGGAAAAGTACAGGAAGAAGGGAAGCCATTCACTGTACCGGGTACGTTGAAACTTGCGAACTGGTTTAAGTTGGGTAATGGACTCGCGGACATCAAACTGAGGACAAAAATGTCTTTTACTCTAGCACATAACCTTTACAGAAACAGACTCCCGCTGCGACAAACAGAGGGATTTTCTTTTAAATCTCATTTGAAATATAGACTGCGGATGTGGTGGAAATGTACTGAGTAAACAAGCACTTCCCTTTGAGCGTGACTCCCACATTGGAAAGTCCAGCTGCAGTCTGTATTCATCTGGAATCTACGGTCTCCTCCTTTTTCCTTTCTTTCTCAACTTTTTCATCCTTTTTTATTCCCCCTTTCTTTCAAGATTTTATTTCGTTTCATTATCTCCTCTTTCTCAATACAGTCCTTAGTTCTCTACTTAAAAATATTATTTTTTTACTGTCATTGTTCCTACTATATCTTTCTTGTCATTCATTTCATTCACTTTTGTTCTTCTACCATTAATTATTTCTTTCAGTTTACACACATCTTTTAGGCCTACTACCTATATTGCTTCCATTCCCTTTCTCTCCTATACCGAATTTTGCACACCTCTACTCCCTCTTACTTATCTGACCGATTCCACATTCTTTCTCGGTATCATAACTTAAATACTCGGTCACAATATGATAACACGCTAGAAATACCACTCCACACGTCATCTCTTTATTCTTCATCTTTCACTGTTGCTACTTCTCGTCACTGGAATTCTCTGCCGCCTGAAGTCAAAGGCTGCCGAACTTCAATTTCCTTTAAATGTAAATTAGAAAAATATCTTATGATGAGTTACCAGACCTAACGCGTTGCAAATATTTAATGGAATGTGTTCCACTGTATTTATTTTTATTTTTTTTTGTTTCTTATTTTTATTATCTAAATCGTGTTTATTTATCACTTAACGCCAATATGTATCCCACTGCGTTATTTTTTTATTATTAATCTATTTTTTGTGTACATTTTATTCAATTGTCGGTTTCTGGTTCAATTATGTAAATCCTACTTAATTGTAATCTAATACTAATATGTATACTAATGTGTTTTTTAATTGAATTATCGGCTTCTGTTTTTATGTGATTCGTATTTGATTCTAACAACATTAATATGTATACCACTATGTTTATTTTTATTTCATGAGGTAAATTTTTATGTAACTACCTCTTTTGATCTCATTATGTACCTAAATTTTATCAGTATGTAATTACTTAATTCCGATCCAGTTTTATGTTCAACTATGTAAGCAAGTTTTAATCCTGCTTGAGTATAAGAGAAGGCCTTACGGCCTTAACTCTGCCAGGTTAAATAAAACCATTATTATTATTATTATTATTATTATTATTATTATTATTATCATTATCAAATTTCCTTTTTTTCTTATACAGTAAAACTTGCTAAAACGTACCGTCTATAAAAAGGAAACCTCCACAAACGAAAAATAAATTTGGGAACGGAATGATTTCCAATGAAAGTAATACTTTAAAACGGAAAACTGCCTAACGCGAAAACGGAATCATTTTTGGGCATCATTTAGGTAAAAAAACCTGACTAAAACGGATAATTTTAAGCGTAACTGTTGCTAAATTCTTTCAAACCATTTTTAATTTTGCGATAATTATGTACAAAGTATGACATAATTTTTTGTGTGACTGTACATGCAATGCTCTGAAAGACTTTCGCTATTCTTCTCTAACCATATCACTATTCTGTGCTTATTGTCAAGGATCCGGCAGGTCACTGACCTCCTGTACCGTTACTTCTTCCAACCCTCTTGCATTTTCTTTCATTTATTCTCAGTTTTGTGCTAACAAGCCAATACAGTGATAAAGGACAGTGCGAGTAGAATAAAACTGTGAATAATTGTAGTGTAGTGTCAATTTAGTTTCACATTTACGTTTATTTATTCTGAGTTTTGTGTTAATATGCCAATACAGTGTTAAATAACAGTGCGAATAAAGTAAAACTGTGCGATTTAATAAAAAAGCTTAGATGACCAGTTCTATCATGGAAGAGTGGCTTCATAATTTCAATGGAGCAATGAAACGTCAAGGTCGTAAGGCAATAGCGGCCGGTGATCGAAATCCTCGGTGAGGCCAGATGCAACTAGTTTAAGTGCCTCCGATAGGAAATGTTTATTTATGATATTAATTATTATTGTTATTATATTATTAATATCATTATTACTGTATTATTATTATTATTATTATTATTATTATTATTATTATTATTATTATTATTAGCCTACTATTAACGAAAAATAATAATTTCACTCACCAAATAAGCTGTTATGCTGTGAGTTTCAGTGATTGTTTCAGTGCGATGAAGCAACCCATATTATGTGTTGAAAATTCCTTTTCTTTCTTTCTTTCTTTCTTTCTTTCTTTCTTTCTTTCTTTCTTTCTTTCTTTCTTTCTTTCTTTCTTTTTTCTTTTCATTTTATTTTTCTCCCTTGACAGCAAGGCCAACAGAGAAGTTTATTTTGCACCACAATACCACTTAACCATTTATGTTGCCCATACCAGGATGCAATAGAGACTCTCGTTTTAAGATTATCTGTCAGAAAAATTGTCAGCGATGTCGTAGGTATCTCGATAGATTCTCTCTTTGTTTAAAACTTCCTTTCCTTCAATATTATTTCTTCTCGAAAAAGGACACTCTAACAATGAATTAAGTACACCAGCATTATTTCTCGTATTTGTATCTGTTTATATTTTCTCGAAATACACAACAACATTAGCCCAGATTCACTACTGTACTACGAAGTACAATAGTATTACAACACCCTAGCTTAAGTCATAAACTGAGACATAAGGGGAGGGAATAGTGTGGGTCTCTGCCAGCCAAAGAGCTGGAATTTTTGTTATTTATGGCCTATTTAGGAAGACAAGTCACCATTGCTATTCCCACCCCACACTACCCTTGAGGCGGCCCATGGATGGGAGGAGTGAAACCTGACCAGGCCACGAGGCCAGACGAATTGTGCCACAGCTACAACGTTTTAAACACAAGCTCAAAGCCCGCGAAAATACAGGAAATTCACAAGCTAGACCCGGCACGAGCGATTCTTGCCTCAGGAACAAATTTTACTGCAAAACAGGTCTATATACATCACAAAGTTTTCAAATGCTTCTACACCGATATATGCTTCATTCAAATAACTAATACATTATATAAAAACACAAAATTCGATTTCAGTTAAGCCAAGTGACTGAGGCCCGGCCTCACTTGCCTCAGTCAATCAGCCGCCACTGTCGTAAGGTCATACTGTTTTTAGACAATGGTACCTGCCATCCAAGGATTGATTTGTCTAACGTGAAGTTAATCTATTTTCCATCAAACACAACAGTTACACAACCGATGGATCAGGGCGCAATTTAGACTCTGAATTGATGCAGGATGCGAAGGAAATCCTACAACGTTCCCTTAAAAAAAAAAAGTCGCGGCAATGCACTTTAAAAGAAATGTGGGGGCCAAGAAACTAGGGCGCATTTGCAAAATCGTATTCATGCAAATTAAGTTTCTCGCCATAATTGTCATCGTGATAGAAGCGAAAAATCCTTAAAATTGAAAACGCTACCAGCGTGTGTGTATCGTATACAGAGTTTGAGAAGCGACCATCTCAAAAACAGGCATAGTTATAGCATTAATTATTTTTACAGCAACTGAAACATTCTTTTTATGTTCTTGATTGTTTTTGTTTCTAAGTACAAAATAAATGTGCTGTCAATAAGGCGTTTTTGTTTTATTTTGTAAACCATGTCGCGACCCCCTCTGCTCTTCACAAGATCCCCCAAGGGGTCGCGATCCACACTTTGAAAACCGCTGGTGGTTTAGAGCCAGCGTTTCTCAAACTTTTGAAATGGGGACCACTTTTTAAGCCAGAACAGTTCCGCGGACCACCTTACTCTTATTCCCTTCGAAAGTAAATTTATAATTTTTGTAGCATATTCTAATACCAGTATACTTATATTTGAAATTAGTTAATTTAATTCAATTAATTATTATATATTAGTATTAGATAATTAAGATAATGTTAATAGAAGAAAATTCATTTTCGTTTTTCTTTAATAATTCAAGGCTATTACAGTTTGGATAATCTTTAACTTATTAACTAAAAAAAATAAATAAATGTTGGTACTCACATTAATGAGATGAATGAGCCTGTCGATTCTTAGATAGTTGTTCTAGGCCTATATTTGAATGACTAGATATTTATTTAATTGCACTAGAATCACTGATATTAATATCTTCACACACAGCTTCTGAACTATTAGCAGAGCCTAAATGAAGCGTACCATCACGTTATTTTCTTTTCAAAGCTCCGGATCGAAGCCAGTTTTCATTATGTATAATGGGCACTATTTAACAGAGACATAGACAACTACTAGCATGTACCGCATCAGAAAGATTTAAAGTCATAAATACATGAAAAGGTTCGGTACTTTGGTCCTCTGTAATGAATTCGGGTGGTCCCTGCCTGGGTTACAGGTGCAGCACCAGAAGTTCAGGGAAAAGATGGCGAGAAACACCGCGTTCATTGTGCTTTAAATCCCTCTTTTGTTGCTGAGAGTAGAGTGGGAAATCGATAGACGGGTAGGGTAATAAATGAAGGGTACACGGGAAAAACGAACAATGTCACATTTCCATTAGGGTTTAGATATTGATCTATTTCGGTATATTACTGCTAAATTTATTGGTGTTTCTATTTGAAATGAAGGAAATGATGAGTGTATCCGTGGTTTTAATTCTCCTTTACCACTTTTGAAATGAAGGAAAAAATCCGTGGTTTTAACCACTTTTGGTAAAGTTTGTAGTAATACAGTGAATTAGATAATGACATCACCCTTAACAGCATTGTGACATTGTTCGTTTTCCCGTGTACCCTTCAAATTTCATAAAATGTCAGTACTGGGAGAAAAAGTGAAAGCGATTGTCATGTGTAATTTCCAATCTCTGAGATTTTCAGCTATAATGTAATACGCAGTTCGTTTGAATTTTATTTTTTCTTCTGTCTTTTTTGAAGGACCACAAGGGCAGACCTCGAGGGCCAAAGGTGGTCCGCGGACCGTAGTTTGAGAAACGCTGGTTTAGACTTTTCAGAACTATTCGGTCATGAAGGAATATTAATCGTCAAATCTCGTCCTTGGTCCTCCGACCAAAGTTCTTTTTCCACTGATTTGTAAATCTAAAATGTTATTCCGAATTTTATCATATATGTTTTTACCACTGTTAAGCTGAAAATGTTTACAATCTGCTTGTTTTATAACTCTTATTATAATCTATACATCTATGGCAGCGGTGACCAAAGAGGGTGTCGTGATTACATCGTGTAATCACAGACATTCAAACGGGTACGAGGAGTTTCCTGTACATTGCTGTGTGTTTCATTCACGTATTGAAGACAGACAGTGGCGGTATCATGTCGCTCTACAATATCTGTCTATAAAAGCAGTAAGAGGTGGTTTCGTAAAGAATGAGGAGAAGTTTTTTGTTGTTCTGTCCGACAAAATGTAATATGTTTACTTTGCTCAACAGTTCAATTAGGAGTACTTATATAGAAACATTAATTGCCACGCTGAATAATGTATTATTATTATTATTATTATTATTATTATTATTATTATTACTGACCACTAAGTATGTGTTTCTATCATTCTTCTGTACGTGCATGAATATTGATATTTTTAGATCTTCTCTCTAGAAGGATAAAATTATTAGGTTTTATCTCAATTTTAATCTTCTTAATCTTTAGATGAGGATAACTATTTATTTGTTATTCATTTAGTAATAATATTTTAGAAAAAGTTATTCAATATTATGTGCTAACGAACTGTTAAACGCCAGGAATTTACATTTCTTAAATCATAGCTAGGAAGAGAAAGATGAGATAAATAAATGTAAGGAAGTCAGCTACCTAATGGGGTTTGAAATATCTCGTTCTCTAAAGCTTTTTAATAGAACAGAATATCTCAAAAGAGTAATGATTAAAATAGCTTAAATAACTTGTCCATAAGAAGTTTTTAATTTTGAAAAGGTACGAATTTCTCGACCAAATATCGAGAGATGAATTTGGAAAATTCCTGATTATATTCAAGAGAAAGGTTAAAAAGTAACCAAGAAACATCGTATATTATTCACTAGCTCTTGATGGCAGCAGTGACATTTCTGATACAAGAAATCTTGAAATTTCTATCAAGTTGTTAGTACAGGAACCACCACTGGTTGTAGTTTTCATACCAAGTACCTTTCCTTCGTTTCCTTACTTCATAGGTTGTCTGTCGCATGTAATCACTGCAGTTCGAGTTTTGGTCAACACTGGTCTATGGTCTATAAGTGACCTGAACTTAAATCCTAACATAAAATTGGAGTTGAAATTTTCCAACTTTCAGATATTGACTCGAAGAATATAAAATCCTACAATGTAGCTATTTCATTCTTTATTTTTTTAAACACGAATTCACAAAAATATAATATTGTATTTGAGGTTTGTGGTCGACTTCCCACATTCGCTCGTAAAACCTTGTACTTGGGCACTGTAACCCGGAAATTCTCTGGCTAGCGGCATACTTTATAAGTTAATAACAACTGGTGCGTGTATACGAGAAGAGGGAGGTGGAAAGGGAACGTGCTCTCGCTGAGAGGGTCCGGATTTGCTTCCACATGTTGTCTTATGTGATGTGGTTTCCATGTCTGGAAGCAGCTGGAATAAATGCAACGAAACAGCGGTGAACACATCTTGCAGACACTTTCTGATACCCTGAGAAAGGCAAGCTAACAAATATCTGGACCGGACTGGATAAACCAGCTAGAAAACGTGTGTTTTAAAGGAGAACTATTGAAGTAAATTTTCCTTTCCGTGCAGTCTCTCCGTGCAGCAGGGGATTAAGTTCCTTGGCACTGCCAGACGCTTCATCATGGGACATGATTCTGTTTCACCTGCTCTCAATAATTGGACGACATTTTCCAGAAAGGAACCAATCAGCGTATTCCGAATCTCACCGGACCGGTGGACAACAATGACGTCACACTGCAGCGAAATAGGAACAAAACTGCTGGAAGGTTCGATGGCTGTCATGGCGGCTGTACAAGTTGTTGCCTGTGCTACGCTAGCAAGATTTTGAGAAATTTCCGTACGTAAGTTTTCAGAGTTTTCTTTGATTGTTGCTAACTTCTCTTCCAGCTACACATCCTAATTGAATTAGCAATTATAGCGTCCGTTGATTATTGAAGATTTGGAGCTCATATTGTGTTGCAATGGTGTAACTATTTACAATTGAAGACTTCCCCGGAATAAGGATGTAACTAACAAATCTATTCAGGAGAAAGGCAAATAATTCCTGCGGTATATTTCGTTAGGCCTTTTTTTATTAGCAGAACCATTTGGCTAATCAAGGATAAAAGTTTATTCAGATATTGGATGCAATAAGTCATTGTTATAAATGAATGCTTCAAAATTGCGTTTTTCCATCAAAAACTTCGTATTTCATTAATTTGATGTTACATCCTTTATCCAGGGAGATACTCAATTATTCATTTTCGTCTCATTTCCCCCCTGAAAGTCAATTTAGTTGCGATGAAGATTTATTACTGTCTTGCTGTGTTCGTTCTGACATCTTCACAAATGGATACAACTCCGTGAAAACGATCTAAAGTAATTCTCACATTAGCAGAGAACACTTCTATTATTAATTTCATTCTGAAATATTACCGAGAAAATGAGTGAGGGAAAATGTAGCCGGAAAAATAATTTTTTACAGCAAGGTGACCGCTTACTTATTAGTGCGGGCGTCCGATACACCCAATTTTTGCTAATTATTTTTTTTCACGAATTTCTGCTAATTGAGGCAAGAGTGTTAAAATTGTTACAGGTTTGAAGGGCACTTGTTCTACTACAGATTTTTTCACGAATTTGTGCTAATTTAATCAAGAGAGTTAAAATTGTTATAGGTATGAAAGAAACATGTTCTGCTACAAAATTATATTTTTTCACGAATTTATGCTAATTGAGTCAAGAGAGTTAAAATTGATATAGGACTGAAGAACTCTTGTTCAGCTACAGAATTATTTTTTGATGAATTTCTGCTAATTGAATCAAGAGAGTTAAAATTGTTATAGGTATGAAAGAGACTTTTTCTGCTACAGATTTTTTTTTTTCACGAATTTCTGCTACGTAATTCAAGAGAGTTAAAATTATTATAGGTATGAAAGAGACTTGTTCTGATAAAGAATTATTTCTTCACGAATTTTATTCTAATTGAGTCAAAAGAGTTAAAATTGTTATAGATATGAAACATCTGCTACAGAATTATTGCTTTCACGTATTTCTGCTAATTGAATCAAGAGAGTTAAAATTGTTATACATATGACAAAGACTTCTTCTGCTACAGAATTACGTTTTCACGGATTTCTGCTAATTGAATCAAGAGAGTTAAAATTGTTATAGGTATGAAAGAGACTTGTTCTGCTACAGAATTACTTTTTCACGAATTTCTGCGAATTGAATCAAGAGAGTTAAAATTGTTACAGGTATAAAAGATACTTTTTCTGCTACAGAGTTGGTCTTTTCACGAATTTCTGCTAATTGAATCAAGAGAGTTAAAATTGTTATAGGTATGAAAGAGACTTGTTCTGCTACAGAATTACTTTTTTTACGAATTTCTGCGAATTGAATCAAGAGAGTTAAAATTGTTGCAGGTATAAAAGAGACTTTTTCTGCTACAGAGTTGGTCTTTTCACGAATTTCTGCTAATTGAATCAAGAGAGTTAAAATTGTTATAGTTATGAAAGAGACTTGTTCTGCTACAGAATTACGTTTTCACGAATTTCTGCTAATTGAATCAAGAGAGTTAAAATTGTTATAGGTATGAAAGAGATTTGTTCTGCTACAGAGTTGGTCTTTTCACGAGAGAGTTAAAATTGTTATAGGTATGAAAGAGACTTGTTCTGCTACAGAATTACTTTTTTCACAAATTTCTGCGAATTGAATCAAGAGAGTTAAAATTGTTACAGGTATAAAAGAGACTTTTTTTGCTACAGAGTTGGTCTTTTCACGAATTTGTGCTAATTGAATCAAGAGAGTTAAAATTGTTATAGTTATGAAAGGGACTTGTTCTGCTACAGAGTTACTCTTTTCACCAATTTCTGTGAATCGAATCGAGAGAGTTAAAATTGTTATAGGTACGAAAGAGACTTGTTCTGCTACAGAATTACTTTTTTCACGAATTTCTGCGAATTGAATCAAGAGAGTTAAAATTGTTATAGATATGAAAGAGACTTGTTCTGCTACATAATTACTTTTTTCACAAATTTCTGCTAATTGAGTCAAAAGAGTTAAAATTGTTATAGGTATGAAAGAGACTTTTTCTACTACAGAATTATTTTTTTTCACGAATTTATGCTACTTAATTCAAGAGAGTTAATATTGTTATATATATGAAAGAGACTTTTTCTGCTACAGAATTACTTTTTTCACGAATTTCTGATAATTGAATCACGAGAGTTAAAATTGTTATGGATATGAAAGAGACTTTTTCTGCTACAGAATTACTTTTTTCACGAATTTCTGATAATTGAATCACGAGAGTTAAAATTGTTATAGATATGAAAGAGACCTTTTCTGTTACAGAATTACTTTTTTCACGAATTTCTGTTAATTGGGTCAAGAGAGTTAAAATTACTTCAAGTACGGTAACACCCTACGACTCTTTTTTTTTCGGGGTACATTAAAGACTCCGTATGTCCCCCCTTGCGAAATGACCTGAATGACCTATGACGAAGAATCGAAGCAGCAGTGGAATCAATAACCGAGGATATGCTTGCACGAGTCTGGACAGAAGAACAGTACCGTTTCGAAAAGTATCGTGTCATCAACGGAGGTCTCATTTGACGCTTGTAATACTGGTAAAAAAAAAAACTTTGACAGTTAATGTGTTGTTTCGATGCAATAAGTTGTTTTTAGTTTGTTCAATTTTGAAAAGAAATGAATATTACTTTTGCACCATCCTTCTTGAACCCCAGTAAGTAGACATAGTTCACTTTTATTCTCTTTCTTTAAATCACTAATATACAACGGTAGGCAGAGAGAAACGGAGAAAATGTGAGACAAAAGATATTCTATGAAATTCTCTTCTACATCACAGGTTTTTGTCATTCAGGAAGCTATGCCGTGTGCTTTTTTTCTGAAGCTGAGACAGATTTCCGTCACGGCCTATCACTTTTTGTATAAGGGAATCTGGTATTATATAAGAATCTGTAGCTGAACGAAGGAGATGAGATTTCTATATCGTCAGAGCCGTGTTTCGTATTCAGGAAACGCCGATAAATAAAATATAAACACAACGTTTCTCTTTGCATGTTATCCGCGGGCTCACCAAATCTCCCGAAACATGAAAGTTGCCGAAGACTATCAATTCACATGATATAGATATAGATATATTGTTGAGAGTTTTGCATTATAGTTAGCTCCACAGAAGATTAATTAAAATAAACAGTAACAGTACAAATCAAGTAAAGTTGATTTGAATAATTTCGAGGGAAAAAAATCGAACCCGGGACCTTTGGTTTAACGTACCAACGCTCTACCCTGAGCTACTCGGAAACTTTAACCGACACCGATCCAATTTTTCCTCTATATCCACAGACCTCAAAGTGGGCTGACAACCGTCAAGTAACCAACTTCGAGTGCACACTAACTCCGTGTGACTTAAATTGTGGTTTTCTGTTAACGAACAATGACGGTATTATGCAAAAAGATTTTCAGGTATAACTCCCATATTTGTATGTATCGAACCCGGGACCTTTGGTTAAACCAAAGGTCCCGGGTTCGACGGAACAATTAAATATTGTAACAGTACATTTTTGTAAACATATTTGTATGCGAGGTTGTACTTCATGACAAATTAAATATGATCAAATTTGCATGTTCCGCTTTTTTATAATAACCATCGTCATCATCACTTCACTTCACTTCACTTCGGGGTTATTTTATGACGCTGCTGCCAACTTTTGCAGTTGGCTCCTGCGTCCAGTGGTGTTGGTACTAACTGTTAATTTTCTCTAGCCGTTTTTGACGTGGTGCGATTTTGTTATATCTTCATCTTTGTTTTCGTGGTGAATTTGAATAGAGCTCGACAAATGTAAGGGGAAAACAATGGTAGGATATTATCTATATGGAGTGGTCCAGGAGGTGTGTGTTTGTATATGAGGTCGATAAGTTTGTCTGATTCGTTTTTTGTGAGTGAGCATCCAAATAAACAATGATTCAATGTTCCTGCTTGTCCACAATTGCACTGGTTATTTTCACGTTGGCGTATTTTGAATACGAGAGGGATCCAGGAAATAACGACCGTTTTGTTGTAATAATTAAAAAAATATATATTTACTTCAAAAAACAAAGTCTGTTACATAACTGAAGCTTCCTTTACTTCTCTACATAATCACCACCTACATTTAAACATTTGTCGTATCTGTTCACTAGCTTTAGAATTCCCGTGTTATACTCCTCTGCCGCCAATTCATTAAGCCAGGTGTTCACTGTCTTCAACTCTTCATCACTTCCAAAACGCGTACCACCCAGAAAGTCTTTCAGCTTAGTGAAAAGGTGAAAATCGCTAGGAGCAAGGTCTGGACTATAGGGCGGATGATCAAAGATTTCCCAACCGAATTGATCCAGCAATTCTCGAGTTGAAGCAGCAGTGTGCGGGCGGGCACAGATTTTGTGGTAGCCAAGATGTTGCGACACAATTTCACCAAGCAAAGAACGAGAAATGTCAGGAAAGGCAATATGGAATTCGTCGAGTGATGTGCGCCTGTCTTGCAAGATTCTGTCGTTCACTTTAGTCTTCAGGTCTTCTGTGATGAGTGATGGGCGTCCGGGTCGAGTTTCATCGTAGACATTGTTCGCCCATTGTTGAACATGTCGCACCATTTTCTCACATTTCTTTCATTCATTACAGAATCACCATACACTTCTTTCAATTGCCGGTAAATTTCTGCAGGTTTCAAATGTCGGGCATTCAAAAATCGAATCACACTCCTCACCTCACAGTCGGCGGGATTATCAATCACGTCGTTCATTTTGAAGTAATACAAAATGCACAATGGCGACTTGTTGCAACCAGTACTCACAACATTATGAGAACATATGTTAAGGAAGCCAGTTGACCTTCAAACAAGGAAGGGGAGTCAGCTGCGCGGCGGGTATGAGCGAGCGGTCGTTATTTCCTGGATCCCCCTCGTAAATAGGTGGGTGTCTGCGCGGTGTGACATAGCATTCTGAAAAAAAATTGGAAGTAGCTTTCTTGGGAGATATTGTAGCCTGGCGTAGAAATGTCGTTATTTGTTTTTGTTTGTAGGTGTCGTTGTTTGGGTCGCCTGGTCTGTTGGTGTGGCGTTCGTGTTGGAATATATCCTCTGGAGGCGTGAGAAAACTTGCGGTGATATTACCCTGATCTGCTGCCAGCTTAACGAGGGTATCAATTTTTTTCATTTCCAATAAGCCCCGTGTGGCTTCGGACCCACACAATGGAGATGTCCTTATTCGTGGTCCATATGCGCCTTAACATGCCTTTCACCAGGATTTCATAGATGATAAGGATTAGGCTATTGGCATCCAACAAACAAAACTCAGTGCCACTGTTGCCAACACTTCGCCCTACAATCTCGCTAACTTTTCAACAAAAAGTAGCTAAATATCTCCAAAATTTGTTAAGAAACCCCCAGAAATGTCGCTAAAAATTAATAATAAATATCTTACTTAAATAAAAATGGCTTTTAAAAAACACATATGCGGAGAAGGTTCATTGCCGCCCTTCACATAAGCCCGCCATCGGTCCCTATCCTGTGATAAGATTAAGGTGTGGGAACAGTCTGATCATCATACCCCACCTCTCTCAAATCCATTTTAATATTATCTTCCCATCTACGTCTCGGTCTGACCTAAAGGTCTTTTTCCCCTCCGGTCTCCCAACTAACACTTTTATATGCATTTCTAAAACCAGCAAAAACCAGCAAAACCCAGTCTCCCATCTCAAACGTCTGGCACAAAGTTCCAAAACTAATTATGTCAGGTGAAGAATACAATGGTGCAGTTCTGTGTTGGGTAACTTTCTCCATTCTCCTGTAACTTCATCCCGCTTGGCCCCAAATATTTTCCTAAGCACCTTATTCTCAAACACCCTTAACCTATGTTCCTCTCTCAGAGTGAGAGTCCAACTTTGAACAGCATCTAGAAGAACCGGTAATATAACTGTTTTATAAATATAATGTGATCAGATTTTTGGACAGCAGACTGAATGATAAGAGCTTTACCGAATAATGAAACCATGCCTCTTCTAATTTATTCATGACGTTTAAGTTCAGTGTCATTTATATTTGTTAGAAGTTGCTCCAAGATATTTGAATTTTTAAAAATCAGAAGATAAATCTCCAATTTTTATATTTCCATTTCGCCACAATATTCTGGTCACGAGACATAACGACTTTGTCTTTTGGCAACATTTAGTCAGTGCGCAGAAACCGATCGCTTTACTTGCTTCAAGTAAAATGACGTGTTTTCCTAACTTTCCCAGTATTCCCCTCTCCAACATATTCACTGTCATCTGCATAGACAAGAATCTGATGTGAAGCCCGTTCAATTCCAAACCCTGCCTGTTATCCTGAACTTTCCTAATAAATATTCTAAAGCGAATTTAAAAATGTTTAAAGGTGATAGTGCATCTCCAGCTTTGCAGTGAATTGGAAAAGGATCAGATAGAAACTGACCGATACGGACTCTGCTGTATGTTTCACTGAGACACATTTTAATTAATCGAACTAGTTTCTTGGGAATACTAAATTCAATAAGAATATCATATAATACTTCCCTCTTAACCGAGGAGTCATATGCCTTTTGAAATCTATGAATAACTGAAGTTGTCAGATATAAACCCATTTTTCTCCATTATCTGCCGAATACAAAAATCTGATCAATAGTCGATCTATTACGCCGAAAACCGCAGTTGATGATCCCCAATAATTTTCAATCTACGTACGGAGTTAATCTCCTCAAAAGAATATTGAAGACAAAATTTTGTGACGTCAAAAAAGTGATATAGGTGTCGAAAGTTAACAAGTTGGTTTTGTCCCCCAATAATAAATATCACTAAATAAAAATAAGAAAAAAATTTAATGCGGAGAAAAATATAATTTTCTCGTCGTCACCCTCTTCTGCGGAGTCTGGGTGTATTGTTGAGGGCAGTGATAGAAGGTGGAAGGTGTGGGAACAGCTGATTGTGAAAATGCGCTTAATCCTACACTTTCTAGCAAATTGTAAGTGTAGAAATTTTCAGTTCCTAAGCGTTTGACCACATTTTTTTTTTTTTTTTTTAAAATTAACACGTTTTAAATATATATTAAAATAGATTAAAACCAGCAAAAGTTGTACAGTCTCATTTCCTTGACAAGAACTGTAGGCACAAAATTCCAAAACTCAATTATTATTGGTCGGGACTGGAAAGTCTCCTCTTATCTTTGGAAGAATCAAGATTACATCAGGTGCAACTCGCGACTCGTCGTCATGTCAATCAAAATTGCCACTGCTTAAGGGTTTTGGGAAATGTTTATTTGAGACCTATTCCGTGAAAATCATTGAATCAGCATCTTTTTGGGGTGATCACTGATCACAAATAATATGTGATCAGGGTTTACTACGAAAATGAATCATTAAAATTTCATTCATGAAGAAACCATGCCTCTTCTAAAACTAAATTAATTTGATTCTGAAGTTAATGTTTTAATATTGAAGAAAGAAAAAAAGTGGAAGAATATAAAATCAGCAGAAAAGTCGCTAAACGTATTTTACAAAATTTGTCGCCAAAACTGATTCAAATTTCAAGATTTAACGACTTATCCTAAATATGGCAACACTGAGTCAGTGCATAGCAGAAACCAGCGGGCGTGACTGTCTCGCACAGATGACTTTATCCTCACTTTCCCAGCATGCTCCATGTCTCCAATCACACCACTGAAATTATGAAACGTTATTATCTTCAATTTGCTGAAATAAATTTATAGCCTACAGATTCAGGGAGTTAATAACGTTTTATATTAAATATTAATTTTAATTTAAATATGTTTAAAATTTAAATATGGGGACAGTGCCAGTGAGGATATTATATTATATACTTAGAAAGGGACGATGTTGACATAATGCATTTTTACAGTTGCTATTTTGATTTTACATTATTTATTTATATTACCATTATTTTTTATTTTAAAGAACCTGAACTGCGAGGGTGGTAAGAGGGGTATATTCGGGCTCGAGTTAGTCTGAGCTGAGTTTTGCTTTTATATTGCTTGATATTTTATTTGTTGTCTTTGTTCCAGTCCCAGTAATTATCCATCCATCTTTTTCTGTATATTTGAATTTAAATAAATAAATAAATTCTCTTTGGCTGATAATTGAGAGCTTTCTTTGGAAATCTATTTTTTAAATTATTTTAACATGGTATAACCATTTTATTATGATGAATTATCGCCGCGCTCTCATGGTTAACATTCGGCAGGTCTTTGAGCGGCCTCTTGCATAACATTCGGCATTATTGTTTTCAATATCTTATGTCGCCGCTCCAATCACTCGCCTCAATTTCAATATTGCAACCAATAAGCTGCTTCCATTATTAAATGACACCTACTTGTCTAATCCACGTGGACTAAAACCGAGGTTGCAATATCTTGTGCTGAGGACGAACATTAAGGCATGTGATTAAAATTATTATTAAGAGTTAAGAATGTCAACGTACTCGTATATGAAATAATAATAATTATAATAATAATAATAATAATTTAAATAATAAAGTAACGTTCAATTAGTAATAATCAAAATAATAGCTTTGTATTTAACAATTTAAATGTAGTCCACTGTTCAAGTCTTTAGTAGGCTAGCGGTGTCAAAGAGGACGAAGCTTTGTAGTTTCAATAATTTTAATTATGTCGCGCTGTCCATTGTCGTCAAGTCTTTTGAAGGCCGCTCCAATACTTCACGCGGAGTGTGTATATAAACCAGAGCAGTGTGTCTTGTTCCATGTTATATTAATATATAGCAGCAACAAACAAGACGTGACAACGTCGCATTTTCATTTTATTATCGGTGCATGCAATAAAGACCTACAAATCTTAAAGGAATGCCGCTGCCTAATAATTAAACGACGCTACTATAACACACTAGTGCTTATTCTTATCGAGGAAGTAGACGTGACAACGTGACGCTTAGAGTGAAACCTACAGAGCAACAATCGGTCGGCAAAATTATGTTTTAAAAGCACACCGCACGTTATTGTATGATGCCGACATGTTAACCATGAGAGCGCAGTGATAAAATACCAAAGTACATATGATATATCCGTGCAGGAATTCTGCGTTACCATATGATGAAGGATGGATAGAACAGAGAAAAATTCTTTCCGGCACCGGGACTCGATCCCGGGTTTTCAGCTCTACGTGGTGACGTTTTATCCACTAAGCCACACCGGATTCCAGCTCCGATGCCGGATCGAATCTCCTCAGTTTAAGTTCTATCTCTCAGTTTTCCTTTAGTGGCCTCTCCTCGTGTACTGTTTAGAGCAGTGATGTCAAAGCAAGCGCATTTTTCTGACCTTGACGTCGTGCGCGGGCATCAAGCGCTAAGTATAGAAAGAGGAAGGTTTGTGTATATGAATAAGCAGCCTGTTGGATTAAGAAAACAGCAGTGCACAAACTTCAAACGGAACGTGAAATTTTATGTGGTTATTTTATATGACTTCTTTCTGTTTGATATTATCTATGTTGTCTGTAAAACAAAAGTACTAATACTGATTTCTTAATATTGCACTTGTGTTTTAAATGTTAATAACATAATAAAGAGTTAAGAAGGAATATTCACATAAATTCCATAGTAGTACAACTATACTGTACTAAATGGATGAAACACATCATTCATAAAGAAGTGATATCCCCCTCAAAAGAAAAAAAAAAAAGAGAGAGATCGAATATGACATGGTAAGATGGAATTGATATTGATGGTACCTTTAGCCTTATAAAAGTAATCAATATACTAATCAAACAAATATTACAGTACAAAGCAAAGTTATCTAGGTGCTATATATGATTTAAGTGTAACTAATATTCCATAACAAAAATCTTATTGCATTATATGATGAAAGAGTGATGGTACGGAGAAAAATTCTCTCCGGCGCCGGGATTTGAACCGGGTTTTCAGCTCTACGTGCTGATGCTTTATCCACTAAGCCACGCCGGATACAACCCCGACGACGGTTAGAATCGTCTCAGATTAAGCTCCATTTCTTGGGTTCCCTCTAGTGGCCGCCCTCTGCACTACGTCATAGATGTCTATGAACGCAGGACCGAAGTCCATACATGTGTTGAGGTGCACTCGAATGAGTGACTGGTTGGCCGGGATCCGACGGTATAGGCGCCGTCTTAAATCACAAAGTGATTTATTACGCATATCATATATATATATTTTGATACCGAAGTACATATGATATTTCCTGCAGATATTCTGCGTCATCATATGATGAAAGAGTGATGGAACGGAGAAAAATTCTCTCCGGCGCCGAGATTTGAACCCGGGTTTTCAGCTCTACGTGCTGATGCTTTATCCACTAAGCCACGCCGGATACAACCCCGACGCCGGTTAGAATCGTCTCAGATTAAGCTCCATCTCTTGGGTTCCCTAGTGGCCGCCCTCTGCACTACGTCATAGATAGGGCGGCCACAGAGGGAACCCAAGAGATGGAGCTTAATCTGAGACGATTCTAACCGGCGTCATCCGGCGTGGCTTAGTGGATAAAGCATCAGCACGTAGAGCTGAAAACCCGGGTTCAAATCCCGGCGCCAGAGAGAATTTTTCTCCGTTCCATCACTCTTTCATCATATGATGACGCAGAATATCTGCATGGAAATATCATATGTAGGTACATAAATATATATATATATATATATATATATATATATATATATATATATATATTAATTGCATTATGCTTTTAAGGTGATATTTGTGAGCAACTTCCTATCATCAGAATATTAAATTATTTTCTCGAAATCTGCTCAAGCTATAGAGCTGGCATTTTTACAACACATGGTCACATATCTTTTGCTTATGATGTAACAGTAGTTGCTTTGTTAATTAATTTCCTTACAAACAATTTCCATGCGAATATTTTCAAAATTTTCAATACACTATCTTCAGTAATACGTATTTACGGTATATTAGATTTACGAAAACATTCTGTAAGACTACTAAATAAATAGGCCTATATCTGAAAATTTCACTTTTCTATAAAAAAAAGTTGAGTAAATATTTCTTTTGAATAAAAAATCAAACTTGTGAAAAATGAGCATTAAAATTAAAACTTACATTCTTATAATTTATTTTATTTATTTAATAATAGCATGCGGTACATAAAAACGCTACATGAAAGTACCCCGAAAGAGCAAAGCTCGTGTTCGGGGACAGTTCCGTTAATAATGCACTTATACTTCTCAGACAAATATAAAAATTAACATGGATACAGTTTTAATAAGTTCTCTTCCCTTTATTTATTGAATCAGTGCTGGCCATCCCTGAATATAGCTGGACCAAGCGGCATAATATACTACCACAGTCTAGTATATAGTAACGAAGCTCAATATGTAGTAAATATGTAAATATTATATAGTTGCTCACCACTAGGATCGCTAATATCGCCTCATTATAGACAATACGAAATAGTACCCGCAGAGTCTATTGTTTCTAGCACCCTCAAAACTCAGGCTTCGTGACATAGTCTTACTAATAAACCGTGTATAGATTTTATACGAGACTTATGCAGAGTTGAAACAGAAAACTTTACTAATAAACCGTGAATAAGCTATGGACGTATAAACAGGCTGTAACTATGCAATGGGAAATGCTTTGCAGTAGTTATATACACGAAACCCCTTGTTTAAGCGTTGTATATAGGGAAAAAAATGGCTGCCCCTTTAACAGCTGTTCGTATCGACTGTCATTTTATGATGATGTTTACCTTGTAACCACGAAGAACAAACCAAAGATCATAGAATTATTAGAATAATATTGCTGTAGCTTGTACTCTTTGACCAAAATGTAGTGTGGTAATCGATTAGAGCCAGTTGTACTATCGATATTTAACATGCCACAGTAGAGCGCTCTACCGGATCCAGTAGAGAACCTCAGATATTCTATTACCTTTCGTAACGAAGTAATGACGAAACTATGACGTAGCTGTGTAACAGTTATACTGTTATATACGACGTATGTAGTGATTATTAGTAAGGAATTTACACACGACTTATAAACGAGCTACTCATTGTATAAGTATGAGACAGTTAAACGTCTGTATATAGAGTTTTTATTAGTAAGACCGATAGTAGACTGTGATACTACCTCTTTCGTCTGTCTCTTTCCTTTCCGCTGTAAAGCTCCCAGGCTCTCCTGAGCTCTAAATCTCACGCTTGCTCCTATGGGCATCAATTGACATGACTGGTTTAGATGAAGATATTATTTTGAAAAAGAACTAGCAGAAGTGATTTAGTATGTTATCGTAATTTTCTATTCTCTAAATGCCGTTGAAAATACAGCAGAGATTTTGTTTGGTTCGTGTTCGGATACGGAGAATATAATATAAGAGTACTGTACGTAGCTTCCTCCGCACGCAATTTCGATTGTTGAGGTCTCGTGTAATGCGATTCAACGGTTGGCTGGTGCGAGAAATACATAAGAGGATGGAACGCGATCCCTAACGAAGTTACCCACTTGTTCTCCACTCGTGTGTATTGCGGTATTAGATTCCAGCCTATTGTCGAATTCTAAATGTGTATGCGGGATATAATTGGGTTCGCTTGTCCTCGGGGATCAAATTTAAATCGCTTCCTCGCGGTAAATTTAAAAGCATTTTCTCTGACAGCGGAGTAATTGATCGAGCGAGGCGGAAATTGTGGACGAAATGCGCAGCAACGTAACGACGGCCATTGTTCGAGTCTCCATGGTGACATGGATTTGTTTAATCTTGCTTCCGATCGCACGACTGGTGGGCATTAAGCAGTTTGAATTACTTTTCTCATAACTTTCTCCGTACAGAGATGCTTAGGACCATAAATCATAGTGTTATAGTTCAAAGCGCATTATGTTATGACATGACTAGAGAGTAAGAAGGTTGGAGATAAAAGTAGGCCTAGGCCGTCAGGCTAGAGCAGCGGTGACCAAAGCGAGTAATCACACATTCAAACGGGTACGAGGAGTTTCCTCTACATTGCTGTGTGTTTCATTCACGTACTGAAGGCAAGCAGTCGCTCTACAAACTCTGTCTCTACAAGCAGTAAGAGGTGGTTTCGTAAAGAATGAGAAGGAGAACTTTTTTGTTGCGCTGTCGGACAATAGCCCTGCCAAGACTCTGGAATTCGCTACCTGCTAGCATCAGGGACTGTCGAAATAAAATTGAATTCAAACCCAAACTTACTAGGCACTTGGTCAGTAATTGATTTCTTGTAAATAGTTTCCTTAATCTATCACAAAATATTTCAATATCCAGTAATTTCATCACTATACAATTTTGTTATTCTAGGTTTAATTTGTAATTCAGTAAATATAAAATATTCTTTGTTTTTCTATGATAAATTATCTAGCCTTAATTAGTCAGGTAATGTTTTCGTACTTTGATTTTTATTGTAATTGTAATTACAAATTTAATACTAATTGTAATTTTATTTGTAATTGTAATTATAAATTTAATACTAATTGTAATTTTATTGTTCACATTATAGTTGTAATCTCCTGGTAGAAGGGCAGGAAGGTCTGACGGCCTTATCTCTACCAGGTTAAATAAATAAATACTACTAAATAAAATCCAATATGTAGCCTATACTTTGCTCAACGGTTCAATTAAGAGTATATAGATACATTACTTGCCACGCTGAATAATGTATTATTATTATTATTATTATTATTATTATTATTATTATTATTATTGAACACTAAGTATTTGTTTCTATAATTCTTCCATACGTGCATGAATATTGATATTTTTAGATCTTCTCCCTAGAAGGATAACATTATTAGGTTTTATCTCAATTTTAATCTTCTTAATCTTTAGATGAGGGTAACGTTTTATTAGTTATTCATTTAATAATAATACTGTAGAAAAACTGATTCAGTACCCG
>JAJSOF020000036.1:27929985-27952485 GCA_025594305.2 Periplaneta americana
AAAAAAACATATGGGAGAAAAAATTTTTCTCGTCACCCTCTTCTGCGGAGTCTGGGTGTATTGTTGACGGCAGTGATACTGAGGTGGAAGGTGTGGGAACAGCTGATTGTGAATACACTGCGCTTAATCCTACACTTTCTAGCAAATTGTAAGTGTAGAAATTTTCACCTAAGCGTTTGACCACATTTTTTTTTTTTTTTTTGTGAAATGTAACACGTTTTAAATATATATTAAAAATAGATTAAAACCAGCAAAACCACAGTCTCATTTCCTTCACACGAACTGTAGGCACAAAATTCCAAAACTCAATTATCTCGGGTCGGTCGGGACTGGAAAGTCTCCTCATTGCGGGGAAGAATCAAGATTACATCAGGTGCAACTCGCGACTCGTCGTCACGTGTCAATCAAAATTGCCACTGCTTAAGGGTTTTGGGAGCAGTAGCATTGAGAGAGAGACCTAATCCGTGAAAATCATTGAATCAGCATCTTTCACACCTGATCACTGATCACAACATATGTGATCAGGTCTTCACGTATGAATCATTAGGATCCTTTCACAAACCATGCCTCTTCTAAAACTAAGAAGTGCATGACTTCAGTTCAGTGTTTTAACTTAGAAGAAAGAAAAAAAGTGGAAGAATATAAAAATCAGCAGAAAAGTCGCTAAACGTATTTTACAAAATTTGTCGCCAAAACTGATTCAAATTTCCCTAGATTTAACGACTTATCGCTAAATATGGCAACACTGAGTCAGTGCGCAGAAACCAGCGGGCGTGACTGTCTCGCACAGATGACGTATCCTCACTTTCCCAGCATGCTCCCCGTCTCCAATCACACCACTGACACTATGCGCACGTATTATCTTCTTGTGCTGAAGTGAACACGTGTTATTGCTACAGATTCAGGGAGTCACATAACGTTTTATATTAAATATTAATTTAATTTAATTTACATGTTTAAAATTTAAATATGGGGACAGTGCCAGTGAGGATAGGTACCAATTGTGACTTAGAAAGGGACGATGTTGACATAATGCATTTTTACAGTTGCTCTTTGAGTGCACATGTCCGCAACCGTAGCCGTTATAGCTATACCAGTAGCCGCTTATTAAAGAACCTGATTACCGCAGGGTGGTAAGAGGGGTATAGTATGCGCGGCGCGAGGAGTCTGAGCTGAGTTTTTGTTTAGTGATACCTACAGTTGTCTGTTCCAGTCCCAGTCTCATCCATCCATCTTTTGCGGGAGCTTCCCAAACTTCTTCTCTTGGCTGATAATTGAGAGCTTTGGAAATCTATTTTTTTAATTATTTTTAACATGGTATAACCATTTTATTATGATGAATTATCGCCGCGCTCTCATGGTTAACATTCGGCAGGGTCTTTGAGTTGGTCTCAAATACATATCTGGCATTTGTTTTCAATATCTTATGTCGCCGCTCCAATCACTCGCCTCAATTTCCAATATTGCAAACTAATAAGCTGCTCTAATATTAAATGACACCTACTTGTCTAATCCACGTGGACTAAAACCGAGGTTGCAAATGTCTTGTGCTGAGGACGAACATTAAGGCATGTATTAAAATTATTATTAAGAGTTAAGAATGTCAACGTATATATGAAATAATAATAATAATTATAATTATAATAATAGCCATTTAACAATATAAAGTAGCCACGTTCAATTAGTAGGCTAGCGGTGTCAAAGAGACGGAAGCTTTGGTAGTTTCAATACCTTAATTATGTCGCGCTGTCCACTGTCGTCAAGTCTTTTGAAGGCTCCCAATATTCCACGCGGAGTGCACGAAGCTTTGGTAGTTTCAATACCTTTAATTATGTCGCGCTGTCCATTGTCGTCAAGTCTTTTGAAGGCCGCTCAATACTTCACGCGGGAGTGTGTATATAAACCAGAGCAGTGTGTCTTGTTCCATGTTATATTAATATATAAAGCAGCAACAAACAAGACGTGACAACGTCGCATTTTCATTTTATTATCGGTGCATGCAATAAAGACCTACAAATCTTAAAGGAATGCCGCTGCCTAATAATTAAACGACGCTACTATAACACACTAGTGCTTATTCTTATCGAGGAAGTAGACGTGACAACGTGACGCTTAGAGTGAAACCTACAGAGCAACAATCGGTCGGCAAAATTATGTTTTAAAGCACACCGCACGTTATTGTATGATGCCGACATGTTAACCATGAGAGCGCAGTGATAAAATACCAAAGTACATATGATATTTCCGTGCAGGAATTCTGCGTTACCATATGATGAAGGATGGATAGAACAGAGAAAAATTTTTCCCGGCACCGGGACTCGATCCTGGTTTTCAGCTCTACGTGGTGACGTTTTATCCACTAAGCCACACCGGATTCCAGCTCCGATGCCGGATCGAATCTCCTCCTCGTTTAAGTTCTATCTCTCAGTTTTCCTTTAAGTGCCTTCTCCTCGTGTACTGTTTAGAGCAGTGATGTCAAAGCAAGCGCATTTTTCTGACCTTGACATCGTGCGCGGGCATCAAGCGCTAAGTATAGAAAGAGGAAGGTTTGTGTATGAATAAGCAGCCTGTTGGATTAAGAAAAAGCAGTGCACAAACTTCAAACGGAACGTGAAATTTTATGTGGTTATTTTATATGACTTCTTTCTGTTTGATATTATCTATGTTGTCTGTAAAACAAAAGTACTAATACTGATTTCTTAATATTGTGCACTTGTGTTTTAAAATGTTAATAATATAATAAAGAGTTAAGAAGAATATTCACATAAATTCCATAGTAGGTTAACTATACTGTACTAAATGGATGAAACACATCATTCATAAAGAAGTGATATCCCCTCAAAAGAAAAAAAAAGAGAGAGATCCAGAATATGACATGGTAAGATGGAATTGATATTGATGGTACCTTTAGCCTTATAAAAGTAATCAATATACTAATCAAACAAATATTACAGTACAAAGAAAAATTATCTAGGTGCTATATATGATTTAAGTGTAACTAATATTCCATAACAAAATCTTATTGCATTATATGATGAAAGAGGATGGTACGGAGAAAATTTCTCCGCGCCGGGATTTGAACCTGGGCTTTCAGCCCACGTTGATGCTTTATCCACTGCCACGCCGGATACAACCCTGACGACGGTTAGAATCGTCCCAGATTAAGGGTGTTCACTTTTGGTTCCTCAGTGGCTGCCCCAATCGCCTACGTCATAGACATGTTCAGAACGTGACCGGTGTCCATGGTTACGTTGAGGCGCACTGAATGAGTGACTGGTTGGCCGGGATCCGACGGTATAGGCGCCGTCTTAAATCACAAAGCGATTTATTACGCACATCATATATATATATTTTGATAGCACATGACGAGGCAGATACGAAAGAGGAATGGAGCAGGTCGCCGGCGCGAGATATTGGGCCTGGGTTGCGCTTGCGCCATGCTTTATTCACCATTGCCACATAACCTCGACGCCGGTTAGAATCGTCCAGATTAAGCCCATCTTCTGCAGTGGCCGCCCTGCACTACGTCACAGATAGGCGGCTACCAGAGGGAACCCAAGAGATGGAGCTTAATCTGAGACGATTCAACCGGCGTCGGGGCTTATCCGGCGGCTTAGTGATAAAGCATCAGCACGTAGAGCTGAAAACCCGGGTTCAAATCCTGCGCCAGAGAGAATTTTCCGTTCCATCACTCTTTCATCATATGATGACGCAGAATATCTGCATGGAAATATTTCATGTGTACTTCGGTACATAAATATATATATATATATATATATATATATATATATATATATATATATTAATTGTGGTGATATTTGTATGAGTAACTTCCTAATGAATATTAAATTATTTTCTGAAACGCCTGCTTAGAGCTGGCATTTTACAACACATGGTCACATATCTTTTTGCTTATGATGTAACAGTAGTTGCTTTGTTAATTAATTCCGCAAACAATTTCCATGAATATTTTCAAAATTTTCAATACACTATCTTCAGTAATACGTATTTACGGCATATTAGATTTACGAAAACATTCTAAAGACTACTAAACAACAGGCCTATATCTGAAAATTTCACTTTTCTATAAAAAAAGTTGAGCAAATATTTCTTTGAATAAAAATCAAACTTCAGAAAAATGAGCATTAAAATTAAAACTTACATTCTTATAATTTATTTTATTTACAATAATAGCATGCGGTACACATAAAAACGCTACATGAAAGTAATACCCTGAAAGAGCAAAGTCGTGTTCGGGGACAGTTCCAGTTAATAATGCACTTTATACTTCTGTGACAAATATAAAAATTAACATGGATACAGTTTTAATAAGTTCTCCTTTATTTACTAACCAGTGCTACCATCCCTGAATATAGCTGTACCAAGCGGTATAATATACTACCACAGTCTAGTATATAGTAACGAAGCTCAATATGTAGTAAATATAAATATTATATAGTTGCTCACCACTAGGATCGCTAATATCGCCTCATTATAGACAATACGAAATAGTACCTGCACAGTCTATTGTTTTGTAGCACCTCAAAAACTCAGGCTTCGTGATATATATATATATATATATATATATATATATATATATAGTCTATAGTCCATTAATAAACCAGTATAGATTTTATACGAGACTTATGCAGAGTTGAAACAGAAAACTTTACTAATAAACCAGGAATAAGCTATGGATATAAACAGGCTGTAACTATGCAATGGGAAATGTTTGCAGTAGTTATATGTTAATGAAACCCCTTGTTTAAGTGTTGTATATAGGGAAAAAATGGCATGCCCCTTTAACAGCTGTTCTGACTGTCATTTTATGATGTTTACCTTGTAACCACGTGAAGAACAAACCAAAGATCATAGAATTAGAATAACATTGCTGTAGCTGCAATTTTGACCAAATGTAGTGTGGCAATCGATTAGAGCCAAGCTGTACCATCGATATTTAACATGCCACAGTAGAGCGCCTCACCGATCCAGTAGAGAACCTCAGATATCTATTTACCTTTCGTAACGAAGTACGACGAAACTATGACGTAGCTGTAACAGTTATACTGTTATGATGTATGTAGTGATTATTAGTATGAATTTACACACGACTTATAAACGAGCTACCATTGTATAAGTATGAGATAAGTTAAACGTCTGTATAGAGTTTTTATTAGTAAGACCGATAGAGACTGATGATACTACCTCTTTCTGTCTGTCTCTTTCCTTTCCGGGCTGTAAAATTTCAGGTGCCTCCTGAGCTCTAAATCACGCTTGCTCCTATGGGTATCAATTGACATGACTGGTTTAGATGAAGATATTATTTTGAAAAAGAACTAGTGCAGAAATGATTTAGTTTGTTAACGTAATTTCATTCTCTAAATGCTGAAAATACAGCAGAGATTTTGTTTGTCTGTGTTCGGATACGGAGAATATAATATAAGAGTACTGTACGTAGCTCTCCGCACGCAATTTCGATTGTTGAGGTCTCGTAATGCGATTCAACGGTTGGTTGGCGCGAGAAATGACATAAGAGGATGGAACGATCCCAACGAAGTTACCCACTTGTTCTCCACCGTATTGCGGTATTAGATTCCAGCCTATTGTCGAATTCTAAATGTGTATGCGGGATATAATTGCTCCGCTTGTCCTCGGATCAAATTTTAATCAAAGCTTCCTCGCATAAATTCTGAAATTTTTCACAGCGGAGAATTGATCGAGCGAGGCGGAAATTGTGGACGAAATGCGCAGCAACGTAACGACGGCCATTGTTCGAGTCTCCATGGTACATGGATTTGTTTAATTTTGGCCTGATCGCACGACTGGTGGGCATTAAGCAGTTTTTGAATTACTTTTCTTAACTTTCTTCCGTACAGAGATGCTTAGGACCATAAATCATAGTGTTATAGTTCAAAGCGCATTATGTTATGAGACATGACTAGAGAGTAAGAAGGTTGGTTGATAAAAGTAGGCCTAGGCCAACAGGCTAGGAGCAGCGGTGACCAAAGCGAGTAATCACACATTCAAACGGGTACGAGGAGTTTCCTCTACATTGCTGTGTGTGTTTCATTCACGTACTGAAGGCAAGCAAGTCAGTTCTACAAACTTGTCTCTACAAGCAGTAAGAGGTGGTTTTCAAAGAATGAGAAGGAGAACTTTTTGTTGCGCTGTCGGACAATAGCCCTGCCAAGACTTGGAATTCGCTACTCAGCATCAGGGATCAAATGAAATAAATTGAATTCAAACCCAAACTTACTAGGCACTTGGTCAGTAATTGATTTCTTGGTAAATAGTTTCCTTAATCTATCACAAATATTTCAATAATATCCAGTAATTTCATCACTATACAATTTTGTTATTCTAGGTTTAATTTGTAATTCAGTAACATAAAATATTCTTTGTTTTTCTATGATAAATTATCTAGCCTTAATTAGTCAGGTAATGCTCTTCGGTACTTGATTTTATTGCAATTGTAATTACAAATTTAATACTAATTGTAATTTTATTTGTAATTGTAATTATAAATTTAATACTAATTGTACTTCTATTGTTCTACATTATAGTTGTAATCTCCTGGTAGAAGGGCAGAAGGTCTGACGGCCTTATTCTACCAGGTTAAATAAATAAATACTACTAAACAAAATCCAATATGTAGCCTATACTTTGCTCAAACGGTTCACCAGAGTATATAGATACATTACTTGCCACGCTGAATAATGTATTATTATTATTATTATTATTATTATTATTATTATTATTATTATTATTGAACACTAAGTATTTGTTTCTATAATTCTTCCATACGTGCATGAATATTGATATTTTTTAGATCTTCCTCCCTAGAAGGATAACATTATTAGGTTTTATCTCAATTTTAATCTTCTTAATCTTTAGATGAGGGTAACGTTTTATTAGTTATTCATTTAATAATAATACTGTAGAAAAAAACTGATTCAGTACCTGTATTATGTGCCAACGAACTGTTAAACGCAGGAATTGACATGTTTTAAAATCATCAGCCAGGAAGACAAAGATAAATAAATACAGTTAAGTCAGCCACCTAATGGGGTTTGAAATATCTCAGCTCTAAAGTCTTTCAATAGAACATGATTTCTCAAAAGAATAATGATTAAAATAGCTTAAATAACTTAACCATAAGAATTTAATAATTAACACCTCAAAAATCTGAGTTTCTGACCAAGTATCCAGAGAAGAATTTAGAAAATTCCTGATTATATTCAAGAGGAAGGTTAAAAAAAAAGCAAGAAAATCGTATATTATTCCATGGTTCTTGATGAGAGCAGGACATTACTGATACAGAAAAGCTTTTTGAGATTTTTATCCGGGATTGATCAAGATGTTAGTACAGGAATCAGCACTGGTTAGAAGCTTTCATGCCAAGTACCTTTCCGCTGTCTTCTAATTCATACTGTCTGTCGTATGTAATCAGCCCTGAGTTTTGGTCACCGCTGGCCATAGAGGTACAGAGCTGCTCATTTAAAAGTGTAAAGGCCCATTCACAACGAAATTAAGAGAAAACGCGAGAACAAAACTTAAAGGCAAAACTTCTGTTACGTAAGAATTCAAAGTTCTTAGAAAATATTTGGGGCTATGAGGGATGAAGTTACAGGAGAATGGAGAAAGTTATACGATGGAGAACGGCACGCATTGTATCCTTCACCTGACATAATTAGAGCGTTGTCTTCAGATTTGAAATGGGCAGGGCATGTAGAACGTATGGCTAAATCCAGAAATGCATATAGAATGTTAGTTGGGAGGCCGAGAGAAAAGATCTTTGGGAGGCTGAGACGTAGATGGGAGAATAATATTAAAATGGATTTGAGGGAGGTGGGATAAGGATAATAGAGACTGGATTAATCTTGAACAGATAGGGACCTGCTGGCGGCTTATGGAGGACGGCAATGAACCTGTGGGTCCCTGCAAAAGCCATTGTGAAGTGAGTAAGTGAGCATTCACAAAGAAATACGCAAAAAGTAAGTATTAGCCAACTCAGAAAAATAGAACAATGAAAAAGAATGACAGCTGATTCAAAAATCGTTACTTCTATCGTTCTTGTAACAGTTTCATTCTTGACTGACAAGAACTGTAATAAAACGGTGAATTTCCTTATAAAATACAAATTACAATTTCAAAGTATTTTCTGATTCCACGAAATCTATGGTAGACGCAACAATAAAATTAAATAATCTAACTTTGCAAAACGAATAGCTTATGTGCATACATTAATACACCAATTAATTTTATAAAACTTTAAGGCGTAAAATTTCTGTAATGTAAGCATTCACTAGTTCTTAGAAAATATTTGAAGAGAGGGATGAAGTTACAGGAGAATGGAGAAAGCTATTACACGATGCAGAAAGGGCACGCATTGTATTCTTCACTTTGACAAATTAGCAGTATCAAGTCTAGGCATTTAAGATGGGCAGGCATGCAGCACGTATGGGAAAATCAAGAAATGCATGTAGAATGTTAGGTGGGAGGCCGAAAGGAAAAGACCTTTGGGGGAGGCTGAGACGTAGATGGAGAATAATATTAAAATGGATTGAGGATGGATGGGACGTAGAGACTGGATTATTCTGCACAGGATAGGGACCAATGGCGGGCTTTATGAGGGGCGACAATGAACCTATGGATCTTTAAAGTCACTTGTAAGGAGTAAGTGAGAATTACAAAGAAATAGCAAACGGAAGTGGCTTAGCCAATCAGAAAAGAGGACCAGATGAAAGAATGACAGCTGATTCAAAATGGTTACTGGTATCAAATTTGTAACAGTTTCATTCTTTCATTGACAAGAACTTGTAATAAAATTCAGAATTTTTATAAAATTACAAATTAATAATTTTAAAGTATTTTCTGATTTCACGAAATTCATGATAGACGGAACATAAAATTGAATAACTAAGCTTTATAAAACGAATAGCTTGTGCATACACACACAAAATTCCACAATCTGGACATCTGGCCGAAATCTACGGCTGACCACTAGATCCAGAATTCAAAGCAGAGGAGAGAATACGGAACAATGATAAATTTAAAATAAAGTGCAATTTGATTTCGAGAAACATGAGATGAAAATACATTAAAGAGTAATGAAATGAAGTAAAATTACATATGTATTGTACAAGTGATTGTGTAAATGATAATGAATCTCTCAATACCATTAGACAAATTTTGTTAATGTCCTTATTAGACAATTTAAGAGAAAGGAGAATGATTTGGTTAACTTAAATAAAGTTCCTCTATGTCAAAAAGAAGTCTTCACTTCCCATGTATTAATATTCATTTTGCATCTCTACTGAAGCGAGGAATACATGGGTTGCAAGACTTTTCTTTCTCATCGTTAACGTTATTGGTTGTTGATCATCCTCTCAAACGGACAGTGGGTCAAGAAATGAGGCTTCTTTTGATTCTGGCGATCGTTGGCTATAATGTTTGCTCTTCTCTCGTGACCCATTCTCAGCCACAGTGCACTTTTCGAAAAACCTCCCACTTTGCCTTCCGAAGAGTGGTTGCGATGGAGCTTCACTTTATGGTGTCGATTGTTCCTCAGTAGTTCTCCTTAGGCAATAACCCAAAACATGCCCAAGGGTTTCTACTTCGCTGCATCCTAGATGACGACAGTTTTGATCTTGAAAGGAACGACCCGGCACCGATCGTACTGCTTGCGATGTTTGTGACACATCTTTATGGCATTGGTCCACTCTGAGGATGATATCCCTCTTCATTACAATCCAAGAGTTGTTTTGATCTTCACAAGTTACCACTCCTTTGCCTTTGTGAAGACAACACCACCAATTTTAGTGGATATTTACGACGCTGTGTCCACATCTCAGGTTATTCAGCGTCTGAATGAATTGAAGGTGATATTGCCGGTGAAATGAGTCTGGGGTCCAGCAAAGAATGACTCAAGATAGCTCGAGCACATTCTTGATCGCTACACAGATGCATTCAAAGTGCATGGTCAAAGCATTTTGAACATTGCTGTAAAAATTCTCAGTTAACAAGTTCATAGTGTACTGTACTGTACCTTGTTTATCCACAAACTTTACTGTTCTTTAAAAACAATAAAAATTCTTTAGTGTAATCACATTTCTGTGGTGCTGAAGCAAAATTATTAATTTTATTAGCTGGTGATTAATAAATTATAAAATTGTCACTGCTTTTGTTGAAATCTACTTAGTATACTAAAATTACTAAAATAAGCGAACTCATCCAAGGAGTAATATATATATGTTGCCACTGCATTTTTACGGTTCTTTTAATAATGGAAGTTGCTAGAATGTTAACTTTGTAATGCATACTTATTTCCAACGAGGATACGTGAACTGGATGTAGAAGGTGTCCCTGATATGGCCATGCTAAGATTTGGAATTTTTCTAGTCGCCATTTTGAAAAAATATAAACCACTTTTTTCTACTGTTCTCAGTCTAATAGACTTTCTTAAAACAATTTCCTTTCCCATAAAAAATAGCTTTAATTGTCCAAAAAGTCCCAAATTCCAAAAAGTCTACCTAATGGCCATACTTGTGAACATGTGCAAAATGATATGGCCACCCTTGTTCCATGTTCTACAAATCGTGATTGTTTTCAGTTTGATAGCGCAGTTGTGTAAAATTAAATAATTTTGGTGTAAAATGAATAAACATGACACTTAATAATCTTTTTATAATTCAAAAGTGTAGTTAAAACAGGTTTTTCCATAAAAATTAAGTTGTTTTCTTAAAAATACAAAATTTTTGCGTAATCCCAGCTATAAGGCATGTAAATTTGTCAGGTGAAAAAACAAAAGTGAAATGAACTTGACATGGCCATATGTGCATTTGATATGGCTATATCAGGAGCAGGTAAGCTTTCACGAAAATCGTTTGATTATGAACAACTCGTAAAGATACGCCATCAACTACAAACCAATCAACAGAACATTAAAAACTGAATGGAGTACTATGGTTTCATGAAACAAGTCTTTGAAAAACATTTATAAAACAAAGGAGACTTCCAGAGAAAAATAAGAAGAGGTCACATGAAAACCGCAAAACAGGCAACTGACGCCATATTGCTCAACCTGACTGGATGGAAAACGATGAAGTGACAAACCAGGATGCCCTTTCACTGGATGCTTCTGCAATTTATCGGATTGTTTGGTTAACTAACTCACAGTACGGGGGGTGGCCATATCAGGAACATGGCCATAACAGGAGCACCCACCTTACTTCAGTCGTTATGCCCACACGTAAACTTCCGCCATTTTCGCAAGCTACTTTAATCATCCCTCATAAAGGAATCAATCACGAGGTCGCTATCCTAACTTACATGAGGGGTGTGGCACCCTTGTACTTTATTGTCAGTATTCGGAGAGCTCTGTGGGCGTCTTATCGCTGTAAATCTTTCGTGTGTCAAGTAATTTATGTGGCGTCTGCGGTAAATTAGAGAACGTAATATAAATAGAAGTTGGAATAATAAAAACATACTAGCGAACACGCGAACCTGACTTGGATTATCTTCCCCGTGTATGTAACCTTACATTTCAATACTGCCAAGTAGCTCTTGTCGTGGCAGGTTGGTCGAGTTCTGGGAACGGATTTTGCTTGTGAATTATTTCTCTTGCCTGTTCAAATTATGCACACACTTTGCGCGCGAAGATATTGAATGGCATGCAACACGCGGACGAGGCACGATTGTTAAATTACTGCAAAATTCTTTGTCTCTCGGATTATGTCTTAAGAATTGAAGTTTCCCTGAAGTATTACATAGGTAATTTGTTGAAGTTGGAGATAAGGCACGTGATGTGTTAAACATGCGCAACGTAGTGGGAGACCCTCCAGTCGATGCGAAGCTTGTGCTGTTGTCGACGAGTCATTGGCTCCATTGTCGATGAAATCGATTAACAGTGCGCGACCACATGAAAAAATACCATGAAAAGAAAGATTTTCGTCATATGATTCTCGATTAATTAACAGACTGGGATTTGAACAGGTATCAGACAAATATTTTTAACACGTGAAGCAGACGGAAGTTATCTTCATTGGCCAGGCCTGCAGAACTGTAGCTCCTCAGAGTGACTGCCTTTTTACCCCTTCTTACCCCACCCACCTTTTCTACCAGTGCGGTCATGGCGTTCTAGTTATGCGCGGCTGCATCAACATTCATTCTCGCGGCAGCAGGTATCAAGAATTACAAATGAACAGATAATAAAATCCTTAGGAACATACCTTTAGAAAGTAGCTAAGAGAAAAATTAACGAGGGAAATAAATAAGTTAAAAGACATGTAAAATAAATTTAAAATGTATGTGTGCATATATTGTAAGAAGGTCTACCTATGTATATATCGTCCTATTACTAATAAAGCCGATTAAGTCCACTTTTTTTGTAAATTAAGTTAAGTAACTGACTTGTCTTTCCGTGCTCTGTATTCTACTAAATGAAATAAGTCCGAAATGTTGTATGCAGGCAACAAACCAATTACTTTATTTGAAGAATTTATTATGATTTTTCAGCATTAATAAAGTTTTTAATTCCTATTTTATAAAACTTGCATTACTGGTCTTAATTGGTTTCACTAGTAGGCCTAATAGGACGATAAATAAATTGTAATGCTGATAAGTGAGTGACAGCTTTATATGACCGGATGTCGTTATGTTACTCAACACTGTAACGCACTCCAGCCAAATAAATAAAAAAATAAATAAAATAAATAAATGAATATATATATATATATATATATATATATATATATATATATATATATATATACTGTATGAATTGAACATGGCAAAATCTAAACCCGTGAAGAAATACTACTTCCAAAGGGAATATGATTATTTTGTTGTTGAAGACGGAAGAATTGCTTGTTTACTGTGTCCCATCCAATAAATTTATTTCTACTCGTCATTTCAATATTAAACTACATTTCAACAAAGTCCATATTAAGAATTATGGAATGCACAAACTTTCGGGTAAGTTCATTATTACGAACTGTGTATTGATTATTTCTTTATATAGCCTACTGTAAAATTAAGGGCGTCACTCGTGTTCATTTTGAATCGAAATTAACAGTGACTTTCAAGGTTCATTACTTAAATGCTCTAAATTTATGTTTCCGTAGGTGATGATAGGAGGGAAGTTTTAGAAAATCTAAAACGGGTTAGGTGCAAAGAAATCTCAAAGAAACTACCGACAGGAAATCTAGCATAATTGTAAACCTTGAAACGAGATAACGCATTATAAATACAATGAATTTATCACAACCCTTTTTGAAAATTACATGCCGCCAATGATGGATCTTTGCACGAGCAGAGAATGTAAACAACTCTACGCGGAAGTCAATCATCTCTAATAGAAGTGGAGTGAGGCTGACGTCATATTTCCCCTACTTACGAGTTCTACAGACCTGTTCATTGACGAATACGCCATTTACCGCGGTTCACGAAATCGGAACATCATTTGGGCTAAAGCGAATCCCCACTTTTATCAAATGATTGAGCACAATTCTCCACATGTGATCTTGATGAAACTCACACTGACGTTCTCGCTGCATAACATGTGTACATTTCTATTCATAATTCACAAGTCGGGCGCAAATAGCCATAGTAGCTGACGCGTCCTTTTTTAAACCCCACTAACTAATTAACTAACTTCATAAGTACAATATAACACACTTGTAGTGGGACATTTCGTCCAGTCTGTATATCCCTTAATGTTGCATAGGATATTAAATTTCTCCGAATAAATTTTGTTCAGACCTCGCTTGTTGAGATACAACTTTTCACTATCGCATAGTATGAAACATGTAAATATACTTATTGGCGCCATGGAACAAAGTCTCTAGGTTCGAAAAATTCTGTATGAATAAGCAACTTGTCAATATGCCTCCTTTGTCGGTAATGATTTATGTCTATGCACTTCAAAATGCAGAGAAGCAATTAAATTTTTATTTCTTGTTATGCATGCTTCATGCCTGACCCTACGCTTTCAAGCCAGCTGCAAGTTAAACCATTGATAGTTGAACTATAATCCACTATTAATTCAGAAACCCAATTTAATCTGTGGTAATCAATCATATTGGAGATGGGATAGATTTCCACTTGACTGGAAATACATTTCCTAATCTCTGAATAATAATTTACTTATATAAAATACATTTGATGTATAAATGATGTTTAGAATTGTGGAAATTTTGAAAATTCACTTGTGTAGATATTATTGTTTGATATTAAGAGAATAAATTATATTAATCTATAATGAAATGTCTTATTCTGTACTTCGTGCCTCAAACGGTATCTTTAAACCACGGTGACGACTACAATAAGGTTTTCTGTGGGTACTTACGAATGTCTAATTTGTAAGATAATGCTATTCAAAATTCAAGAAAGATTTGCAAGTTCTTTAGCTTTTGTTAAGAAATAAGTAGAGAATTTATAATAGAGTTTTGTTTATAAAATATTGTTTATTAAGGTATAAACCAGTTTAAAAACATAACATTTTTAAATTTCCTTTCAGAACGAAAACTTGTAATTATTAGTAACAAATCTTTTCATATTTAAAGGACAAAACTAAAATTATTTCAGTCATTTATTATCATAATACATTGCCCTTTAAACTGACTGAGCATATTGGGAATGAAGTCAATGACTTTTCCAAAACATGCTATGAGATATGTCATGTAAAATAATTTTCATGACAAAAAGGAAGCAAATTCGAGCAAAATTGTATTAAACGTTTTTGTTTGAAATGTCTCAAGGAATAACCCCCTGAAATTAATAACATTACTTAAGGTTCACTCAGTATATTGTAAGAATTCTATAACAATTCCCCATAATATTTGAGAACTGTCACATAAAACAGAGTATAGGCCTACTAAACTTATTACCATAGTAGACGTGTAATATTCAATGAGGTGGGCGAGACCTCATACATAATGAATATTGATGTATTAACTACTAAACTTAGGTTAAAGAAAAGAACAAGAACAATAAGGAACAAAAAATTGTAAAGAGAAAGTTGACAATAAACAATTGTTTACACATAGCCTTAAAAGGTTTGAACATCCACGATAGGTTCTTGAGGATAATTTCCTTATTTCTTTTTGCGCCTTTCTTTAGACCAAAGTAAGACCAGACTTTGGAAAAATAATGAAGAATGGTACCACGAACTCCGACCATAAGATCGATGACCTTGCAGAGAAAGTAAGGTATGGTAGAAACATAAACGGTTTTTTTCTCCGCGTGTCTCTTTCTGTTGAAATGGTTTTTCAAACGTATGTTTGGATCTATAATATTGTGGCACCCGTCTGGTTTGTTCTGGTCGCGTCAGGGAGTTGCGCGCACATCTAGCGAGAAGGAAGGCGCAGGGAATCGGAAACACGAACCCCTGACGCTAGCCGCGGTACGGAGCAAGGAGGGGAGAAATCATGGTACTAAGAAGACGGGAGAAATGCTACTATGATTGGGCGGAAGTAAGAAAGCATCGAGTTGCGGATCTCTCTCGAAGATTCTGAAAACCATGTGAATCGAAGATTCCAGAAGTTATGGTGTAATAAATAAAAGCGCTAGTGGCAGACAAGAAAACAACCAGTATTGAATCTTCGAGCGAGCAAGGAAGCCAGTCTTCTAGAGCATCTGGAAGACCGGAGTTCTACGTGCAGTGGAACCGCACCTGAAATATTTGGGTTCGACGGGCAGTGGAACCGCATCTGGAAGACTTGGGTTCGAAGTGCAGTGAACTTGAGTGAGTCCGTAACTGTGGCAGTGTCCAGGCGAGCGTGACTCATCCGAAAGACCTGAGTTCGATGTGCAGTGAACTTGAACAATGAACTAGAAGAACTAGCCAAGGCGAACGAACTGTGAACTGACAGTTTTGTTCTGCACATAGTGCATTAATTGAAATTAGGAGTATATTGTTATTCTTATCAATAATACAAGTCATGCATTGTCATTGTCGTCGGGTGGAGTGAAAAGTGACTATCGTGTTGCTGTGTTGAGTGGAATACCCATTGTAGTAGGGTGAATTATTAGGAATAAAAGTCACATTGTTGTCGGATGTGTGGTGGTTAAAGGAAAATAAAAGTTACAATATACCCACTTTGCTGTTTGCTGGTATAGCTGTCATGTCTATGTTCTGTGTGCTACCATTTACAGCCAAGTTGTGAACTTTTTCATGAACTTACTAGTTATTAAAATCTGTCAGTATCATAGATGGTTAGTATTTTAAAACAAAGGAGAAATTGTCTAATATCACCTTGTACTAAACTTTATTGTTCACCAAGTAATATGCAGTATTGCCTATTTAAAATTAAGCAGTTACCCACACTGGAGGTATACAAATGTTACACATAAACTTGCGTTGAAATCTCCTCGAAACAGGTAGCGAAATTTCGAGCGAAATTTATAAAATGCAGGGTTGTATAGAACTTAATAATAAGAGATAATTAAATCACTTTCTAAAAAAATTCCCACCCATAAGACTGCAGGCTCTTAGCGTCTTCTGTAACGAATTTCGTGTCTTCAATATTGGAGTTACATATATATGGTATTCAAAAATTATATCTTCAAATTTCTAGGAATGATTAAGGAAACCAGAAGCAAATATTATTTGTTGAATTACCACGGGTCGGAAACTGATATTAAGTAAATACTGAACATGCAAGGTGAAATACTAAAGTGGAAGAGTTGATTGGTGTGACTGAGAATAATGTGGTGTTACCTTGCATTAATTTATAGTGAGTGCTCAGTTAATTGCAATGCTCAAAGTGACCACCATCAGCTTCATTTCTCAAGGCTGGTCCACAGTAAATCGGGAACGGAAACGACAACGAGAACGAGAACGGAAATATTGTTAAAGTAAATGTATTTAACATTATTTCCGTTCTCGGTTTATTGTGAGCAAGCCTTAGTCGGAGGCGACGCAGTGGATTTTCCCGTGTTTGCTGGAACAAGCGAGGTGTGTCCTGTAATGACTGTGGCCGCTACTAGAGTCCGCGCAACAAGCAACATCTCCGTGTTAAGAGAAGAAGAACACACCATAATTTTCATGTAGCCCACAGAAGTTTAATGGCTAGAGGTCCGGGTAACATGCAGGCCAATTTACAAGTCCTTCCCGGCCGATCCACCGATTGTCGAAAGTGTTCATATTACTTCAGGAACTAGCTCTGCAAAGTGAGGTTGCTACCATCAATGAGCCGGTCTCTTCCAGTCTGTTGCGTTTTGTAGAAAATGTGCCAAAGGACATCTTCGTTCAGGGAAATGTTCGCGGTACATTATCCGAGTTCTTCAACAATTGCCTTCACCGAAAACAAAGTGCATGTCACTAAGATTTCTCCACATGCAGCTCTTCTTGCTGACACAACCCTGAATGAATTACACACTGTTTACTTAACTCAATCCCGCCTAGGACTCGCATTACGGAATGCGCGCTGGTTTGAGTCCTCATGGGGGAAGAAATTTTCTCTTGAAATTTCGGCCAGGGTATGGGACCGGTGCCCACACAGCATCGTGATGCACTTGGGGAGCTACGATTGGTAGCGAAATCCGGTTGCGAATGCCAGATATAACAGCTAACCATACGATACCTCCATTCTGGTTGGATGATCGTCCACCTCTGCTTCGACATGTGGGCGTGAGGCCAGCAGCCGTCTGGTCGGTCTAGGCCCTTCACGGGCTGTAGCGCCACGGATTATTATATTTACTTAACTCAGTTCGTAATGTATAACGGTATGAAATCACAATGTAATTACGTACCGGTACACGAAATCAGTATTTAGTGTCATAATTTGTAAAAAGAATAATTTAGTTTGGTCTCCTCTTCCACTCTCGTATTTCACTTGCGCAGGCTAAGTACTCGCTCAATATGAGTTTCCAAACTATGGTTATTTAATAATAGTAGCCTACATTATGCAACGAGCCTATATTGATAGTAATTAAGACGCGAGGATGTTTATGAAACGAGAGCAAGCGAGTTTCATAATTTTCATACGAGCGTCTTAATTACTATTATAGGCAAGTTTCATACGATTTTTTATTCTCGACCATACTTCTAACTTGAAATTATACATAAGTATTCATGTTATTCTTATGTGACTGGGGAGCGAACTGACCTAGTGCAATCTCGTAAATTGTGAGATGTGCGCAGACGCGAAAGTATTGATGTTTTCCGATGAACAAATGTCATTGACCTTGATATAATCTAGAGAGTAAAATGAACATTAATCTTGATATAACCTGGAAATTGATTTAGACATTTAAAAACGAGATGACAAATTGAATTTATTTGAATATTATTTACAATTAACGCTAATTATTATAGTAACAGAACATAACCTTCTGCGACAGTATTGGATTTCCAGTCTCCGTGACGTTTCGCTAGCTGTCTTTCGATTGCATATCCGAGAATAATCGATACTTGCGCTTTCATATTGCTTTCTGATTGGTGGAAAACATGAACTTTAATGAATAGGTGTACTTTAATGAGGTCCATTAAAGGGCTGCTACCAGGTGTATAATTACTACATTTCGGCATGGTCGAGCATAAAAAATATTTGTTTTGATCTCCTCCATCAAACCCTAAACTTTTTGACATGGAATTTTGGAACACTCCGTGTATTGAATAAATGCTTTTGTTACTTGCGTATGCGCTTCTTTTCCTGACTTCTACTCTTCAGAATTCCAATAACCATTACCTGATGACAACGAATCATTTCATAGCTTTCATTTTTGTGACATTGAAATTTCCTCACATAGATTTCCTAGAGTGTAATCTGCTTTCAACTTAAAATGTATAATATTTTGATTTCATAATTTGAAGAATAAATTTATATGTAGGGGACAGATGCTGACCCGCGTACGAGCTTTTGATATGCACTGGTCTAATGGACTACATTGTATTACCGCATTAAAACTATTAAAAGAGAACACATAAAAGAAGCTTGATATGCATACAAATGAAACTTGTAAATCAAGATTATGCACCATTTTCTCACATGTTATACAGCTCTTTGGTTGAAAGGTCATACAAGATTGATGCTTTGCGTGGTGATATTCTTTTGTTTTAAAGAGTAATTGCATTTCAACTTTCGCATTTTCTCGCAGGCGTGGCGTGAGGCAAAGTCAGGAAATTTATGTAGCGAAATATGAAGACTTATCATATATAACCGTAAAATTGCACTTACTAGCCAGTGTAAGGCTATCTATGTTTATACATCGCGGGCGTGAGTAACCTTTGCAGTAGCGCGTTCATATGAAACAGATTGCCTTCGCTGAAGGTTTATAAAGTAGTTCTGTTGGTCGTCAAGATAACATTCTACCACACCCCACAATTTGCTGTAGGAATACTTTGTGATAACACATTCAATGTACTGCATGAGTCCTTTATATTCTGATATCTGCATCATACACCGAACATTGAAATTCAAGCAACATACTGCAGTGCTTCCAAGAAACCTATATGCTTTACTTTGTTTTAGTTCACTTTTCCTGTTCATTATCCTCAATTTTCTCATTTCATCTACATCACCTTCTTATTATCACGACATCACTTTCTTCCTTTTCTTACCAATGTACATCACTGTATACTTCATGATAATTTCAATCACATTCTCCTTCTACTACATTTTCCTTGTCATATAGGCTACAGTAGTACTTCTAGGTTTAGCGTGGCTAAGATTGGGGGCATGCAAGGGTAATAAAATTGTCAACAAAGAAGGAGAGCGCCTTTGTCCACTGTGCGGAGAAAAGGACTCCTGGCCACATTTTATTGCAGTGTGTCGAATTGAAAAATATCCGGAAAAAATATCTACCACCCTCAGAATAGGAGCTCTCTTGCATGTCTTGACCTCATGGGGAATAGAGAATAGGAATAAAATGTCTCCACTTTTATTAATGCTTCGAACGTACAGTTACCCTTAAAAAGAATGAGACGATTCTTGGTTGTCGGAAGTTAAAGTTCTACAGCGCTGTTCACTCGATATCGACGTATAACGATAAGTACCATGACAAATAGAACAAGAATTGTTATAAGGACCACAACAAGGACAAGGATCAGAATAAGGATCACGAAGAAGACAGCCATTTAAGGCCACGATTTCACAACATAGCTCGGGTAACAAAATATCATTGCTTCTCTGTACCGAATGGCAAATGCCTGCTATCGGATCTACATTCTGGACTGCTGCTTTCACTGTCTTGTCTCGGTAGCTTATATAGTAGCGTGTCGGTTACACCGTATAACCGAAATGTTTCGTGTTCGATCCCAGGTAAAACTCTTTTTTTTTTATTGAGGTGTAATTAATTTGTTCAGAGTTCCTCGACTGCATAATTTGTCGAAAAATATGGAATAATCTAAGCCCAATTTTTTTGTCTACAAGTGGGCTGAACCTCGTCAAAAAATAAATAAATCTTACTTGGAAGTTAAAAGTATTCTTCCTGAAACAAAAATCATAAAAACAAAAAGAGACCCGTTAACTTAAAATCTTGTCCACATACCATCATACATTTCTCAATCGAAATCCACTCGATTGGTAGCGAAGGCAAGACGGTTGACAGCTTGTGCTTCCCCCAATATTTCCATTTGCGCAGCCCTCCTGCTCCTAATACCGCGGTTCCTCAACCTGCTGATCACAGTCTGTGAAGAACCAGGAAAGTTAGATGCTGCTCTTATTTCGTTAGCAGTCAGAAAGGGGTCCAGTCGAACTGTCTCGAATAAGAGAGCATCCTCTTCCAATGAAGAAATCCGCGGACGCCCAAGAATAGGGCGATTTTCGACCTCTCCTGAATTTTGTAACAATGAACCCCCTCGCGGCTGTACTTCCAGGAACACCGACCAAACGGCCAGCAGATCTAGCCCATATCCAGCCTCATCTAGAGCTATAACTCGCTGTCTCATGTCACGTCGGTTCGCCATTACGATGAGAAATGATGGATGACGATAATACTTTAGGTGTAGACAATGACTATTTAGCGTGATATAGAATTATTGAAATAAGGGGCATCTTGCACAGTAAGAGTTAATAAATCAACCCTAAATTAAATATCTAAAATACAGGATATAACAGGAAGTCCAATTATTGCTACGAAACTAATCAAATTAAATCTAATTACGTTAAGTAAACAAATCCCAAGTTATGACAGCACATTGCTACAGCTAAATTCTATGTTATTTAACATAAGCATTGAATAGGTCCGTGCTTATGCGTTGGACGACAAAACCAAACATCGAAAGTTCTGAATGTTGCCGCGGAATGTAACTTCTTTTTTATAATGTAAATCAGACTTCTAACTACAATCATTCATATTTCTTACATTATTTATTAATATTTATAGCCAACATTGAATTTGTAAAGGAAAGATTTTAGAAATCTCATATGGAATTTGTGATCTGTAGTGACATAAACATAGATTATCTCTCGAACTTTTCCGTAAAAGTAAATTAAATTCACTCATTGAAACTGGAAACCTCAGTCGTAGAGCCATTTTCCCACCAGCATACAAGCTGAAGTTGCACAGCCATTGATAAAAGTTTTGTACACAGAATTAGACTGAATTCCTATTCGACAGAACCTATAATCAATGGCTTGTCTGAACATGATAAACAAATCCTAAATGTTTCCAATGTCACTGAACAATTTCAAAATATTAATTTAAAACTAAAAAGGGTCGTAAATGCTGTATCTAGTGACTATTTACATTTATGTCTACAAAATGAATCTTGGAAAAACGTATATGATACTGGTACTACTGATATTAAGAGTAAATGTATAGTATTTTTCACTTTAATTTCAGAATCACTTTAGTGGATGTTCTCCGCTCAATGTTGTGAAAAAATTCAAAAATAAAAACATGTAGATAACGCAGGGAATTAAAAATCTCATGTATTAAAAAGAAGAATCTATATGTAATGAGTTGCAATGTAATGATCCTCATGTTCTTAAATATTACAAGAAGTACGGTGTAATTTATCAAAAATTATGAAAGAGGGAAATAGAATACATTCGAATAGAAAAGTACAACATTCAGAAAATGGAATTAAAGCTATTCGGAATATTATTGAAGTTAAACTTGTAGATATTCTAAGAAAGAAAATATTTTTTCATTAAAACCAGTCATTATAAACTAGAGGACCCCAAATCCATTGCAAATTCTTTTAATATCTTATAGTATATAGTACAGAAATATTATTGACAACTTAAACATTCAAGATTTTGCAAAAGATACTGCAATTGATTACTTAATAGATGCATTTAATAATTAGTATTAATATATATAATTAGTCAATAACTGCAACAGTGATTTTTCATTCAATCATAACATGAATAAAATTGAATGAAGATTAAATTAAACACTATTGCAAACACGTAGATAAAATAGTTAAAATCGACTGAAGGGGTGAGAATGAAATAATCCAAAGCCACACTTTTAACAAAAATTGTTTTGTGCGAGTGCATTTCTTACACATATGGGAAAGCTACAAATAAAATATAGTAATAACTACTC
>JAJSOF020000036.1:27957485-27961337 GCA_025594305.2 Periplaneta americana
CGCATTTATAGACTGGGGGAAAAAAAAGACAGATGTATATCACGGCCTGTTGGAGTATAGTAAACACAGAAAACATTTTAAAGCAACAATGTTGAAGATAGATATTTTTGTTTTCCAAAATTGCCGTCAGTGAACAGAAACCAAGATGGAGATTTCATTGCAATTAATTAGAAATTCCTCTTTCAGGTATGTAATAAACGATCTTCGCACAAAATAATGTACGATACACGAGCGGTATGTTTTCTTTCAATTCTCGGAAATTAAAAAAAGCTCAACTACGTTTCGCTTTTTCAAACTTTTCCTCGAACATGATAACTTCAACATACCGCTCTTGTAACGCATATTACTATTCCTTCCTTTTAAATTTGTACCCAATCTGTGCAGAGCTCTCGAACTAGAGGACGCAATATCTTATTTTAAGACTTCCATCACACTGCGTCACGTTGTTGCACTATACTAGTTCGTGCTATTCATCAGAGCACTCGTCTCCTGATTCGTATGTTTCGTCACGTACAGCTAGCTGAAAAATGTGTTTATAAAAGTGGATCTACTTCCGTTGTCACCTTGCGTTGCCTCTCTTGATATTCCGTCGTCGATTCTGCAATATTCTAAACAGCAACCTAAAGACACCCTCCACTCAACTGCACTGCCCCATCCATTGCAGATTTTTTCTTAAAGCGTGGGACATGAAAATCAGTACGTTTTCATTCCAAATAGGCCTACTGTTTGTGTTAATTCCACTATTTCCCTTCCACAGAAATCACAAAATACGTAGCTGTTTATCAGTATTGTATTAAAAAGTGTCCATAAATGCTGCATTACAAATTTAATGAATTAAAAGTCTTCATATGATATTCTTATTGCATTTGGTATTCCCAAGAAACTAGTTCGATAATAGTAAATTATGCAACGAGCCTATTATGGTAGTAATTAAGACGAGAGTACATTTGTTTATGAAACGAGCGCAATCTCGTTTCATAATTTTCATACGAGCGTCTTAATTACCATTATAGGCAAGTTTCATACGACTTTTCATGCTCGACCATATTTCTAATTTGAAATTATTCATAAGTATTCATGTTATGGTTATCTAAGTGAAGAGCGGAACTGACCTTCTAAATTGTGAGATGTGCGCAGACGCGTAAAGTATTCATTTTTTCCGAGGAACGAATGTCATTGACCTTGATATAATCTGGAGAATAACATGAACATTAATATTCATATAACCTGGAAATTGATTTAGAATTGAAAAACAAGATGACAAATTTAATTTATTTGAATATTATTTACAATTAACGCTAATTATTATACTAACAACATAACCTTCTGCGACAGTATTGGATTTCCAGCCTCCGTGACGTTTCGCTAATTTTCTTTCGATTGCATATCCGAGAATAATCGATATTTGCGGTTTTATAATGGTACAATGGTGATTTCTCATGGCTGAACAACTGAACTATAATGAATAGGTGTACTTTAATGAGGTGCATTAAAGGGCTACTATAAGGTGTATAATTACTACATTTCGGCATGGTCGAGCATAAATTAAAATGTGTCTCAGTGAAACATACAGCAGAGTCCGTAAAGGTCAGTTTCTGTCAGATGCATTTCAAATTCACTATGGGCTAAAGCAAGGAGATGCACTATCACATTTACTTTATAACTTTGCTCTAGAGGATGCCATTAGGAAAGTCCAGGATGACAGAGAGGATTTGGAATTGAACGGGTTACATCAGCTTCTTGTCTATGCGGGTGACGTTAATATGTTAGGAGAAACTCCACAAACAATTAGGGAAAACACGGGAATTTTACTTAAAGCAAGTAAAGAGATAGGTTTGGAAGTAAATCCCGAAAAGACAAAGTATATGATTATGTCTCGTGACGAGAATATTGTACGAAATGGAAATATAAAAATTGAAACTTTATCCTTTGAAGAGGTGGAAAAATTCAAATACCTGGGAGCAACAGTAACAAATATAAATGATACTCGGGAGAAAATTAAATATAGAATAAATGATACTCGGGAGAAAATTAAACACCGAATAAATATGGGAAATGTCTGTTATTATTCGGTTGAGAAGCTTTTATCTTCCAGTGTTCTGTCAAAAAATCTGAAAGTTAGAATTTATAAAACAGTTATATTACCGGTTGTTCTTTATGGTTGGACTCTCACTTTGAGAGAGGAACAGAGGTTAAAGGTATTTGAGAATAAGGTGCTTAGGAAAATATTGGGGCTAAGAGGGATGAATTTAGAGGAGAATGGAGAAAATTACACAACATAGAACTGCACGCCTTGTATTCTTTACCTGACATAATTAGGAACATTAAATCCAGACATTTGAGATGGGCAGGGCATGTAGCATGTATGGGTGGATCCAGAAGTGCATATAGAGTGTTAGTTGGGAGGCCGAGACGGATATGGGAAGATAATATTAAAATGGATTTGAGGGAGGTAGGATAAGATGATAGAGACTGGATTAATCTTGTTCAGGATAGGGACCAATGGCAGGCTTATGTGAGGGCGGCAATGAACCTCTGTGTTTCTTAAAAGTCAGTAAGCAAGTATAAGTCGTCTCTCAAAAGCCACTCCCCAGCGCTTTAGAGTGGTTCTGCTGTATGGCCACAGAAAAACAGCGCTCATTAACCATAAACAAAGATCGCCAGATTTGTTTTAATGTATGACAGAGAAGATAAATTAAAAATAATGTTCTGTTTCTATTTTCCGCTCTTTCACAGCTGCAGGCATGACCTTTTCATTTGTGGAAGATTATCATCTTCGGAAATTCCTTTAAATGTATGTGGTTCTTTGCTTTCTCTTTGCATGAACAAAGCTTTTAACTTTCACTTTGTCTTCTTCAATGTGTGTTCCGCAGCTCTCCAAAGCTACTCCAGATATCAGATGATAGGCGACATTAAGATATATGGATCATATGAGGCGACTAAGAGGAAGGCAAAAAATAGGAAAGATTGGAGAATGTTGGGTTTGCGGCGAAAAACCTGCTCTTGGGCAGAAAACTATGAAAGAATAACAAAAAAGAAGTATTTCTTGTAAAAATATAGGAACAGAACTTACACTGACATTCTTAATAACTTACACTAAGCCTATAGGGTAAACATTGGTAATTTCGTGATAATTTCATGAAAATTAATGTAAAATGCAAATGTGTACATATATCCTTATTCCGATTTTTTCATCTAAAAGACGATACTTTGCAGTACAAATCTGGAGACATAAAAGATTGGACACGTTCTTTAACAAGTGACAAAAACCACTTTTACTACTTAAGCTAAAAGGTTGGTTATTTCGTGACAACCTTGGTAACTTCGTGATATTACATTGATAATTTCGTGAGAGGTAGAAGAAATGTGGAAAAATTCATTAGTCAAATGAAATTATCATTTATTGTTACAGGACTTCAAACATAGTAATTCCGTCTAATATTCATTGCAAGAAAACATAGAAATATATAAAACACATAATAAGAATGAAATCAAAGTAAAAATTGAAATTCAAAAAGAGATCTTCTTTGCTTTAAAAGGGTGAACACTTTTAGTGCGGACTTTACTATAGCCTATATTACTAGGGTAACTCCAAAAGTAATGCATACCATTTGTTTAAATATTATATTTTTATACAACAGCTTTGATATTTTCACAGAATGTAGATGCATCCTTAAGGAACAAAATGTCACTTTTCCACATAATCCCCTTCCCTTTCAACTGCCTTACGTAACCTAGGAACGAGAGCCTGTAGACCAGCGCGGTAAAAGTCTGGACCATCACGTCTGAGCCACTATTTAGCAGCGTGCACAAGGGAGTCATCTTCTAACCTCGTTCCGCGAAGGGATCCTT
>JAJSOF020000036.1:27961437-28101437 GCA_025594305.2 Periplaneta americana
TATTATGTGCCAACGAACTGTTAAACGCAGGAATTGACATGTTTTAAATCATAGCCAGGAAGACAAAGATAAATAAATATAAAGAAGTCAGCTACCTAATGGGGTTTGAAATATCTCGTGCTCTAAAGTCTTTCAATAGAACATGATTTCTCAAAAGAATAATGATTAAAATAGCTTAAATAACTTGTCCATAAGAATTTTTTAATAATTTCAAAAACTTCGAGTTTCTCGACCAAGTATCCAGAGAAGAATTTAGAAAATTCCTGATTATATTCAAGAGGAAGGTTAAAAAAAAAAGCAAGAAAAATCGTATATTATTCACTGGTTCTTGATGAGAGCAGTGACATTACTGATACAGAAAAGCTTGAGATTTTTATCCGCGGGATTGATCAAGATGTTAGTACAGGAATCAGCACTGGTTGTAGTTTTCATGCCAAGTACCTTTCCTCCGTCTTCTTAATTCATATACTGTCTGTCGCATGTAATCACTGCAGCTCGAGTTTTGGTCACCGCTGGGCTAGAGGTACAGAGCTGCCTATTTAGTGTAAAGGCCCATTCACAACGAAATTAAGAGAAAACGCGAGAACATAAAACTTAAAGGCGTAAAACTTCTGTTACGTAAGAATTCACAAGTTCTTAGAAAATATTTGGGGCTAAGAGGGATGAAGTTACAGGAGAATGGAGAAAGTTATACGATGGAGAACGGCACGCATTGTATTCTTCACCTGACATAATTAGGAGCGTTAAGTCTAGACATTTGAAATGGGCAGGGCATGTAGAACGTATGGCTAAATCCAGAAATGCATATAGAATGTTAGTTGGGAGGCCGGAGAGAAAAAGATCTTTGGGGAGGCCGAGACGTAGATGGGAGAATAATATTAAAATGGATTTGAGGGAGGTGGGATATGATAATAGAGACTGGATTAATCTTGAACAGGATAGGGACCTATGGCGGGCTTATGTGAGGACGGCAATGAACCTGCGGGTTCCTTAAAAGCCATTTGTAAGTGAGTAAGTGAGCATTCACAAAGAAATACGCAAAAGTAAGTATTAGCCAATCAGAAAATAGAACAATTGAAAAAGAATGACAGCTGATTCAAAATCGTTACTTCTATCGTTCTTGTAACAGTTTCATTCTTGACTGACAAGAACTGTAATAAAATGCAGAATTTCCTTATAAAATACAAATTACAATTTCAAAGTATTTTCTGATTCCACGAAATTCATGGTAGACGCAACAATAAAATTAAATAACTAAACTTTGCAAAACGAATAGCTTATGTGCATACATTAATACAATTAATTTTACATAAAACTTTAAGGCGTAAAATTTCTGTAATGTAAGCATTCACTAGTTCTTAGAAAATATTTGGGGCTAAGAGGGATGAAGTTACAGGAGAATGGAGAAAGTTACACGATGCAGAAAGGCACGCATTGTATTCTTCACCTGACAATTAGCAGTATCAAGTCTAGGCATTTAAGATGGGCAGGGCATGCAGCACGTATGGGAAAATCAAGAAATGCATGTAGAATGTTAGGTGGGAGGCCGAAAGGAAAAAGACCTTTGGGGAGGCCGAGACGTAGATGGGAGAATAATATTAAAATGGATTTGAGGGATGTGGGATATGATTGTAGAGACTGGATTATTCTTGCACAGGATAGGGACCAATGGCGGGCTTATGTGAGGGCGACAATGAACCTGCGGATTCCTTAAAAGTCATTTGTAAGTGAGTAAGTGAGAATTCACAAAGAAATAGGCAAACGTAAGTATTAGCCAATCAGAAAAGAGGACCAATGAAAAAGAATGACAGCTGATTCAAAATGGTTACTGGTATCGTTCTTGTAACAGTTTCATTCTTCATTGACAAGAACTGTAATAAAATTCAGAATTTCCTTATAAAATACAAATTACAATTTTAAAGTATTTTCTGATTTCACGAAATTCATGATAGACGGAACAATAAAATTGAATAACTAAGCTTTGCAAAACGAATAGCTTATGTGCATACACACACAAATTCCACAATCTGGGACATCTGGCCGAAATCTACGGCTGACCACTAGGATCCAGAATTCAAAGCAGAGGAGAGAATACGGAACAATGATAAATTTAAAAATAAAGTACAATTTGATTTCGGAGAAACATGAGATGAAAATACATTGAAGAGTAATGAAATGAAGTAAAAAAATTACATAGTATTATACAAGTGATTGATAAAATGGATAATGAATATCAATACCATTAGACAAATTTTGTTAATGTCCTTATTAGACAATTTAAGAGAAAGGAGAATGATTTTGGTTAACTTAAATGAAGTTCCTCTAGCGTCAAAAAGAAGTCCTTTCACTTCCCATGTATTAATATTCATTTTGTATCTCTCACTGAAGTGAGGAATACATGGGTTGCAAATAGACTTCTTTTCATCGTTAACGTTATTGGCTTGTTGATCATCCTTCTCAAAACGGACAGTGGGGTCAAGAATGAGGCTTCTTTGATTCTGGCGATCGTTGGCTATAATGTTTGCTCTTCTCGTGACCCATTCTCAGCCAAGCATTTGCACTTCCGAAAAAACCTCCCACTTTGCCTTCCGAAGAGTGGTTAGATGGAGCTCACTTTATGGTGTCGATTGTTCCTCAAGTTCTCCTTTGGCAACCCAAAACATGTCAGGGTTTGACTTCAAGCTGCATCCTAGATGACGACAGTTTTTTTGAAAGGAACGACCTGGCACCGATTCGTACTGCTGCGATGTTTGTGGACATCTTTATGGCATAAGTCCACTCTGAGGATGATATCTCTTCTTATTACTAATCCAAGAGTTGTTTTTGGATCTTATATAGATCACCAGATTTAAATCCTTTGCCTTTTGTATGGGGTTACACCAATTAATTTTTAGGATATTTTACGACGCTGTGTCCACATCTCAGGTTATTCAGCGTCTGAATGAATTGAAGGTGATATTGCCGGTGAAATGAGTCCGGGGTCCAGCAAAGAATGACTCAAGATAGCTCGAGCACATTCTTGGATCGCTACACAGATGCATTCAAGTGCATGGTCAGCATTTTGAACATTGCTGTAAAATTCTTCAGTTAACAAGTTCATAGTGTACTGTACCGTACCTTGTTTATCCACAAACTTTACTGTTCTTTAAACAATAAAATTTCTTTAGTGTAATCACATTTCTGTGGTGCTGAAGCCAAAATTATTAATTTTATTAGCTGGTGATTAATAAATTAAGTAAAATTGTCACTGCTTTTGTTGAAATCACTACTTAGTATACTAAATTACTAAAATAAGCAACTCATCCAAGGAGTAACATATATGTTGCTGCTACCGTATTTTACGGTTCTTTTAATACACGGAAGTTGCTAGAATGTTAACTTTGTAATGCATACTTATTTCCAACGAGGATACGTGAACTGGATGTAAAGTAGGTGTCCCTGATATGGCCATGCTAAGATTTGGGAATTTTTCTAGTCGCCATTTTGAAAAAAAATATAAACCACTTTTTTCTTACTCGTTCTCAGTCTAATAGACTTTCTTAAAACAATTTCCTTTCCCCATAAAATAGCTTTAATTGTCAAAAGTCCCAAATTCCAAAAGTCTACCTAATGGCCATATCGCTGAACATCTTTCATGATATGGTCAAGTAATGTTCCATGTTCTGCGGTAAATCGTGATTGTTTTCAGTTTGATAGCGCAGTTGGTAAAATTAAATAATTTTGGTGTAAAATGAATAAACATGACACTTAATAATCTTTTTATAATTCAAAGTGTAGTTAAAACAGGTTTTTCCATGGCGGGTTGGTTGTTTTTCTGGGAAATTTTACAAAATTTTTGCGTAATGCCTGTTCAAATAAGGCATGTAAATTTGTCAGGTGAAAAACAAAATGAAATGAACAACACGCGGACGAGGCATTTGATATGGCCATTAGGAGCAGGTAAGCTTTCACGAAAATCGTTTGATTATGAACAACTCGTAAAAGATACGCATCAACTACAACACCAATCAACAGAACATTAAAACTGAATTACTATGGTTGGAGAAACAAGTCTTTGAAAAACATTTATAAAACAAAGGAGACTTCCAGAGAAAAATAAGAAGAGGTGCTGTTGTCGCAAAACGAGTCATTGACTCCATTATCGATGAAATCAACCTGACTGGATGGAAAAAATAAGTGACAAAGAAAGATTTTTCATATGCTTCTGCAATTAACAGATCGGATTTGTTTGGTATCAGACAAACATTTTCACAGTACGGGGGAAGCAGACGGAAGTTATCTTCATTGAACAGAATATTATAGATTTATTAGTCGTTTGTCCCACACGTAAACTTCCGCCATTTGACAAGCTATATTTAATCATCCCTCATAAAGGAATCAATCACGAGGTCGCTATCCTAACTTACATGAGGGTCTGACCACTGTAGCTTTATTGTCAGTATTCAGCTCTGTGGGCGTCTTATCCTGTAAATCTTTCCTTCAATGTTTCCCTTTGTGGCCGTGTAATTTATGTGGCGTCTGCGGTAAATTAGAGAACGTAATATAAATGTCAAGTTGGAATAATAAAAACATACTAGCGAACACGCGAAGTGACTTGATTATCTTCCCGTGTTAACCTTACATTTCAATGTACAAATAGCTCTTGTCACTGGCAGGTTGGTCGAATTCTGGGAACGGATTTTATTAATTTTCTCTTGCCTGTTCAAATTATGCACACACTTTGCGCGCGAAGATATTGAATGGCATGCAACACGCGGACGAGGCACGATTGTTAAATTACTGCAAAATTCTTTGTCTCTCGGATTATGTCTTAAGAATTGAAGTTTCCTTCAAGTATTACATAGGTAATTTGTTGAAGTTGGAGATAAGGCACGTGATGTGTTAAACATGCGCAACAAGTAGTCAGGGAGACCCTCCAGTCGATGCGAAGCTTGTGCTGTTGTCGACGAGTCATTGGCTCCATTGTCGATGAAATCGATTAACAGTGCGCGACCACGAAAAAATACCATGAAAAGAAAGATTTTCGTCATATGATTCTCGATTAATTAACAGACTGGGTTCGAACAGGTATCAGACAAATATTTTTAACACGTGAAGCAGACGGAAGTTATCTTCATTGACCAGACCCGCAGAACTGTAGCTCCTCAGAGTGACTGCCTTTTTACCCCTTCTTACCCCACCCACCTTTTATACCAGTGCGGTCATGGCGTTCTAGTTACGCTCGGCTGCATCAACATTCATTCTCGCGGTGGCAGTTATCAAGAATTACAAATGAACAGATAATAAAATCCTTAGGAACATACCTTTAGAAAGTAGCTAAGAGAAAAATTAACGAGGGAAATAAATAAGTTAAAAGACATGTAAAATAAATTTAAAATGTATGTGTGCATATATTGTAAGAAGGTCTACCTATGTATATATCGTCCTATTACTAATAAAGCCGATTAAGTCCACTTTTTTTGTAAATTAAGTTCAGTACAGTCCCCGACTTGTCTTTCCGTGCTCTGTATTCCACTAAAATGAAATAAGTCCGAAATGTTGTATGCAGGCAACAAACCAATTACTTTATTTGAAGAATTTATTATGATTTTTCGTGCATTAATAAAGTTTTAATTCCTATTTTTACAAAACTTGCATTACTGGTCTTAATTGGTTTCACTAGTAGGCCTAATAGGACGATAAATAAATTGTACGTTGATAAGTGAGTGATAGCTATATGACCGGATGTCGATGCTGTTATTCAACACTGTAATGCACTCCAGCCAAATAAATAAAAAAAATAAATTTAAAAAAATATATATACGCGTACTGCAGTTTAAAGAGAACTGGAACATGGCAAAATCTGAACCCGTGAAGAAATACTACTTCCGATGGGAATATGATTATTTTGTTGATGAAAACGGAAGAATTGCTTGTTTACTGTGTCCCATCCAATAAATTTATTTCTACTCGTCATTTCAATATTAAACTACATTTCAACAAAGCCCATATTAAGAATTATGGAATGCACAAACTTTCGGGTAAGTTCATTATTACGAACTGTATTTTGATTATTTATTTATATACTGTAAAATTAAGGGCGTCACTCGTTGTGTTCATTTTGAATTGAAATTAATAGTGACTTTCAAGGTTCATTACTTAAATGCTATAAATTTATGTTTCCGTAGGTGATGATAGGAGGAAAGTTTTAGAAAATCTAAAACGGGTTAGGTGCAAAGAAATCTCAAAGAAACTACCGACAGGAAATCTAGCATAATTGCAAACCTTGAAACGAGATAACGCATTATAAATACAATCAATTTATCACAATCCTTTTTGCAAATTACATGCCGCCAATGATGGACCCTTGCACGGGCAGAGAATGTAAACAACTCTACGCGGAAGTCAATCATCTCCAATAGAAGTGGAGTGAGGCTGACGTCATATTTCCCCTACTTACGAGTTCTGCAGACCTGTTCATTAACGAATACGCCATTTACCGCGGTTCACGAAATCGGAACATCATTTGGGCTAAAGCGAATCCCCACTTTTATCAAATGATTGAGCACAATTCTCCACATGTGATCTTGATGAAACTCACACTGACGTTCTCGCTGCATAACATGTGTACATTTCTATTCATAATTCACAAGTCGGGCGCAAATAGCCATAGTAGCTGACGCGTCCTTTTTTAAACCCCACTAACTAATTAACTAACTTCATAAGTACAATATAACACACTTGTAGTGGGACATTTCGTCCAGTCTGTATATCCCTTAATGTTGCATAGGATATTAAATTTCTCCGAATAAATTTTGTTCAGACCTCGCTTGTTGAGATACAACTTTTCACTATCGCATAGTATGAAACATGTAAATATACTCATTGGCGCCATGGAACAAAGTCTCTAGGTTCGAAAAATTCTGTATGAATAAGCAACTTGTCAATATGCCTCCTTTGTCGGTAATGATTTATGTCTATGCACTTCAAAATGCAGAGAAGCAATTAAATTTTTATTTCTTGTTATGCATGCTTCATGCCTGACCCTACGCTTTCAAGCCAGCTGCAAGTTAAACCATTGATAGTTCAACTATTAATTCAGAAACCCAATTTAATCTGTGGTAATCAATCATATTGGAGATGGGATAGATTTCCACTTGACTGGAAATACATTTCCTAATCTCTGAATTATAATTTACTTACATAAAATACATTTGATGTATAAATGATGTTTAGAATTGTGGAAATTTTGAAAATTCACTTGTGTAGATATTATTGTTTGATATTAAGAGAATAAATTATATTAATCTCTAATGAAATGTCTTATTCTGTACTTCGTGCCTCAAACGGTATCTTTAAACCACGGTGACGACTACAATAAGATTTTCTATGGGTACTTACGAATGTCTAATTTGTAAGATAATGCTATTCAAAATTCAAGAAAGATTTGCAAGTTCTTTGGTTTTTGTTAAGAAATAAATAGATAATTTATAATAGAGTTTTGTTTATAAAATATTGTTTATTGAGGTATAAACCAGTTTAAAAACATAACATTTTTAAATTTCCTTTCAGAACAAAAACTTGTAATTATTAGTAACAAATCTTTTCATATTTAAAGGACAAAACTAAAATTATTTCAGTCATTTATTATCATAATACATTGCCCTTTAAACTGACTGAGCATATTGGGAATGAAGTCAATGACTTTTCCAAAACACGCTATGAGGTATGTCATGTAAAATAATTTTCATGTCAAAAAGGAAGCAAAATCGAGCAAAATTGTATTAAACGTTTTTGTTTGAAATGTCTCAAGGAATAACCCCCTGAAATTAATGACGTTACTTACGGTTCACTCAGTATATTGTAAGAATTCTATATCAATTCCCCATAATATTTGAAAACTGTCACATAAAACAGGCCTACTAAACTTATTACCATAGTAGACGTGTAATATTCAGTGAGGTGGGCGAGACCTCATACATAATGAATATTGATGTATTAACTACTAAACTTAGGTTAAAGAAAAGAACAAGAACAATAAGGAACAAAAAATTGTAAAGAGAAAGTTGACAATAAACAATTGTTTACACATAGCCTTAAAAACTTACACATGAGGTTTCTTGATAGGGTTGAACATCCACGATAGGTTCTTGCGGATAATTTCCTTATTTCTTTTTGCGCCTTTCTTTAGACCAAAGTAAGACCAGACTTTGGAAAAATAATGAAGAATGGTACCACGAACTCCGACCATAAGACCGATGACCTTGCAGAGAAAGTAAGGTAAGGTAGAAACATAAACGGTTTTTTTCTCCTCGCGTGTCTCTTTCTGTTGAAGTTGTTTTTCAAGCGTATATTTGGATCTATAATATTGTGGCACCCGTCTGGATTGTTTTGGTCGCGTCAGGGAGTTGCGCGCGCATCTAGCGAGAAGGAAGGCGCGGGGAAACGGAAACACGAACTCCTGACGCTAGCCGCGGTACGGAGCAAGAGTGGGGGGAGAAAAGCTACTATGATTGGGCGGAAGTAAGGAAGTATCGAGACGCGGATCTCTCTCGAAGATTCTGAAAACCACGCGAATCGAATATTCCAGACGTTATGGTGTAATAAATAAAAGCGCTAGTGGCAAACAAGAAAACAACCAGTATTGAATCTTCGAGCGAGCAAGGAAGCCACTCTTCTAGAGCATCTGGAAGACCGGAGTTCGACGTGCAGTGGAACCGCACCTGGAATATTTGGGTTCGACGGGCAGTGGAAACGCATCTGGAAGACTTGGGTTCGAAGTGCAGTGAACTTGAGTGAGTCCGTAACTGTGGCAGTGTCCAGGCGAGCGTGACTCATCCGAAAGACCTGAGTTCGATGTGCAATGAACTTGAACAATGAACTAGAAGAACTAGCCAAGGCGAACGAACTGTGAACTGACAGTTTTGTTCTGCACATAGTGCATTAATTGAAATTAGGAGTATATTGTTATTCTTATCAATAATACAAGTCATGCATTGTCATTGTCGTCGGGTGGAGTGAAAAGTGACTATCGTGTTGCTGTGTTGAGTGGAATACCCATTGTAGTAGGGTGAATTATTAGGAATAAAAGTCACATTATTGTCGGATGTGTGGTGGTTAAAGGAAAATAAAAGTTACAATATACCCACTTTGCTGTTTTCTGGTATAGCTGTCATGTCTATGTTCTGTGTGCTACCATTTACAGCCAAGTTGTGAACTTTTTCATGAACTTACTAGTTATTAAAATCTGTCAGTATCATAGATGGTTAGTATTTTAAAACAAAGGAGAAATTGTCTAATATCACCTTGTACTAAACTTTATTGTTCACCAAGTAATATGCAGTATTGCCTATTTAAAATTAAGCAGTTACCCACACTGGAGGTATACAAATGTTACACATAAACTTGCGTTGAAATCTCCTCGAAACAGGTAGCGAAATTTCGAGCGAAATTTATAAAATGCAGGGTTGTATGGAACTTAATAATAAGAGATAATTAAATCACTTTCTACAAAAATTCCCACCCATAAGACTGCAGGCTCTTAGTGTCTTCTGTAACGAATTTCGTGTCTTCAATATTGGAGTTACATATATATGGTATTCAAAAATTATATCTTCAGACTTCTAGGAATGATTAAGGAAACCAGAAGCAAATATTATTTGTTGAATTACCACGGGTCGAAAACTCATATTAAGTAAATATTGAACATGCAAGGTGAAATACTAAAGTGGGAGAGTTGATTGGTGTGACTGAGAATAATGTGGTGTTACCTTGCATTAATTTATAGTGAGTGCTCAGTTAATTGCAATGCTAAAAGTGACCACCATCAGCCTCATTTCTCAAGGCTGCTCCACAATAAATCGGGAACGGAAACGACAACGAGAACGAGAACGGAAATATTGTTAAAGTAAATGTATTTAACATTATTTCCGTTCTCGGTTTATTGTGAGCCAGCCTTAGTCGAAGGCGACGCAGTGGATTGTCCCTTGTTTGCTGGAACATGCGAGGTGTGTCCTGTAATGACTGTGGCCGCTACTAGAGTCCGTGCAACAAGCAACATCTCCGTGTTAAGAGAAGAAGAACACACCATTTTCATGTAGCCCCACAGAAGTTTAATGGCTAGAGGTCCGGGTAACATGCAGGCCAATTTACAGGTTCTTCCCGGCCGATCCACCGATTGTCGAAAGTGTTCATATTACTTCAGGAACTAGCTCTGCAAAGTGAGGTTGTTACCATCAATGCGCCGGTCTCTTCCAGTCTGTCGCGTTTTGTAGCAAATGTGCCAAAGGACATCTTCGTTCAGGGAAATGTTCGCGGTACATTATCCGAGTTCTTCAACAATTGCCTTCACCGAAAACAAAGTGCATGTCACTAAGATTTCTCCACATGCAGCTCTTCTTGCTGACACAACCCTGAATGAATTACACACTGTTTACTTAACTCAATTCCGCCTAGGACTCGCATTACGGAATGCGCGCTGGTTTGAGTCCTCATGGGGAAGAAATTTTCTCTTGAAATTTCGACCAGGGTATGGGACCGGTGCCCACACAGCATCGTGATGCACTTGGGGAGCTACGATTGGTAGCGAAATCCGGTTGCGAATGCCAGATATAACAGCTAACCATACGATACCTCCATTCTGGTTGGATGATCGTCCACCTCTGCTTCGACATGAGGGCGTGAGGCCAGCAGCCGTCTGGTCGGTCTAGGCCCTTCACGGGCTGTAGCGCCACGAATTATTATATTTACTTAACTCAGTTCGTGATGTATAACGGTATGAAATCACAACGTAAATACGTACCGGTACACGAAATCAGTATTTAGTGTCATAATTTGTAAACAGAATCATTTAGTTTGGTCTCCTCTTCCACTCTCATATTTCACTTGCGCAGGCTAAGTACTCGCTCAATATGGGTTTCCAAACTATGGTTATTTAATAATAGTACACTATGCAACGAGCCTATATTGATAGTAATTAAGACGCAAGGATGTTTATGAAACGAGCGCAAGCGAGTTTCATAATTTTCATACGAGCGTCATAATTACTATTATAGGCAAGTTTCATACGACTTTTTATTCTCGACCATACTTCTAACTTGAAATTATACATAAGTATTCATGTTATTCTTATGTGACTGGGGAGCGAACTGACCTAGTGCAATCTCGTAAATTGTGAGATGTGCGCAGACGCGAAAGTATTGATTTTACCGATGAACAAATGTCATTGACCTTGATATAATCTAGAGAGTAAAATGAACATTAATCTTGATATAACCTGGAAATTGATTTAGACATTTAAAAACGAGATGGCAAATTGAATTTATTTGAATATTATTTACAATTAACGCTAATTATTATAGTAACAGAACATAACCTTCTGCGACAGTATTGGATTTCCAGTCTCCGTGATGTTTCGCTAGCTGTCTTTCGATTGCATATCCGAGAATAATCGATACTTGCGCTTTCATATTGCTTTCTGATTGGTGGAAAACATGAACTTTAATGAATAGGTGTACTTTAATGAGGTCCATTAAAGGGCTACTACCAGGTGTATAATTACTACATTTCGGCATGGTCGAGCATAACAAATATTTGTTTTGATCTCCTCCATCAAACCCTAAAATTTTTGACATGGAATTTTGAACACTCCGTGTATTGAATAAATGCTTTTGTTACTTGCGTATGCGCTTCTTTTCCTGACTTCTACTCTTCAGAATTCCAATAATCATTACCTGATGACAACGAATCATTTCATAGCTTTCATTTTTGTGACATTGAAATTTCCTCACATAGATTTACTAGAGTGTAATCTGCTTTCAACTTAAAATGTATAATATTTTGATTTCATAATTTGAAGAATAAATTTGTATGTAGGGGACAGATGCTGACCTGCGTACGAGCTGTTGATATGCACTGGTCTAATGGACTACATTGTATTACCGCATTAAAACTATTAAAAGAGAACACATAAAAGAAGCTTGATATGCATACAAATGAAACTTGTAAATCAAGATTATGTACCATTTTCTCACATGTTATACAGCTCTTTGGTTGAAAGGTCATACAAGATTGATGCTTTGCGTGGTGATATTCCTTTGTTTCAAAGAATAATTGCATTTCAACTCTCGCATTTTCTCGCAGGCGTGGCGTGAGGCAAAGTCAGGAAATTTATGTAGCGAAATATGAAGACTTATCATATATAACCGTAAAATTGCACTTACGATCCAGTGTAAGGCTATCTATGTTTGTAGATCGCGGGCGTGAGTAACCTTTGCAGTAGCGCGTTCATATGAAACAGATTGCCTTCGCTGAAGGTTTATAAAGTAGTTCTGTTGGTCGTCAAGATAACATTCTACCACACCCCACAGTTTGCTGTGAAATACTTTGTGATAACACTTTCAATGTACTGCATGAGTCCTTTATATTCTGATATATGCATCATACACCGAACATTGAAATTCAAGCAACATACTGCAGTGCTTCCAAGAAACCTGTATGCTTTACTTTCTTTTAGTTCACTTTTCCTGTTTGTCATCCTCAATTTTCTCATTTCATCTACATCACCTTATTATCGCATCACTTTCTTCCTTTTCTTACCATTGTACATCACTGTATACTTCATCCTATTTTGAATCACATTCTTCTTCTACTACGTCATTTTCTTTGTCATATAGGCTACAGTAGTACTTCTAGGTTTAGCGTGGCTAAGATTGGGGAATGCAAGGGTAATAAAATTGTCAACGAAGAAGGAGAGCGCCTTTGTCCACTGTGCGGAGAAAAGGACTCCTGGCCACATTTTATTGCAGTGTGTCGAATTGGAACATATCCGGAAAAATATCTACCACCCTCGAAGCTAAGTCAGAATAGGAGCTCGCTTGCATGTCTTGACCTCATGGGGAATAGAGAATGGGAACAAAATGTCTCCACTTTTATTAATACTTCGAACTTACAATCATCTATCAAATAAACAGGATTTAGATTTCTCGTTATTCTACAATAGTATAATTTCTCCAATCGAAAACTGTACAAGAAAAAGTTATATACAGCAATAGTTTCATGATATATGAAATTCTAGTTGCATGTTAGTTATAGTTATAATCAGATATCCTACTAATTGGAACACATGTTCTGTAGTAGTGAATTTCTTAAATAAATAAACTAAGCCTATTAGTCCTACTATGTAATACTGTATATTGAATTTATTAACATAGTGTTATCTTTACTCTGTAATATCCCAATTATAGCTACATGTTACATTTTTGGCTATGATATCTGTACTTAACTCTTTTCAATTTATTTTTATTTAGTATTTTTCATTTGTATCTATATCTGTGTCTTTATTTAGGTAGTGTTTATCTATTTTTTCCATTTTTAATTTGTAATTACACTTGTATTTTGCATTTGTTTCTGTTTTATCTCTTTTTTCATGTTATATCCAAGTCTATGTTTTTAAGCAAATATCTGTACTGCCTATTGTAATTGTGACTTAATAAATAAATAAATAAATAAATAAATAAATAAATGAATAAATGAATAAATAAATAAATAAAGGAATGAATAAATGAATGAGTGAATGAATGAATGAATGAATGAATGAATGAATGAATGAATGAATGAATGAATGAATGCATTGTTCCTCCTGAAGGCGAGACAGATTAGAACTTCAGCTGTTGAAGTTTGTGATGCGAACTGACGACAGGTTAATGGTATCTACCCAATTATACACTTTTATGCCTGTTTAGGTTAGGATATATTGTATAATATGTTTTGTTGTGCCATTTTATTACAATCTGTGTGCTTTCGGAGAGTGGTTGCCTCTAACTATAAGTGAGGGGGACATACAAAGTAGGACTTCTTTTACGCGTTCATGGGATTTAAGAGAAAATTCTGTTAATATAGTACATCTGTATATGTAATTATCTATCTATCTGTCTGTCTGTCTGTCTGTCTGTCTGTCTATCTATCTATCTATCTATCTATCTATCTATCTATCTATCTATCTATCTATCTATCTATCTATCTAGTTTCATTATCAGATATCTATCTGTCTGTCTGTCTGTCTGTCTGTCTGTCTGTCTGTCTGTCTGTCTGTCTGTCTGTCTGTCTGTCTGTCTATCTATCTATCTATCTATCTATCTATCTATCTATCTATCTATCTATCTATCTATCTATCTATCCTATCTGTCTGTCTGTCTATCCATATCTATCTATCTATCTATCTATCTATCTATCTATCTATCTATCTATCTATCTATCTATCTATCTATCTATCTATCTATCTATCTATCTATCTATCTATCTATCTATCTATCTATCTATCTATCTATCTATCTATCTATCTATCTATCTATCTATCTATCTATCTATCTATCTATCTATAAATAAATCTATCTATCTATCTATCTATCTATCTATCTATCTATCTATCTATCTATCTATCTATCTATCTATCTATCTATCTATCTATCTATCTATCTATCTATCTATCTATCTATCTATCTATCTATCTATCTATCTATCTATCTATCTATCTATCTATCTATCTATCTATCTATCTATCTATCTATCTATCTATCTATCTATCTATCTATCTATCTATCTATCTATCTATCTATCCATCCATCCATCCATCCATCCATCCATCCATCCATCCATCCATCCATCCATCCATCCATCCATCCATCCATCCATCCATCCATCCATCCATCCATCCATCCATCCATCCATCCATCCATCCATCTATCCATCCATCTATCCATCTCTCTATCTCTCTATCTCTATCTATCTATCTATCTATCTATCTATCTATCTATCTATCTATCTATCTATCTATCTATCTATCTATCTATCTATCTATCTATCTATCTATGTCTGTCTGTCTGTGTGTCTATCTATCTATCTATCTATCTATCTATCTATCTATCTATCTATCTATCTATCTATCTATCTATCTATCTATCTATCTATCTATCTATCTATCTATCTATCTATCTATCTATCTATCTATCTATCTATCTATCTATCTATCTATCTATCTATCTATCTATCTATCTATCTATCTATCTATCTATCTATCTATCTATCTATCTATCTATCTATCTATCTATCTATCTATCTATCTATCTATCTATCTATCTATCTATCCATCCATCCATCCATCCATCCATCCATCCATCCATCCATCCATCCATCCATCCATCCATCCATCCATCCATCCATCCATCCATCCATCCATCTATCTATCCATCTATCTATCTCTCTATCTCTCTATCTCTATCTCTATCTATCTATCTATCTATCTATCTATCTATCTATCTATCTATCTATCTATCTATCTATCTATCTATCTATCTATCTATCTATCTATCTATGTCTGTCTGTCTATCTATCTATCTATCTATCTATCTATCTATCTATCTATCTATCTATCTATCTATCTATCTATCTATCTATCTATCTATCTATCTATCTATCTATCTATCTATCCATCCATCCATCCATCCATCCATCCATCCATCCATCCATCCATCCATCCATCCATCCATCCATCTATCTATCTAACGATCCACCCACCCACCTGCCTACCTACCTACCTGCAGACAATTATAAAGAATTAAAGAATTATAGTTGGGACGTTCTTGTAGTAAATTTTGATTGATTCGGTCCGCAGACCATACCTTTATGTAATTTGTTTTTCTGAAATTGCATTATGAAGGAAATAAGTGTAGATTGAGGCCGACGAGATGTCATAGATTAGATTTGAGGTGGACGACCACCCAACCAGAATTGAGGTTTCGTGTGGTTATAGCTGGCTTTCGTAACCGGATTTCGCTATCTATCGTAGCTCCCGATACACTGGCCGAAATTTCATTAGAAAAATTTTTTTCTTGTGTGGTCTCGAACCAGCGCGTATTCTGTAACGCAGATCCTTGGCAGGATGCCTCAGACCACGATGCCATGGCGAGGGACGTGAGTCATCATTACATGTACCTAAGAAAGAAGTTAAAAAATATAATTCTTAAAATAGTGGTCGTTTGGTATATTTTTCTTTATTCTCTGAAAATATTTATTCTGTTCACAAAGAAAAAATTCCAGAACAGAAGAGCGTTTGGTTGTGTTGCCAGAAGTACATAGCTTAGGATGAAATATGAGAAAAAAAAGTAAAGACTCGTACATAAATATGGAGGTCACTAAATTTCGAATCTATTACAACCGAACGCCGTGAGTTTTTACTTCAAATGCTGTCATAATAAGTTGAACAAGCAGAGGACTAAGTAAATAACTAATTCAATAGAATGTTAGGTTGCTATGCATAGACATTTCGCTAGCCCGCGCTACGAGCGTGCTAAACTAGTCCCCGCTATCGAGTGATTACTTGTACAGGATTCATATCATCTCATATCGCCAACACTGGTTTATAATTACGAAAAACGTTAGTTCGCTGATCATCCACCGGAAGCCCGCGCTAAGAATGTCTATGAATATGGCCCTTAATGACTAGACGTAGGATTTTTAGGCACCAATAGGATAGGTTGCAACAATTTTATGTAAAAATCTGTAAATGTATGCAGTGCTAGCAACTCTCGAGCGTTGATATTGCCTGAAACTAGGTGCATTAGAGAAAGTATTTTTTCAGCCTACTCTAAATCAGCTCAAAAATCCGAGCTCTAAATAAAGACTTTGTCAATAAGGAAATATCACTTGTGCGAGATCGTGCGTATTTGCTTGGTTTCCACAGAAAACCAACCCGCGGTAAGTCTAAAATTCCACATTCAGTATTCCCAACCGAACACAGATAACAATTTCCCTCTTCTTACCGCTTAAGTTACATATTGATTTTACTGCTTTAGGCTTTTAACATATTATTTTTAGAGGCGTTCAATATAGTAATAATTATAAATTGAAACTTACCACTGCAATTTCACCTAAATTGCACTGTTAATTATTGTTTTTAAATATTTGCAAAAATTAAGTAAACTCTACAACTCCAATAAGGTTACTGCATTTCGTGATGCACGTAACATTAAGGAAGCCGTTTGTTTTAAGTTCGCATTTATAGACTGGAGAAAAAAAGACAGACAGACGTATATCACGGCCTGCTGGAGTATAGTAAACACAGAAAACATTTTAAAGCAACAATGTTGAAGATAGATATTTTTGTTTTTCAAAATTGCCGTCATTGAACAGAAACCAAGATGGAGATTTCATTGCAACTAATTAGAAATTCGTCTTTCAGGTATGTAATAAACGATCTTCGCACAAAATAATGTACGATACACGAGCGGTATGTTTTCTTTCAATTCTCGGAAATTAAAAAAGCTCAACTACGTTTCGCTTTTTCAAACTTTTCCTCGAACATGAAAACTTCAACATACCGCTCTTGTAACGCATATTACTATTCCTTCCTTTTAAATGTGTACCCAATCTGTGCAGAGCTCTCGAACTAGAGGACGCAATATCTTATTGTAAGAGTTCCATCACACTGCGTCACGTTGCTGCACTATACTAGTTCGTGCTATTCATCAGAGCGCTCGTCTCCTGATTCGTATGTTTCGTCACGTACAGCTAGCTGAAAAATGTGTTTATAAAAGTGGATCTATTCCCGTTGTCACCTTGCGTTGCCTCTCTTGATATTCCGTCGTCGGTTCTGCAATATTCTAAACAGCAACCTAAAGACACCATCCACTCAACTGCACTGCCCCTTCCACTGCAGATTTTTTCTTAAAGCGTGGGACATGAAAATCAGTACGTTTGCATTCCAAATAGGCCTACTGTTTGTGTTAATTCCACTATTTCCCTTCCACAGAAATCACAAAATACGTAGCTGTTTATCAGTATTGTATTAAAAAGTATCCATAAATGCTGCAGTACAATTTGATTGAAGTAAAAGTCTTCATATGATATTCTTATTGAATTTGGTATTCCCAAGAAACTAGTTTGATAATAGTAAATTATGCAACGAGCCTATAATGGTAGTAATTAAGACGCGAGTACATTTGTTTATGAAACTAGCGCAAGCTCGTTTCATAATTTTCATACGAGCGTCTTATTTACCATTATAGGCAAGTTTCATACGACTTTTTATGCTCGACCATATTTCTAACATGAAATTATTCATAAGTATTCATGTTATGGTTATGAAGAGCGGAACTGACCTTATAAATTGTGAGATGTGCGCAGACGCGAAAGTATTGCTTTATTCCGAGGAACGAATGTCATTGACCTTGATATAATCTGGAAAATAACATGAACATTAATGTTCATATAACCTGGAAATTGATTTAGAATTGAAAAACGAGATGACAAATTGAATTTATTTCAATATTATTTACAATTAACGCTAATTATTATAGTAACAACTTAACCTTCTGCGACAGTATTGGATTTCCAGCCTCCGTGACGTTTCGCTAATTGTCTTTCGATTGCATATCCGAGAATAATCGATATTTGCGGTTTTATATTGGTACAATGGTGATTTCTCATTGGCTGAACAACTGAACTATAATGAATAGGTGTACTTTAATGAGGTGCATTATAGGGCTACTACCAGGTGTATAAATACTACATTTCGGCATGGTCGAGCATAAATTAAAATGTGTCTCAGTGAAACGTACAGCAGAGTCCGTAAAGGTCAGTTTCTGTCAGATGCATTTCCAATTCACTGTGGGCTAAAGCAAGGAGATGCACTGTCACCTTTACTTTTTAACTTTGCTCTAGAGTATGCCATTAGGAAAGCCCAGGATGACAGAGAGGGTTTGGAATTGAACGGGTTACATCAGCTGCTTGTCTATGCGGATGACGTGAATGTGTTAGGAGAAAATCCATAAACGATTAGGGAAAATACGGGAATTTTACTGGAAGCAAGTAAAGAGATAGGTTTGGAAGAAAATCCCGAAAAGACAAAGTATATGATTATGTCTCGTGACGAGAATATTGTACGAAATGGAAATATAAAAATTGAAAATTTATCCTTTGAAGAGGTGAAAAATTCAAATACCTGGGATCAACAGTAACAAATATAAATGATACTCGGGAGAAAATTAAACACAGAATAAATATGGGAAATGTCTGTTATTATTCGGTTGAGAAGCTTTTATCTTCCAGTGTGCTGTCAAAAATCTGAAAGTTAGAATTTATAAAACAGTTATATTACCGGTTGTTCTGTATGGCTGTGAAACTTGAACTCTCACTTTGAGAGAGGAACAGAGGTTAAGGGTGTTCGAGAATAAGGTGCTTAGGAAAATATTGGGGCTAAGAGGGATGAAGTTACAGGAGAATGGAGAAAGTTACACAACTCAGAACTGCACGCATTGTATTCTTCACCAGACATAATTAGGAACATTAAATCCAGACGTTTGAGATGGACAGGGTATGTAGCACGTATGGGAGAATCTAGAAACGCATATAGAGTGTTAGTTGGGAGACAGAGATGTAAATGGGAGAATAATATTAAAATGGATTTGAGGGAGGTGGGATATGATGATGGAGACTGGATTAATCTTGTTCAGGATAGGGACCAATGGCGGGCTTATGTGAGGGCGGCAATGAACCTCCGGGTTCCTTAAAAGCCATTAAGCAAATAAAAGTCGTTTCTCAAAAGCCACTCCATAGCGATTTCGAGTGGTACTGCTGTATGGCCACAGAAAAACAGCGCTCATTAACGATAAACAAATATCGCCAGATTTTTTTATGTACGACAGAGATGATAAATTAAAAACGATGTTCCGTTTCTATTTCCCGTTCTTTCACAGCTGCAGGTATGACCTTTTTATTTGTGGAAGATTATATGTGGTTCTTTGTTTTCTCTTTGCAAGAACAAAGCTTTTAACTTTCACTTTGTGTTCAATGTGTGTTCCGCATCTCTCCAAAGCTACTCCAGATATCAGATGATAGGCGACATTAAGATATATGGATCATATGAGGCTACTAAGAGGAAGGCAGAAAATAGGAAAGATTAGAGAATGTTGGGTTTGCGGAGAAAAACCTTCTCTTGGGCAGAAAACTATGAAAGAATAACAAAAAAGAAATATTTCTTGTAAAAATATAGGAACAGAACTTACACTGACATTCTTAATAACTTACAGTAAGCCTTACTTGTTACGTTTATGCCAGTCTAACTCTTTTTAGCCGCATTATATTCACGTTATATCAACTGTTCATGAAACTTTATTCCCTTGTTCTTACATCTATTTAGGCAGCCCTTTCCAACACAGAATTCCGACTTAATGACCAATCCTGCTGATGACTTGTAAAATTAATTATTCCTCTCCTTCACCAATAACTTGTAGCAGTCATTTGTTATTCTAATGTTTCATCGAGGCAGACAGGATAAAATATAGTTAATTTGTATAGTTTTTTCTTATCGCCCCTCCAAACCATCAATTTAAATTTATTTATGTAGATTGAAAGTAGAAAATAGTCGAAGGTATCGCCTCTAGTGGCCTATATTTGTAGTCCAACTCGTTGTAGGTTATAAAAATTCCATTACTTTAGTTAATAGGGACATTTATCAAGAGGAAAATGCGTTAGAGGAATGAGTGCAGGAGAGGAGAATGTTTTAAATAACTCTTGTCTTATCAGTGGCATGTCTCGTATAGTGTTACAGCAACATATATCAAGTCTTGTTTATGGGCCTTATTCATCATGTTATAATCTGTATTATATTAAATTAGTCCTTGATGATGACGTGTAAGAAATTATAACTAGGAACCTCCATTTTACAAGTTTCCAAGGAACAAGAAACCTAAAAAAAATTACTCACAAAATCCTCTTCACCTCCTTTTCGCTTGTAGCCATCATTCTTTTTCTTGTTCTGTCTTCATAATAATGATTCTATATTTTCATGATTCTGCCTATGCCTCTTTTTGTGGTATAAACCTGTGTGTGTGTGTATATGTGTGTCTAATGCAGGGCTGGGCACATTACGTGATTCTGAGAAATGAGCGCTGTGTGCTTTAAAGAGCGGTCCTTGCGAGCGTGGTGACGTATGCATACTGTACGTCATTCAGTGTCGGTGCAGTGGTGACTCTGCAATATGATGGCGAACTTTGAAGACGGAGCTTCCGCTCATACATTAAAGCGGCTGATGAACATGATAATGATGGTGATAAGTACTGTATCACAGAATATTCCGAAATGATATTAGTAATGCAGTATTTTTTTAATATAACCTAACTGATTAAGAAGTTCAATATCCAACGGCATTATTCTTTACAACATGCTACTGAATATGACAAATATTTTGGTAATGAACGCCATAAATTAATACAACAACTTAAAGAAAATGTTTCTCAGGTACTTTATATCAGGGTATCTATTTGATATTTATATTGCATTATAAGTTATTATTAGACTTCGTGGAATTGCCACGAGAATCGTTAGGTTTACTACGCACGCGGTATAGACTGTATGAGAAGCGGACGTGCAACGGATGGAATATGCCTCTTATGTAAACACAGAGCAGTATACTACGGTTACAATAAAACCTGTATCCTGCATTCAAGAAATATAATGAATGATCATTGAAGTAGGAAATGTCTAAACATGTAAATACACAATTATTTTATAGTGAGATATATTAACTCTTAAAATTTAATGTAAGATACTCACATCATCCTTGAATATGTGCATTGCAGTGAAGAGTTACGTACATTTTGAACGACTGCGATGGTCACTCAAACAGTTTTTATATTGGGAAAATGTACGTTCAACATCACACGATGTAATAGGTGCATATTTGAAGAACGGAAAGTCACTATTTTTTAGTACACCAACTTCAGACGTCTTGTCGTGACATGATAGTACATAATTTATAATACGAAGTTGTGAATAGTCAGAATTTTTAGCAATAATGTATATTAAGGGCTTCTGAGAGTTGTACTTTAGACGATTCTAACAGGGTGATGCTTTTGGACACGATTTTAAAATTAGAATCGATGAATATTAAGGGCTTCTGAGAGTTGTAGTTTAGACGATTCTAACAGGATGATGCTTTTGGACACGATTTTAAAATTAGAATCAATGAACAGAATATCTTCCAATTGCTGTTCAGAAGGCAATAATTTTACAGTTGCAACAGCGGAACTGCCTGTCCTATCCAATGCATCAATTACCTCCATTATTTTGCCCTAATATTTTGCATAATAATTAACAGCATCCAATCACGTTTTCCAACGGATCAAGACTGGCTGCGGGGGTAAGGATATTCCAGGGGCAATTGTTTGGAACAGCAACACTCTCATTGTAGTATGTTTGATTGAATTCTTGTCTGCACTGAACAAATGTTAAGCTTTGACTATTCAAACTACAGTAATGCAAAAACTAGTGCTTACATAGGTATACATTAGCTGTAGCTGCTCTATCTATTTGAACCGGCCACATTTCTTAACATGAACTGCTTATACTACGAGACCGGAAAGTCGCTCACCTCTTCTATACTACCGTACATCGGCAACCTGATTGCATGCTGCGTGTGGCAATTCAACGAAGTCTAGTTATTATACATTTAGTAATATATAATTTTAAATTATACAAGTATTATATTACAGTATAGTATGTTACAGTTTATCATATCATATCATATCATATCATATCATATCATATCATATCATATCATATCATATCATATCATATCATATCATATCATATCATATCATATCATATTATATTATGTTATGTATTAACAGGATGATAATAATGCACTTGCTGAATCGGCTACGAGAATTAGCTACAAAATTTGCCACGAAATTGCAAAGGGAATTGAAAACATTCAACGCAGATGAATTCAGCAAGCGATGTTTAATTCTATTGGCGATGAAATCTGTCCACAGCAAGTAGGGGAAGTGGAAGCCATGCGCCTGTCTCGTAGAACCATGGTGAGGAGATTGCAGTATGTGCGTATGGGATATGTAAATAAGCCTAATGATTTGTGTGTGTGCATAGAGCGAAGTTTATTTCATTAAATTAATAAGAGTTATAAAGTCTGTACTGTACAATGGATTGATGTAATATCCTTATAAACTATTATGTACTGACAGACTGAATGACTAGAACAACCGTGGCTCTTGTTATATTAATGCAGGGAAGGTAGCTGTAATGCGAGTCCGCCACTGCGTGAGCGTTCTGCTCTGGCTTGGAATTGAAGTGCCTTGCGGAGCGAGAGCAGCTCTGGCCGGATATATGGAGCCGCTCTCATGTCCGGCCCTGGTCTAATGCCTACCTACTTCACTTGCGTAATTCAGGTTCCGCATATTGCGGATAGATGGCAGGACTGTAACCCATTTTTAATTTGTACATCACTTCGGCGGGCCATGCTGTACATAACGTGTACTAGGGTGTGTGTATGTGTAAGTTTTTCGTGTAAGTGTAGTGTAGGGAATGAGTGAGGATGATGATGAAGTTGAGGAAAGGAGAAGGGGAAATCCGGTGCCGGCACGTCGCCTACTCCTGTCAAATAGCACCGAGGGGGTCGCCAGGCTTAACGTCACTATCAACAGTGACATATGCTTTCTTTTCGTATGCACTGCGAAGAGATTTGGGAGCCACTGGCGTAGCTCAGTCGGTTGAAGCGCTTGCCTGCCGATCCGAAGTTGCGTTCGGGCGCGGGTTCGATTTCCGCTTTGGATGATTACCTGGTTGGACTTTTTCCGAGGTTTTCCCCAACCATAAGGCAAAATGTCAGGTAATCTATGGCGAATCCTCGGCCTCATCTCGCTATCACCAATTCCATCGACGCTAAATAACCTCGTAGTTCAAACAGCGTCGTTAAATAACCAAGTAAAAAAAAGAGATCTAGAATTTAACCCAGGCATATTGGTGCACAATCTTGTGATTAGAAGTTGTGCATCGCCATCTGTCCTAGTCCCAAGGTAGAAATTTTACATGAACATTTCTGACCCCGCCGGAAATAATTTACTCATGCCATAATCATCAAGATTACCCACTTGTTGCATAAATAACTATTACCACGTACTAAAATTCGAAGTAAATTTCAAACTCCACAAAAATTTATCGAGGTGTGTCTATTCTGAATATTCCAAGATTAATTAAATTTGTGTGTGTATGTACGTACGTACGTATGTATGTATGTGTGTATGTATGTGTGTATGTATGTATGTATGTATGTACCTTTTTTGAGCAGCATGTTCCATTACAAATGAGAAGTAATACTACATGCCTAGGTTTATCCTCAAGTACATTATCGATTTACATTATATATTGTTATGTTGCTATTCTAGGTTAAGTATGGATAGTGTAGTTCATCTGCGATGTTTACCCGTCAAGATAATATTATTACTTCTTAGTCTTACTTATTTTCCTATTCCTAATCTATGAAGTACTAGAATCTGTTTACATAATCTACGAGTAGCATTTAAATGTTTACAGTATTTACTTATTGACCATCTTGTTGATGAGTAGGGCTAGGATTTTGATGAAATTGCATCTTTTTTCTAGTAAGCCAGAAACATAGCTGCTTTAATATATTCATATGTTATGTGATAAACTGAGTGTTTTAAGACATATGTGTTACGGCACTTTTTTGCATTTTTTTGCCTGTTTCAACTCATAAGTGCATCTTTTGTGTTATTCGGACATTTTTGAGGCATTTTCATTTAATTTTGCCACAAATCTCCATTATTAATATAAAATAATGTTTATTTCCTTTGATATTTTGTCTACATATTTTGTCCATTAATACCCTTTATTTTTTACTTGGTTATTTAAAGACGCTGTACGAACTACGAGGTTATTTAGCGTCAATGGAGTTGGTGATAGTTATATGATATTTGGCGAGATGAGGCCTAGGATTCGCCATAGATTACGTGAAATTTGCCCCACGGTTGGGAAAAAACCTCGGAAAAAACCTAACCAGATAATCAGCCCAAGCGGGAATCGAACCCGCGCCCGAGCGCAACTCCGGATCGGCAGGAAAGCGCCTTAACCGACCGAGCTACGCCGGTGGCTAATACCCATTATTTTGTATAATATTTTAATCGTTTTTTGTACACAAATATTGCCCTTTTAACGTAGTACACCCCATGTAATGGATCAGTCCAACCATCCCTTCAATATAGACTCCTCTATACTTGCTAATTCTGTATAAGAGTGGCCTTGTGATGAGCTACATGGAAAGTACATCAGGTAAAATAATTAATGAAAGTGTACCACTTAGAAAAAATTATGTAAAATTAAATAAACTTAAATGTTGGTACTATAATTTAATTTAAGTACTAGTCTAAATGTTAAGTAGCACAAAATTCCTTTTCCTACTAAGCCAATTTTAGAATGTAAGATCAATTTTTAGGGAATTGTTAAGGGCATTTTTGAAACATTTTTAGGTCATAAATGCATTGTTTTAGGACATCTTTTTATGATTTATAGGTCATCAAAATCCTAGCCCTATTGATGAACCTATTTTCAATTAAATTATAATTATACTGTAAATGTATGTATTTGTGTATTATGTACACTGCAAATGGGCAAACAGCCAGTGGCGGTAGTAACGTAATTACACATATAATAATTAAATGGCAATTAATACACAATAAAACAACTAATATGCAATGACAATAAAATTAATACACAATAAAATAGTGACAAAACACAATTATTACAATTAATAATAATAGTTAAAATAACCTAATTAATAACTGAATCTAATTTTACATTGCAACCTACATATGTATAGGCCTACATAAGTTTCACATTGGTACTGAAAGTCTTTCACTTCACTCTCATCTCACTCACTGCACTGGCACTATGACACATTTCACTGACACTATAGAACGCATTTCTCTCATACTATAGAACGCATTTCTCTTATACTATAGAACACATTTCATTGACGCTATAAATGATCACTGATTGAAACTAAACACTGCAACTGTGAACCATAACTTCACTGACTCACCTCGCTTCACTGATACAATAGTTACACCCATAATATTCCGTAGACTCATACTTATAAACTATATTAACCTAAAATTGCTATTGAAAGTTTATTGTTTCAGTCATTGACTTTACTGTTGTGTATGTTTTAGGTATTAACCTTTACATAATAAGTTACAAGACGTATATAAACGTTTTCGTTGAACAGTGTCAAAATCTTCAGATACGAACAATCAATATTACAATATCATTATTCTCTATGCATAAAATGCATGTTTAATGGCATACGGGGATAAAACCTGTTAAAATTAATGTAGTTATAATACACATTAATACTCTAATATTCAAATGTGGGTGTCCCTAATGTCAACATTTAAAATTACGAATAATATACAATAGATATATTTTGCAAGTCATCACATGTAGGCTGGAATATTAATGTGATGCTAAAAGTAATATTAAAATATAAAAGTGAGCTAACTATATGTTATATTATACATGTGAAGATTTGCACGTTTATACGTCTTGTAACTTATTATGTAAAGGTTAATACCTAAAACGTACACAACAATAAAGTCAATGACTGAAACAATAAACTTTCAATATATATAGACTTTTCTGAAAAATTACATTAAAAAAAACTAAAATTGCTATCCTAAGACCCTCTTACAAAATATTTTACAATTCAAACCAAGGAAATAACTCGTCAGGGTAAGTAAATGCATTTCACCTTAAGTAATGTAATTTAATTTTTGTTTTTCATTTACACTTTATACACAACTATTTAAGTTATTTTGAATCTCCTTAAGGGAGGACAGTACTTAAAGACTGCTGCAGGTAGGTCATTCCAATCATTTATAGTTCGATTTTAAAATGTGAATTTATCTATATCCCTTCTCTGTTTCCTACACTTGATTTTAAAATCTTGATCATTCCTACCATAGTACGTTGGCTTCTCTAACCGAGCCGTTATGTCTACCCGTGCTTTTTGACCTATATGTGCTTTATACAATGATTTTATTATAGTTTTTCTACATCTGTTTTCCAGTGTTCCTCGGTGTTTTATGTGCAGAGCATCTTCGCGATGGTAAAATCACGCTTAAAAAAATCTTCAGAATATTTCATAAAAGTAGATGCAGGAATTTCTGGACAATCACTGGGGCGCTCAAGCACAATTTCGACTCAAATTGTGAGGCTTACTTACTTACAAATGGCTTTTTAGGAACCCGCAGGTTCATTGCCGCCCTCACATAAGCCCACCATTTTGGTCCCTATCCGGTTCAAGATTAATCCAGTCTGTAACATCATATCTCACCTCCCTCAAATCCATTTTAATATTATCCTCCCATCTACGTCTCGGCCTCCCCAAAGGTCTTTTTCCCTCCGGCCTCCCAACTAACACTCTATATGCATTTTTGGATTCGCCCATACGTGCTACATGCCCTAACCATCTCAAACGTCTAGATTTAATGTTCCTAATTATGTCAGGTGAAGAATACAATGCGTGCAGTTCTGAGTTGTGTAACTTCCTCCATTCTTCTGTAACTTCATCCCTCTTAGCCCCAAATATTTTTCTAACAACATTATTCTTAAACACCCTTAATTTCTGTTCCTCTCTCAAAGTGAGAGTCCAAGTTTCACAACCATACAGAACAACCGGTAATATAACTGTTTTATAAATTCTAACTTTCACTTCACCTAATTTGAATTCTTAGTACAGTGCTGAATCTACAGTTACGATATCCAATCTCATCTATGGCAATGAGGAATGTGATAATCTCTGTCATCTAGGTTACGCTCGCCGTCGCGATAACCTCCAGTTACGGGAATTCTGCTATCTGTCCGGCTAATGTAGGTAGGGAGAAAAATATCCAGAAATTGGTTCGAAAAAAATCGCACTGGGAATGCAAAATTTTTTCACGATTAGGTTAATATATAGGCTTAATTTTACTTATGTTCGATATTTTTTTATAATAATTGCCTCCCATTGAAGGTAGCCCAGAAGGACTCAGTATACTTTCCTACATGAATTTTACAATATTAAATATTTACATAAATTTTGTAGAAAGAAAATTAAAATAAACATATATGAATTATAAAGTGAAGGGGAAAAAAATTAAACAGAGTCAATATGATGACTCAGAATTTGGCAATAGCGTTTCAAAACTGAAGTTATGATGTCAGCAGTAAGTGTCTGTGGTAGTTCAAAAGTCTTCCTGAAGCTTTCAAAGAACTTGGGAATCACACCACGAGCTCCAATAAGAAGACCAATCACCTCAGTGTCTTCAAGCTGGTATTTTGCTTTGAAGTAATCAACTGTTGGCAGATAAATGTTGATCTTTTCTTTATTGACATCCTCCGGCTTGCTACTCCCCGTTTCAATCCTTATGGTAGGATCAATTATATATCCTTTCTTGGTAGTCTGGGAATACGCTATGAAGTCAATACGACTATAGGAGCCATTAGTAGCAAGGCAAAAAACTTCCTCTTCTACTATCCAAGACTTGTTTCTTAAAGCAGTTGCAATTAAGGATAGAACATGATGGTGTCTGGCATTTCGGAGATTCTTATTGAATTTGGTATTCCCAAGAAACTAGTTCGATTAATTCAAATGTGTCTTAGTGAAACTTACAGCAGAGTCCGTATAGGGCAGTTTCTATCTGATGCTTTTCCAATTCACTGCGGGCTAAAACAGGGAGATGCACTATCACCTTTACTTTTTAACTTCGCTCTAGAATATGGCATTAGGAAAGTTCAGGATAACACAGAGCGTTTGGAATTGAACGGGTTACATCACCTTCTTGTCTATGCGGATGACGTGAATATGTTAGGAGAAAATCCACAAACAATTAGGGAAAACGCGGAAATTCTACTTGAAGCAAGTAAAGAGATAGGGTTGGAAGAAAGTCCCGAAATGTCTCGTGATCAGAATATTATACGAAATGGAAATATAAAAATTGGAGATTTATACTTCGAATAGGTGGAAAAATTCAAATATCTGGGAGCAACAGTAACAAATATAAATGACACTCGGGAGGAAATTAAACTCAGAATAAATATGGGAAATGCCTGTTATTATTCGGTTGAGAAGCTTTTGTCATCTAGTCTACTGTCAAAAAATCTGAAAGTTAGAATTTATAAAACAGTTATATTACCGGTTGTTCTGTATGGCTGTGAAACTTGGACTCTCACTTTGAGAGAGGAACATAGGTTAAGGGTGTTTGAGGATAAGGTGCTTAGGAAAATATTTGGGCTAAAAGGGATGAAGTTACAGGAGAATGGAGAAAGTTACACAACGCAGAGCTGCACGAATTGTATCCTTCACCTGACATAATTAGGAACGTTAAATCCAGACGTTTGAGATGGGCAGGGCATGTGGTACGTATGGGCGAATCCAGAAATGCATATAGAGTGTTAGTTGGGAGGCCAGAGGGGAAAAGACCTTTGGGGAGGCCGAGACGTAGATGGGAAGATAATATTAAAATGGATTTGAGGGAGGTGGGATATGATGATAGAGACTGGATTAATCTTGCTCAGGATAGGGACCAATGGCGGGCTTATGTGAGGGCGACAATGAACCTCTGGGTTCCTTAAAAGCCAGTAAGTAAGTAAGTAACACTGACCTTGGACGTGGGCAAGGGTTTCAGTCTCCGGGCAGCCATGTCTGCATCGGTATCCGTCTACTAAAAATATGTTTTTCCTAGGAAGACTTCAATTTACGATGCCAATCCATACTTTACTACGACTGACATTGCATTGACTGCACTTTTGTTCTCGTCTCTGAAGTATACATTATATTCTCAGAGGTCTGGCAGATACTTACCGATATTAATGTCTAACATGCAAACATTTTTCAGCAGGCATCGCGTATTGTTCGCATACAAAAGCCGTTGAGTGCTCTTGCGCAGGGAAGTAGGCTTATGCAGGGAAATCAATTTCCTCTTTACATGGCGAGTTTCTTTTAAGCGAAATGGGTCCGGAAAACAGCACAACAATGGGAGACGTGCAGGACCAGACAGTTCATAATCAATCTCCTAAAGAAAATATTTTTCTTTTTAAAATTGGAGCTACCTTTACCTGTACTTGTTACTGTGATAAAACAGACTTTATACTTGTCCCTAAGTAGGGGACATAGTTTATTGATGATATTAATTTCTCTCTTCTTAGGTAGACACAAAATCAAAGCAAGAATTTAAACGATTTAGACGTGGGATCAAAACATTATCAGAAAGGAATATCAAACTACTTGTACAAGAAGGTTTACCGTCTGAAGTTGCGTTCGGGCGCGGGTTCGATCCATGCTTGGGCTAATTACCTGGTTGGGTTTTTTCCAAGGTTTTCTCCAACCGCAATGTGAATGCAAGGTAATCTATAGCGAATCCTCGGCCTCATCTCGCCAAATATCATCGACGCTAAATAACCCAGCAGTTGATACAACGTCGTTAAATAACCAACTAAAATAAAATAAGGTTTACAAAGGAAAATATAGCAAATAAAATAATTGAATTGTATTGATATTGTTAAAACAATATAAAATTTGTCATATTCGATACTTACGTAATGAATAACAGAATTAACGTATCAAAAGAGCTAGTGTGGTTTAATGATGCTGATGATTGTAGGGATAATAATAATAATAATAATAATAATAATAATAATGACAGCAATAGTAGCAAATTATTTTTTTACAATTTTATCATAACCTGTATTATTATTATTATTATTATTATTATTATTATTATTATTATTGTTATTTATTATTATTACAAATTACTTACAAATGGCTTTTAAGGAACCCGAAGGTTCATTTCCGCCCTCACATAAGCCCGCCAGCGGTCCCTATCCTGTGCAAGATTAATCCAGTCTCTATCATCATACCCCACCTCCCTCAAATCCATTTTAATATTATCCTCCCATCTACGTCTCGGCCTCCCTAAAGGTCTTTTCCCTCCGGTCTCCCAACTAACACTCTATATGCATTTCTGGATTCGCCCATACGTGCTACATGCCCTGCCAACTCAAACGTCTGGATTTAATGTTCCTAATTATGTCAGGTGAAGAATACAATGCGTGCAGTTCTGTGTTGTGTAACTTTCTCCATTCTCCTGTAACTTCATCCCGCTTAGCCCCAAATATTTTCCTAAGCACCTTATTCTCAAACACCCTGAACCTATGTTCCTCTCTCAGAGTGAGAGTCCAAGTATTATTATTATTATTATTATTATTATTATTATTATTATTTTATTCATATTATTCATAGTGTTCTACCCTAGAGCAGGTTTTTAACTGCAAACCCAACATTCTCCAGTCTCATATTTTCTGCCTTCCTCTTTATCTTCTCATATGATCCATATATCTTAATGTCGTCAATCATTTGATATCTCCTTCTGCCCCGAACTCATATCCCGTTCACCATTCCATCCAGTGCATTCTTCAGAAGGCAGTTTCTTCTCAACCAGTGACCCAAACAATTCCTTTTCCTCTTTCTGATCAGTTTCAGCATCATTCTTTCTTCACTCATTCTTTCCAACACAGCTTCGTTTCTTATTCTGTCTGTCCACTTCACACGCTCCATCCTTCTCCATTTCCACATTTCAAATGCTTCTAGTCGCTTCTCTTCACTTCGTCTTAAAGTCCATGTTTCTGCCCCATACAATGCTACACTCCACACAAAACACTTCAGTAGTCTCTTCCTTAGTTCTTTCTCCAGAGGTCCGCACAAGATGCTCCTTTTCCTATTAAAAGCTTCCTTTGCCATTGCTATCCTCTTTTTGTCTTCCTGGTAGCGGCTCATGTTACTGCTTATAGTACATCTCAAGTATTTGAAGCTGACCGCTATATATATATATAGGCCAATATGTGTGTATGTAAATATATATATATATATATATATATATATATATGATTATATTTTTGTAGTTAAAGTATTCTTTGTTCTTTTATGGCAGCTCACAAATGGTGAGAAGATTTCTAAAATATTATAATATAGAGTGGATCGGGAGAAGATGGCTGACTGTTTCTTTGATTGAAAATTTATGATACTGTTCATTTAGTTTTCAATTTCATATTGAAATATCAAAGTCTGGACGGTATTTTGAAACTATATTTTTGATACAAAAGAGAAAACATTAATTACCTTGTTTATAGATACAGGTTTTCTTCTTTTCTGCAGTGTAGGCATCTTTCCCGATAGTCGGGTAAGATGGCAAATGCAATTAACACATTTACTGAAATATGTATTTTACCTGAACTTGGTTTGATACATGTATATAACAAAATTGACTTAATCTAAAGCTCATGGACACTTTCTCACTCGTTTATCACTACTTAGCAACACAGTCATTGCACATATTTTACTGCCGTGTGCAAGACTCGTGAAATTACTTCTTGCACACAATGAATTCTATCTAGTACATTTTTTTTGTCATCATTCCTTTTAGGCGGCGTTTAAGGGTACAGTAAGGAATTCCGTATGCCTGCGATGCTCTAAAACAGTTCAAACCCTCTGTTATAACATGTTCCATCGCAAGTTGAAAACTGTCCTCAATCCACTGACTCCTATAAGAGGATCTTACGTAATGTTTACACATTCCCTGCAGTAAAAAAAAATAATAAAACTCTTGTAACAAGTTACCATCTTACCTCGAAAAAAAGTGATCATCTTCCCCAAGTATCGGTGTAAGATGACTAGTGCTGTGACGCAACCTAAAATGGCGGAATAAGATCGTTGGTTGTTAACAATACAAACTTCATAACCTTTACTACAATATCCATTACAAAGCTTTGACAGCTATTACGAATTTAAGGATGTGTTAAAATTTTAACATAGGCTACCTTTGCAATTATTTTATAGCAGAAAAATGAGCTATTTTCTTGCTATTCTTCTTCTCACAACAAGAACACGTGGCAAAATGAATTAGCTTCCAGTCTACAGACATTCAACTGTCTCAACGAAAATGAAGACATGCGCTATGCGTGGCGTTCTCTTGGAAAAATGTGAAACTATAAAGAAATAAGCATCTTCTGCCGATAGTCATCTCCCCCCGATTCACTCTATAATGTATTATATTTAAATTTCAGGTAATTTATTACGAATCCTCGGCCTCATCTCTTAGCATCAGAATGTTTGCTCGTGAGACACATATAATTTCGGCCCAGGACTATACAATTGGACTATACAATTTCTTTATTAATAATTATCTACATGCCGAACGTCTTTGTACGACACTCTGAAGTGAGAGTTCCCACCTTATATAATATATATACATACTAGGTTAAAAGTTATATATATAATTTAGTACCTAGCATTATATAATCACACATTTTTACTATACTTTACCATAACTTCCTCATTTGAACTCTGGTTTCTTTCTTAACAGAATTCCATTACAATTTAATTTTTAAACAATATTAAGTACAATTACAATTATAACAATGTTAATTCAAGAAATATTGATAAATAACCAACCAGGCTCATTTTTACAGAAATTTCAGTATTTCGAAACCTCTTTGTGCTTTAATTACAGCTTCAATTCTCTTTGGCATGCTTAAAATACACTTCTGTATTATTTCCTGGATCCTCTCATTGTGATTCCAAAAATTTATCAGCCTTTCAATAAGTCGAACTCTGGTAGTAACAAGTTCTTTTGCCAATCTTTTACGAGTCTCCAGACGTTCTCAATGGGATTCAAGTCCGGTGAGTTTCCCAGCCATGGCAACAGTGGAATGTTTTTGGAAGCCAGAAACGTTTTGACTTCCTAGCAGTGTGGCAAGGTGCACCATCTTGCATAAAAATATATTTCACCCCATTTGGGAACCATTGTTCAGCAGGATAAGCATTGTTTTCCAATACCTGGATATATTGATCTTGTTTTGTTCCCTGAACAATGTAGAGTTCTGAACCTTTGCCTGATATCACAGACCATATCAGAGGCTGATATTGGGTGTTTGTTAACCAGGCATCCAGGAGCAAAATTTTCTCCCTTTCGTCGACGAACAAACATTCTTTGTCCATCAAAAACTGAAAGGTTGATTCATCGGAGAAGCAAACCTGAAAATTGTCAAAGAAACTGATAAAAGCTCTAAATTTTGTCTTTAAGTATTAAATAGTTCATTACTGGTTAATATTCAGTAAATTACATACCCTTTTTCAATCCTCCACAGTGAAATGTTTGTGCTGTTTTGCCCAGAGAAAGCGTTTCTTCTTCATAGCGTCTGTCAAAAGGGTTTCAAAGCAGGCCGATGGCACTTGTACCCCATTTCATACAATCTCCTACGCACTGTTCTTTCAGATACATTAAAAGTCCTTCTTGTTTTAGGAAGTCTGTCAATTTAACTGCACTCATTTTTCTGTTTTGTGTACACATCTTTCTGATTTTCCTGTCATCTCGTGGGGATGTTTTTCTTTTAAGACCACATTTTCCAATGCGTTGACATGATGTATCCTCTTCACTATCAATTTTTTCTTTAAGAAATCACAGATGCCTGAAACATCATTTTTCTGCTATTTGCCTTTGAGATAAGTTTGTGTCCGAATCAATGCCATTATTCCAGCTTTTTCTTAGGTGAAAGATCACTAATTACCCATAGCAAAGCAAAAAATGCCAATAAAAATAAATATTTCTTAAAGCGAAAACACAACTAACTATACTTAAGAATGTTAAATCTGACTGACTGAATGTTATAAATGACACTTTCCAAAGTAAAAATTAGCATGATAAAGGAAAGAGCAGGTAATTAAAGTCTGCTTGCAACAAAACAAATGCTATAAATTGGCAAATCCCTCCAAATTTACAACAACGTGTTAATACAAATTGGTAGTAAAATTAACATTAGTAACAATGAAGCACATAGACACATGCCTGACAACAATATAAAGCTAAAATCTTCAAAACAAATTAAATTCAGAAGTGATTATAATAATGTGGCCAGGTACTGCATATAATATAATATTGTCTAAAACGAATACCTTCGTCTTCCGGATCCCAAACTACAAGTATGTCCAACCATAGGCCGACCTCCAATCCACGGCTTTCCATCGCACTATTCACTGCTATATACCAAATTTTAGTGGTCCATTGTGATAGGTGCTAATCCGGAATTCGATTGGAGAGACTTTAAGAAGAAAAAAGCATGAGAACAGTTACTTAGGAATCGAACCGTCGCACAGTGGGCTAAAAGAACATTCTATCGCGTCAGAAGGAAGTTTGTTGGAATGTCAGTTAACTTGAATTAGTTATTTATTTAAAGGATAAAGCAACTTTAGTCAATATCTGAACAGATTTTTCACATAATATTTAAATAAATCACAGTTACTCGGTAACAATAATTGTGTCACTATAAGTATGATGAAAGTATTAGCAACGTGCATTACAAACATTACGTTCGAAGGATTTGAGCACATATCTACGATTAGTTTTTCATATGGAATAAGACAAAGTTTGTAATGTTTTGGTTTCCTCTTTTATGTTTGAACATTGCACATTACTAGTTCGTAGGAAGAGCATATGCTTTTTTTAAATATATTTTGTCTAGATTTATTTATTCGTGGCAGTTTAAAATAGTGTCTTGCAATGTCCGAACATGAGGGAGGTAAACAAGACATCACAGGGTCATTCCATGAAAATAGTAACCTGAGTTACCACACAAAATTAATTTATATTATTAAATTTACGCTGTAATTATATAGGGTAAACATTGGTAATTTCGTGATAATTTCATGAAAACTAATTTAAAATGCAAATGTGTAAATATATCCTTATTCCGATTTTTTCATCTAAAAGACGATAATTTGCTGTACAAATCTGGAGACATAAAAGATTGGATACGTTCTTGAATATGTGCCAAAAACCACTTTTACAAGTTAAGCTGAAAGGTTGGTTATTTCGTGATAACCTTGGTAATTTCGTGATATTGCATTGATAATTTCGTGAGAGGTAGAAGAATTGTGGAAAAATTCATTAAAGTCAAATGAAATTCTCATTTATTGTTACAAGACTTCAAACATAGTAATTCCGTCTAATATTCATAGCAAGAAAACATAGAAATACATATTAACACATAATAAGAATGAAATCAAAGTAAAAATTGTAATTGAAAAGGGATCTTCTTTGCCCTGAAAGGGTGAACACTTTTATTACGGACTTTACTATAGCCTATATTACTAGGGTAACTCCAAAAGTAATGCATAACATTTGTTTAAGAATTATATTTTTATCCTACAGCTTTGCTATTTTCATAGAATGTAGATGCATCTTTAAGGAACAAAATGTCACTTTTCCACATAATCCCCGTCCCATTCCACTGCCTTACGTAATCTAGGAACGAGGGCCTGTAGACTAGCATGGTAAAAGTCTGGACCAACACGTCTGAGCCACTCTTTAGCAGCGTGCACAAGGGAGTCATCTTCTAACCTCGTTCCGCGAAGGGATCCTTCAGTTTACCAAAGAGATGGTAATCGCACGGTGCCAGTTCAGGACTGTAACGCGGATGGTTCAGTGTTGTCTATCCGAATTTTCTGATCTGGTCTGCGGTCTTGTGACTGACATATGGCTGTGCGTTGTCGTGCAATAGCAGAACATCCTACTTCTCCCGATGTCGTCGAACACGACTCAGTCTAACTTGAATTTTCTTGAGAGTTGCCACATACGCGTTAGAATTAATGGTGGTTCCATGTGGCATGATGTCCACAAGCAAGAGTCCTTCTGAATTGAAAAACACAGTAGCCAAAACTTTTCCTGCCGAAGGTGTGCTTTTGAATTTCTATTTCTTTGGTGAATTTGCATGTTGCCACTCCATTGTCTGCTTCTATCTCCGGTCCAAAATGGTGGAGCCATGTTCCATCTTCTGTCACAATACTTGCAAGTAAGTCACCTAGCACTTATCATTGACACTTAGCATGATAACAAATCAAACAGAAGCTACACTGAACCCATTGCGTCTCCGTTTTCTTTTTTGTTATCACATCTTGTCTTCAGATTTCTAAAATTCCTATTGTAATACAATTTTTAAAATAGTATAAAATGTAACACTTAATGCTCAACAAAATTTCGCCTCAAACAGCTAAGATTTCTATCAGTAAAGCTAAGCCTATATGGCGACTACAGATGTATTTAAAATTCCAAAAACTTTATCTAAAATTTCATGAAGATACAATAAATCATTGTACCAAATATCATATGCTTACCTTTAGTAATAAGTCTGTAATGTAATTACAAACATCCACAAAATTTATACGCCTGAGAAGTTGACGCAAACTTGCTCTCTCCAAACATAAAAGCTCACTGAAGCAACTACAATAGTCACACAAAGCTTAGCTATATGTTTCTGGAAACTGGACAATGCAATCCCTTGGCGGAAATTTGGATCTCGTAACGCCATTGGTTCACAAAAGAGCAAAGAAAAAGTATCATGAAATAACCACTGCCACGAAATTACCAATGTTTACCCTAAATTTAAAACGTGTAAAATTGGAAAAGAGTCATTGAAATGTTATAAAAAAATATGTTGTAATTATCAGAACTTAATTACTTGTAGAAAAACTGATAAATTGAGAATAAAATTCACATGTAACCTGAGTTACCATGGAATGTGGAATGGCCCCACAAAATTGGTCTTATTTTGTATGAAAAACTAATCGCAAGATCTATTCTAAAAATGACACGGTGGGAGTAGAGGAGAGCGAATGTTTTTGTAAGAAGGTGGAACAAACACGACAGGTCTTCTTCTGCAGAACGAACATCGACGAATGTTGAACTTCGTCATAATCGGCTGATTTGAATCGAATACCTGTTGTCTGTCGTTAATTGGTATAGCAACAACTGTCATGTAGTATTTTTGAAACATAATGTGATGTACCTATATATACGTATATTTTTGGATGTTTAATCATACTTTTGTAATAAAAATTGCCTGTCTCTACTTAAAATAAAACTTCACAAACTTACTTGTTAACCTGATGGAAATATTGTTTCTATCTGCTAACGATTAGAAACGTTTATTAATAGGATGAAAGAGTAATGGAACGGAGAAAAATTCTCTCCGGCGCCGGGATTTGAAGCCGGGTTTTCAGCCTCATGTCGAAGCAGATGGACGATCATCCAACCAGAATGAAGGTATCGTGAATAGAATCGTCCCAGCCGTTATAGCTGGCTCGCAACTCGGTTCCCTACCTATCGTAGCTCCCTCTGCATCACGATGCTGAACGTAGGACCAGTCCCACATGTGCTGAAATTTCATGAGAAAATTTCTTTATGAGGACTAGTTGAACCAGCGCGCATTCCGTAACGGAAGTCTAGACAGGATGCCTTAAACCACGACGTGACAACGCGGGACATTAATAGCTTTATTATTTTGAAAAAGTTCGACACTTTTTACTATATTTCTTCTTCTTCTTCTTCTTCTTCTTCTCGATCAAGCTTGGAACGGAGGCTTTTCTCCAAATTAGTTGCACTTTCATTGATTGATCCATCTTTTCTTAGGTCTACCGATGTTTCTGTTCCCTTTAGATATGTAAATAATTTGATTTAGACGGCGATATCTATCTTCGCCCATTCTCTTTACGAGTGTCCCAGCCATTTTTGTCTATAATTTACTATCTGTTGATCTATACTACTAATAAATGTGCACTAGAGAAATTTTTCTGGAGTAATTTTCGATTTTCCAAAAATAATCCGGCCCTAACATATATAATTAATCACCCTGAAACCGAAAATCGCATTTTTGAAATTTTTTTTGTTCTGTCTGTATGTTTGTTACCTTTTCATCGATAATGGCTGAACGCAGAATATCTGAAAATTGGAAATAAATTGTTCTTTGTACATCATAATAATTTTATGTTTATTCAAAATAGGTTTATTTAAAAGGTGGCCTAGGAGCCCGTGAATTAAATAAACCAGCCGGCTATCTGGCCTTATTACATTTTGTCGAAAAATGTGGACGATCATCCAAAAGAATGATAGGTTTTATTCTTTACAAAATTTTGATAGAACTGTTATTTAATGAGATCGCAAAATGAGTTTTAAAATTAAAATAACGCCATCTCCCAATGAATTAAGCAACAAACGATGCTGGGTGGACAACAACAATCGAAACAGGGGCCACGGACATCAACAATCGAAAGTATTAAAAGCCTATAGAAAATGTTTCTTTTTTATGAAGGACTCGAACCAGCGCGCATTAATTAATTATTATTTCACGAGTCTACATGGACAGGATGCTTAATGACACGACGTCACAACGAGGACAGGTAAGATTAAAATAGCTTTATTAGTTGAAAAGTTTGATAAGCTCTTTTTATATTCTTTTTTCTTCTTCTTCTTCTTTTCTTCTTCTTCTTCATTTTAATCTCAAGCTTTAAGGCTTGTTGCGGCTCCAAATTAGTTGCACTAGTACGTTAATTGATCCATATTTTTTTAGGTCTACCGATGTTTCAATTTTCCCTTTAGGTATGTAATGCATAATTTGTTTAGGATATTATCTTCGCTGTTGTAATCTCTTTACGTGTCAAAGCCATTTTTTTGTCTATAATTTACAGGTATCTGTTCATTTATATTATAAATTTGTAATTGGTTTCTTATATTTTCATTTCTACTGTATCTCATACGTAAATATTACTGCTACAAACTTTTCCTTATAAATACATTTATGCCGATTCATTTTTTATTTTAACGTATGAGGAAATATTTAAAAATATTCCTTATAGCATATTTAGTTTATGTCACGAGTTTTTTGTACTAAAAATGTATAAAATGAATAACAAAAAAAAATCTATCCTAAATTCTTGATTTAGAGGAAAAAAATGCAAAAAAAATACCTTCCTCTTGAATATTTTTAGTAAACTAACGGAAAATTTATCAGATCATATTAAAAATAAAAATAAATCGGCACACCATGTAAATAAAACCTTGGTGTATTACATTAAATTTGTAAATTAGGACAATCTGAAAGAATGTTCAGCATGTTTGTTACTTAAATACAATCTATTTCAGCAAAAAACTATTAGTAATACCGCAAGTTTTCTGAGTTCAGTTGCCTTTATGTATGAGAAAGCACCAGCATACAAATTAAGCACATATTTACGAGCTGTTTCACAATTTTTAAAAGTAATTTTCAAGCGTCAAACTTACGACGTAGAAAATGAAGCTGTAATCCCAAGAACAGCGAAGGGTAGCGAAGAGGACTCGATTGAATTTAAACGAGCGGAAAACTGAATAAGCAAAAACTTCACCTCCTTCCCTCAGTCTTCGCGTCACGTCAATTTTGTAGCAGTAGCAACGTTTCCTCTTCGATACAACCTCTGTACATTCATAAGGAGAAAATCGATTTAAGGTTGAACACAAGGAGAGACGCTTTATCGAAAAAGTCTAAGAATGGCCTCCGACTCCAATTCCCAATCATTTACATACGGGCTATTCCATATGAAATCGATCAGTAAAAAACCTCGCATTTTTTAATACTCTAATTTTTTCCCTATTTATACAAGGTGCTGAGGAGAGTGCATTTTCAAAAATATGCTATCGAAAGTCAAATGGTTTTCGTACTATTGAGCGACAAATTTAGAGTATTTTATAAAAACAAGCCTCTTTCAGCGCTCAGAACTCTGGAACCGTTTACTGCAGAACATTGAACGGGAGCTCATTTTGAAGCTGACATTTGGTAGGTTATGATAAGAAGTAATCCTTTATTTTTATTGTATACAGAGAGACAGATAATCTGATTTTATTTACTTTTAGGCTTTTTGCCCATTTGTAAAAATGTAAAAAATATTGAGAAAAAACCTTGCATTATTAAGAGGGATTCGGCATTGTTTACTTAGTGGCTCGGCAATAAGTTTCGAGGGTATTAAATATATTATTTTCACACGCCTAGACTTGAACGGCACAGTACGGCACGCACTGGCCGAGAGCTGAAGATAAGCGAGCATTGGGCGTCATTTTAATCCTGTGTTTATGAAAACTTGTGATAAAGCTAGCTCAGCTATGCGCTACTAGACGAAACATCACGTGCTTATGTCTCCTGGCCTTGCTTGCCTCCGCTAGCTCCCGCCTCACAGTCAGCTGGTTAGCTCAGACGCGTACTATTTATTTTCTTTATTTGATATTTTCAATACTTTCTTATCAACGGTGCACCAGTAAAAATATGTGTTTATTTGTGCTTTCAATGCGGAAACTAACAATATATTTTTAAATTTTTTTTCGTGGGCAAAGGCGTCTTAATAAAAAAAAGTTAAATTTCTCCATTTCCATAAAAAAAAGTAAGAAAAACTGTTTATATGTCAATATAAACTTTAATTTCTCAGCATCAAAATAAACCATGATTTTGATCATTGGGTGAAAGGGCTACGGAGCCATAATAGTTTCAAGTTGCTAATTTTATGAAAATACGATAAATTTTAATATTTTTAATTTAAACACTATGAAGTTCTGATGCCTCAAACTTTGCACAAAGCATTGTATCATAGTTGTCAAAGGACAGAAAAAGTTTCATTCTATTTAAAAGTTGCAAGGTCAATTTTCTCTGTATTTCGGTCGATTTGAGATGGAATAGCCACTTTAGCATTTATAATTTTTATTGAACAATACAGTTTTTATTTTCTCCATTCCTTTACAGAGATACATTCCCAGAACATTTACCTTTGATGTAAAAAAGAATCCTTGAATTTGGTTTAATATTTTTTAATTAAAATGACACATGTCAGTGGTGCCATTTAGGCAACTAGTTCCTAAATAGCACCTTGCGGTTTCTTAAGTCGCACCTCTTTATCTACAGGGAAGAGGATGAAGGAAACCTTTTAATATTGAACATATTGAACAGTATTTAATATGAATAATGTAATAAATGAAAATTACAAGTTTACTGAAATTAATGAAAGAGTGTAACGCATCTTCAAATGAAATTGAAAAAATTGAGCGTAAATTACGTAACACTTAAACTTTCTGAATGTGTCTTTTATTGCTATACATTTGCCATGTGCTTCACCAGGCAGTTCAGACTGTAAACTGCGTCACCTTTTCTCCATGATTACCTCGAAGCCACCTAAGAATTGCTTCATGATATAGCTGTCTGAAATGATTTGAAGATAGAAACATCTGAAGGCTGGGCCTATGAGTATTATGACGAGGAAGCTGAAACAGGAGCATACCATTTTCCCGAGATAATCTAGCTTCTAAATTTTTGGAATGGGTCGTATAGGTGGACGTACAGAAGCAGCACATTTTGTATGGCAGGTTTGAGTGGCAAATAAAATGTTTGAGCTATTCGACAAATAGTTCACTGTTGATGTAACCTGAATCAGAGCAAACAAATAACGATCCTGGAGGAGCACCAGCTGATAATGTAGGATGCACTGTTTGACGTTTGAAAATTAATTATCACAGGTGGCACAAAATACCTGGTGCGCTTGTACAACACACACTTGTTGTATTAACGCTCTTTTCACCACTTGATATTACACTCACCTGATGCATTGCTAGTTCAGTTAAAATTTTTGGGGCCTTGTTTTGTACGGTTAGAATTGATACAGTTGCTCATATCGCACCGGTGCGAATTACGCACCTACAAAATGGTGCGAATTGATAAACTACGCCATAAGTTATTATTTCCTTCATTCTAGCCTATAATCACCACATGTTCGAAAATGTTACGAAGTTAAATGTTCTTTAATATCTCTTTAAACGAATAACATCTTAAGATTATGGATTCCTTTGCATAGAAATCCGTTATTTAGTTACAAAATGTTAGCTAAATATATATCCGACTGAGCAATTATATTAGATACATTATCACCACGCTGCTGACACAAAGAAGTGGGAGAAATCAAGTGACATGGTGGAAGTTCATATGGTAGATAGTAACAATAGCACTAGATGCAACACTACTACCGTAATTTGTTTTAAACTAACAGTGGTGCGATTTAGGAAGCGGTGGGATTTATGCTATTCTACCAACGAGATAGAAAGAGAAGAATGTAGAGTGGCCACGTTGTCCTGTACAGCGCTCTTTGCGGTGCCACCGCGAAACACGGCAGATCTGAACTAAACGCCCACCTTTATAAAAATTCGTCTGCTTACAATGTTGTATAACGGAGGTAAGAACTACAAAAAAAAAAAAAACAAAGAAAAAACATGCCTGTTGTGTGTGTTGCATATAACTGCAATGTCAAAAGGAAAAAGACAACTGATATATCATATTTCATGTAAATTTTATGAAGTTAAGTCCATAGTTTTGTTAATTAGCAGCATTTTTTTTTTCATGCATAAATGTGTAACAACTCCCGGCATAAACAAAATAAATAGTTCACTGGTAATGTACTAAAACTAAATACGGATAAAACCACTACAATTCCGTTTCAGACCCAGTGAAAAACAAATACCAATACAATATTAAAATTGTATTTCGACACCGGGATCCTTTATTTCTGCTCTTTCTGTCCTTACTGCTTATAGAAGACGAGGAGCTGTAGCTTATAAAAAGTAGGCCTATTTCGAAGACAAACGATTAATCAAATAAATGGTTCACTAGTAATAAAGTTAAACTAAATACGGATAAAACCACTACAATTCCGTTTCAAACCCAGTAACAGCAATCGAATATTAAAATTGTATTTCGACACTCGCATCCAAAATAACGCAAAACTCTGGGGTAGGTCGTATTGTTGTTAGTATTTTTACTGGAAAGACATGAAAGAACATAATTGAGCACCCACATGCAGTAATGGGGTAAGTATGAATATATTTCGTAGCTACTTACCCCATTATTGTACGTGGGTGCATAATTATACACTAATAATAATCTGTGGTGCCACAGCCCTTGAAAGGCTCAGACAGACCTGTCGGCTGTTGGCCTCACATTCACTTTTCGATAATTATACTCTACTGTAACAAAAAAAAACTGAAAGCGTGTTTGGTCATGTTTTACCCAAGTTACAAGCTTGGCGGTAAAGGTTGTTTCTACAGTTAGGGCCTACTTTCAATCTATATCTTATCTATACTAATAATAAATCTGTAGCCGAAATTTTTCTGGTAATTTTCGATTTTCCAAAAATAATTGGTCCTAACATATATAATTAACCACCCTGAAACCGAAAATCGCTTTTTTGAAATTTTTGTTTGTATGTCTGTCTGTCTGTCTGTCTGTCTGTCTGTATGTTTGTTACCTTTTCACGCGATAATGGCTGAACGGATTTCGATGAAAATTGGGATATAAATTAAGTTCGTTGTAACTTAGATTTTAGGCTATATGGAATTCAAAATACATTATTTAGAAGGGGGGTTTATAGGGGGCCTGAATTAAATAAATCGAAATATCTCGCTTATTATTGATTTTTGTGAAAAATGTTACATAACAAACGTTTCTTTAAAAATAATTTCCGATAAGGTTTATTCCTTGAAAAATTTTGATAGGACTGATATTTAATGAGATAAATGAGTTTTAAAATTAAAATAACTGCCATCTAAGGCCGTATAATGAATTAAAAAACAAATAACTTCGTCTATAAGGGACCTTGGACAGCAACAATCGAAAGCTATGAAAGATAGCCTACAGAGAATGTTTCTGTGTTTGTATGAAGTAATATCGGAAGCTAAATTAACCGATTTGTATAATTAATTATTATTTCATCATTGGAAAGTGTAGTTTCTCTAGATGGACATAATGCTATAATGTTATTACAGTAACTTCTGAAATAATATAATATAATATAATATAATATAATATAATATAATATAATATAATATAATATAATATAATATGTAATATTATATAATATAATTTAAGTTATTTGAAGGCTTCAGAACCATAGTGGGCCAAACGCCATTTACTGAATACGTAGAAAACAAGGGTTAAAATTAAGTTATTACCATAATTCAATGGAAACCTATAACAAGTAAAATAAAATATACACATTAAATCTAAATGATGTCAATTTTCATTAAACTATGGTTTCATGTAATAAAAATTAAGAAACATGTTAAAGGAATTGTCATTACACCAAATGAGTGTCTCTGGACCAAAATAATCGCATTTTAATTATTGAAATACAATTTAAATTAAGTAACATATTAAACGATTTATCCTTCTATCAAACACGAATGTTCCCTGGATCAAATGTCCTATTTTAATTATGTAATTACTTTATATTTATTTCTAACGGGTGCAGCGGAGCCCACGGTAAGACTAGTGGTATAATAAATAGTTTTGCAATGTGTAGAGACTGGGAAAACAATTTAATAAAATCATCCGAATCATACTCGTTCATTTTATGGGCAATCTTGCAGGTCGCATTTAAAAGAACCTAGGAATATTAACATTTTCCTCAGTATATTTGCTAGGACTTCTTGTCATACTACATGACAATTTTGCTTAGGTTATTCTTTTAAGCATTCCTTCTAGGATTAGCTCAAGTGTTTTAAATTTAGCGTACATAAGTTTAGATTAAGTTCCCAGCACGTATTTGACGAAATACTAGGTTTTTCCACTTCAGTTTAACTGATTTATGCAAACGAAATTTTGACAGCAGACGGTTCTAATGCCACTTATCGCCACCCCCACTTTGTTTTGGGCGCATAAGTTCATGGCAGACGGTCGTTCAATTTTCTTCAAACATGGCGGCGCAATGACCACTCTATATCTTTCTCTTTCTAACTCGTTGTACTCTACCCTACATCTGACAGTAGCACTTCACAGTTTACATCAACCACTTCTCTAACACACAAATTGTTCGATAGCCTTACACATGTGATCACCGATGTATCCACTGGACGTGGCATACCCGCAGTTGTTAACTATTGAATCATCCGGTTCATTTGGTACCCAGTTCACGTAGCCTGTAGAGTTCAAGCTCTCACCTGGATATACAGAAAAGATTTTAATACACAGACTGAAAATTAAGTAATGTCGTTGATCTCAGGGGGCTATTCTTTGAGATATTTTAAACAAAATAGTTTAATACAATTTTTCCTCCTTTCTGCTTCCTTTTCGAGATAATTTTTAATATGTAACATTTCATACAGAAACTTACAGCAGAGTCCGTATAGGCCAGTTTCTATCTGATGCTTTTCCAATTCACTGCGGGATAAAGCAGGGAGATGCACTATCACATTTACTTTTTAACTTCGCTCTAGAATATGCCATTAGAAAAGTTCAGGATAACACAGAGGGTTTGAAATTGAACGGGTTACATGAGCTTCTTGTCTATGCAGATGACGTGAATATGTTAGGAAAAAATACACAAACAATTAGGGAAAACGCGGAAATTCTTGTTGAAGCGAGTAGAGCGATAGGGTTGGAAGTAAATCCCGAAAAGACTAAGTATATGATTATGTCTCGTGACCAGAATATTGTACGAAATGGAACTATAAAAATTGGAGATTTATCCTTCGAAGAGGTGGAAAAATTCAAATATCTTGGAGCAACAGTAACAAATCTAAATGACACTCGGAAGGAAATTAAACGCAGAATAAATATGGGAAATGCCTGTTATTATTCGGTTGAGAAGCTTTTGTCATCTAGTCTTCTGCCAAAAAGTCTGAAAGTTAGAATTTTTAAAACAGTTATATTACCGGTTGTTCTGTATGGTTGTGAAACTTGGATTCTCACTTTGAGAGAGGAACAGAGATTAAGGGTGCTTGAGAATAAGGTTCTTAGGAAAATATTTGGGGCTAAGAGGGATGAAGTTACAGAAGAATGGAGAAAGTTACACAACGCAGAGCTGCACACATTGTATACTTCGCCTGACATAATTAGGAACATAAAATCCAGACGTTTGAGATGGGCAGGACATGTAACACGTATGGGCGAATCCAGAAATGCATATAGAGTGTTAGTTGGGAGGCCGGAGGGAAAAAGACCTTTGGGGAGGCCGAGACGTAGATGGGAAGATAATATTAAAATGGATTTGAGGGAGGTAGGATATGATGGTAGAGACTGAATTAATCTTGCTCAGGATAGGGACCAATGGCGGGCTTATGTGAGGGCGGCAATGAACCTACGGGTTCCTTAAAAGCCAGTAAGTAAGTAAGTAAGTAAGTATGTAACATTTCATAGCGTGTTTTGGAAAAGCCATTGATTTAATTCGCAATATGCTTATTCACTTTAAGGGGAGAGGATGGTATTTTTTTAACTTTTTCCTGTTTGGTGTAAAATATTAATTTTTTGTACGTAGAGAGCTCATAGCTGTGGCAACTCGACCAAATAAAAATATTCTGAAAAACAAATTATTTGGGGGCCCAAATTTGAAAAAAAAACCCAATGCAGGATTGTACTAAAACCGATGTATCTAAACCGTTTTTAAAGACAGATTCAAGCAATTGTTTGCAATGTATTTGCAAAAGCATGTTCTACAAACTGTCTGCAACAGAATTTTGATATTAGTCCCTACGTTTGTAAAATAAACAGTTAAAATTTAATAACAATTTTCTGATTTCCTTTCTTGCAAACAAACGGACGTATTTTTAAAAGGAAATCAATTAACACAATTCTGTTACAGAGAAAAGTTTCCTAATTGTCTAAAGAATGTGTGTTCTAAATTTTATGGATGTACCTTTAACAGTTCAGAAATTATATCCATTTTTGTCTGGCAATGTAGCAAAAAAAAATGATGTTACTGGAAACCAATAAAAGCGGGCGTGTGCTTTAAAAATCCATAGCGCAGGAAGTTTAAAAATGGCGACTCAATATCCGATAAGGCCATAAAATGTTATGCAATGCATTCCACACATATCAAAGGGTATTTTAAAGAAAAAAAAATTTCTTGAAAATTTAATTTACCGGAAACAACAATAAAAGTGTGTGAGTGATTTAAAAATCCATAACGCAGGAAGTTTAAAAATGGCGACAGCTTACACCAGTAATATTTTGAAAATATAAAAAAAAATTCGTTCATTACTGTAGGCTATCTTGTACAATAATGAAAATTAGTATGTGTAAGAAACTGTCCTTCTCCTATGTGAAAAAAAAAAATATATATTTTTACGATTTAAAAGAAATTACATTTTGTTTTTAATTCAGTTCACTGTGCAGTGATGAAGCGTTTCCCACGTAACTCAAGAACTATCCAACATTCTGTGATGACATTTTTTGTGTGTATTTATGTATGTCATATCTACAATATGGTGCAAGATCACTTCTCTACCTTTGATAGATTGTCTGATAAAAAATAAATTCATTTAAAAAATGGACAAATATCAGTATTTTCTTCTGACACAAAATAAAATGTATATATATATATATATATATATATATATATATATTATTTATTAAGGAATGTCGTTGAAAGAGGATGATATTGTAAACATGAGTTTCAGCAATAAAATAAAAAAAAAGATAACATGAAAAAGGTAACATGTTTATGAATTATGAGAGAAACGCTTCATCACTGCATAATGAACTGTCATAATTTTGAATTTAAAAGAAAAAAAAAGTAAACAATTTTTTTAAATCTTAAAAATATTTTTTTCTTATAGCAGAGAGACAGTGTTTTACACATACCACTTTTCATTATTGTACAAGGTAGAGTAATGGAGGAAAAAAATTTGAATATTTCCAAAAATTTTACTGCTGTAAGCTATACCTAACCCTTAAGAGATAGTAATAAATTATTGAAAAGGTTTTAGTTTCTTGCCCTCTAAATGTACAGAAATTTGATCCGAAGAACGGTAACTTTCTAAAATTCCTTTGCAGAACGAAAAGTAACATTTGCTCAGGTCATATTTCTGCATATTTAAAATACGAAACTATATTTTTTTCAATCATTTATTATCAAAATACGCTGTTCTCTTAAAATGGCCGAGAAAATTGGGAATTACATCATTGGCTTTCCAAAAACACGCTATCAGATGTTTCATAGTAAATAGTTTTTATCTATAAAAGGAAGCAAGAAAGAGAAAAATTCAATAGAAAGCGGGAAAGAAGCAGGTAAGTCAATTTCAGTCACAATCGAGAAAAACGAAATTATAGATTTAAAACCTTACTCCACAAGTAAAGTAATAGTGAAAAAAATATATGCATTGAATAATAGTAATATGCGTTACAAGAGCGGTATGTTGAAGTTTTCATGTTCGAGGAAAAGTTTGAAAAAGCGAAATGTAGTTGAGCTTTTTTAATTTCCGAGAATTCAAAGAAAACATACCGCTCGTGTATCGTACATTATTGTGTGCGAAGATCGTTTATTACATACCTGAAAGACGAATTTCTAATTAGTTGCAGTGAAATCTCCATCTTGGTTTCTGTTCAAAGACGGAAAATTTGCAAAACAAAAATATCTATCTTCAACATTGTTGCTTTAAAATGTTTTCTGTGTTTACTATACTCCAGCAGGCCGTGATATACGTCTGTCTTTCCCCCCCCCCCCCCCAGTCTATAAATGCGGACTTAAAACAAACGGTAAGGTTATGTAATGATTCATTTTTCATTTTAATATTTTAACAATATTATTTATATAACATATTGCAGTAATAACATTGGCAAGTTTGTTGATTTTTTCACGGCTTCCTTAATGTTACTTGCATCACGAATGCAGTAACTTTGGTGAAGTTGTAGGGTTTACTTAATTTTTGCAAATATTTAAAAACAATAATTAACAGTGCAATTTAGGTGAAATTGCAGTGGTAAGTTTCCAATTTACAATTATTACTATATTGAACGTCTCTAAAAATAATATGTAAAAAGCCTAAAGCAGTAAAATCAATATGTCACTTAAGCGGTAAGAAGAAGAAAATTGTTATGTGTGTTAGGTTGGGAATACTGAATGTGTAATTTTAGACTTTCCGCGGATTGGTTTTGTGCGGAAACCAAGCAAATACGCACGATCTCGCACAAATGAAGTTTGCATTGTAGTTCATGAAATAAAGCCTGTTTTGAAATCCGGCATTTCATCAACATTGAAGGAAAGCCGAGACTACGAATTGTTCTAGGAAATAACCAGGTAAGTTATCTGAAAGAGACAAGAGCCAGACTATGTCAACTGACAGAACTTCTTACGGAGATTTTATCAACAGTAATCTCAAAACTCGAGTGGGATTTAATTGACTATTACACGATTAGTAGAAAGTATATAAAGATTTGAAGAAATAAAGTACTCTAATACAATAATAGTACATTATGCAACGAGCCTATAATGGTAGTAATTAAGATGCGAGTATGTTAGTTTATGAAACGAGCGCAAGCGAGTTTCATAATTTTCATACGAGCGTCTTAATTACCATTATAGGCAAGTTTCATACGACTTTTTATTCTCGACCATATTTCTAACTTGAAATTATTCATAAGTATTCATGTTATGGTTATGTAAGTGAGGAGCGGAACTGACCTGAATTGTGAGATGTGCGCAGACGCGAAAGTATTGATTTTTTCCGAAACACGAATGTCATTGACTTTGATATAATCTAGAGAATAACATGAACATTAGGCTTGATATAACCTGGAAATTGATTTAGAATTGAAAAACGAGATGACAAATTGAATTTATTTGAATATTATTTACAATTAACGCTAATTATTATAGTAACAGAATATAACCTCTGCGACAGTATTGAATTTCCAGCCTCCGTGACGTTTCGCTAGTTGTCTTTCGATTGCATATCCGAGAATAATCGATACTTGCGGTTTTATAATGGTACAATGGTGATTTCTCATTGACTGAACAACTGAATTATAATGAATAGGTGTACTTTAATGAGGTGCAGTAAAGGACTACTACCAGGTGTATAATTACTACATTTCGGCATGGTCGAGCATAAAATATTAATTGACTTACTGAAATTCTATTTCACTAATGTTAGCTTCACCAAAACGTTTGAACGGAAGCGCCATTTTGAGTTGACCTTCTATGCTATAAACTAATGACGATCGCAAAGCAGTTTGAAATGTTGGCAAACAAACAAACAAATGGTAGGAAGGTGATAAAAGCAGGAGAAAGTATATAAAGATTAGAAGAAATAAAGTACTCAAATATAATAAAATAGATATTAATTGACGTACTAAAATACTATTTCACTAATTTACTACCTTCACCAAAATGTTTGAACAGAGCCGCCATTTTCAGTCAAGGAGGCAAGTTATTCTTGTCCAAACTGTTTCTTTCTCCTTTTTCATACATCTAATAGAAGCCTCTCTTCATCATAAACGGAATAACATAACTAACTCGATTTCGAAAAAAAAAATCGACTTAACTGGTTATTTCCCCTTATCCTTCAAGCATATATATTTTTTTTGTTTGAGTCCACTGCTTTGAAGTAACGGTTAGCATGCCTGATCGTGGACGGGCGGGTCCGGGTTCAAATCATGGTTGGGGCAAGTTATTTCGTTGAGGATTTTCGGGCTTCTCCCTCAACCCATTAAGAAAAAAATGCTGGACTTTTCTCACCAGTTATCTGCAGATGGTGATGCTGATAAGTGGACAGAATATAAAGACAAATGCGCGTATTTCGAGAAAATCTTTCTTCAAGAGAATATATTTATTCAACAATAATTTATTTTGTATTTCAACTCGTATAACCGGCGTGGAAAGTAAATTTTCAAGCCACTCGTCTCGGTCAAACCTTCACTGAATAGATAGACTGTTTCAGAAGGAACAGCAAATATTTTAGGGGATAGTAGTTTGGACTATATAATTTTTATGTGTCCAATTTTGAATGGTTATGGAGATACAGCAATTTAAATACTACTCTTAAATATCCTTACAAAATGTGTAAAGGAGAGCCTTGTTAATGACTGCAGTAGTCGTTCAAAAATATCACCACAGACTTCAGTGTACTTTGAAACTTTCTTGCTAATGGTACGTCTAGTCCTTCCAAAGTCGTACTGGCTTTCTCCTGTGCTTACTTTTTTTCGTAGATTTTACTTTTTGCTTTTCATCCACCCCCAGAGATAATAATTTAAAGGATAAGTCTGGGGACATTGGTGGCCAAAAAAGGTAACAACCGCGACCGTTCCATCGTTCCAGCAATGTTACATTCTGATGATGTATCACATGACGACTATAATTTGCATCATGTTATACCTTTCATATTCCTTTAGTCATAAAATATATGCAATGAATAAGTTAATTGTCTCTCCTTTACAACTTCTTAAGTCTTTCCAGGCGTAACATTTAGGGAGCTCTATCTCCATACCCATGAAAATTATATACATGTTCATAATTATGATTCTTTTACAAAGAATCTTAAAATAATTACTACCTCAAGTAGGCAATGTGTATTCGTTTTTGAACAGATTAAATATTAATTTTATTTCACACTAGCCGTACCCGTGCGCTCCGCTGCACCTGTTAGAAATAAATATAAAGTAATTACATAATTAAAATAGGACGTTTGATCCAGGGAACATTCGTGTTTGATAGAAGGATAAATCGTTTAATATGTTACTTAATTTAAATTGTATTTAAATAATTAAAATGCGGTCATTTTGGTCCAGAGAGCAATCATTTGGTGCAATGACAATTCCTTTAACATGTTTCTTAATTGTTATTACATGCAACCATAGTTTAATGAAGATTGACATATCATTTAGTTTTAATGTGTATATTTTATATTACTTGCTATTTGTTTCAGAAGTTACTGTAATAACATTGTAGAATTATGTCCATCTACAGAAACTACACTTTCCAATGGTGAAATAATAATTGAACAATTAATTACCTTCCGATATTACGTACTTCATAGAAACACAGAAACATTCTCTTAGGCTATGTTTAATACTTTTCGATTGTTGTTGTCCAAGGCCCCTTATAGACGAAGTCATTTGTTTTTATTTCAGTGCAGCGCCTTAGATGGCGTTGTAATTGTAATATTAAAACTCATTTATCTCATTAAATATCAGTCCTATCAAAATTTTGTATAGAATAAAACTTATCGGAAATTAGTTTTAAAGTAACTTTTGTTATATAATAGACTATCTTTCATGAAAATCAATAATAAGCGAGATATTTCGATTTATTTAATTCAGGCCCCCTTATAACCCCCTTTTAAATAATGTATTTTGAATGCCATATAGCCTAAACTCTAAGTTACAACGAACTTAATTTATATTCCAATGTTCATATAAATCGGTTCACCCATTATCGCGTGAAAAGGTAACAAACATCCAGACAGACAGACAGACATACAAACAAAAATTGCAAAAAAGCGATTTTCGGTTTCAGGATGGTTAATTATACATGTTAACACCAATTATTTTTGGAAAATCGAAAATTACCAGAAAAATTTTGGCTACAGATTTATTATTAGTATAGATAAACAAACGGAGAGGAAAAACTTTAAATTATAATAGAAATTAAATTAATTAATTATTTATTTATTTAGTTATTTGTTTATTTATTTATTTACTTATTTATTTATTTATTTATTTATTTATGTATTGATTTATTTATGTACTTATTTATTTATTTATATATTTATTTATGTATTTATTTATATATATTTATTTACTTATTTATTTATGTATTTATTTATTTATTTATTTATGTATTTATTTATTTATGTATGTATTTATTTATATATTTATGTATTTATTTATATATTTATTTATTTATATATGTATTTATATATATATATTTATTTATTAATTTATTTAATTTATTTATGTATTTATTTATTTTTATTTATTTATTTATATATTTATTTATTTATATATTTATTTATTTATGTATTTATTTATTTATTTGTGTATATTTATTTTATATATTTTTATTTACTTAATTACTTAGTTACTTAGTTACTTAGTTAGTTATTACTTATTTATTTATTTATTTATTTATTTATTTATTTATTTATTTATTTATTTATTTATTACTCATGTCATGGCGATTAGTTGTAGTCGAAATTATACTCATATATTTGTCAGAAAGTGTGGTGCTTACATACCCAGTACTGTGACGTATTTGCCTTCCTCATCTTTGTCATGAAATCCGACGTGGATGAAGTTCGTGAAATTAAATTCATTTTTGACGGCGTTGAATTCTTCTATTGAGTTCAAAATAATCAGGTGAGCGCCCTCTAGCTCGCATTTCTCCTTAGCGTTATCCCAGGTGTCTTTTAAGGGATGGAACTTGTAGAATCCGAATGGCGGTATCTGTCTATAGCCTAAGAGGAGCATCTGTAGTTGTTTTTCTGTATCCGATGCTGCATCTTTGCATCGTTTACCCAACGGGACGGTTGATTGACTCCTTGGATGTTCGGCATAAACACCAGTGATCTCTGAAGATTAAATAACAAAATGAGTGTTGCAAGAAGATGACACGGGCTTTCCCATTACGCGTGAGACGCATGTTGCAACAATGCATTATTCCATTATCATATAGCAGCGTTTCTCAAACTTTTTTGAAGTGGGGAATACTTTTTCAAGTCAGAACAGTTACGCGGACAACCTTACTCTTGTTCCCTTCGAAAGCAAATTTATTATTTTTGTAGTTTTTTTAATATCAATATACTGGTACTTATATTTTAAAGTATAATTAATTAATTAAAATTGATTTAACTAAATTAATTATATAGTAGTATTAACTAATAAAGCTAATGTTAATAGAAGAAAATTCATTTTTGTTTCTTTAATAAGGCTATTAGAGTTTGGATAATCTTTAACTTATTAATTAAAAATAAATAAATAAATGTTGGTACCCACATTAATGAAATGGATGAACTTGCCGATTCTTGCACAGTTGTTCTATGTTTGGACGTATGCTGGTAACCTTAAGTCGGAGATTGTCACATAGATCGAGTCGATTTCAGTAGCCTACTTTCTTTTTATTAGAGTTAGTGATCAAAATCCTTTCTGACACAGATACGTTGAAACAAACTGAATTATAATGTCTAAAGCATCATTGTACAGTTCACTGTATTCTATTTTCTATTTCCACTTGTGATGCAGGCCAGAAATTAACTACACCTTCCGATTGGAATTTCATTTTAAGTCCGATCTCATTCGAGAGTTCAATTAACTGTTCTCTTTCACTCAATGAAAGTTTGTTAGTTGCAATATCATAATGAAAGTGATTACGAACACATAAAATAAGTTTCAAATTGTGACCTCAGAAGTAGTATTCTTGGTGTACGACATACAGTCGTGACCACTTCAATGTGCAGACTGAGTGTCGGAAAAGCTATTAAGAAAGTGTTAAATATATGAAAAGGTTCGGTCCTATGTTATGAATTTGGGTGGTCCCTGGCTGTGTTACAGGGGCAGCGCCAGATGTGCCGGGAAAAGATGGCGAGAAACACCCCTTCCATAGTGCTTTAAATCCCTCTTTCGTTGTTGAGAGTAGAGTGGGAAGTCTATAGACGGATAGGGTAATAAATTTCATAAAATGTCAGTGCTGAGAGAAAAAGTGAAAGGCCATGGGTCATTTCCAAACTCTGAAATATTCAGTTGTAGAGTGATACGCACTTCGTTTGAATTTTATTTTTTCTTCTGCCTTTTTTGAAGGACCACAAGGGCAAACCTCGAGGATCACAGGTGGTCCGCGGACCATAGTTTGAGAAACGCTGTCATATAGCATTGAAGTTGAAGACCTCCCCGAAAGAAAGATGGAACATCAGATTAATTAAATATGTAACTTAGAAGAAAAATAATTTTAAAATATTCATTTACAATAATAACTTATTGCATCCAATCTCTATAAACTTGTATCTTTGCTTAGTGAAATGGTTCTGCTAATGAATATACGCCTAACGAAATATGCCCCTGAAATTATTTTGCTTTCTCCTGAAACGTGTGTATTACACATTTGTTGGTTACACCCTTATTCGGGAGGTTTATATTTGTTGATTACATTTTTATTCTGCTGAAGTATCACTTTAACGACTTACGTAGGTACATGTAATAATTTATTTTAAACTAAATTGAAGAGATAAATGTTTTCTGCATTGCACAAAACAAACATCTTTTGAAACCTATATATATATAATATATATATATATATATATATATATATATATATATGGTGTTAGACTACAATACCGTTTCCAGGAGTTTATTTTTCCTTAGTCATTGTTCTCTCATACTCCCTTTTGGCTTCCAGATATTGATACCTTCGTTCTTCTCTTAACTCTTGGTTGTATTTGGTTTTCTGATATCGCCTTCTCGTTGCATTTGTTTTCTTCCGCAGAATCGTTAACTCGTCTGTCCACCAAGGAATTGTTTTCCTATGGGTTAATTTTCGTGCTGACTTTGATGTTCTGAAACACATTCTGCATACTGTTGTGATGACTTCTTCATACTCCCGTACTAGTTTTTCTGTATTGGTTTCTTCGTTGGCGATTTTGCTTAGTTCCTTCAAGGTCTTCGGTTGTGTTAATATCTGCTTTATTTTGTATTCGTTTTGAAAATTCTCTTTGTATCTTATTACTGAAATCCTCGAGTTGGCCATCTTTCATTATGTATTTTGTACCCAGAAAGGTTTCCTCATTATAATATTTATGATTGCTTATATTGAAAGTAATAAATCGATGGTCTGAGCAACTTTCTTCTTCTCCACACTTCCATTCATTCACTTTGGATACTAGTTTGTCATTTGTTATTGTAAGATCAATATTGCTCTTTCCTGTGTTGCTCTCAAATGTGGTGAATTCACTAACCTCATTCATTACATATAATTGTTTTGAGCTCAAATAGTCTTCAACTTGCCTGCCTCTTATGTTAGTATTATTGTCGTGCCATACCGCTGACCTGGAGTTACTGTCTATGGAAAATATTATTCCAACATCTTTCGTATCTTCTAATATTTTGTCCAATTTTGCGAAGTCGTTGTTGATATCTGTTGTAATGTCCATGTACATGCTAACTGCGTAGAATTTGTAATCATTATATAATATTTCTACAACTGCCACATCTTCGTCAGATACGATTTAGTAGCACCCCATCTATTCTTACGGCCGCTCTTATTCTGTTTTCTCCTTGTGAGAAGATTCTGTATTTCCTGGTGATTCCTGCGACTTTGTTCTGTAGTGTGTACGGTTCCTGGATAAATGCAATGTCCACGTTATTTATCTCCATTATGTGCATAAGATTGCTAGTAGCAACTCTTTTGTGTTTTAAATTAATTTGTAGACATTTAATAAGTTGTGTATTCCCTCTGCGACTGTTGTGATACTTGAGTCTGTTGTTCGATCTATACCCTCGATCAATAGTTCTGCAACTGGTAGTTGTAGCGAGCAGTACATATATATATATATATATATATATATATATATATATATATATATATATATATATACACACACACAGGCTGATTCACGAGGATGTACCGTCCTTTACGGAGCTTATTTCTGAAGATATTTTGAGTAAAATTTTTAGAGTTACACTAATTTAAAGTTATTTGTAAAATACGTTTTTTCTTTAGTTTGAAGGTAAAAGAATAATACAAATAGAGAATGAACCATTTAGAACATACCTGCACAAACAGCGCTCAACGAGCGCGCGCGCTCCTTCCGAGCGGGAGAGCTGTGTTTACCGCTCGCCGAATCGGAGAGGAAGATAAGTCAGAATGACATAGACCTGCTATAGATAGAGGAGAGGAAACGACCACTCAGCTATCTAGTGGAGTGCAGTGTGTATTCTCAGTAAGTGTTTCACGTTGCTTACCTACTGCTATAGTACAGTATGGAGGAATCTAAAAGACGGAAAAGTAGTGATCAGGCAAATTCTTTCAATGTTGCATGGGAAAATGCTTATTTTTTCATAGCTGCTGGAGTAAATACTCGGAGCTTTATCTGCCACAACATTTTGAAAGGTAGAAAGAAACGTAACATAATGCGTCATTACGAGTCCAGACATAAAGATACTAAAGATATTAATCTTCAACAATTTAAATATCTCTTCAGGGAAAAGACCAGCTCAGTGTTGATATGTTGAATAAATTACGGATTTCAGTCGTAAACTTACACTTTTCGTAAGTCAGTTTCGGGAAGGTAATACGGCTTACTTTCGAACGATAGAAACTGCTCGTGATGAAGCCATGTTAAACGATTATGTGCAAATATTAATTGAAATTCAAAATGAATTTAATTCTAGGTTCCAAGATCTTGTCTTAAGGTCCACACCTGTGGAGTAACGGTTAGCGCTTCTAGCCGCGAAACCAGGTGGCCAGGGTTCGATTCCCGGGTCAAGTTACCTGGTTGAGGTTTTTCCTGAGTTTTCCCTCAACTCAGTATGAGGAAACGCTGAGTAACTTTCGGTGTTGGACCCCGGACTCATTTCACCGGCATTATCACCTTCATTCTCATTCAGTGCTAAATAACATGAGCTGTTGATAAAGCGTTGTAAAATAACCTACTAAAAATCTTGTCTTAATTGGAAAGAAGTTTAAAGTTATCATAATAAATTCTTCAATACCAGTTGAAACAATGCCATATAAGTTACAGGTGGGCCTGGTTGGCGCAGTTGGTATAGCGCTGGCCTTCTATGCCCGAGGTTGCGGGTTCGATTCCGGGCCAGGTCGATTGCATTTAAGGGTGCTCATATAACGTCGGCAGTTGCGAGCGTCGTTAAATAAAACATAACGTTTAACGATTTACATTTCGGACTTATTGATCTTCAATGTGGCCTAAGGGCTAAAGATCGTTTGAATAATACTACTAGCCTGGTTGAGTTTTACAAGACTAAACATTAGCAATAATATCCACGACTACACAGGCTGGCTGTGAAAATGATTGCTATGTTTGGCTCAACATTTATATTTGTGGGCAACTGTTTTCTATAAACAACTTTAATAAAGGCAGACATCGAACTTCTGTAACTGATGTTTCATTACGATCAGTAGGCTACTGTTCCTTTCAGCTGCCAACAGCATAAAAGCTCGTTTTCATGTACTGATAAATAAAAATATAACAACATGATAGTGTACATTTAAGTAGGTATAAAATTTCTATTATTTCTGTAAAATAAATATTTCTGTATTAATTAATAAGTCCAAGATAGTTTTGCAAACACTGAACGGGAATTCATATCATAAACACTCGTACTAGTACTTCCCTTTTGTGTATATTTTGTACGACATCATCCCTTCTTCCAGTCCACCCTAAACTGAGCGCAGCTAATATCTGCATTCCGCTCGTGAGCTGTGAGTCGGCTCGGAGAGCGGAAACCTTGTGCAGGCCTGATTTAGAAGTATCATTTCTTTAATTGGCAAATATTATGAAGCTAAAAATGTGCTGTGAACTCCTTAGTTGCTTCGTACAGATATCGCTTTCTATTTTTAACTAGAAAATTACATTATTCTTACGCACTTAGCACAACAATTATTACAAATCACACCACTTCCACTGACTTAATTATTTGCAGTTCAATTTTCCATCCTAATTTACAGTCTTGGAGAGTTTACAAAACATTTTAAAAAATGTTTTTGTACATGAAGTAATTTTCAAGATATTAGAGTAAACTTTCTTTTTTTTTAAATGGGAACCAACTATGTTTTGTATTGCAAATGTTACGTTAGCTCTGTCTAATAACAACTGACTAGTCTACCGATTGTCTGAAGGTCACCAGTAAGAGTAAACATAAACAATGTCTGACGCACCTTTCCTTACGTCTAGTTCATAATGTTGACGTAATTGAAGATGAAACACACCCATATTACTATACACTACCCAATACAACCCTTATTTCTTTAGTTCTGTACTGGACAATTGAATGATAAGACATCTACAATGTGTTTGAGATCGGCTCTCTAGTAAGTTTACGTGTGTGAAGATACGTTAAGCTGCATTTCACTAGTGAATTGTACAGTTAATTGATATGAATGTTTTAAACGTGAAATTAATTTAACCTGTCAATCATTTCTAAGCATTTGATTGCATAGGCCTACAATGATTCTGATTTCACACCGGAGATTTTGTGTTTATTTTTTTGAGAATAATTGTTTATTTTTTATTGTACACTATCTTTATGTCACACTTCACTATGTGTAACATTTCTATAATATTAAAATGTACAGTACATTGTGATTGTGATTTAATTCACAGATAATTCTCACCAAACTTCTCCTCCCTGTGTTCGATGCTTGGTCAGACATTGTTTATATTTACTCTCATCGGTGACATTCAAACAGTCGGTAAAGTAGCCAGTTGTTATTAGACAGAGCTAACGCAACATTTACAATACAAAACATAGTTGGTTCCCATTAAAAAAAAGTTGACTTTAATATCTTGAAAATTATTTCATGTACGAAAAATATATTTCGTGTATTAGATGTCCCCTTCGATATAATTTAACTTGTAATTTTCGGTTTGTATATATCTGAAATATTTCATACGCTATCGGAAGTGAAAGAGTTAAGTGGACCACCAACGTATGGATAATTATACAGTATGGACACTTCGCATCGGTACCTTTGATGTAACAGGACTGATTCAATGACCTTCAAACTAGTTTGAGCGTGAGATTCTGCTTTCTCCCTGCAGTTGGCTCTGACATCACACTAGCTACCGGTCGACACAGCGGAAAAATAACACAAATGCATCTAGGAACATTATGTACTCAAATAAGATAAATTGGAACGATGAAATAATAAATCCGTCATTAACTGTAATGTCTAGACTCTAGAGTTCCTTTATAATGAGAGTTGAGACGTTGACCCCAACAACAATTAAAATATGTAATGTTTTGATAGCGCTGAAAATAGAAAAACAAAACTCCTATGAGAAGTCAAACCATATACCTATATTATATTGTATACAAATATTAAACGAATTTGATACATAATTTTATAATATATTATATTATTTTATAAAATAATTTATTGTATATAAAACATAAAAAAAATATTATTACAACTAGTTTGTCACTGAGAAATAAGGGAAAGCTGTTAACTTGAATTTATTTGAAGCAAAGTGTTACTGGATTATGCAATAAGTTAGGCGATGTTTGGATCCAGTGTCTCAACTCTTACACTCAATTATTATCTTAGAGTGTGCTCGATTACACTAACCTCTAGCGCTTGAAAGTGGAACTAAACGCCGGAGCACAGAGAAACAAAACAGGAAAATTCGCTCAGTGTCCATTCCATATATACTAATTATTCCTATTCGCTGGGGCCACCATATATAGACTACACTCAGTTCACTGTGAGGGATTCTATATATTAACCCTGTGATGAGCTCTGTAACGACGGAATAGTCCTGTACAACAAATGCAGAACTGTTTTTTAGATTTTTTTTTCTCTTTGAAAATCTTGTGTTCTAAAAGTGCGTGTATTATTCCATAACTTATAAACTATATATCCATGCGAACATACACTTCTATGATGAAATTCTCCGCCAAGATATGAAAACGTGACAACAGGACATATATTGTGTAGGCTTACTTGTAGGTGGGTCCCTATCACCACGGCATGGCGCGTCCTCAGGTTGCGGATAGGAGACAGATATGGAGGGTAGCTGCGAATATATTGAATAAGCAGTCGTGGACAGCCGATAAGGGGTGGTCCTCCAGCTTGGGGGTTGGGCGAAGGGCTAACAACCCATCACCGTAAAAAACAGCTTGTTACGAATTCCTACAGTAGAACTTGAAATCCAGACGTTTGAGATGGGCAGGGCATGTAGCACGTATGGGCGAATCCAGAAATGCATATAGAGTGTTAGTTGGGAGACCGGAGGGAAAAAGATCTTTAGGGAGGCCGAGACGTAGATGGGAGGATAATATTAAAATGGATTTGAGGAGGTGGGGTATGATAGAGACTGGCTTAATCTTGCACAGGATAGGGACCGATGGCGGGCTTATGTGAGGGCGGCAATGAACCTTCGGGTTCCTTAAAAGCCATTTGTAAGTAAGTAAGTAAGGCTTACTTGTACCCGACTTACCTGATATAGTAACTATCAGCAGTACTGATTTCGAGCCTGAACATTCCTTGACAGTTTTACTCACATCGATTGACCAAGGTTTCATATCTTCGTTTTGTTCCATGGACACCTGTAATGTTCAATTTATAATCTTAAATCAGATTTCTTAAAGTAAAAGTTTTACATATTATTATTATTATTATTATTATTATTATTATTATTATTATTATTATTATTATTATTATTATTATATCATCATCGTCGTCGTCATTATTATTAAATCAGAATTAAAATTCACTCAGTTCATTATCCGACAATCCGATAGCTTCTAAACAAATGGAAAGTAGAATATTAGCGAAAGAACTGCTCAAAGACATATTTTATCTAGATACAATTGATAGTGCAACAATAAAGCAGTTGTTATGAATGTGAATAAAGGCACACTATATCCAGAATATTTCGGAAGATGCAATGTAAAGAATAAAAAGTCTTCTAACCAACATTTTCACTCATATCCTAGAGATGGTGCTCTTTAGAAATTTTGATACGAATTAAGGACTTACGAAAAATGGTCATTCATGAAAGGTACTTTTTTAATTTGGACATCGAATAGACTTTCAATACATTATCAGAATAGAGCGTGAACTGTGACACACTTGGAAGTTACGTGGTTGCGTAACCCCTCCTGTGAGCCGTGCTCTGGCCTTACATCCAGGAGGCCTGGGTTCGATCCCTGGTTAAATCTGGATGGAATTTGTGGTGACAAAACACATGTTGCAGAGAGATTTTATCGATGTACTCCCGTTTTGCTTTTTCATTCCACCAATATTCCCCTAAATTTCATCTATCATCTGTAATAGCAAAAATAGGCTCGGTTGATGTCCGGGGATAATACTTCGGTGATGATCTGGGTTCTAAGGGCTTGTAGCTCCGAGTTCAGTAGCCGATGGGACCTTATCTGCAGTGTCCAGGAAGGATGGCCTATCTGTCAGCGTCAGATTCAGCCCGGGTCACCAGTAGGACTTATCATATATAGGACGGGCCTAAACGGCGTAAGTGCAAGGAACCATCCCTGATCCAGCTCTCGTGACATCAATCAATCAAATAAATACATACATAAATAAGCAAATAAGTGAATTAATGAGTAAGTCAGGGATGAGACGATATTAGCTCCCAATCATGGTAGAAGAGCTCGACCTTGATCACGAGCGCATAGCGCATCCACTACATAGCGTCGTAACGTAGACATCAGGGATGTACATGCACATGCAGCGAATAAGGGCAGCAATTATTACAATAACTTGCGTTACTAATTTTCTGGCTATGTAATAGGGCTAATTACTCAGTTATTTAATATACATGTACATATATAAACAAATCGCAAAGGGAAGGGTTTTTTTAGGAACAAAAAGAGAAATAGGAAAAGTTAATTGCATGTAAATACTTCACTTCATTGGTTAGGAGAAACTAATAGGGTCTATCTGCTCGACGTGTGTGATCTCTAAGTACTTTTGAGTATTTGTTGAAAAAAAATAATGACAATATTGATTGAAATAGAGTATATTGATTGTGTGATTGTGAAAATGTAGTCCTTACTCTCCAGTCCTGTCCTCTAAATTATTGTCCTTTGTCCCGAAACGTGTATTACAGATTTGTTGGTTACACCGTTATTACGGGGAGATCTTCAATTGTTGATTATATAAGGGGCAGTCAAATGAAAACGGGTCACCATGCGTAGGCCTTTATCTCAGATCGTCGCTCTTAATGAAGTTAATTTTCGAGAATGTTGACTCTCAAACTTAGGTTATGTAGAACCAAACATAGAACTCATACGTGCAGCGAAGGCTAGCGTGATGTGTGATTGTTTTGAATACAGAAGTAATCATGTTTCTATTGCTCTTTCAACTGGTATTTTTCAAACGACATTGAGCTGAATTCCACAACTAGACAGTAAATACAAATCTCTCCCACCGTATTACGTGAACGACCCGTGGTGTTGAAGGAAGGGATAAATAAAGTAATCTTGCTTGTGACATATGCCACAACTGGCGCTCGTTTCTGCACCTCTGAGTTAGTTAATCCTATTCATGTGTTACAATTTTCTGCTTATCTCCGTGTTAATTGTTTCTTATGGACAATACAATGGGCTATTACTAAGCGTATTTCAGTGGTTTTATTGTAGACTAGCCGTACCCGTGCGCTCCGCTGCACCCGTTAGAAATAAATATAAAGTAATTACATAATTAAAATAGGACATTTGATCCAGGGAACATTCGTGTTTGATAGAAGGATAAATAGTTTAATATGTTACTTAATTTAAATTGTATTTAAAAAATTAAAATGCGATCATTTTGATCCAGAGACCACTCATTTGGTCATAAAAATTATTTTAGGAAATACAGGAAACGAATGTACAGAATAGCCTATCAAGTTTTCTGTGAATAAGAAGATATTTTAATCTTACCTGTCCTCGATTTACTCAGAAGTTACTGTAATAACATTATAGCATTATGTCCATCTAGAGAAACCACACTTTCCAATGATGAATTAATAATTAATTATACAAATCGGATAATTTAGCTTCCCATATTACTTCATGCAAACACAGAAACATTTTCTGTAGACTGTGTTTTCATAGCTTTCGATTGTTGTTGTCCTAGGCCCCTTATAGACAAAGTCATTTGTTTTTTTATTTCATTACACTGCCTTAGATGGCGTTGTTATTGTAATTTTGAAACTCATTTATCTCATTAAATATCAGTCCTATCAAACTTTTGCATAGAATAAAACTTATCGGAAATTATTTTTAAAGAAACGTTTGTTATGTAACATTTTTCACAAAAATCAATAATAAGCGAGATATTTCGATTTATTTAATTCAGGCCCCCTTATAACCCCCTTTTAAATGTATTTTGAATGCCATATAGCCTAAAATCTAAGTTACAACGAACTTAATTTATATTCCAATTTTCATCGAAATCCGTTCAGCCATTATCGCGTGAAAAGGTAACAAACATACAGACAGACACACAGACATATAAACAAAAATTTCAAAAAGCGAATTTCGGTTTCAGGGTGGTTAATTGTATATGTTAGGACCAACTATTTTGGAAAATCGAAAATTACCAGAAAAATTTCGGCTACAGATTTATTATTAGTATAGATTACACTCAGTTGACTATGAGGAACTCCATATACCGACCATGTGATGAACTCTGTAACCAGGAAGTAGGCCTATACAACAAATTCTTAACATTATTTTTTTATTTTATTTTTTTTTAATCTTGTGTTCTGAAAGAACGTGTGTTATTTTATAACTTGTTATAAACTGTATATCCATACGAACATACACTTCTCTAATGAAATTCTCCACCAAGGTTTGAACACGTAACAATAGGACACACATTGTGTAGGATTACGTGTACGCGACTTACCTGATATAGTAACTGTCAGTAGTACTGACTTCGAGCCTGAACATTCTTTCACAGTCCTACTCACATCTATTGCCCAAGGTTTCATATCTTCGTTTTGTTCCATGGACACCTGTAACATTAAATTATACTCAAAAATCAGATTTATTAAACTAAAGAGTTTACATTTTACTATTCTATTTCCTTGCATATAGTGTAATTTCCCTTTTCTTGTTCCTTATATTATTATTATTATTATTATTATTATTATTATTATTATTATTGTTATTATTATTATATCATCATCGTCGTCACTACTATTAAATCAGAATTAAAATTTAATGAATCCATTATCCCACAATCCGACAGTTTCTTACCAAATGTAATGAAACTAGAATATTGCGAAAGAACAGCTGAAGGATATGTCCTGTCTATAATTCTTTCCATAATCTCTGACAGGAGAAGTAAATATTACTGGCAGAGGAGAGAAGTATAATTGCTGATCAACCAATGACAGAGGTCTCAATGCACGCTTATCTTGAAATTGCATGGGGACATAACGCTTTTGACCGCACAACTTGAAGACAAAAGTGGAATGAGACTTCTGCCATTGGTTAAATAGCAATTACGCTTCTCTGCTCCTCTGCCGGAAATGTTTACATCTCCTGTCAGAAATTATGGAACGAAGTATAGGTCCTTGGATTTACCTAGCCCTATAATTTTGAATATATTGGTGCAGTATTAGTATTTAATTATTTTTGAGCTATAGAAACCACTCACTATTGCTCGTGTAGTCCGGATTTTTTGCGAGGCGGGCCTCGTATCTCGCACGTCGCATGCGTCGGTTCAGAAAAACCAAGGCATTAGCGCACTAGGCTTCGGTTGCAACGCTGGGTCTTCCCCATAAACAATACAACACCTGGTGCAGCTGCGAATGTGGCGGACGAGAAAAGAGATTCAATCAGAGACAAATCATACAGTTGTCCAGATCTTTTAACAGCGATGAAAGCTTTTCCGACTGTCAAAACTTTTTCATGTTTCATACCACCGCTTACCGAAATTCTAGCGTAAAATTTGTAGTGTTTCATACTAATTGCCTACAGTTAAGTAACTTAAGGAACTTATAATCAGTTACTTTACAGAAATCTTATTTGTCGTATAAAAATGCCTGCTAAGACGCGCCTGATATTAATGTTGCATGTAAAGAAGTTTACACTTGGACTACTGATAGATGTGGGATAAGATAAGATACGATGTACAAACCTGGGCGATCCATTGTCCAGTCTTGTTGCGATATCCATTAATTGAGAGCTGGAAGGATTCTGGAGATATGGCAGTGCATTCTGAAGCGGTGGTCAGCGCTGTCCCCCAGACTAGCGTACACAGCACTGCGATATACATCGTCAAGTGGAGATCTGAAATCATAACATGCAGTCTCTTGTCATTATTTGTTTTTATTGCTTGACTCAACTTTTCTACTACTGCTACTACTATATCCACGAGTGCTTTGTGGCGAAATATTTAAACCATTACATCGGACGTATCTTATCACTTTATAAAGCAGGCGTCGGCAAATTTGTACTCACGATGGCATCACTGAACGCAAGCCGCAATACATAAGATGTAATATCAATCGAGGGGTATTTATAGAGCATTGCGTTCGGATCCCAGTGGCGGACTCTCAACACAAGTAGAGGGACATCATTTTATTTTTACTAACATTACTAATATTAACCTCGCTATACCTTTGGATCAACGATTAAAAACCGGAAAGATCGTTTGCTACCCCCTTCCACGACTGGAGTTCGATGATACTGGCGTAAACAAACAAATCACTTAACTAGGTATAGGAGGGAAGAAAAGTAGTTCATCCATTTACATAAACTAGGAAATATCCCGATTTTCAGTTTGATAATATTCATTAGGTTTTCGTTTAATCAAAATACAGTACAGTATTAACAATAAGTGTTTTTAGTCACGAACTGAGCCTTCCATGCGGACGTATTCATTATGCAATGCAGGCAGTATAGAGAACATTATTGAAAAATTATCATACAATATAAAGAATGAAAATGTTAAATTTTTACAAAATAATCATATTAATATGTATATTAAAACACATTTTTGAAAATGTTGGCTGTTCACTTTGACACAGACTTCAGTTCTGATCTGTTCTATATTATCGACACTATAGACTAGTTTATTGTACGTAATTCCAATTACCAGGTTCGTACTTAGTATGAGTAACTCATGTTGAAATAATTCTGTACCTTCTCCATGAAAGAGACTTTATGTACTGTAAATTCAGTCTTCACTTCTGCTCGATCCGAAAGATAAAATTACTCAGACATGCTATCTACTGTCCGTCCAAGTGGTTACGTCGCAGCGTCGTAGAAAGGGACGAAATCACGTGACATTTAATTACTAACGAGGCCCTTTTATTTAAGTTATTTTAAACAATTGTATGGGTATAATATTACGTAGATGTCCAATTCCTAACAGAAATTAATGTCATCAGAAAAGAGCTAAGACAACCCAGCCACTAGCATTTACAGAGAGGCGAATAGAAGCAGGTGGGGGAAACCGGGGTGCGACGTAGGCAAATGAAAAATGATTCAATATTGAAAGCTCTTTCGTCACTGGAAAACGCGAACTTATTTCTGGAACGTACTGTTTACTATGACCGTAAGTCTACTATGAAAGTATATGGGGTCTTGGTTCTGTGTGGATGACGTTTGAACTTCATTAGTAGAAGAGGTTGGGGTGAAGTACATTAAAAAATTGAAGTAAAATAAAATGATGGCCCTTTATCTGATGTAACTTACATAATATTGATTTATAGATGGCCAGAGTATATTTTGTTTCACTTTTATTTTTACTGTTCTGCAACAACCTAGGAAAATACGTCACAAATTGCCACTCTTAATAAACTCGTAGATTTTCGTCTGGTAGTCACGATTTTTGTTTCGATATTACAAATTTTTATTCAGAAAACAATTGTTCAGAAATATATTGAATATTTAGGCTTCAGATTGCCAAACAAATTGGCTATGTGAAAAGGTAACGTTTCTCTGTAACAGGCGATTTATGATACAGAAAATTGACTATACATATTTTCTATGGAGAGCATTTTAAATAAATCTAAGCCTGTCTGGATTTGTGTTATACAAATGGCAATTTTTTTTTCTAAGTTCTTTTATTTTTATGTCACTCTCACTTATTTCAAATAGGAAAAACAGCTCTCTTAATAAGACGTAACTCCACCTATTAGACTATTTTAAAGTCGTATTTCGAGTCCCGTATGTTATTACAGATACAAGTTTCTTTATGTTCAGATTAATTTCTTCTATATATTTTCTTCATGCTTGGAATAACTCCTCTCCTGTTATATTTCCTTTCAGTGCAATGACTTCGAGAATATTCTTATACAGAATGCATCAAAGTACTGAAAATTTTTTCTATCTTCTGTAAAAATCACACAAATGTGACATACAACCTTCTTTGAGGGATGTCTTCATATCTTGCTAATGAACTTATATCCGTCGGCGCTTCAGCACTACGCCACATAAGCTTAAAAGCGTCGCACTGGATCTACGTTATTCTGAAAGGAGGTTTTGACTTTTATCTCGCTCCCAGATCTCGTCTTTTTGTCTATATGTTTTATCTATCTGCGAAACATTGATGAAAACAAGATGGAGGAACACTTAATGGGAATTTCAGTTGCATATGTGCTAACGAAACGAAGCGTCTTTGGAGAAATTCGACAATTGAGAATCTCCTTGGGGAAAAGGATGTAACATCGAATTATTGATATATGCTATTTAGGCGGAAAAAGTGATTTACTTATAACAATAAAATTTTACATCGATTAGGTGAATAAACGTAGATTGGTGTTTTGTGTCAACGTATTAAGGGAATGTTCGTGGACAAGTTGCTGCACAAAATCGGTCCTTCTCTCGCTCAGTAAAATTGTAATACATTCTCAAAAAGAACTATCACAATATTACACGTATCACAGTATTACCAACCTTTACCCTATACGTCATTTTCAGAACCATCCCAGAAAATTGAAGTTTACATTAAAACTAATAACTACTTAGAATAAACATGCAATGTAATCGTATACGTTTATTATTAAACAAAAAAATGTAATTTAAGATAATGGTTTTCATAAATGTCACTATCTAGCTCCTTCCATTTCCGCTACATAAAAGAATAAACGTTTTTCTGATAGATGTGAAGTGACATTCAAAACTTTTGTCTCCATACTGGACCGTCGCAGACTGGACAGAAAAGCTTGCTACATTTGGCAACTAACTCTTATCACTTCCCAAAGTTTGTGATAAGTTCATCTGAACACCCTGTATAAGCACTAGTACATGTACATAGACTTACAGCTGTAGGGAAGCTTACCTTATATCAATGCTCCGGACTTGATTCAATTTCATGCCTGCTGATGGAATGTGTCTGTCCCCTTTTATACGATATCGCAGTGGATTATTCGCGGTAATCCGTTTAAGAGTGACGCAGAATTGTCACACGACTGTCAGGCTATCAGATTATCCGTTATGTTAATGTACAGGGAATGGTTTAGCCGGGATATAAATATTTTTATTCGGGTAGGGTATATATAGCAGTCACATTGATTACGTATTAACATTCCCGTTTGGCTTCGGAAATAGCTGCCAGCTTAGAAACGCTATGTTTTGAATTGTTTTTAAGCAATTAAATCTCTTTATCTTGACTAACACGTAGAATTGTCCACTGCTGTGCTCTCGTAGTAGCGTGTTCGCTCCCGAACCCAGCGAGCCGGGGTTCGATTCCCCGCTTTTGGACGAGTTTCCTGGGTGAGATAGTTTTGGGAGTTTTCCCCTCACTCCTGTAGATGAATATCATGTAACTTTATCAGGCGTATGGAACCCCACTCATTCTCGCCAGTTCCTTTTCCCCCTCATCATCCTTTCCTTATTCCGGTTGTCTTTCTTGGTTTTCAAATCTCGCCTGCGGCGGCCCTCCGAATCTCCTGACGCTGTCTGCCGGCCTCCATGGATATGTCAAAGCATGACCAACAGCGGAACCCACTCATTAAATTATAAACTCCGGACATTTTTGATAATGACCTTTTATTGATTTTGGACATTTTTGATACTGGACATTTAATGACAATGAACATTACAGGTAAGAGTCATTTAAACACTGTGGAGATATCTTATACTGGACATTTTATAACTCTGGACATATTTTATACTGGACCTTTGATAACTGTGGATATTTTTATACTGGACAATAATGATGAACATGTTTGCACTGGACATTTCGCAATGGACTAATTGACTGATAATCTTACTGCGTAAAGACGGTATATACCCATTTTGTAGACTTACGGTCTTACTAATAAACCAGTTTTTATACGAGACTTATATAGAGATGAGACAGAAAACGTTATTAATAAACAATGCATAAGCGATGGATGTATAAACAGGCTGTAACTATACAATGGGAATTGCTTTGCAGTAGTTATATCCACGAAACCCCTTCTTTAAGCGTTGTATATAGAGAAAAAATGGCCGCCCCTCTAACAGCTGTTCGTATCGACTGTCATGTTATGATGGTGGATGCCTTGTAACCACAGATGAACAAACCAAAGAGCACAGAATAATTAGAATAATATTGCTGTAGCTTGTACTCTTTGACCAAAATATAGTGTGGTAATCGATTAGAGCCAGTTGTACTATCGATACTTAACACGCCACACTAGAGCGCTCTACCGCATGTAATAGAGAACTTCAGATATTCTATTATCTTTCGTAACGAAGTAATGACGAAACTATGACATAGCTGTGTATCAGTTGTATTGTTATACACGACGTATGTAGTGATTATTAGTAAGGAATTTACACACCACTTATAAAATAACTACTCATTGTATAAGTATAAGACAGTTAAACTTCTGTATAAAGAGTTTTTTTAGTAAGACCGTTAGGATACAAGCTGATCCGCGGGTAAGAGACACCATCCCGAGGGTGCACTGTGCTGATGACCGCTGGTCTAGAGGTTAAAGAACGCGGCTCGTACTTCGAAACTGTGTTCCAATTCAGCTGATTTTGTTTTGTTTCTTTTTTACTAGGATATATCTCGCAGAGCACTGTATCTTCTTCTTCCTATGGATTTTATGGCCTTGACCGACTTCTCACTCGCACTCTTCATGAATTTCTCTTAAGGAATCTTTAATCTTTATATTTTGAGAGCAAATATTTCATTTATGTAGCTAGTCCAAGGATCTGTTTTTATAGCAACTAAATGATTAATGACAAGCTGAGAAGGAAATCGAAGATATGTGGCAAATTAAGCAAATTCTGTTTCTTAAAGAAGTTTGAACAGGGAACATATGAAGAAGGCGATGACGTTGCAGAACGCAATAGGAAGAAGTGGACAACAGTAGGTAAAGTATATTCTTCTTCTTATTTTCTATAGGCATAAGCCTGTTTGTTTACACACACTACATCAATGATGATTACGTCTCAGTCCATCGTGTATAATGGAAATTCAATGAGAATGATCCAATCATACACCGATCACAGTGATATTGAAGAGCTCTTAAAAAACTATGTTTAGTCATTAGTGAGATATTTTATAGCACATAGTAGGTCTCAAGCGAGAACTAGAAATACAAGGTGATTCATAAGTACCTGTACAAACTTTGTAGGTATAATTTAGGGCTAAACATAAGACTAAAAAATGTTCTATACAACTTTTCCCGCAAATCCTTACTTTCAGAGAAGTATAATGTCCTATCTTGCTGGGTATCAAAAACATGGGTGAGTAAAGCTATCTGATGTGTCATGTTCGCCGACATAGCGACTGCGGTAGATGTTTGTTTGGTATATACTGATCTTGGAATGTTACAGAGTCGGTTAAACTCATTTTGAATATATTCCATCCAATTTGAGTTCGTTGCTGTAGTTATGCTACTTTCGGAATTTGAGTGGCATAAACAAGCGCCTTCAGACGGTCCCAGAGATAGAAGTCCAATGTATTCAGGTCCGGTGATCCGGCTGGCCAAGCAACTGGTGCTGCATGCTCTATCGTACAGCTGGTGCCTACTGAACTAATGACAGAATAAATGTGTACTAACGAGACGTGGTGACAGTAGGAAATACAACAGCGCCATACAATTAAATATAACTTACATACTTACTTACTGGCTTTTAAGGAACCCGGAGTTTATACATTAAAGTAAACAAAGTTCTTCCCAAGTCTCCTCAAAGGTCGGAATAAACTCTATATGCATTTCTGGGGTGTACAGCCCATTTCAAACGTCAATTTTACATCTACCAGGTAATCATTGCTGAAGCTCTGCGTTTTGTAACTTTCTCCATTATCCTGTAACTTCATCCCTCTTAGCCCCAAACATTTTTCCTAAGAACCTTATTCTCAAACACTCAATTAAATATAACTACATACTTTAAAGTAAACGCAATAAAATATAAAATAACAGACATCTACCATAATCGCTATGTAGGCGAACGTAACACATCCGAAAACTTTACTGGTTCATGTTTTTGATACCTAGCAGGATAAGACATTATACAATATTGCTCTGAAAGTAAAGATTTGCGGGAAAAGTTGTATAGAACATTTTAGTCTTATTTTTACCTCTACATTACACCCAAAAAGTTTCTACAGTTACTTATGAATCACCCTGTATAGAGAGTAATATCAAACACCAAATTTATTTTAGTAATTGTCCTTGTACTGTATAATCAGAAAATTCATAGTGATTGTTAATATAGAAACCACTAGACATATTTTTCATGAATGTGCTCAACACGGCAGATCAACGGAGCCATCCTATCTTGACTAGGTGGCCATTACCTAGATCATATATATATAACAGATAACTCATCGCTATATTAAAATTGGCAGCACTTTGAAGAGAACAACCGCCAGGATCGCCACCCGTCCACCGCAAACGAACACGAGATGGCAGTACAGTCGCTAAAGCAATTCAAATGGGAATTATGACGTGACTCCTTATGTAATAACTAGATGGCAGCGTAGTAAACCTGACAAAATTTGTTAACGTCAAAACCTATAAAGCCGACCTATCTGTTACATATATGATCTAGGCCATTACCCAACAGTACCCAACTGGCTATCCCTCATTTCATATTGAGATATTCTTATCAGCCGATAATTCATGTTTACCAGAGAGAGAAAAATGGAGGAAATGAAAAAAAAATAAGAAATGTTGTTTCCAAGTCAAATGTATTTGAAAGTATCACAACTTGGTCTGGATACAGAAAGATACATGAATATACATTATAATAATGGAGTACAAATTGACATCTGATAGTAGCAATTCACAATTATACAGTACATCAACCACTTCTCTCACACACAAATGGTTTGCTATCCGTACACTTCTGATCGCCAATTTCTCCATGGGAGTAGGCAAACCCGCAGTTTTTAATTGTTGTTCCTTCCGGGTCACCTCGTGCCCAGCTCATGTAGCCTGTAGAGTTCAAGTTCTCACCTGGATATACAGAAAATATTTTAATATATAGGGTGAACAGTAAGTAATGTCATTAATTTTAAGGGGTTATCCTTTGAGACTTTTAAACATAATATTTTAATACATTTTGCTTGTTTTTGCTTCCTTTTCGAGATAAAAATTGTTTTCTATGAACTATTTCATAGCGTGTTTTGCAAAGGCCATTGATTTAATTCAAAATCGCTCAGTTAGGTTAAGATAGCAGTATATCATGGTAATAAATCATTGAAAGAGTTTTCGTTTTGTTCTGTGAGGGAACACTGCACAAAAAATAACATTTTCCCAAATTTTTCTATACAACCAAATTTTGAGAACATATTTACTATATAAAGAACTATTTTTAACTCCCAAGTGTTTTTAGCTTTTTATTTTTTCTATTTTTTTAGAAATATCTTCAAATCCAAGTTATTAGTAGAATATCTCAACTTATAAACTTCCTTTCTTTTTGGTTGCATTCACAAGACAAAAAAAGAAAAATTTCTATGCATTCATTTTATGAAAAATCTCCTTTATTCATTTAAAAAAAATAAATTTTGAATATGTTATTTTTATATAATTCATGAAAAAAATGAAGTAAACTAGTAGCATTTGTTACAAAATAAATGCATAGAAACATGCAGCTACCTCATAAATACAGTAAACTGGGGTTACTTTGAACAGAGAGGAAATTTTGAACATTTTTGCAGAAAATCATATTTAGGTTTTTACATGCTGCACTTGTTATAGATGGAGGTAAATTATCATAAAATCATTCTCATACCAAAGTTACCTCCATCTATAACAAGTGCAGTATGTAGAAACCTAAATACAATTTTCTGGAAAAAATGGTCAAAGTTTCCTCTATGTTAAAGTAACCCCAGTTTACGGTACTTGCAGTAAAAATTCATCCAGATTTAGTAATACGAGTATATGGAATAAAAATTTGCTGTTGAATCAAAGAAAATAAACGTACGGAAAAGTGAATTTTAAGTAAAATGGATATTCATGTAACATATTACTTACTTACTGGCTTTTAAGGAACCCGGAGGCTCATTGCCGCCATTAGTCCCTATCCTGAGCAAGATTAATCCAGTCCCTATCATCATATCCCTCCTCCCTCAAATCCATTTTAATATTATCTTCCCATCTACGTCTCGGCCTCCCTAAAGGTCTTTTTCCCTCCGGCCTCCCAACTAACACTCTATATGCATTTCTGGATTCGCCCATATGTGCTACATGCCCTGCCCATCTCAAACGTCTGGATTTAATGTTACTAATTATGTCAGGTGAAGAATACAATGCATGCAGTTCTGAGTTATGTAACTTTCTCCATTCTCCTGTAACTTCATCCCTCTTAGCCTCAAATATTTTCCTAAGCACCTTATTCTCAAACACCCTTAACCTATGTTCCTCTCTCAATGCGAGAGTCCAAGTTTCAACTTGGATATTAAAAAAAAAAAAGGAACAAAATCCCTTTTTGCTTTTGAGAACAAAATCTTGAGGAAGAATTTTGTTCCCATTCAAGAAAATAACACATGGAGAATTTTGAACAACAGGGAACTAAGTGATATTTATAAAGATCCGGATATAATAGCCTTAATAAAAAGTCGAAAACTACGTTGGCTTGGACACGTTCTACGGCGTGATGAAGACTCTCTTCTACGAAAAGCTTTCGACTATTCTCCAAGATGTAAGAGACCTCTTGGTAGACCTCGTCTCCGTTGGCAGGACCAAGTATATGAAAATCTTCCTACAGTGGGAGGACGACAAGAAGATGCAGAGAACAGAGACGAATGGCGATATATCGTGAATGAGGCTAAAAACATCTTAGGTTTTTAAATTCCCTAAATTGATTGATTGATTGATTGATTGATTGTGTTGTGTAGCGGTGTTTGACCATTGTTGTAGTTCACGTATGGAGAGCGTTTGGCCGCGAAACCAGGTGGCCCGGTTTCGATTCTCCGTCGGAACAAGTTACCAGGTTTGGTTTTTTTTTTCCTTGGGTTTTCCCTCAACCCAGTATGAGCAAATGCTGGGTAACTTTCGGTGCTGGAGCCGGATTCATTTCGCCGGCATTATCACCTTAACTTCATTCAGACGCTAAATAACCTAAGATGTTGATAAAACGTCGTAAAATAATCTACTAAAAACCCATTGCTGTAACATTTCGCTGGCTAAATGTTACAATGGCGTGTGTAATAATATTTCTGATACAGACAAAGAACCTTGTAATATTGAGCCAGCGATTTATTATAGTCATTAATTATTATATTTATTTCTTCGTTTATTCATTATTTATTTGTTTATTATTTATTTACTTAACCATTCTGTACGCACTTTATGGCGGTTTAGTTGTAGCCCAGAAAATAGTTATATATTTGGCAGAAAGTGTGGTTCTTACATACCCAGTACTGTGACGTATTTGCCTTCCTCATCGTTGTCATGAAATCCGACGTGGATGATGCCCATGAAGTTAAATTCATTTTTGACGGCGTTGAATTCTTCTATTGCGTTCAAAATAATCAGGTGAGCGCCCTCTTGCTCGCATCTCTTCTTAGCGTTATTCCAGGTTTCTTTTAAGGAATGGAACTTGTAGAACCCGAATGGCGGTATCTGTCTGTAGCCTAAGAGGAGCATCTGTAGTTGTGCTTCTGAATCCGATGCTGCAACATTATCCCGTTTACCCGGCGAGACGATTGATTGACTCCTTGGATGTTCGGCATAAACACCAGTAATCTCTAAATAACAGAATTAGTGTAAGAAGGTGACACAGACTTTTCCATTACGCGTATGACACAAGTTGTAACAGCACATTATTGCATTATCTTACAGAATTGAAATTGAAGACTTGTCCGGATAAAAGATGTAACATAAAATTAATTAAATGTGTTACATAGATGAAAAAATAATTTTGAAGCATTCATTTACAACAATAGCAGATTGCATCCAATATGTGAATAAACTTGTACACTTGATTACTGAAATGATTCTGCTAGTAAATGTAAGCCTAATGAAATATGTCCCTAAATTATTTTCCTTTCTCCTGAAACGTGTATTACAGATTTGTTGGTTACACCCTGAATTGAATTGAAAGAGGTGAATTGGGAGGACAAATTTAAAAGATACGCAAAACGCGTCCTTGCAAGGTGTTCGGGACCGTACGAAACTAAATATGTGAGCTCCAAGCCTGTTGGCCACTAGTCTCACTCCGGGTTACGCTGCTCCTCTAAAGGAGCTCTAGAAAATTTTGAAGGGGAAAACCGAAAATGGACGTAACCTCTTAGGTACCACATACGCGAGGGGGACGGAAATGTGATCAAAATGATCACGGGACGGGAAATGGCTGGTATAAATCTGCACATTGAAATGAACTGTGTCATTTCGCAGTGCAGGAGGAGTCGAGAAGACTCTGTAGTCTGTTGTTAGATGACAAGGCAGCTGAAGACCGCCAGGTGAGACGCCGTGAATTCTGAATCTGCAAATTGAAAGGTTCCCTGTCCTTTCGCATTGCGACCACATGAGTGACGTTGGACATGTATTTCATAATTTTAAGGACTCTGAACTAAGGCATTAAGTTGTTTGTTAGAAAAAGGGGAACTTATGGGGAAGGGCATAAAGGTCCGTGACCCATTTCTCTTTGGGCTCATCCCGACATTTGTCTTAACGCCTTAGGAAAACCACGGAAATACCTTAGTCAGAATGAGTTGTCTCAATATAAGAGACTAGCCAATTTGGCATTTAGGTAATATGTCGATTGATTTATGAATTTATGATAGATGTAATTATTAATTAATTTAGAGTAAGTAAAGGGGTCATGGGGATATGAATGCTTGTCCGTGGCCCATTTCTTTTAGGGCTCATCCCGACATTGCGTAGGCCTTTATCTCAGATCGTCGCTCTTAATGAAGTTAATTTTCGAGAATGTTGACTCTTAAACTTAGGTTATGTAGAACCAAACATAGAACTCATACGTGCAGTGAAGTGTAGCCTGATGTGTGACTGTTTTGAATACAGAACTATTCATGTTTCTATTGCTCTTTATACTGGTATTTTTCGAACGACATTGAGCTGAATTCCACAACTATACAGTATATACAAATCTCTCCCACCTTATTACGTGGAAGACCCGTGGAGTCGAAGGGATAGATATTAATAACGTAATTCTGCTAGTGACGTATGCCACAACTGGCGCTCGTTTCTGCATCTCTGAGTTAGTTAATCCTATTCATATGTTACAATTTTCTGCTTTAACTCCTTGTTAATTGTTTCTCATGGACAGTACAATGGGCTATCACTCAGCGCAGTTCATGTTGTTATTATATAGATTACACTCAGTTCACTATAAGGAACTGCATTATATCGACCATGTGATGAGCAAAGCTCGGAACTTGGGGACTTGTGTCGTGCGCATGAGTAAGGTTGCAGGTACAACGTACACAAAGCTCACGCTGCAAGTGCTCAGGGACAGTCGTATGTACTAAGAACGTGGTCACATCGAATGGCAAGAAGACGAACGAAGAAACTGTGTCATGTCGAAGCAAATGACATTCAGAGAATTACAGGTAAACGGTCTGTTAGAGGAATGAGAAAATACGTGTTATTCGAATGGTTATTATAGAAGTTTGAAAATATATTTCTTAAATTTTAGTTACAGAATTTCGTGGAGGAATTCTGAGGAGATACATTATTTTCTTCGAGTGAAGAGTTTATATTTTGTAAGTTGTGCCACACATAAACTAGAGACTGGAAACGGGCATTAATAGAAAGACATTGCAGTCTCTTAAATCGGTGGAAAATGTGTCCATAGCCACGGATCAAGTCGTAGTGGAACCTTCCCTAGTAGTGACATAGAAATTGAAAACTATTTTCGAGAAAAATTTAGAATAATTATCTTTCTCAGATACGAGATCAGCTAGCAAATGCTGAAAATCGAACAGGAAACAGTGACAGTGAAAACATTCAGTATTTTAAGTTTGCTCCTGTCACTTCATGTGACGTGGAAATAAGTTTCTTTCGTTTCAAATCATATTTAACTAACAGACGAAGAAGTTATGGGTTCGAAAATCTTCGAATCCATGTAGTGATATACTGTAATAAAATGTACAGAGCAGAACTGCAAATTTGATATATTTTGCATGTTTATATATATATATATATGTGTATATATATATATATATATATATATATATATATATATATATATATTCTTTAAAATTACGTGTTTCAAGCTACCATAATATTATCAATATGTTGTTCCGGCCAGGAACCACCTTTATAGCAGACCTGAAAGTACCTCTGTGCTGGAAGCGGCAGTTTGTTGACATTGAAGTCCGGTCGCTTAGCCACGTTCAAAGACACAAGTCCCCAAGTTCCGAGCTTTGGTGATGAGCTATGTAGCCAGGGAGTAACTCTATACAACAAATGGATAACAATTTTCTTTTTTTAGATTTTTTCCTTTGAAAACACGGCCTGGTTGGCTCAGTATAGCACTGCCCTTCTATGCCCGATGTTGCGGGTTCGATCCTGAGCCAGGTCGATGCCATTTAGGTATGCTTAAATGCGACAGGCTCATGTCTGTAGATTTACTGGCATGTAAAAGAACTCCTGCGGGACATAATTCCGGCACACCGGCGACGCTGATATAACCTCGGCAGTTGCGAGCGTCGTTAAAAGAAATAATATTTAATATTTTCTTTGAAAGTCTTATGTTCTGAATGTGCGTGTGTTATTTTTTTTGGTAACTTGTTATAAACTGTATATCTATACGAACAGAAATTCCTCTAATGAAATTCTCCACCAAGGTATGAAAACGTGAGAACAGGACACATATTTTGTAAGCTTACGCGACTTACCTGATAATGTAACTGTCAGTAGTACTGACTTCGAGCCTGGACATTCCTTCACAGTCTTACTCACATCTATTGCCCAAGGTTTCATATCTTCGTTTTGTTCCATGGACACCTGTAACATTAAATTATACTCAAAAATCAGATTTATTAAACTAAAGAGTTTACATTTTACTATTCTATTTCCTTGCATATAGAGTAATTTCCTTTTCTTGTTCCTTATATTATTATTATTATTATTATTATTATTATTATTATTATTATTATTATTATATCATCATCGTCGTCACTACTATTAAATCAGAATTCAAATTCAAGAATCCATTATCCCACAATCCGACAGCTTCTTACCAAATCTAATGAAACTAGAATATTGCGAAAGGACGGCTGAAGGATATTTTCTGTCTATACTTCGTTCCATAATCTCTAACAGGAGAAGTAAATATTGCTGGCAGAGGAGAGAAGTATAATTGCTATTCAACCAATGACAGAGGCCTCAATCCACGCTTATCTTGAAATTACACGGGAACATAACGCTTTAGACCTCACATCTTGAAGACAAAAGTATCTCCTGTCAGAGATTATGGAACGAAGTATAGGTCCTTGCATTTACCTAGCCCTGTAATTTTGAATATGTTGGAGCAGTATCATTATTTAATTATTTTTGAGCAAGATTTGAAACGAAAATAAATGATAATAAAGTATTACCCTCCCATGTTAAATATAGGCCGTCTGTCCTAGCTGATTGAAAGACTATACGTTACACGTGGTAATAACAACAGTTGAAAGTGCAACAATAGATCAGTTGTTATGAATGTTATATTCCTCTATATACTATACTTATCCAGAAGATTTTTGAAGATGCATTGCAAAGAATAAAGACATCTTCTAACCAACATTTTCATTCATACGCTAGAGATGGTGCTCTTTCAGAAATTTTGAGACGAATTAAGAGGCTTAAAGAGAAATGGTCATTCAGAAAGGGTACTTCACAAATTTGAATATCGCGTAGACTTTCAATACATAAACAGAAAAGAGCGTGAACTGTGTCATGCTTGGAAATTACATGGTGGCGCTACCCCTGCTGTCGCTTTCCATCTTGAGGCCCGGCTTCGATCCCTGATTAGCTCGGGATGGAATTTGTGGTGACAAAACACACGTTGCAGAGGGATTTTATCGGGGTACTCCATTTTTCCTGTTTTATTCCACCAATAAACCTCACTTCCCCCAATTTCATATATTGTACAGGGACATCATTTCATTTTTACTAACATTTTTAATATTAACCTGGCTATATTTTTGGATTAAATGTTGAGAACCGGAAACACCGTTTGCTCCCCCTTCCAAGACTGGAGTACGATACTGGCGTAATATACAAACAAATCACTTTACAAGGTATAGGAGGAAAGAAAAGTAGTTCATCCATTTATGTAAACAAGGAAATTTCCCGATTTTCAGTTTGATAATTTTCATTAGGTTTTTGTTTAATCAAAATACAGTACAGTATTAACAATAAATGTTTTTCCCACGAGTTGAGCTATCCATTCGGACGTATTAATTATGCAGTGTATATTGTACTGTTACAGCATATTAGCGTACAATATAGAGAATGAAGTTAAATTGGAAAATAATCATAATATGGATATTTAAACACATTATTGAAAATGGTGGCCGTCCATTTCGATAGAGGCTTCAGTTCTTTTGTGCACTATAGGCTATTGTATCTAATTCCAAACACCAGTTTCGTCCTTCGTACGGGTAACTCATGTTGAAATAATTCTGTAAATACTCTATAACTGAGTACCTTAAGTACTGTCAATTTAATCTTCACTTCTGCCCGATCCGAAAAGATAAAATTACTCAGAAATGCTATCTACTGTCCGTTCAAGTGGTTTTGTCGCAGGATCGTAGAAATGGGGGGGGAAATCACGTGACTGTTAATTACTTAACGAGGCCCTTCTATATAAGTTATTTTAAACAGTTATATAATATCATCATTTAATTCGAGAAAAATTCGTTCCGGCACCGGGAATCGAACCCGGGACCTCTCAGCTCTGCGCGCTGAGTGCTCTTTCCAACTGAGCTATGCCGGGACACGATCCACGGTGCCGGCCGAACTCCTTTCGTTGTAATGTTTTACGGCCTTACTACCTGCACTTTAGACAATGTAAGTCATACATGCAGGAGCGCATATTTTAAATGACTTTATGGCCATATTACGTAGACGTCCAATTCCTAACAGAAATTAATGTTTTAAGAAATAGCTAAGACAGCCTAGCTACTAGACTTTACAGAGGGGCGAACAGAAGCAGATGGGGGAAACCGGGATGCGACGTAGGCAAACGGACGACAGTACCTGTGCGAAAATATGATTCAATATTGAAAACTCTTTCGTCACTGTAAAACGCGAACTTATTTCTGGAACGTACTATACTCACTAACTCAGTACTGCATACGCGGCCTCTGTTCTGTGTGGAGAACTGTTGGAAGTTTACTAGTAGAGGGGGTGGCAGTGAAGTACATTAAAAATTCAGGTACAATAAATATTGAAGTAAAATGATGTCCCTCTATCTGTGCTGCATGAGGAGCGCCCTGACTAGGCTGGCAGTGCATGGCTTCCATCTCAAGCGTTGCGCACGATGAGGGTTCCACGAGCCCTCAGTGGAGTGTACATGTGTGTTATGTGGTGATCTGTGTGAACGATATCATTTCAGTAAGTGTCCGAAGAGAACAAGCGCTCTGATGGACTATTAAAAAAACTAATATTATTACAAATGCGCATTTGTGCGCCGTTCTTCTTTATGTATACTGTATCTGTAATAGCAAAAAATAGACTGGGGTGATGTCCTGGGATAATACTTTGATGATGATCTAGGTTCTAGTGTTTGGAGCTCCGGGGATTGGGTACGAGCTTATCAGTAGCAGTTGGGAACTTATCTGCAGTGCCCAGGAAGGACGGCCTGCCTGTCAGCGTCAGATTCACAAATGCTGCCCGGGCCACCAGTCGGACTTATAACATATACGACGTACAATGGACCTGTACTGTTTTCGCTGTAAGAAAAATCCTAATGGAAACATAAGCACGTTACTGTCATACCCGTGATTGGCTGGCAGTCGAATCACTCACATGACGCAGAAAAATATAGTTCATAATTGGAAACCACAATCTTCTATTATTTGAAAATAAAACATTGAACTCTAGTTGTTAAATACGATGAAACATACAACTTTACTCATACGTAAAACGCTATGTAAAAGAAATCTACTTTTATATTTTGTTATGTACTATAAACGCGGATGAATACCAACAGTAATACCGAGGTAGTCTGTTCTTGTAACAAGCTGGCGTCACTTGAGCTCGTAGTTGTTCACTTAAGCATGTGGTACTGAAAGTATGGCTTTTGCATCCTCAACTGTCCATTGTGAAGACATAAGACTTAAAAATAATTTAATTACAGTAATTATAAAATAAATGTTTCCTAAGCAAACCAATGCATAGTAGTGAGGTTAGACCTACTTGAAGAGTAACGGTTAAATGTTTAACATGAAACAATGTACAACAGTAGGCGGGAACATGTACTGAGAATCTATGCGGCCAAACAGTGGCCAATGAAGCCTCACTTCAGTCACGTGCTATTGTTTATATTAGGATTTTTCTTACAGCGAAAAGATTATAGGCCTAAGTGCAAGGAACTATCCCTGATCAACTCTCGTGATATCAGACAATCAAACATAAAAATAAATACATTCATAAGTAAACAAATTAATGAATCAATCAAACCGTGCTGTGGCTGGGTAGTCAGACCTTCACCCTGTCACATAGAAAGGCCGGGTTCGAGTCCCGGTCAGTGATTTTTCGTTCTAAAAATCCTTAGTGATAATTTTGGCGGACAAGATCGCTCTTTGGGTTTTTCTAGGAGTTCCACCGTTACCTCACGTGAGGCGTCTACATCATTCCGTCTGATATCCTTTCCGTCATCAGTCCATACCATCCTCCGAACGCTGGCTGGCGAAGTACCAAGGAGGCTGATCTTGGTTCGATCAGGATTGCCTGCTTTAAATTTGGATTCGCAGTGAACCTCAGTTTATTTAGCCGTTGTGGTTTGAGAATGCATCTCGCTCTAGGGTAAAGCCTTGGTTTTTCTGAATCGACGCATGCGACGTGCGAGATGCGAGGCCCGCCTCGCACAAATCCGGACTACACGAGCTATAGAAACCACTCACTATCTCTCGTGTAGTCCGGATTTGTGCGAGGCGGGCCTCGCATCTCCACGTCGCATGCGTCGGTTCAGAAAAACGAAGGCATTAGCGCACTAGGCTTAGGTTGCAACGCTGGGTCTTCCCCATAAACAATACAACACATGGTGCAGTTGCGAATGTGGTTGACGGGACAAGAGATTCAATCAGAGACAAATCATACAGTTGTCCAGATCTTTTAACAGCGATGAAATCTTTTCCGACTGTCAAAACTTTTTCATGTTTCATACCACCGCTTATCGAAATTTTAGCGTAAAATTTGTAGTGTTTCATATTAAATGCCTACAGATAAGTAACTTAAGGAACTTATAATCAGTTACTTTACAGAAATCTTATTTGTCATATAAAAATGCCTGCTGAGACGCGCCTGATAATAATGTTGCATGTAAAAAAGTTTACATTTGGACTACTGATAGATGTGGGATAAGATAAGATACGATGTACAAACCTGCGCGATCCATTGTCCAGTCTTGTTGCGATATCCATTAATTGAGAGCTGGAAGGATTCTGGAGATATGGCAGTGCATTCTGAAGCGGTGGTCAGCGCTGTCCCCCAGACTAGCGTACACAGCACTGCGATATACATCGTCAAGTGGAGATCTGAAATCATAACATGCAGTCTCTTGTCATTATTTGTTTTCATTGCTTGACTCAACTTTTCTACTACTACTGGCCTACTATATCCACAAGTGCTTTGTGGCAAAATATTTAAACCATTACATCGGACGTATCTATCACTTTATAAAGCAGCCATCGGCAAATTTGTACTCACGATGGCATCACTGAACGCAACCCGCAATACATAAGATGTAATATCAATCGAGAAGTATAGAGCATTGCGTTCGGATCCCAGTGGCGGACTCTCAACACAAGTATCTGATGTAACCTACACAATATTGATTTATAGATGGCCAGAGTATATTTTTTTCACTTTTATTTTTACTGTGCTGCAACAACCTAGGAAAATACGTCACAAATTGCCACTCTTAATCAAATCGTAAATTTTCGTCTGTTATTCTCGATCTTTCTTTAAATATTACAAATTTTTATTTAGAAAACAACTAATGCATTGACATGGGAAAGGTCGTAACTGCCAAGAATTCGAATTTTTAGGTTTTTCATTGAGAAGGTAGTAAATGGCCATGCCATTGGCACAGAGAAGGTAGTTTGTCCGTATGTAATGAAACGCAGATGGGAACGTAGTCACTAGATGTTGTAAGTTGTATGTGCACAGCTGTTGGCGCGGAGTAGGTAGTAACTCCGTTTACAACATCAGAGTGTTTCTAGACAAATATGGACTGATAACTGTGCAGGGCAGAATAAGAATCGGATGATTCTAATGGTCCTGATTTACATTTTGCCAAGAATCATTTTGATTCAGTGGACTTGAAATTCCTGGTTTCAGAACATTCCTACATGCCATGTGCTAGGTAATTCGGCATCATAGAGAAAAGAAAAAAAAAAGATGCAAGACCATGGTTCCAGAAGAGGTAAGGCCTAATAATGTAATAATGATGAAAGATGGGGATTTCTTCGACTTTTCTGCAGAATGTGACAAGTTTTTGAATACAACTCGTATCAAAATCAGCACCCTCAACTAGACTAGACTCTCAAGAGCTGATTTTCCTCTAATAAAAACAAGACAGTCATTTAATGACCTTGAAATGTGGACAGAGCACTGGATTTTTAAGAAAGGACAGTCAATAACGTCAATCACTAACTTGCAGTGCTTGCAACGCCTTGAAAGAAGACCAGTCGTCCCTGATGCCAAAAAGAAAGACTTGTTATCTATGTGAGACTTCCTCTATGAAACGTATCGTGGATTTTACCGAAAAATTAGTGCATAATGTATAAATAACGTTAATTATCGGTTTGACTAAAGAGTGATTTCAATGTTATATTTTCATAAAATAGGATTTCACAGATAAATCTGTGCCAGACTTTTCAAATTTCATATGTAACACAAACATGAGTGTGTGCCTTTCATTGAAAGCAGTTTCTGTAATAATGTAAGTGAGAAAGTGTTCATAAATTGGTTTTTTGCTTCCCCTGAAAAATTTTGATTTTAGCAGTTACTACCTTTCCCATGTCAGCGCCTCAATTGTTCAGAAATATATTGAATATAGGTAGAGCCAAACATTGTGGCTACGTAAGGTAACGGCAGGCGATTTATGATAGGACTATACATATTTGCTATGGAGAGCATTTCAAATAAATCTAAGTCATTCTAGTGTGTTATACAATGGCAACGTTTTATGTCCCCACTTATTTCCAGCTCTCTTAATAAGATGTAACTCCACCTAGTAGACTTTTTTAAAGTCGTATGTTACTACAGATACAAGTTGCTTTATGTTCACATTAGGGGAGAGTCGGGTAGTATCGGACATCGGGTAAAATCGGACAGTGAGTTTCTTTCATTTACCACACGATGATAGTACCTGATTGACATGGTTACGTTTCTGTGATGTCGCATAGAGAAACGTAACTATGTCATTCAGGTACTACCATATGGTGATAGATGAAAGAAACGCACTGTTCGATATTACCCGATGTCCGATACTACCCGATTCTCCCTAACTTCTTCTATATATTTTCTTCATACTTGGAATAACTCCTCTCCTGTTATATTTCCTTTCAGTGCAATGACATCGAGAATATTCTTATACAGAATACATCAAAGTACTGACAATTTTTTCTGTCTTCTGTAAAAATCATACAAATGTGACATACAACCTTCTTTGAGGGAGGTCTTCAAATCTTGCTAATGAACTTATATCCGTCGGCGCTTCAGCACTACGCCACATAAGCTTAAAAGCGTCGCACTGGATCTACGTTATTCTGAAAGGTGGTTTTGACTTTTATCTCGCTCCCAGATCTCGTCTTTTTGTCTATATGTTTTATCTATCTGCGAAACATTGATGAAAACAAGATGGAGGAACACTTAATGGGAATTTCAGTTGCATATGTGCTAACGAAACGAAGCGTCTTTGGAGAAATTCGACAATTGAGAATCTCCTCGGGGGAAAAGGATGTAACATCGAATTATTGATATATGCTATTTAGGTGGAAAAAGTGATTTACTTATAACAATAAAATTTTACATTGAATAGGTGAATAAACGTAGATTGGTGTTTTGTGTCAACGTATTAAGGGAATGTTCGTGGACAAGTTGCTGCACAAAATCGGTCCTTCTCTCGCTCAGTAAAATTGTAATAAATTCTCAAAAAGAACTATCACAATATTACACGTATCACGGTATTACCAACCTTTACCCTATACGTCATTTTCAGAACCATCCCAGAAAATTGAAGTTTACATTAAAACTAATAACTACTTAGAATAAACATGCAATGTAATCGTACACGTTTATTATTAAACAAATAAAATGTAAATTAAGATAATGGTCTTCATAAATATCACTATCTAGCTCCTTCCATTTCCGCTACGTAAAAGAATAAACGTTTTGTCTGATAGATGTGAAGTGACATTCAAAGACTTTTGTCGCTATACTGGATCGTCGCAGACTGGACAGAAAAGCTTGTTACATTTGGCAACTAACTCTTTTCACTTCCCAAAGTTTGTGATAAGTTCATCTGAACACCCTGTATAAGCACTAGTACATGTACATAGACTTACAGCTGTAGAGAAGCTTACCTTAAATCAATGCTCCGGACTTGATTCAATTTCATGTCTGCTGATGGAGTGTGTCCCCTTTTATACGATATCGCAGTGGATTATTCGCGGTAATCCGTTTAAGAGTGACGCAGAATTGTGACACGACTGTCAGGCTATCAGATTATCCGTTATTATGTTAATGTACAGGGAATGGTTTAGCCGGGATATAAATATTTTGATTCGGGTAGGATATATATAGCAGTCACATTGATTACGTATTAACATTCCCGTTTGGCTTCGGAAATAGCTGCCAGCTTAGAAACGCTATGTTTTGAATTGTTTTTAAGCAATTAAATCTCTTTATCTTGACTAACACGTAGAATTGTCCACTGCTGTGGTCTCGTAGTAGCGTGTTCGCTCCCGAACCCAGCGAGCCGGGGTTCGATTCCCGCTTTTGGACGAGTTTCCTGGGTGAGATATTTTTGGGAGTTTTCCCTCACTCCTGTAGATGAATATCAGGTAACTTTATCAGGCGTATGGAACCCCACTCATTCTCGCCACTTCCTTCCCCCCTCATCATCCTTTCCTTATCATTCCGGTTGTCTTTCTTGGTTTTCAAATCGCGCCTGCGGCGGCCCTCCGAATCTCCTGACGCTCTCGGCCGGCCTCCATGGATATGTCAAAGCATGGTAGTTGGTGATCCAATAGCGGAACCCACTCATTAAATTAGAAACTCCGGAAATTTTTGATAATGACCTTTTATTGATTTTGGTCATTTTTGATACTGGACATTTAATGACAATGAACATTACAGGTAAGAGTCATTTAAACACTGTGGAGATATCTTATACTGGACATTTTATAACTGTGGACATATTTTATACTGGACCTTTGATAACTGTGGACATTTTTATACTGGACAATAATGATGAACATGTTTGCACTGGACATTTCGCAATGGACTAATTGGCTGATAATCATACTGCGTAAAGACGCTATATACTCATTTTGTAGACTTACGGTCTTACTAATAAACCGTGTACAGTTTTTATACGAGACTTATATAGAGATGAGACAGAAAACGTTACTAATAAACCATGCATAAGCGATGGATGTATAAACAGGCTGTAACTATACAATGGGAATTGCTTTGCAGCTGTTATATACACGAAACCCCTTGTTTAAGCGTTGAATATAGAGAAAAAATGGCTGCCCCTCTAACAGCTGTTCGTATCGACTGTCGTTTTATGATGATGGATGCCTTGTAACCACAGAAGAACAAACCAAAGAGCACAGAATAATTAGAATAATATTGCTGTAGCTTGTACTCTTTGACCAAAATATAGTGTGGTAATCGATTAGAGCCAGTTGTACTATCGATACTTAACACGCCACACTAGAGCGCTCTACCGGATGTAATAGAGAACCTCAGATATTCTATTACCTTTCGTAATGAAGTAATGACGGAACTATGACATAGCTGTGTATCAGTTGTATTGTTATACACGACGTATGTAGTGATTATTAGTAAGGAATTTACACACCACTTATAAAAGAACTACTCATTGTGTAAGTATAAGACAGTTAAACGTCTGCATAAAGAGTTTTTATTAGTAAGACCGTTAGGATACAAGCTGATCCGCGGGTAAGAGACATCATCCCGAGGGTGCACTGTGCTGATGACCGGTGGTCTAGAGGTTAAAGAACGCGGCTCGTACTCCGAAACTGTGTTCCAATTCAGCTGATTTTGTTTTGTTTCTTTTTTACTAGGACATATCTAGCAGAACACTGTATCTTCTTCTTTCTATGGATTTTACGGCCATGACCGGCTTCTCACTCCCACTCTTCATGCATTTATTTCGAAGGAATCTTTAATCTTTATATTTTGAGAGCAAATATTTCATTTATGTAGTTAGTCCAAGGATCTATTTTTATAGAAACTAAATGATTAATGACAAGCTGAGAAGGAAATCGAAGATATTTGGCAAATTAAGCAAATTCTGTTTCTTAAAATGTTTTGAATAAAGAACATAGGAAGAAGGCGACGACTTTGTGAACACAATAGGAAGAAGTGGACAACAGTAGGTAGAGACCGTGTATGTATGATGGAAATTCAATGAGAATGATCCAATCATACACCGATCGCAGTGATATAGAAGAGAAAACTACATTTAAACTGAGAAATTTTGTAGCACATAGTACGTCTAGCCTATATAGGGAGTAATATCAAACACAAAATTTATTTTAGTAATTGTCCTAGTACTGTATAATCAGAAAATTCATAGTGATTGTTAATATAGACATATCTTTCATGAATGTGCTAGATAAATTGGATTATTATGGAATTAAAGGTGTTGCACACCAATGGTTTCATTCATATCTCATGGATTGGAAATAGAAAGTTGAAATCAATACAACTATGAAATCTGCATCGACAAGGGGAACTATTAATAATGGAATTCCTCAAGGATCAATATTAGGTCCCCTACTTTTTCTAGTGTTTATAAATGATCTTGTCCCCCCATTAAAAGATGTAGGTCATCCCATATTATTTGCAGATGACACAAGTATAGTAATTACAGCCAATAACTCCAACACATTCCAATCTTCAACAGAGGAAATTCTCTTCAAAATATGTGACTGGTTCTCAGTCAATAAATTGGTATTAAATTGTAACAAAACCAACATAATTCAATTTAAATCCTGTCCATATTCAACCTCGCAAATTTCTAGCGCAATAATTAATAATAGATCCCTATTAGAAACAACAACAACCAAATTTCTTGGCTTAAAAATCGATAATGTGTTAAATTGCAGAAATCATATTAAAAAAATTACTCCCAAACTAAATTCAGTACCTTTTCCTATTAGATCTATGCAAAAGATAGTAAATATCAATACCTTAAAAACAATATACTTTGCTTACTTCCAGTCGGTAATGAGATTGGAATAATATTTTGGGGAAATTCCACAGATAATAACAATATGCAGGGACATCACTTTATTTTTATCAACATTTTTAACATTAACCTGGCTATACTCGGAAACATTGTTACCCCCCTTCCATTAGAGGAGTTTTGAGTTGCTAGTGCAATATGTAAACAAATCATTTTACTAACTATAGGAGGAGAGAAAAGTAGTGTATCCATTTATGTTACAGGGAAGTACAGTATTACGATTTTGAGCTTGATCATTACTTTTACAGTATTTTATTAAAGAACAGTAGAATAGTAACAATTTGTTTTCACAAACTCAACTCTTCAGGCGGTTATATTCATTATGCAATGTCTGCTTTATTCAGCATATTACTAACCTAATTTATTCCTGAGAATTTTGTGAGCACTTCCGTAAGAAACCCCAATTTCTACAGCTAGCTTCTTGACCGACTTATTAGGACCTCGCTGCATCCTTTCTCTAGCATCTTCTACAGCATCTTCTGTCACCTTTGCTGGAATCTTACACTTTTCTTCCTTTCTGTACACTCCGTTGCTCTAAATTTATCTACCAGATTAATGACATTTCTACGAAAATATTCCGTAATGGTATAATCAGGAAATTGTGAAAAAAAAGTGCTGTTCACATTCGGTTATATTGTAATTCCAGTTTCCATCATCGTCCTTCATATCTACAAACAGTAAAACAAAACTCTTGTTTAAATAATGCTGTTAAGTACCGTACCATATTATAGGGTACCGTACTTTCGGTAACTCTAATCTTCACTTGTGCCCAGTCCACACAGATAAATTCAGTTATGCTACACACGATACCTGTGTGAAAATAAACTTCAATAATATAAGCTCTTTCTTCTATAGAAAATGCAACATATTTCTGAAACACACTGTGCTCTGTACGGTTTATTTCACTGCTAGCAACACGGCCGTAAGTTTGTGTGACTGGCGTTAGCAAGGACATTAGTGAAAGGGGTGGGAGTCAAGTACATTCAGAAACGCAGATACAATAAAAATTGAGGTAAAAATAAAATGATGTCCCTGTATTTCTCTTACAAAAAAAAGTAATTAGAATAATAGTAGGTGCCAAATCTAGGGAATCGTGTAGGACTATTTTCAAAAAATTACAAATAATGTCCATGGCTTGTCAGTATATCTTTTCATTAATAATCTTCCTCTTATGTAATCGTGAAAACTTTGTAACTAATTCAACAGTTCATAGCATAAATACACGTCAAAAATGACTTTCATACTCCAACGGCAAGTCTATCATGCTATCAAAATGGATTGCCTTATATGGCAGTAAAAATTTTTAATAGCCTACTTTCAATATGAAAAATGAAACCAAAACCTAAAATTATTTAGGGTCAAATTAAAGAAGTACCTAATTTCTCACGCCTTCTATTCTGTAGGTGAATTCATGACATTCAATAACACTTCACGAAATTGATACTAAAACGTTGTGTTGTACAGGGACATCACTTTATTTTACTAACATTTTTAACATTAACCTGCTATACTTGGAAACACTGTTACCCCCCCTTCCATTGCAGGAGTTTGGAGTTGCTAGTGCAATATGTAAACAAATCATTTTACTAGCTATAGGAGGAGAGAAAAGTAGTGTATCCATTTATGTTACAGGGAAATATAGTATTACAATTTTCAGTTTGATCATTACTTTTACAGTATTTTATCAAAAAACAGTAGAATAGTAACATTTTTTTTTCACAAACTCAAGTCTTCAGGCGGTTATATACATTATGTAAGGTCTACTTTATTCAGCATATTATTACTAACCTAATTTATTCCTGAGAATTTTGTGAGCACTTCCGTAAGAAACCCCAATTTCTACAGCTAACTTCTTGACCGACTTATTACGACCTCGCTGCATCCTTTCTCTAGCATCTTCTACAGCATCTTCTGTCACCTTTGTTGGCCATATTACCCTTTTCTTCCTTTCTGTACACTCTGTTGCTCTAAATTTATCTGCCACATTAATTAAATTTCTACGAAAATATTCCGTAATGATATGATCAGGAAATTGTGAAAAAAAAACTGTTGTTCACTTTCGGTTATATTGTAATTCCAGTTTCCATCATCGTCCTTCATACCTACAAACAGTAAAACAAAACTCTTGTTTAAATAATGCTGTTAAGAACCGTACCATATTATATGGTACCGTACTTTCGGTAACTCTAATCTTCACTTGTGCTTAGTCCACACAGATAAATTCAGTTATGCTACACACCACACCTGTGTGAAAATAAACTTCAATAATATGAACTCTTTCTTCTATAGAAAACGCAACATATTTCTGAAACACACTGTTTACTTCACTGCTAGCAACAGCGGCCGTAAGTTTGTGTGACTGACGTTAGCAAGGACATTAGTGAAAGGGGTGGGAGTCAAGTACATTCAGAAACGCAGGTACAATAAAAATGCAAGTAAAAATAAAATGATGTCCCTGTACTAGTAGACTATATTGTAAATCTCGTCTGTATATATTTTAACTAGACTGTGACTATAAATTAAGATTCTATAATTGTATTAAGTTTTTTGACTTGTTCCATATTCTAGCTGTAAGTAATGTATGAATACCATGGAATGTTAATAAATACAATAAAATACAGTACACTGCAGATCAACGGAGCCACCCCATCTTGACTAGGTGGCCATTGCCCAACAGGACCCCACTGTCTATCTCTCTTTTCATGTTGAGATATTCTTATCAGCCGATAATTCATGTTTACCAGATAGAGAAAGATGGAGGAAATAAAAAAAAGTAAGAAATGTTGCTTCTAAGTCAAATGTATTTGAAAGTATCACAACTTGGTCTGAATACAGGAAGATACATGAATATACATTATAATAATGGAGTACAAACAGACATCTGATAGTAGCAATTCACAATTATACAGTACATCAACCACTTCTCTCACACACAAATTGTTCGCTATCCGTACACTTCTGATCACCAATTTCTCCATCGGAGTAGACAAACCCGCAGTTTTTAACTGTTGTTCCTTCCGGTTTACCTCGTGCCCAGTTCATGTAGCCTGTAGAGTTCAAGCTGTCACCTGAATATACAGAAAATATTTTAATAATGTAAGGGGGAACAGTAAGTAATATCATTAATTTCAGGGGGTTATTCTTTGAGTCTTTTAAACATAATAACTTATTTTAATACAATTTTGCTCATTTTTGCTTCCTTTTCGAGATAAAAATTGTTTTATATGAACTATTTCGTAGCGTGTTTTGCAAAGGCCATTGATTTAATTAAAAATCGCTCAGTCAGTTTAAGATAGCAGCATATCATGGTAATAAATTATTGAAACAATTTTAGTTTTGTTCTGTGAGGGAAAACTCTGCTAAAAATAACAACTTTTTCCCCTACTTATTCTTTTCAACCAAATTTTGAGACTATGTTTACTGTGCAAAAGACTAACAAAATCTATATTTTGAACTCCCAAATGTTTCTGGCTTTTTATTTTTTCTATTTTTTTTAGAAATATTTTAAAATCCAAGATTTTAATAGAAGATGTGAAATTTTAAGATTCCTTTCTCTTTGGTTGCATTCAGAATACATACAGAAAAATTTCTACGCATTCATTTTATGAAAAACCTCCTTTATTGAATTAAAAAAATTAAGTTTTGAATATGTTATTTTTTCTATAATTCATGAAAAAAAATGAAATAAGCTATAAGCATTTGTTACAAAATAAATGCATAGAAACATGCAGCTACCTTATAAATAGTTTCAGTAAAAATAAAAATTTCTTCCAGATTTAGTAATATATGGCACAAAAAATTTGGTGTTGATTCAAAGAAAATAAACGTACTGAAAAGGGGATTTTAAGTAAAATGGATATTCATGTAACATATATCTATTAAAATTCTCTTCCGATACAGTCATCTAGTAACTTCAGTGAGTCAACTTTAGAACCGAAACTTACTAGATTTGTATTCAGAAATTTGTAAAAAAGAATTCCTTCATGGGAAAATAATTTTGACAGCTCTTTAAATGCCACGTTCCCTTACAGTCTTAATTTAGAAACATTTTTAAACACACTGTATTTGCAATCATAATTGAACTAAATCCACTTAGGGTATGAAAATATACATTCTAAAGACGTGAAGTAGCTTATAATTTTTGTTTTCGAAATACACACAAATTTGATCCGAAGAAATGTAACATTGCAAAATTCCTTTGCAGAACGAAAAGTTGCATTTGTTCGGATAAATATTGTGCACATTTAAAATACAAAACAAATTCGACTTGGAATTATTCATTGCAAAATAAACAATGATATACCTATTTGTGGCCGATAATATTGCACATATTTCATATCTCCATCCCATTGTTATAGGTTACATATAACCAAAACCTTTCTCTGATTGCTTGTTGGTGGGGTAAAAAGTATTGTGGTTTAGGACATGTGGAGTTACCTTCATGAGAACTGGAAAAACAGGAAACTATAACTCTTTCATACATACAAATGGGTATTCCATCTCAAATCGACCAAAATATAGACAAAATTGACCTTACAAATTTTTAAAACAATAAAAATTTTTCTGTCTGTTGACAACTGTGATACAATGCTTTGTGCAAAGTTTGAGGCATCAGAACTTCATAGAGTTTAAAATAAAAATATTTAAATTAATCGTATTTTCATAAAATTAGGAACTTTAAAATGTTGTGGCTCCTAACCCCTTTCACCCAATGATCAAAATCATGTTTTATCTTGATGCTGAGAAGTTAAAGTTTATATTGATATGTAAACAGTTGTTCTTACGTTTTATGGAAATGGAGAAATTTAGATTTTCCTTCATTAAGACGCCTTTGCCAACGAAAAAATATTTAAAAAATATATGGTTAGATTCCGCTTTGAAAGTAAAAAAAAAACACATATTTTTTTACTGGTGCACATTTCATAAGAAAGTATTGAAAATATCAAATAAAGAAAATAAATGGTACGCGCGTGAACTAACCAGCTGACTGTGAGGCGGGAGCTAGCCGAGGCAAGCAAGGCCAGGAGACATAAATACGTGATGTTTCGTCTAGTAGCGCATAGTTGGGCTAGGTTTATCACAAGTTTTCATAAACACAGAAGTAAAATGACGCCCAACGGTCGCTTATTTTGAGCTCTCGGCCAGTGCGTGCGGTACTGCACCGTTCAAGTCTAGGCGTGTGAAAATAATTTATTTAATACCCTCAAAACTTATTGCCGAGCCACTAAGCAAACAATGCCGAATCCCTCATAATAATGCAAGGTTTTTTCTCAATATTTTTAACATTTTTACAAATGGGCAAAAAGCCTAAAAGTAAATAAAATCAGATTATCTGTCTCTCTGTATACAATAAAAATAAGTATTACTTCTTATCATAACCTACCAAATGTCAGCTTCAAAATGAGCTCCCGTTCAAAGTTGTGCAGTAAATGATTCCAGAGTTCTGAGCGCTGAAAGAGGCTTGTTTTTATAAAATACGCTAAATTTGTCGCTCAATAGTACGAAAACCGTTTGACTGTCGATAGGATATTTTTGAAAATGCACTGTCCTCAGCATCTTGTATAAATAGGGGAAAAAATTAGAGTATAAAAAATGCGAGGTCTTTTACTGATCGATTTCATATGGAATAGCCCAAATGACTTTCAAGGAACACGGAAGTTCATTGCCACCCTCACATAAGCCCGCCATCGGTCCCTATCCTGAGCAAGATTAATCCAGTCCCTATCATCATAATCCACCGCCCTCTAATGCATTTTAATATTATTCTCCCATCTACGTCTCGGCCTCCCCAAAGGTCTTTTTCCCGCCGGCCTCCCAACTAACACTCTATATGCATTTCTGTTTTCACCCATACGTGCTACATGCCCTGCCCATCTCAAGCGTCTGGATTTTATGTTCCTTATTATGTCAGGTGAAGAATACAATGCTTGCAGTTCTGCATTGCGTAACTTTCTCCATTCTCCTGTAACTTCATCCCTCTTTGTCCCAAATATTTTCCTAAGAACCTTATTCTCAAACACCTTTAATCTCTGTTCCTCTCTCAAAGTGAGAGTCCAAGTTTCACAACCATACAGAACAACCGGTAATATAACTGTTTTATAAATTCTAACTTTCAGATTTTTTGACAGCAGACTAGATGGCAAAAGCTTCTCAACTTAATCACAACACGCATTTCCCATATTTATTCTGCGTTTAATTTACTCCTGAGTGTCATTTATATTTGTTACTGTTGCTCCAAGATATTTGAATTTTTCCTCCTCTTCAAAGGATAAATCTCCAATTTTTATATTTCGAATTCATACAATGTTCTGGTAACGAGACATAATCATATACTTAGTCTTTTCGGGATTTACTTCCAACGCTATCGCTTTACTTGCTTCAAGTAGAATTTCTGTGCTTTCCCTAATCGTTTTTGGATTTTCTCCTAACATATTCACGTCATCCGCATAGACAAGAAGCTGATGACATGTATTACAGTCATTAAAATAGTAATTATTTTATTTATTTATTTGTTTATTTATTTATTTTTTTAACCATTCTGTACGCACGTCATGGCGGTTTAGTTGTAACCCAGCTTATATTTATTTATTTGTCATAAAGTGTGGTTCTTACATACCCAGCACTGTGACGTATTTGCCTTCCTCATCGTTGTCATGAAATCCTACGTGGACGTAGCCCGTGAAGTGGAATTCATTATGGACGGCGTTGAATTCTTCTTTGAGTTCAAAATAATCAAGTGAGCAGTCTCTTGCTCGCATTTCTTCTTAGCGCTGTTCCAGGTTTCTTGTAAGGAATGGAATTTGTAGAACCCGAATGGCGGTATCCGTCTGTAGCCTAAGAGGAGCATCTGTAGTTGTGTTTCTGAATCCGATGCTGCAACATTATCCCGTTTACCCGGAGAGACGATTGATTGACTCCTTGGATGTTCGGCATAAACACCAGTGATCTCTAAAATTTAAATAATAGAAATAGTGTAAGAAAATAACACAGGTTTTTCCATTACGCGTATGACACAAGTTGTAACAGCACATTATTCCATTGTCTTACAGAATTGAAATTGAAGACTTGCCCGGATGAAAGATGTAACATAAAATTAATTAAATGTGTTACTTAGATGAAAAAATAATTTTTGAAGCATTCATTGACAACAATAACATATTGCATCCAATATCTGAATAAACTTGTATCCTTGATTAGTGAAATGATTCTGCTAGTAAATGTAAGCCTAAAGAAATATGCCTAAAAATTATTTTTCTTTCTCCTGAAACGTATATGACAGATTTGTTGGTTACACCCTTATTTCGGGAAGGTCTTCAATTGTTGATTATGTGAGGGACAGTCCAGTGAAAACGAGTCACCATGCGTATATCTCAGATCGTCGCTCCTAATGAAGTTTTTTTTGGAGAAGTTTGCTCTCATACTTAGGCTATGTAGAACCAAACACAGAACTTATACGTGCAGTGAAGGCTAGCGTGATATGTGATTGTTTTGAATACAGAAGTATTCATATACCTATTGATCTTTAAACTGGTATTTTCCGAACGACATTGAGCTGAATTTCACCACTAGACAGTAAATACAAATCCCTCCCACATTATTACGTGAACGACCCGTGGGGTTGAAGGGAGGGATAAATAACGTAATCCTACTTGTAACGTATGCCACAACTGGCGCTCGTTTCTGCACCTCTGAGTTAGTTAATCCTATTTATATGTTACAATTTTCTGCTTATCTCCGTGTTAATCAGTTTATCATGGACAATACGATGGGCGATTACTAAGGGTTATTCAGTGGTTTTATTGTAGATTACACTCAGTTCACTATGAGGAACTCCATATATCGATCATATGATGAGCTCTGCAACCAGGGAGTAAGCCTATACAACAAATGCATAACAATTTTTAGATTTTTTTTCTTTGAAAACCTTGTGTTCTGAAAGTGCGTGTGTTATTTGATAACTTGTGATAAACTGTATATCCATACGAACATACATTCCTCTAATGAAATTTTCCATCAAGGTAAGAAAGCGTGAGAAGAGGACAGATATTGTGTAGGATTACGTGTACGCGACTTACCTGATATAGTAACTGTCAGTAGTACTGACTTCGAGCCTGAACATTCCTTCACAGTCTTACTCACATCTATTGCCCAAGGTTTCATATCTTCGTTTTGTTCCATGGACACCTGTAACATTAAATTATACTAAAAAATCAGATTTATTAAACTAAACAGTATACATTTTATTATTTTATTTCTTTGCATATATTGTAATTTCCTTTCCTTGTTCTTTATATTATTATTATTATTATTATTATTATTATTATTATTATTATTATTACTAGCTGAAAGTACCCGGCGTTGCCCGGGTTGTGCTTCTTGCTTCTTTTTTATATTTAAACTGATTCTCAGATTTTCGGAAATCTCAGAAACGCAACTATAGACAACCAAAACGAATTGTCTTTAATAAGCTTTCCTCGTCCCTAAAGATGAATCTTTACATAGCGTCACTTACATGAATTAATGAACTTCTTAGCCAAATGCCTGAAAGGATTAACTCAATTTAAAACAAGTGTAGGTCACACAACGAAGGAAAACGTTTTATTACGTCCCTTACTTTCAAATATTTTTATTTGTATTTATTTGTGTTTATTTATTTATTTATTCTGGCGTAGTTAAGGCCATCAGGCCTTCTCTTCCACATCACCAGAAATAAAAATAAAATAATATAAAATGAAATTATAAATAAAATAAAAACAAACGAATATATATATATATATATATATATATATATATATATATATATATATATATATATATATGTATATATAGATTATAGTCACACAAACTACAAATGAGTTAGCATTGTCTTGAGGTTCAGGAAAACAAAATATACCCTTTGGTTCCTGATCACCCACTTACCATTGTCTCAAAGTTCTACAGATCTTACATTTTATCTCTGCCGGTCAGCGACTGTTAAATTTAAAGTGACTTATCTTAGTCGTGGGAGTCGGAGTATTAAAAAGCATTACAATCTTTCTGCCGTCTCTTTCTTCCCCATCTGCACAGAGGCAGAGATAAAATAATTATAAAATCTGTACATTCGTCTGAAGCTATGCATTTCACGTAATTTCATGTCTATGTACGCTTTTGACTTGAATTTCAGAGAGATCTGACGATAAATAGAAAATTCCCTTGTTCTCAGTCTGATCCCGTCGGGGTGTCATCGCAAACTTGACGTTGTACAGAGGCAGAGATAAAATAATTATAAGATCTGTACATCGATCTGAAGCTGTGCATTTCACGTAATTTCATATCTATATGTGCTTTGACTTGAATTTCAGAGAGAGCTGACGATAAACAGAAAATTCCCTTGTTCTCCGTCTGAACTCTTTGGGATGTCATCGTGAGCCAAAATTTATCTCTCTATTGGTTGTAGCAAAGAATCAATATATACACACAAAATTTAATTTATATAGGAAGATTTTGTTACTTCTTGACCGCTGTACGCCTGTTTATATCATACATGGTTTTTATACGACTTGAGAAATTATAATTATCTCACAAATAGATCATATTAATTACAGTATATTAATTCTTATTTATATACAGAATACAGATGTAATATAAACTCGCAGCAAGTCATTTTTAACATAAAAACTAATATTCTGAGAGACGTATACCGGTATTTCAGAAATTGAATAATTGTTATTTCCACAACGCATAACATACTACAGGGACATCATTTTATTTTTACTTGCATTTTTATTGTACCTGCATTTCTGAATGTACTTCACTCTCACCCCTTCACTAATGTCCTTGCTCCCGTCAGACACACAAACTTACGGCCGCTGTTGCATTCGAAGTCTTCAAGCAGTGAAGTAAACACTGCAGTGTATAGTGTGTTTCATAAATATGATTGCGTTTTCTATAGAAGAAAGAACCTATATTAATAATATCGTACTAAAAATTATATTCAAGAAACGATAAATTCAATTTCAGAGAATATGCATCACATTCTCAAAAGTAACTTAAGTGCACTTATAGCCCTTTACTTATGACCCCCTCAATTTAAATGCACTCTCTATATTGTATGATAACATCAATAATTAATATGCTAAATAAAGTAGACATTATATAACGAACATAGCCGCCTGAAAAGTTGAGTTTTGAAAAAAAAATGTTACTACTCTACTGTATTTTGATAAATTCCGTAAAAGTGATGATCAAACTGAAAATCGTAATATCGTATTTCCCTACAACATAAATGGATACACTACTTTTCTCTCCTCCTATAGCTAGTAAAATGATTTGTTTACATATTGCACTAGTAACATCAAACTCCTGTAATGGAAGGGGGAAACAGTGTTTCCGAGTATAGCCAGGTTAATGTTAAAAATGTTGGTAAAAATAAAGTGATGTCCCTGTACATTGACAACATGATTATACAGATAGAATTTCGCAGTAACACATTTTCGGACATAAACATCAATACAGGGCACATTTATAAATACAACCTGTATTTTGAGAAACGTATATTTTAGAATTAATACAGTGTTATTTTCAGTCGGCTTTCGTACATTTACATATTACGTTAGCAACATGACAAAAGTGTAATTGAATTGCTTTTTGATAGGCATATGTGTAAAATCTTATTTTATTTTTCCATTGCTTTGTATAAAATATAGTTGAGAATGTGGAACACACGCAGTTTTTAAGCTAATGTCTGCAACTTTGAGCGACTGTTCTTGAGCTTAATTTTAATATGACCATTAATAATGCTAGTGGCACTGAAACTGAAGTTACTTAAAATCAAAAGGCATGTTAGTGTGTATTGTAGGAATGCGTGGGATAAAAACATAATCTTCTTTCGTTTTTCCAGTTAATATTGTCATATCTATTACGATTTCCATGAGTTTTTCACATCAATTCTTATCCCATTACATAATTTTGGTGGGTCAGTATTTGGTAATAGTACTATTGGTGATTCAATATTAAGTATTCAGTTATGTAATAGCAATTCTTGTGGTTCCAAAGAATTATGGACCAAGACTATACAATTCAGTATTGAAAAATAATCTAGACCTAAGCAATTTACACATTCTTAAGTTTAAAAATAAAGTGAAAATGATTGTATGATATTTTATAAATTTTATTATAACTTTTTTTAAGTGTTACTAGCATTATATGGTACTAATTTTTATTGTATTTATCTGATGCATGTACCCTATAAGATAAAACATTGTAATAAATATAAATAGATCATTTTCTTAATTAATAATAGTGTATATCTCCAATAAATGATTCCTTAGCATCGCCACAGATACACTTGATTGTACTTGTCACTATATCTTGTCACTAGAAAGTAATTGAAATTTATATTTTCCCCGCCATTCATAAAATATTTTGATATGATACCTCTTGCACAAAAGGAGAGATCTATAACTGAAACTCGATTAATATATTTCAGTATTATTTGTATTTATCCTGGTAATAATGAACAGTTTGACTCGTAGACATTTTGTTTTTTCAGCATTAACTTCCCATGATTTTACGAGAAGTTTCGAAGAGAACGGCAGTTACGTAGACTTTCGGCTCCCCCTACTACCAATAATGCACAACACAATATCAATACGGCGGTTGCTGTCGTCTGCGATATAACGAACTTTTCTGTTGATTTTCGAGTTCGTCTTTTTTTCTGGTTATTATATGCTTATTTAAGTTGTGTTAACTCTCGCTAGTGGTTTTATATTTTATTTTATCCGTCTTAGTATTTATTTTATTATTGTAAATATTTTGTTTTATCACTATTATTATTATTAATATTATTATTATTATTAATTAATTATTTTGTATTACAATATTTGTATCATTTCTGTCACGATTATTCTATTATTATTATTATTATTATTATTATTATTATTATTATTATTATTACTATTATTTATATCATCAGCATTATTATTTGAACCCTGTAAAATTTATGTACACTACTGGACTGTACCCGAGCACGAGCATTATGCTCATTTCGGGTATCTATTCATATGTATTCAATTCAAATGTAAATTGTAAATAAATTTGAAAATTTGAGTTATAAAACACAGCCTGCTCACTATCTACAACTGCATCCAGAAATTCATAATACGTCCTGAACTGTGCAAAGATACAGTATTTATTGTATGAATTGTGTAGATTCTGGCCTTCATGAGACGTATCAACAATGTTTGTGTTATAATTTCCATGGCCTCATGAAAGTCGATATTGAATATAACAGACAATAATAAAAAAATAATTGACTATAGAAGATGCATTTTAATATTATAAATGAATGTTTAATCGTATTTATTTCTGCTTTTTATTTTCTAATCAATTTATGGTCCATTTGCACAATTTTAATGTAGCCTATGTTCTTCTCCTGGTTACGAAGGTTAAATGTGCAAACTTTGGCACTCTTAAACCTACGGACCAACCCCTCAAGGGAAAAATTTCACTTTTGGTATATTACGCAATCTGACGTAAAGAAAGCCCTGAAACGAATCACAACTAAAGCAGAAGGACCAGACCACGTCAATATTTCGTTATTAAACAAAATCATAGACGTAATACTACCGACTGTGACCCACATTTTCAATGCCTCAATTATGACTTCGACTTACCCACAGCAATGGAAACTCGCTTTTGTCCACCCAATTCCCAAGACCAAAACACCGACATCTTATAACGACTACAGACCTATCAGCATCCTACCTGCCCTATCTAAAGCATTGGAGCGCATTGTACACAAGCAACTGACAGAATACTTAAACAAATACAAACTTCTCGACTCTTATCAATCAGGTTTCAGAGCCGGACATAACACAAGTACAGCATTACTTAAAATCACGGAAGACCTACGCGAGGCCCGGGACGAACGTAAATTGACAATAATGACTTTACTTGACTTCAGCAAAGCCTTCGATTCTGTAGACATTGACTTATTAATATGTAAACTCAGAAGACTACACCTAGAAGAGCACGTTGTCCTGTGGTTTGACTCTTACCTTAATGGCCGCCAACAAAGTGTGATAGCTGGAAATCGTTCTTCCCTTGGCAGGCTGTAAGGTCAGGGATCCCACAGGGATCAGTTCTGGCCCTTTACTATTTACAATTTATATCAACGACATATCAGAATCTCTAAAGTACTGCCGACACCATCTCTATGCAGACGACCTTCAAATATACATAAAATTCCACACTGACGAAATAAATGATGCAATAACTAAAATTAATGACGACCTGAACTCAATCTGCACATGGATACGGAAATTCCGACTTAAACTAAATCCAGAAAAATCACAGTCAATCATTGTGGGCCATTCACGTTTGTTAAGCACTATTACCATACCAAATTTGTCCCCGATTAAAATACACGGCACCGAAATTCCGTTCAGTGAATCAGTAAAGAATCTAGGTATTTATATGGATAAAAGTTTAAATTGGAACATTCAAGTTGCAGAAACCTGCAAAAGGTATTTTCATTAATCCACTCGTTTAGACGATTGAAGAATTTTCTACCCCTTTCCATGAAAAAAATGTTAGTGCAAACACTCGTGATGCCCCACTTCGATTACTGTGATATTCTGCTTACTGACCTAAGCGTTACTTCGGCGCAGAGACTACAACGTGTTCATAATATGTGCGTCCGTTTCGTCTGCAATATTCGCCGGGCTGATCACGTAACACCATCCCTCGAAATGTTGTCCTGGCTCCGTCTAGAAGATCGTAGGAAAATCCACTGTCTTTCCCTTCTCTTTCACATATTACATTTCTCCACTCCTGTCTATCTTGCGTCTCGTTTTCAAAATTTATCCACCCATCATAACCTAGACACACGATCACAACACTCCTCAATATTATCCATTCCCTCCCACCGAACATCCTCATATTCATCTTCTTTCACTGTGGCTGTTCCTCGACTTTGGAATTCCCTACCGAGTAATGTCAGGGACTGTCAGACATCAAATCAATTTAAGAATAGGTTAACGAGATATTTTTCTAACAATTATTGTCAACAATAATAGCTGTTTCAGGTTTCTCAGTGTTTAATGGTTATATATATCACGGATAAATATATAAATTATCACATTATTATTATTATTATTACTATTATAATTACCATTATTATTATTATTGTTATTATTATTATCATTATTATTATAACTATTTCTTGCCAGTGTTTATTATTGTCACACTAACATTAGTTATCCAATTTTCATCATTTACTTTCATGTTGTTTTATGATCTAGATATTAATGTAATAACTATGTAAGCAAATGTATTTAATTAGAATTAGAGTCTGGCTGGGCGGAAGAGAAGGCCTACTGGCCTTAGCTCTGCCAGATTAAATAAATAAATTATTATTATTAAATAAATAAATTATTATTATTTATTATTATATCGGTCAAAGCGTATAGATTTGTATAGGGAACATACATACATACATACATACATACATACATACCCACATTAAATTTTGTATAAAGATTATTATTATTATTATTATCATCATCATTATTATATCATCGTAGTCACTATTATTAAATCAGAATTAAAATTAAATTAGTCTTTTATCCCATAATCCGACTGCATCTTAACAAATGGAAGGAAACTATATTATTTGCGAAAGAACAGCTGAAGGATATTTTTTTGTCTATACTTCGTTCCATAATCTCTGACAGGAGAAGTAAACATTGCTAGCAGAGAAGGAGAGAAATATAATTGCTATCCAACTAATGGAAGAGGTCTTATCCCACGCTTATCGTGAAGTTGGACGGGAGTAGAACGCTTCAGACCGCTCAACTTAAAGACAAAAGTGAAATGATCCTCTGCCATTGGTTCAATAGCAATTACGCTTCTCTACTCCTCTGCCGGAAGTGTTTAGATCTCCTGTCAGAAATTATGGAACGAAGTATAGGTCGTTCGATATACTTAGCCCTATAATTTTGAATCTGTTGGAGCAATATCATTATTTAATTATTTTTGAGCAAGCTTTGAAACGAAAATAAATGTTAATAAAGTATTACCTTCTCATGTCAAATATACCCAGGCTGTCTATCGTAGCTGATTGAAAGACTATACGTCACACGTGGTAATAACAACAGTTGAAAGTGCAAACAATAGATCATTTGTTATGAATGTGAATAAAGGCACACAATGTTACTGTATACACTACTCTTATCCAGAAGATTTTTGAAGAAGCAATGTAGAGAATAAAGACGTGGTCTAACCAACATTTTCTTTCATATCCTAGAAATGCTGCTCTTTCAGAAATTTTGAGTCGAATTAAAAGGCTTAAAGAAAATGGTTATTCAGGAAAATTATTTTTAACATCGCGTAGACCTGCAGTGGCGAAAATTTAATCGTGCGCCGAGCCACTGTGTAACCTGCAACGTGCAGCACCTATGGAGGGAGGCGAACACCCGAAGGGAAGTGAAGCAACTGTCTGACTTATTAACGGATTTTCATTTTCCTTACGTCAAGCACTTAAATATAATTTTATACAGTACAAGGCCAGAAACTAATGTTTAGTACGTGTAGCGAAGAAAGAAATGAACAATATCACAACCTAAAATTAACTGCCTTCAGAGTGTCTCTGCGACAAAGTTTCAAAATCAGGAATTATGTCACTTACTGCCAGTCGTAGTTGATCACGAAGGTATTTGTCTGTCAGTAGTGATTTAAATTTGGTTTTTACTATTTTAATTGTTGAAAATAATTTTTCACAAACGTAAGTTGTAGCGAACATGGCTTCAACGAAAACGAAAGAACGAAGCTTCGGATATTTATTTTTGGCAAAGATTTGAAAGTTCAACATTTGTCAAGTCCTTACATCTAGCTTTCATTTGACACCACATAGTAAATCAGTGAGTTCAGATTGAAGAGCTAACCGCATTATTCGTACATCTGCTGAAAAAGGGTCAACGTACAGAGGTGATGATGATGATGATGATGATGATGATGATGATGATGATGATGATGATGCCAACAACAACACTTAAGCTTTTAATGTTTCATCAGTAACATGTAGTATAATGCCGTTTTATGTTGTACAACCGTTTTCCTCGTAATACTTGTGAAGAAATCATACATTTAATATTCTCATCATATTGACAGCAAAAAAGTGCGTCCTCCCATCCTACTTGAAACTTTCGTACATGGTTTCGAGAGAGATATACGCCACTCGCAGGTCAGAGACAAATACAAATGGAACGGAGCTTGACTCCAGTGAGTGAGAGGGTGGGGGTTGGCGGAGGTTAGAAGCAGCTATCACTGCGAGCCACAATGTCTCGCGAGTCACGTTCTCGCCACGGCTGGCGTAGACTTTCAATACAGAAAACAGAAAAGAACGTGAACTGCGACATGTTTGGAAATTACAGGGTGGCATAAACTCTGCTGTGAGTCGTGCTCTAATCTTCTATCCAGGAGGCCCGGGTTTGATCCCTGTTAAGGTCTCGATGGAATTTGTAGTGACAAAACACACGTTCCAGGTTTTTTTCGAGGTACTTCCGTTTTCCTTTTTCATTCCACCAATTTTCCCCACTTCCCCCAATTACATCTACCATCTGTAATAGCAAAAATAGGTTACGGTGATGGCCGGGGATAACACTTCGATGATGATCTAGGTTCTAAGGGTTTGGAGCTCCAGGGTCTGGGTTCGGGCTTATCAGTAGCCGATGGGATCTTATCTGCAGTGCCCAGGAAGGATGGGCAGCCTGTCAGCGTCAGAGTCAACCCGGGCCACCGGTCGGACTTATCATACATAGGACGTACAATGGGTCTAAACGGCGTGAGTGCAAGGAACCATCTTTGATCCAGCTCTTGTGAAATCAATTAATCAATCAAACAATAAAATAAATACATAAATAAGCAAATAAATGAATTAGCGCAGGGCCGGGCATGAGAGCGGCTCCATTTAGTCGGCCAGAGCTGCTCTCGCTCCGCAAGTCGCTTCAATTCCAAGCCAGAGCAGAACGCTCACGCAGTGGCGGACTCGCATTACAGCTACAGGGACATCACTTTATTTTTAACAACATTTTTAACATTAACCTGGCTATACTCGGAAACAGTGTTGCCCCCTTCCATTACAGGAGTTTGATGTTACTAGTGCAATATGTAAACAAATCATTTTACTAGGTATAGGAGGAGAGAAAAGTAGTGTATCCATTTATGTTGTAGGGAAATACGATATTACGATTTTCAGTTTGATCATCACTTTTACGGAATTTATCAAAATACAGTAGAGTAGTAACATTTTTTTTTTTTCAAAAACTCAACTTTTCAGGCGGCTATGTTCGTTATGTAATGTCTACTTTATTTAGCATATTAATTATTGATGTTATCATACACTATAGAGAGTGCATTTAAATTGAGGGGGTCTTAAGTAAAAAGGGCTGAAAGTGCACTTAAGTTTAATTTTGAGAAAATGGGGTTTAAATATTTAAGCTTTCGTAAAATCGGTGAAATTTTTATTTAAATTTTAATGTGTGATGCGATTAAAATATCCCTTTGCCACTAAAATTTGAGATACTTTAGCTTACACTGGATGAACTTAACTCATGTTATTACAAATGTCACTAGCATTCCTTTGCCTCTAGCCACCTCAATTCAAAAAAGCTAATCCGAATTTTTAAACAAGTTGCTGAAAATGGTTGTCGTTCATTACAATGCAGGCTTCAATTTAATACGCATATTATTAAAAACATTTTGAAGCATATTCTCTGAAATTGAATGTATCGTTTCTTGAATATAATTTTTAGTACGATATTATTGATATAGGTTCTTTCTTCTATAGAAAACGCAATCATATTTATGAAACACACTATACACTGCAGTGTTTACTTCACTGCTTGAAGACTTCGAATGCAACAGCGGCCGTAAGTTTGTGTGTCTGACGGGAGCAAGGACATTAGTGAAGGGGTGAGAGTGAAGTACATTCAGAAATGCAGGTACAATAAAAATGCAAGTAAAAATAAAATGATGTCCCTGTACCTTCCCTGCATTAATATAACAAGAGCCACGGTTGTTCTAGTCATTCAGTCTGTCAGTACATAATAGTTTATAAGGATATTACATCAATCCATTGTACAGTACAGACTTTATAACACTCTTATTAATTCAATGAAATAAACTTCGCTCTATGCACACACACAAATCATTAGGCTTATTTACATAACCCATACGCACATACTGCAATCTACTCACCACGGTTCTACGAGAAGGCGTATGGCTTCCACTTCCCTACTTGCTGTGGACAGAGTTCATCTGCCAATATAATTAAACATCGCTTGATGAATTCACCTTCGTTGAATGTTTTCAATTCCTTTGCAATTTCGTGGCAAATTTTGTAGCTAATTCTCATAGCCGATTCACTAAGTGCATTATTGTCTTCCTGTTAATATATTATAACATAATATAATGTAATATATGATATGATATGATATGATATGATATATGATATGATATGATATGATATGATATGATATGATATGATATGATATGATATGATATGATATGATATGATATGATATGATATCGTCACGTGAATGCAAGAACTAGGTAACTCGAAATTTGCGTTTTTTAGTTGCCTCTTTTATAGCATAGCAAAAATCGCACAAAATGTAATGCAAGAACTAGCTAACTGATCGAACGATACCAGCGACATCTATTTTCCAATATAACAAATAGGTAAAAGAAAACGAGTCATTTTCCTTACTGCAATAAATAAGTAAACAGGCAATGTCACAAAATATGAAAAATCAAGTTACCTAGTTCTTGCATTCAGGCGACGATATATGATATAATATGATATATCATGAACTGTAATATACTATACTATGCTATATCATAATACTTGTATAATTTAAAATTATATATTACTAAATGTATAATAACTTATAATGCAATGTAAATATCAAATAGATACTCTAATATAATGTACTTGAGAAACTTCTTCTTTAAATTGTATTAATTTATGGCGTTCATTACCATCATATTTGTCATATTCAGTAGCATGTTGTAAAGAATAATGTCGTTGGATATTGAACTTCTTAATCAGTTGGAGTGTTTTATGCCAAATTAAACACTTTGCTATTCCACTGCTCTCTACCAAAAAGAACTCCTCTTCCCATGATACATTAAAAGCATTGGGAGTAGCGGGCCGCTTTAGTGTATGAGCGGAAGCTTCGTCTTCAAAGTTCGCCATCATACTACAGAGTCACCACTGCACCGGCACTGAATGACGTGCAGTAAGCTTACGTCACAGCGCTCGCAAGACCCGCTCTTTGAAGCACACAGCGCTCATTTCTCAGAATCACTTGATGTGCCCAGTCCTGAATTAGTGAGTGAATGAACAAATGAATGAATGGATTCCTGCTATGGCTGGGTATTCAGACCTTTACCCTGTCACACAGGATGGCCGGTTTCGAGTCCCGGTCAGTGAATTTTCGTTCTAAAATCCACAGTAATACCTGTGGCGGACAAGATTTCTGTTTGGATTTTTCTAAGAGTTCTACCGTTACCGCACGTGAGGCGTCTACATCATTCCGTCCGATAATCTTTCCGTCATCATTCCATACCATTCTCCGAACACTGCCTGGTGAAGTACCAAGGAGGTTGGTCTTTGTGCGGGCAGGATTGCTTGCTTTAGATCTGGATTTGCAGTGAACCTTAGTTTATGCGCCTCGCTCTAGGATAAGCATAGGTTGTGTCGCTGGGTATTAGAGTCCACCCCATAAATACAATATAATACATGCTGCAAATGTGGTGAACGAGACAATAGATTCAATCCTAGACAAATACTACAGTTGTCCAGATCTTTTTTTCATACAGCAGAGTCCGTATAGGTCAGTTTCTATCTGATGCTTTTCCAATTCACTGCGGGCTAAAGCAGGGAGATGCACTATCGCCTTTACTTTATAACTTCGCTCTAGAATATGCCATTAGGAAAATTCAGGATAACAGGCAGGGTTTGGAATTGAACGGGTTACATCAGCTTCTTGTCTATGCAGATGACGTGAATATGTTAGGAGAAAATACACAAAGGTTAGGGAAAACAGGGATATTTTACTTGAAGCAAGTAAAGCGATCGGTTTGGAAGTAAATCCCGAAAAGACAAAGTATATGATTATGTCTCGTGACCAGAATATTGTACGAAATGGAAATATAAAAATTGGAGATTTATCCTTCGAAGAGGTGGAAAAAATCAAATATCTTGGAGCAACAGTAACAAATATAAATGACACTCGGGAGGAAATTAAACGCAGAATAAATATGGGAAATGCGTGTTATTATTCGGTTGAGAAGCTCTTATCATCCAGTCTGCTGTCCAAAAATCTGAAAGTTAGAATTTATAAAACAGTTATATTACCGGTTCTTCTGTATGGTTGTGAAACTCTGAGAGAGGAACATAGGTTAAGGGTGTTTGAGAATAAGGTGCTTAGGAAAATATTTGGGGCTAAGCGGGATGAAGTTACAGGAGAATGGAGAAAGTTACACAACACAGAACTGCACGCATTGTATTCTTCACCTGACATAATTAGGAACTTAATATCCAGACATTTGAGATGGGAAGGGCATGTAGCACATATGGGCGAATCCAGAATTGCATATAGAGTGTTAGTTGGGAGACCGGAGGGAAAAAGACCTTTAGGGAGGCCGAGACGTAGATGGGAGGATAATATTAAAATGGATTTGATGGAGGTGGGGTATGATGATACAGACTGGATTAATCTTGCACAGGATAGGGACCGATGACGGGCTTATGTGAGGGCGCCAATGAACCTTCGGGTTCCTTAAAAGCCATTTGTAAGTAAGTAAGTAAGTCCAGATCTTTTACCAGTGCTGAAGCTTATTCGACTGTCAAAAGATTTTCATGTTTCATACCACTGCTTACATAAATTCTAGCGTAAAATTTGTAGTGTTACATATTAAATCGTATACAAATAAATAACTTAAAATACTTATAATCAATTACTTTATAGAAATCATATTTGAATAAATGTCTGGTGAGATGCGCCTGATGAAAATATCGTATAGGTATACAAAAGTTTGCACATGGACTACTGATACATGTGACATAACGTAAGGTACAGACCGATTATTTAGCCCTGACAGCTCGGCGACGCGAAAGAAGGGAAATAATAGCAGTAGTGGGGAGAGCTCCGAAGTAGAGATAAGGGCGAGCGGTCGGTAAAGGAATGCAGTACAGCTTAATTGTACTAGAAACATACCTCTCTATCGCACGCATGATATCCGAACGATCCGAAGGCAAGCGAGTGACTAACCCAAACACCCCTTGGCATAACTAAATGGACTCGCCTGAACCAGGCGCACATCGCCGGCGACTGTCAGGAATAAATAATCGTACTTGTACGAGGTGCAAACCTGTGCGATCCAATTTCCAGTCTTGTTGCGATATCCATTAATTGAGAGCTGGAAGGATTCTGGAGATATGGCAGTGCATTCTGAAGCGGTGGTCAGCGCTGTCCCCAAGACTAGCGTACACAACACTGCGATATACATCGTCAAGTGGAGATCTGAAATCGTAACATGCAGTCTCTTGTCATTATTTGTTTTCTTTGCTTGACGTAACTTTTCTACTTCATGAATTTATAAATAGGGGTCTATGTATAACAGAAATTACTATATGCTACACCAGAAGGAGCAACATGTTTTAAGGGACTTGGATGCAATGGGAACAATAAATGAAGAGGATTGCTGCCATTCAGGGAAGTCATTGAGAGAGTTGAGAAATTTTAATATTATTTAATATAGTAGCAGTACCCGTGCGCTCCGCTGCACCTGTTTGAAATAAATATAAAGTAATTACATAATTAAAATAGGACGTTTGATCCAGGGAACAACTTTTACAACAGCGCAAGATAATCTGCTTCGCTCATTACCCATTTTTTTTGCATTGAATTTATTGCATATATATTTTATGTATTTTAACACGATTCAATTGAGCATAGTTAAAATTTGAATTATAAAATAATGGATTGCTAAGCTAACGTACTATTACTGCATACTAAATCAATACACTCTCGTTGTTCGTTAATTCTCTGAGATTAAAATGCGTGTACATAAATATTATTTTAAGAAATACAGAAAACGAATGTACAAAATGGCCTATCAAATTTTCTGTGCATAAGGAGCTATTTTAATCTTACCTGTCCTCGATTTACTCAGACGTTACTGTAATAACATTATAGCATTATGTCCATCTAGAGAAACTACACTTTCCAATGGTGAAATAATAATTAATTACACAAATCGGTTAATTTAGCTTCTGATATTACTTCATGCAAACACAGAAACATTCTCTGTAGGCTATGTTTAATAGCTTTCGATTGTTGATGTCCAGGGCCCCTGTTTCGATTTTGTTGTCTTATAATAATGTTTTGAACATATTCATTTTTAAGGCCCCTTATAGACGAAGTCATTTGTTCTTAATTCATTGCACCGTCTTAGATGGCGTTATTTTAATTTTAAAACTCATTTATCTCATTAAATATCACTCCTATCAAAATTTTGTAAAAAATAAACTTATCGGAAATCATTTTTAAAGAAACTTTTGTTATGAACCATTTTTCACAAAAATCAATAATAAGCGAGATATTTCGATTTATTTAATTCAGGCCCCCTTATAACCCCCCTTTTAAATAAAGTATTTTGATTGCCATATAGCCTAAAATCTAAGTTACAACGAACTTAATTTATATTCCAATTTTCATATAAATCGGTTCAGCCATTATCGCGTGAAAAGGTAACAAACATACAGACAGACATACAAACAAAAATTTCAAAAAAGCGATTTTCGGTTTCAGGGTGGTTAATTATATATGTTAGGACCAATCATTTTTGGAAAATCGAAAATTACCAGAAAAATTTCGGTTACAGATTTATTATTAGTATAGATAATATTTTACCATTCACAAACTATACCTAATAGGAAAAGAAAACTATAATTTGAGCATATCAACTCATAAAACTAAAGTAATGGCCCAAAGTGGTAAATTTCCAATTCGTTCAGAAATAATAGTTGATAATAAGCCCATAGAACAAGTATCTCATTTTGATTATTTAGGTTGTAATATAACTTATGATGTAGATAGAGATGTTGACAACAAAATAAGCAAATTCCAGTGGATATGCGGAACAATAAATAGAACACTAAAAAATAAAACTAGAAAAGAAACAAAACTAAAGTTCTATAAAACTATGGCAGTACCCCTGTTGACATATGGAAGCGAATCATGGATAATTAAAGAACGAGATAAAAGTAAATTACAGGCTACAGAGATGAGGTTTCTTCGCAGAGTAAAGGGATGTACAAGAAGGGATCTGATAAGAAATGAGGATATCCGTAAAGAATTAAATATATACAACATAAACGAAAAAGTTGAAGATTATAAAGAAAAGTGGAAAGCACACCTGTCTCTAATGGATAATGAAAGAATTCCAGCACTGATACAACAATACCAACCTAAAGGCAAAAGAGATGTCGGACGTCTTAGGAAGAGGTGGAACTGAATAAAATGTGAAGACGGAACAGACACTAAGCCTAAACCATGAAGTGAAGATGATGATGATGATGATGATGATGATATAATATTTTAATATTATCTTCCTATCCACGTCTCGGCCTCCCAAAAAGGCCTTTCTCTTTCACGTCTCCCAACTAACACCACAGTCTAGTAGATACAGTCACGAAGCTTGAGTTGTGAGGGTGCTAGGAACAATAGACAGTGCCCGTACTATTTCGCATTGTCTGTAATGAGGCGATATTAGCGATCCTAGTGGTTAGCAACTATTAATGGATGCATATTTACTACGTATTGAGCTTCCTGACTGTATATACTAGACCAGGGGTCGTCAACAGAGCACGCTGGGGCTAGCCTCTCTTACCCGCGGAAAACGCAGTGCACTATAGTGCTCTCGTAGCTGCTAGCGGGTATGCTGTCTATCTCTCCCTGTTGCACGACAGTGCACACGGGACGGCACCGTTTACCAATTGCACATTTCAGCGAGTGCTGACGACCATTGTACTAGACTATGCTAACATTCTATATGCATTTCTGAATTCACCCATACGTGCTACATGTCCTGCCCATCTCAAACGTCAGGATTTAATATTCCCAATTGTATTAGGTGAAGAATATAATGCGTGCATTCTACGTTGTGTAACTTTCTTCATTCTCTGTAATTTCATCCCTCTTAGCTCCAGATACACCTTATTCTCCGATGCCCTTTACCTCTGTTCCTCTCTCAAAGTGAGAGTCCAACTTTCACAACCATACAAAACAACCGGTAATATAACTGTTTTATAAATTCTTTCATTTTTTTTTTTGAGAAGAGTCTGAATGACAAATTCTTCTCAACTGAATAATAACAGGCATTTCCGATATTTAAAGTATTCTGCGCTTAATTTCTTACCGAGTTTTATTTATAGTCTATGTGTTACTGTTGTTACAAAATATTTGAATTTTTTCACCTCTTCAAAGAATAAATTTCCAATTTTTATATATTATTATTATTATTATTATTATTATTATTATTATTATTATTATTATTATTTAGTTATCACTGAAATACGAGTATTAGATTACTGTTTATAGGCTGTCTTGCAGGCTCAGATTAGGCTTACTTCCTAAGCAACATTTATTGTCTGAAAACGGTCTACTGGAAAATTGCCAAATAATGTCTCAAATCCAGCTTAAAGCTAGAACATCAAAGTGTCAAGAAATTGTCAATTATTACACTATAAAACCCAAACACCTCATCACATAACATTTTAGCAGTGTTAAATATGTGTTCTTTAGTCACTGAATTGTATAAAATATGGGATCTAGATTTCAGCGTGTATTATATTAAATATGAACTTTTATAATGAAGATATCGAGGACCCTCGATTTAAAATAATATTCCTGTCTGTTTGTTACTCTTTAATTTTCATTTTTTATGTTACATCGTATATAAATTTGTATCTGTATTTATCTCCATTTTTCCTTTACTTTTCATTTTTAATTTATATTTTTATATATATATATATATGTTTATATTTGTATTTCTCCTTTTTTCTTGTATTTTAATTGGTATGGCATCAGAAATTATAATGTTGTTCTGTCTATAATTTCCTCTGATTGAGGTTCTAGCTGATATGCACGTGTATTATCTCGACAGTGCATCTCACTTTTCGATATGTCAGAGGAAGCACAATTGTTTGTATTCATCTGAAGTCTGATTAGCGCAATATGTTACTAGTCAGAGATGTATGCCATTCCATTGTCTCCTGGCTTACTTGCCTCATGAGTGATGCTATTGACGTCACTTATAAGCAGACAGTGGATGCGGGATGACTTAAGGAAAAGTGAAATTGTTTCGTATCGGAGTATATGGCACGTGCCGCGCCGTCCGTCTTTTATGTACCTGGTGGCGAGTACAGCAGCGTACATAACGAAGGAACCCCAGTTCACATTGCAACGCAATGTGTGCAGTTGTGTTACCCTGCTCAAGTATTTAGTACGAGTTGAATAGTGTAGTGCTGATCCATTCATAATGTCGAAGTCAAAACGTTAAATTCGCTCAGAGATACAAAATGCAATTAAGAAGTATGAGCGTGACTTTTTTTTTATTAACGAAGACAATATCGTGTGTAATGCATGTAAAATTGAAATAAAAATCAGAACAACTCAGCTATAGGGAAACATTTCAACAGTACAACGCACAGGAAATGCGTTGAAATGAAATCTGAGGAACCATCATCATCATCTTCATCATCTTCATCATCATCTACATCATCATCATCATCATCATCATCATCATCATCATCATCATCATCATTTAGTTGTGCGGGTCTGAACGAATCTTGCAACATGATGCTCAGTACAAATATTCCTCTAAAGAAATTGAGTGATCCCCAATTTAGAGGTTTCCTTCATAAATTCTCTCGATACAAAAACTACTGTTTAAGCGATAGGCGAAGACAATTCAGCTTCGACAACTTACGAGAATATATCGTCGTTTACTGCAACGCTGGTAATTGCATCAATGATGACGAGGACTGAACCTTGCAAGGTATGTACTATAGTACGTTATTTTTCTTTTCCTTCTGACTGTACGGAGATACAGTAGTATGTTGACGTCGTCTGTTTACGTTTAAAACCTGTTGAGCCAATGGTCTGAATGAAAAAAAATGTAACATATAGTAACGGCAAACCGACGCTGTAAAGCACCTCGACATTTCCCCCGTTAAAGTAAGTACAGTGCATATCCCTTTCAGTTCTTCGGTAAAAAATCTTGGCATTCACATGGATAATAATCTCAACTGGGACATGCAAATCACAGAAACCTGCAGAAAAGTATATTCTATTATTCATGTGCTAAAAGGATAAATGTTCATCTTCCTCTTGCTTAAAAAAGTCCCTTGTGCAGACCCTTGTATTTCCCTATTTTGACTATGCTGACATTTTACTGACTGACCTTTCCAGCGACAACAAAATGAAACTTCAACGTGCTCATAATTTGTGTGTACGTTTTGTAAGCAATGTTCGTAAATATGATCATATTAACCCATCCCTGGAAGCAATAGGTTGACTTAAACTAGATAAGAAAAGAAATTTACATTCACTTCTCCTTCTCTTCCAAATCTTGAACTCTTCTATTCCTTCGTACCTGTCGTCTCGCTTCACTTACCTTTCTTCCCACCACAATCTGAACACACGCTCTCGCCATGAAACAATACTAACAATACCATCCCATCGCACCTCCTCATACTCATCCTCTTTCACAATAGCCCTGCCAAGACTCTGGAACTCGCTACCTGCTAGCATCAGGGACTGTCGAAATAAAATTCAATTCAAACGTAAACTTACTAGGCACTTGGTCAGTAATTGAGACTCGTTCAGACATGGTTTCTTGTAAATAGTTCTTTTAATCTACCACAAAATATCTTAATATCCGGTAATTTCATCACTGTAGAATTTTGTTATTGTAGGTTTAATTTGTAATTTAGTAAATACAAAAATATTCTTTGTTCTTAACTTCTATGATAAAATGTCTAGCTTTCATTAATCAGGTATTCTTGTCGTACTTTAATTTTTATTGTAATTGTAATTGTAAATTTAATATTAATTGTAATCTTATTGTTCATGTTATAGTTGTAATCCCCTGGTAGAGGGGCAGAGAAGACCTGACGGCCTTATCTCTACCAAGTTAAATAAATAAATCTAATCTAATCTAATCTAAATGTGCACCTACATTCAACGATAAGTCATCCCGCATCCACTGTCTACTTATAAGAATCAAACCTGTCTTCGTATAGTTGACTAAACAACAAATAAGAATTGTCGACGATAGTAATAGTAGTACCAGAATGCGAAGTTCCTTTCTTCTTATGTGCTGATTTCGCAAAGGTATTCTTCCTTCCATTTGAAGTCACATAGAGGATAATTATCTGAATATTTAGCTAACTTTGAGGAATGATAGGTGTAAGAAGAAACAAGTTTTGCCGATGAACCTATATCCGTCGGCGCTTCAGGACACTCCACATAAGCTTAAAAGCACCGCACCTGAATCTATATTATCCTGAAAGGTGGATTTGGCTTGTTAACTCACTTCCCAGATCTCGTCGTCTTATCTATAACCTTATGACTTGTTTATCAACAGTAATCTCACTAGAGGTTTTGATTTATCTAGAGAAAATCAAAACTTGAGTGGGATTTAACTGACTATTACACGATTAGAAGAAAGTATATAAAGATTAAAAGTAACGCAGTACTCCAATATAATAAAATATTAATTGGCTTACGGAAATATAACTGTCTTAAAATTTGTACCATCTCAACATTATAAATATTACACTAGTAGATGGCAGTAGTGTGTTATTATTAGCTCCTGTCTTGATACCAGTTGTGCCAACTATGGAATCTTCATTGAACTCTGTGGAAGGTTACTGGTCAAGAAGGCTTTGTTGATTCAGTTTCATTTTTATTAAAACAGTTGCATTCCACTTCAGTTATTCCGATCCCAGTAATCAACGTCACTTGACAGATGATTTTCAATAAATCTTAGTATTAAACAATCTCTGATATGTGACTATTCATAATATCATATAGCAGAAGCTATAACAAATATAACCTAAATAATATAAACGAGTGTTAGAAAAGTTTTAATTAGGGATGATGAAATAAACAAGAACCGTTTTAATTAACGATGATGAAATAAAAAATAAACATGAATAATTTTGAAAGAAACAATTATTGAAAGTACAATTTTCAAATTTGAATGTTTTAGTGGTTGGTGTTTCAGTTGATGTTATATTGGACGTGTGCGTAAAAGAAGTGAACTCGTTGATGTACATTGTGTATCCTTCAACTTATTCAGGATTTCCGAATGGTGCTCTTCATTTATTTGTAAATAGGGTTTCAGGGAAGATCCATAGCTATGACCAGTGATCTTTATTAATTCTTGTTCTTGAATGACAATGGAGTCATATTTGAAAGTGCTGTGCATCGACTGGAGTGGTTTGTAATTTTCTGTTTTTGACGTCCAGACCAGTGCAGTTTGAAATGTTGGCAAACAAAGAAACAAATGCTAGGGTAGTGATAAAAATAAACAAATGCTAGGGACACGATAAAATTAAACAAATGCTAGGGACGCGATAAAATTAAACAAATGCTAGGGACACGATAAAATTAAACAAATGCTAGGGACGCGATAAAATTATGCGATAAGCAGCCATGATTGGTTGGAAGACGTCCTTTCGCACCGTTTTATTGGTCAAAAGTGGTGTGACGTAGTAAAAGTGTAATAGTCTACGAAACAACGTGAAAATAAGGAGGAGGGACATTTTCTGGAAAATTGAGTTTCATGTGGAGCTATCGAAATGAAACCAAGCGTCTTTGGAGAAGTTTGACAATGAACGGGACGTGACATTGCAATATGGGTAATAAGTTGAATATAAGTAATATCCAGAACCGCCTATGAAATGTGGAATTTATACTATTAAAACTAAAACTGCTTAGAATAAACATGCAATATACTCGCGTAATTAAGATACAGATAAGAAAACATATCAAAAAATTGCCATCCAGCTCTTCCCATTCTACGTAATAAAATATGAGTCTTGTTTAAGAGGTTAGGTACAGCCTACAGCAATAACATTTTTGGAAATATTCAACATTTTCCTCCTCCATTACTGTATCTTGTGTAAAATGAAAATTGGTATGTGTAAAACACTGTCCTTCTGCTATACGAAGAAAATATTTTTAGGATTAAAAATATATATTTTTTTTTTTCAAAATTCAAAATGGTGACAGTTTACTGTGCAGTGATGAAGCTTTTCCCTCATAACTCATAAACTTGTTAACTTTTTCTTGTTCTCTCTCTCTTAGTTTATTGCTGAAACTCGTGTTTACAATGGCATGCTCCTTCAACTACATTCCTTAATAAATATATATATATTGTTAATTTGTGTTAGAAAAAATACTGATATGACCATTTTTTAAATTAATTAATTTTTATCACAATCTATCAAAGGTAGAGATGCGATCTTGCATCATAATGTAGATATGACTGCATAAATACACACAAAAAATTTCATCACATAATGTTGCATAGTTTTTTAGTTACGTGGGAAACGCTTCATCACTGTACAGTGAATTGAATTTTGAAGGAAAAAATGTAAATATATTTTTTTAAATAGTAAAAATATTTTTTTTTCACATAGCAGAAGGACAGTGTTTAACACATACTAATTTTCATTATTGTAGAAGATATAGTAATAGAGGAAAAAATATTGAATATTTCCAAACTTTTACTGCTGTAAGCTGTATCTAACCCCTTACTAGAAGTGAAATGACGGTTCAAGAAAAGGGAGGGTTCTACCGGGCCGTTGCCAAGTATACGATCATCAGCAAAACTTGTTACATTTGGGACCCCCTGTCACTTCCCAAACTTTATGACAAATTCACTGAACACCCTGTATAAACAGTAGCACATGTACATAGACTTACAGCGATAGAGGAGCTTACCTTAAATTAATGCTCCGGACTTGATTCAATTTCGTGTCTTCTGATGAAGTGCGTCCCCTTTTATACGATATCGCAGTGGATTATTCGCGGTAATCCGTTTAATAGTGACGCAGAATTGTGACACGACTGTCAGGCTATCGGATTATCCGTTATTATGTTAATGTACAGGGAATGGTTTAGCCAAGATATACATATTTTGTTTCGTGTAGGGTATATACTGGGTGTTCAGTTCAAAGTGTGTCATGGCTCGCTGTATGCCGTCATGTGGCTAGCCGATGAGCCTAGAGAATTCAATATTCCTACACTTCCGCAAAGGTGTATTACCTAGGAGGCAGAGAAGTTGCATAGCAAGTACGGCGTTCATTCTGAAGAGTACGTACCGATGCGTACGATAACGCCGGTAGTGGCAGGAATGTGAACTGTTTGGAAATACGTACTGTCGAGATATGGGGAGAGGGTTAAGACGATTACTTTCGACGTTCAACATGGACACGGAGCATTTGATTTGTGTTGTGGAATGTTACCATACGCAACCGATGATAACAAATACCCTGCGTACGACTTGCCGGCGCAAAACACATTTCGAAAGAGGTTATGGTAGCACACAGACCGTACATACCGCCATCTGTTGCTACGACGTTCAAGTTATACCGTACACGTTCTCAAGTTCAGATTGAACGCCTTGAATAATAGGCAACTTCTCTGACATATAAGCTGAAACTCGCTTCAAATCGTTGACTCAACAACAGTGACGTCATGACACACTTTGAAATGAACACCCAGTATAGCACAATATAGCATTCACATGATTATGTATTAAGAGTTCCGTTTTACTTCGGAAATAGTTGCAAGCTTATAAACATTATGTTTTAAATTGTTTTTAAGAAATTAAATCACTATATCTTAACTAACAAATATAGTTACGGAATTATTTACTTGAACTATCGTTCATAGGGCATTAGTACACGAAATAATTTATTATATACTCAAATAAGGAAATGAGCTTTCATTTCGTCAATTACACACGAAAATTATTCGTTATAAATAAAAAATTAATACTTTTCTCTTGATTTATAATTTTCACAGTTTAACTGGGTGTTGGTAGATAAACCAGGATTGATTGTCCCAGCGATGCTTCAACATTTTCATAGCTTCCTCTGCAAACCACAGTTTTACGAACTGCATGACTTCATTATTGGATGAAAATGTCGTCCCAACAGCTGACACTAGACACTAGAGGAGAGTGATTCGATCCGGTGCTGTGGATTGAACATCGCCGTAGCTCAGTGGTTAGAGCGCTTGGTACTTAGAACCAAGGACCCGGGTTTGACCCCCGGCGCCGGAGCGAATTTTTCTCTTCTAACAACAATTCCTAATACTATGTTTGGACTCTCTTCCGGCGCTCCCTATAATGAGGATAACAAACCTTAATACGAGTATTTAGACTTATAATTAATTGTTGAATTAATATTATGTTGATGGTGTTTAGGTAAAAGGGCTTAAGCCTCTTTTTTTATAATGTGACTTTTTGCTGTAGGAAATTAGTGTAAATACTTAAAATTCAATTACAAAATTTGACAGTTGCCTTTACATTCCCTCATATATTTTTATTTTATTAACTGCCTCCCATTGGAGGTAGTCCAGAAGGACTCAGTATACCCTAATAATAAACTTAATGTGTTAAAATGTAATTTTTTATTGTTTCTGAAAAAAAATTATTTTGTGGCATAAGCCCTTTTACCTATACACCTTCGGTATTATAATGAGCCATTGGTATAGTTCACAGGTTAGCAAGCTGATTTAATACCGAGGCTGTTCTCGAGAATGGGTTCGAATCCCGCTTCTTATTAACTTTCAGGTTTCTCCAAGAATGTCGCCAATAATGTACAGTTCATATAATTTAATTCCACCACAAGTTGTCGAACTCATCTCTCCAAACTATTATCTCGCTATCATAGTGTTATCGAAATAGAGAACATTCGTTTTAAATTAAATTAAATTATTATGTTTTCGAAATATGTATTACGGGTATATGTCTTTCCCGTGTTACATTTTACCGTACCTCGTTAACAGGCTGAAACATGTTAACCAGGTACGGTAAAATTTAACACGAGAAAGACATATAATACATATTTCCAAGTGATATAGTGTTAAAAGTTGTGTAATCAATATGTATTATGTTTTATTGTCCACACCTGTGGAGTAACGGTCAGCACGTCTGGCCGCGAAACCAGGTGGCCCGGGTTCGAATCCCAGTTGGGGAAAGTTACCTGGTTGAGGTTTTTTTCCAAGACTTTCCCTCAACCCAATACGAGCAAATGCTGAGTAACTTTCGGTGTTGGACCCGGGACTCGTTTCACTGGCATTATCACCTTCATTTCATTCAGACGCTAAATAACTAGAGATGTTGATACAGCGTCGTAAAATAACCCAGTAAAAAGAGGTTTATTTAACGACGCTCGCAACTGCAGAGGTTATATCAGCGTCGTCGGTGTCCTGGAATTTTGTCCCTCATGTGTTCTTTTACATGCCAGTAAATGTACTGACATGAGCCTATCGCATTTAAACACACTTAAATGCCATCGATCTGGACCGAGATCGAACCCGCAACCTCGAGCGCAGAAGGTTGTAGAGCCTTAAGTATCTGATGTAAAAACAAATATAGGCCTATGGAAAATATTATTTTGTGTCAATAACACGTTCATTTTAAATTTGACAATAATGCATCTTTTCAGTATTTTAAAGCTGACTTGTTAATATTTTCTTTCATTACAGGTAAGTCCACCGTGACCGGGTCATCTTGTACCTGTATTCCTGTACCAGTTTCATAAGCTAATCAGCCATTGTCAGATGTAAGTAATTTATTTTGAAATATTGTGTTCTTGTATGTTATCTATTTTTCCTGGGCGTTCTCGCTGCCATACCTGCTTCTCTTAATGCCTTCGGCCATTTAGTTCGCTATTTACTAAACAGAGGCTAGTGTGACAGGGAGATGACATAATTTGTCGAAGTGTGGTCAGTAAGAGTAACAGAATTGGATGGGAAGCGGAAATTTACATTTATATTTACGGGTGTGATTTTTATGTTGATTATTTTACCCTGATTTCGATGATTAAAATGGTTTAATTTCGGTGAATATTTCGTAAAAAAAAAAAAACACAAGAAATTTCGCGCATATTTTGCACCATAAAGAAACTTAAAAATAGTAAAATAACATTTCTAAATTTATTATTGAACTATCTCTTTGAAAGTAACACAAATTGTTTGCATCAATAATTCAATTCATAATTAAATTTCATTCAACTGTGGGGGTGACGACACTGCCTTCTTGATTTCACCACAGTCTAGTATATACAGTCATGAAGCTCAATACGTAGAAAATATGCAGCCATAGATAGTTGCTAACCACTAGGATCGCTAATATCGCTCATTACAGACAATGCGAAATAGTACCGGCACAGTCTATTGTTCTTAGCACCCTCACAACTCAAGCTTCGTGACTGTATATACTAGACTGTGATTTCACGAAGGCAGTTGTTACGGGAAAGAGAAATAACTACGTATTGTCTGCTTGCGTTGCTCCCTGGAAATGCTGTAGTTCTTGCGTACACCAATGCCAAATGTCACACGCATGTAATGCTGAACTGTCAAATAATTAAAGAAAGAAAGAAAGAAAGAAAGAAAGAAAGAAAGAAAGAAAGAAAGGAAGGAAGGAAGGAATGAGTGTCAGTGAAGTTATGAAGAAAGGAAAGAATAAATGAACGAGTGAACGAATGAATGAAGGAAGGAATAAATAAAGAAATAAATCAATAAATAAAGAAAAAATAAAAATAAATAAATATGATGTCACTCTCTCTAGCAATATTCGTAACATTTGTGCCATTTCCAAGGCGTTAAATAATATTTACTTTGACAGAAATACTCAGACTTGAAAGTGTTTGTAACATATCTTACCGGTATGTGGGAGATTAGGTTCTCGTCACAACAGACCACGCTGTACTGTTTTGCGGCTTTTTTTAGACGCATTCTACTAAATCGATGGAGCAGTGTATTTCCTTTTGACGAATTACCTTTATATGATTTGCGTTTTTTGTCATAAAGACCACGATGACTTTGAAACAAAATTATAAATTTCTCATCATATTAATCCACTTTAGCGCTTTTTTCACTTGTTCCTGTGAGTGCGATAGTGTTTCTTTTTTCTCGATTCACGTCAACGCGAACATTAAATCTTGGAATTTGTAAACTCTCATGTTAGTGTCTAACGTTATTCTTAATGTTTATGCTAATGTAAGTATTTTTGAATGGATCCATTAAATAACCTAACCGCAAGCTTCTGTTTTCACGTTGCGTTTGAATTCATTGAAAAACATTGTTAATGGGCCCTTAAGCTGGTTTCGTTGCTTGGCTGATTTTTGGCCTGTTTGATTAGTTGATGGGTTTCGTTGGATAGAGAGAGAAATAACTCGCCCGGCCTTAATTAAGGATGACCACGAGGATCCGGAAATTAATAGCAAGTAAATATAATTAATTAAATATGAATATTGCTATAAAAGAAAATGTAATAATTAAGCACCACTGATTATCAATTATAAAATAAAATCTTAGAAGATGACTATAAAATTATACTTATAAATAAAATATTTTATTTAAAATTAGCATATCCTTAATTAAGGCCTTCTGAGTGGTATAAATGAAATTGTATAATCTGCAGGGAATCTTTAAGAATTTGCGAGATAATTTTTTGAATTTCAAAAAAATTATAATATGTAAATTTTGGTAAAGAACTCCGAGCACCAAAAAATAAACCTTTCACTGACCAATTGAAGAGAGGGATGTCATACTTTGCACTAAGGTAGGGAATACCTGGTTCATAAATGGCCCTCTTTCAATGATCAACCTGATGAGCTTGGTTTAGATCTCTCTCCATTCGTATAGTTGGATCTATGATAATAGCCTTTTGTTGTTGCCTGTTTATTGCTATTATATCCGCTCTTCTGTGAGAGTCGTCTTCAGAAATGCAGTGGACCTCTTCATGAACTTCCCAACCCTTGTTCCGAAGAAGACAGGCGATAGCTCCACGGACTCTATGATGCCTGTTGTTACGCAATAACTCTCCTTTCCGACAAAAGCCCAACACGTGGCCAAGAGTTTCTGTCTCGTTGCAGCCTGGTTGACGGCAACGGGTCGTGCTGAAAGCTCTGCCAGGAACGGAGCACACTGCAGTAAGGTTGCAGGACATCTTGATTGCATTAATATATTCCGAAGACGACAAATTCTTTTTGGTGCTGACTCATGAATTGACTCTTGGATATTCTTTATAGATGACTACACCTTTCCCCTTATGAGGTAACTGACACCAGGATTCAAACGATCTCTTTCGCAATTCATCACGTAGATGTATTCCAGTAGTTCGAGGTGTTATGCTGGCTTCAGGAATTTTCAGGCGCTTGAGAGCAGTTTTCTTCTCCTCTTCAAGATTCCTGACAAGAAGGAGGTTATCATCACTGACTTGTGAGAGTCGTTTACAGATGTTAAAATGCTGAATATTAGCTTCCCATTCAGCCTTATTAAGTCCTAGGCTTTAAGGGCTATACTACACGAACGTTAAAAATGTTGCGTTGACAGTCGTTGGTAACGTGTGAAAAATGTATAAACTACACGTTGCGTAGTTGCGTTATTGGGGATGTATAAACTACACGTTGCGTTTTGTCTGGTTTCCGAACTGCAATGGATGTTATACAAGTTGCATATGTAGCTCTGCTATGTGTTCGATTTGTAAGTCTGTCTCAAAAAGAGAGGAAAAGGAGAAACCGCAAACATTAAGAGACTTTCGGCAGGAAAGTTTTATACAGTACTGCATTTGAAAATTACCGACAGTATCCCGACAAGTTTTTTCTCTGTTGCAGAATGTCAATAAAAACTTTTGATGATCTTTAGAATTTAATTTCCCATAAAATTAGGAAAACTGATATTGTAATGAGGAAATCAGTTCATCCTGTCGAAAAGATGCTTGTAACATTAAGGTAAGTAATACAGTAGCGTGCAAATTAATCCGAACACCGCTTTAATTGACATCTGTAGTGCGTGTAATTCCATTGTTGAAGGTCTGTCGTTTTAATTTTTTTTACAATATGTGACATTTTGCCTGTCGTTTTGTACTTATAAGCATTTCAGTTGTGTTGAAGACTTAATACTGCAATCCTGTGTACATTCTGTCGTCTTCACAAATGGATACAACTCCACGAAAACGGTCTAAAATTATAACATTAGCAGAGCATTCTTCTATGACACAGAGGAAAATTGCTGCAGAATGTCACATCGGTTTGGCTACTGTTAATTCGATCATAAAACGATACAGGAGACTGGATCCATCACACCCCAGAAAAAGGAAACTGTGGCCGGAAGAGGAAGACTTCACCTGCAGATGATCGTTTAATTGTCAGGAAAAGTAAATTACATCCTAGACTAACTGCTGTCGACTTAACCCGCGAGTTAATGGCTACCACAGGGGCGAATATTCACGTCACAACAGTGCGGCGTAGGCCTTTGGAAGCTGGACGAAGGGCTGTAAGCCCATTAAGAAGCAACTGCTAACCCCTGTTATGTGCAAAAAAACACTTAATGTGGGCAAAATTACATCAACACTGGACAGTGAATGACTAGAAGAATGTACTTTCTTCCGATGAGTCTCATTTCGAGGTCCACGGCCACCGTGTTTCTTACGTACGGAAAGGATCCGAAAAAGTAACAGCAGCTCATCTCCAACAAGCACCCAAATACCCCCCCCCAAAGTAATGTTTTGGGGTTGTTTTACACATGAAGGGCCTGGAGCATTAATACCTATCAAGGGAATGATGAATTCTGACAAATATTTTCACTTATTGGAAACCAGAATCGTACCCCAGCTGCAAAAATCATTTCCGGATGGCAGAGGTGTGTTCCAACAAGACCTGGCACCATGCCATACGTCTCGAAAAACTACAGAATTCTTCAACAAGAAGAATATTCAGGTACTCCCCTGGCCAGGCAACTCACCCGACATCAACACCATTGAGAACTTTTGGTCAATTTGCAAAAGAAGAATGCAAAAAATGGATTGTTCTACAAAGGAGAAGGAGCTTATCATTTTAACTGTGTATTGTTAATATTGTATATACCACTGCCACCGGGTGCTTGCCCACTTGCAGTGTAAATAAATACATACATACATGATTTCTGCCCTCATTGGTGTATGATTTCGCGATGAAGAAATGAAGAATATTTGTGGGAAATTAGTGGAATCCATGCCAAATCGTCTCAGAGCTGTTATTAGGAACAAGGAGGCCACATAGATTACTGAGGTATGTCTTAGATCCTTTTTTATCTCGTTTGAGTGTTTTTGCATAAGTAATTACGTTGTTCGGATTAATTTGGACGCTACTGTAAAATTTGCCTTAATTTGTAATGATTATATTTTTATCTTATGCATAACATGTTGAAAATTAAGAACATTACAAGCTGCAGAAATCAGTACTGACTGATATTAACACTGAATTCAGAATCATTTGAACCATCGGCATTAACACTCAATGGCGACATATCTGACAATTGGGACATTCTTGATGTTCCCCGTTGCTCGACAAGCAGGTTTCTGAACACTTCAGAAACTTTGAAACGGGCTTCAATTGCAAGCTCTGGAGGTGAATTCCCCATGATTTTGACAAATGATAATAGGAAAGCTTTGATTCCATCCTTGTCATTCTCTCTGTCTTGTCTTTGTATGGCCACGCTCTCTGATAATAAATTTGTAATATCCCTTGTTACAGTTACTAGAATATTTTCAGATTTTTCTTTTCTTCCTGTCCCTGTCGAGCGAAGAGATTGTCCCGATTTTGTTTGGGTATCGTTTACATTAGTGTACTCTCATGACCCGAAGTAGTCTGAGAAATAATACCATCCGGTATGTCTTCTTGCTTAGGTGGAGGTATATTCGAAATGGTTTCATTCTCACCAAGAGTACGGTAGGTAGTAAAAACTGCATTTGCTTGACAAGATCCAGTCTGTTGTTAACGTTGCGTTGGTGACGCACATGTAGTATGAATACGTTTGCAAAAGATGGCGTTGCCAACGCAGGCCAACGCAGACCTCTGCGTTAAAACTTCCCAACGTCGAAGCAACGCAACCAAACGCAGCATTTTTAACGCTTGTGTAGTATAGTCAGGCGATCATATTACCAAAAACCAAGTTCCTATAAAAGAGCGTTGTCAACGCAACGTTTTTAACGTTCGTGTAGTATAGCCCTAGGACGTTAAGAGTGCGTTCCGTGTTTTGACACGTAAGTTTAAAAAAGATTTATTTCATAACGTTTACTGTAATTCTTTACATTTCTTATAATTTTAGGAAAGGGTGACAGTGATTTCATTTTGTCGTATATTAACAATAACAGAATGGAAATTTACAGGACTCGAGAACAATTCATGCCTGCTCGGGAAGACGTGTTTTATATTATACGATATCTGTTTAATTTGAACGATGCAATAGAAATTGATTGCTAAATAATCAGCACGAAGTATTAATTAAATATCTGTATGATTCTCTCTGTATCAGCAGTAAAATGAAATAGCAATTACGAGTAAACGAATCGTTAAAAAGGGGACTGACAACATATTTTCCGCAGACCTTTGTGCGTTTACCATATCGTTCATGTAGATATAAAATATAATAATTTATATGTAGGTATAGCATCAAAGCAATGATATTTACAGCACACACATTGGACGTTTGAATTATTACTTTGTCGGCCATATTTTGTAAACATCGATCTATCCTAGTTTTCCAAAGGGCGTGGCTCTCAGTTTATATTAATACATTTTTAAGATAAAATATAGCGTATAGGCATATGCGCATTCGTCTGTATTTAGTTCTGCCTTTGTCTATAGTTTCCCATCTGTCTGATTTATTTATCTGCCTGTCTGTCTAGGGAATCTGCTATTGTTACTGTCTGTTTAATCTTAAATCGGGGCTACGATTCGGTACCATAATTAATGAAGACCAGGAAAGGACAACAAACTATGTGTTCAGGTCTAAAGACAAAATTTGTAAAGGATTCAACATGTGGATCCTCAATTTTCTTTTGCTTGCGTTCTCTGATGGTATTTCTAACATGTACCTTCCAAGATACCTGATCCCTACTAATCGATAGTGATCGATAATTTGTTCTTGTAAGTTTGGCTTCTAACAGTAACAAATATAAATGATACTTACTTACTTAATTACTTACTTACTTACTGGCTTTTAAGGAACCCGGAGGTTCATTGCCGCCCTCACATAAGCCCGCCATTGGTTCCTATCCTGAGCAAGATTAATCCAGTCTCTACCATCATATCCTACCTCCCTCAAATTCATTTTAATATTATCCTCCCATCTACGTCTCGGCCTCCCCAAAGGTCCTTTGCCCTCCGGCCTCCCAACTAACACTCTATTTGCATTTCTGGATTCGCCCATACATGCCACATGTCCTGCCCATCTCAAACGTATGGATTTTATGGTCCTAATTATGTCAGGTGAAGTATACAATGCGTGAAGTTCTGTGTTGTGTAACTTTCTCCATTCGCCTCTAACTTCATCCCTCTTAGCCCCAAATATTTTCCTAAGAACCTTATTCTCAAACACCCTTAATCTCTGTTCCTCTCTCAAAGTGAGAGTCCAAGTTTCACAGCCATACAGAAGAACCGGTAATATAACTGTTTTATAAATTCTAACTTTCAGATTTTTTGACAGAAGACTAGATGACAAAAGCTTCTCAACCGAATAATAACAGGCATTTCCCATATTTATTCTGCGTTTAATTTCCTCCCGAGTGTCATTTATGTTTGTTACTGTTGCTCCAAGATAAATGATAATCGGGAGGAAATTAAACACAGATTAAATATGGGAAATGCCTGTTATTATTCGGTTGAGAAGCTTTTATCATCCAGTCTGCTATCAAAAAATCTGAAAGTTAGAATTTATAAAACACTTATATTACCGGTTGTTCTTTATGGTTGTGAAACTTAGACTCTCACTCTGAGAGAGGAATCTAGGTTAAGGGTGTTTCAGAATAAGGTGCTTCGGAAAATATTTGGGGCTAAGAGGGATGAAGTTACAGGAGAATGGAGAAAGTTACACAACACAACTCCACGTATTGTATTCTTCACTTGACATAATTAGGAACATTAAATCCAGACGTTTGAGATGAGCAGGGCATGTAGCACGTATGGGCGAATCTAGAAATGCATATAGAGTGTTAATTGGGAGGCCGGAGGGAAAAAGACCTTCAGGGAGGCCGAGACGTAGATGGGAAGATAATATTAAAATGAATTTGAGGGAGGTGGGATATGATGGTAGAGACTGGATTAATCTTGCTCAAGATAGGGACCAATGGCGGGCTTATGTGAGGGCGGCTATGAACCTCCGGGTTCCTTAAAAGCCAGTAAGTAAGTAAGTTTGGCTTCTATAGTTATTACCAGGCTTAGGATACGGGACACTTTAGCAACCAATGTACGCACAACTTGACTATATAGTTCCTTGAACATAGTAGACAGACATACTGTGAATGTAAACAACGACGTCAATGTGCTGCGTTATATTCTACTGTTAATAGTACAATAGTACAGTGAAAACATGAAGTAGGATACATACCTCACAAGTTTTCAAGTCCCTCGGCGACGTTGAAGGCGTTAGCGTTACAATGAACAACCATGTAGTACATGCTTGCAACTAGTTAAAAAACTGTTCAATATGAATTGAAAATGCACTGTGATGGCCTGGGTTCGTTTCGTAGGAAGAGACGGAAGAATACTATGCCTCTGATCACTAACGCACAGGTAAACAAAACTCACTCCAACTGTACTCCGTTGCACTGTAATTTCACTTCATTGGGATCCTAAGCCTGGTTATTACTTCTACGAATAGTTGGCGAACGTAACAGCCAGTATTGCCTATAGTACATATTCATATCCGCATTACAGAATTAAAAATTTCATCCTCCTCTAAGGATTATAAAGTCCACCGTTGTGTCTGAGGGGTTAGCGAGTCTAACTCCGAACCCAGCGGTCCCGGGCTCGATTCCCGGTTAGGACGAGTTGCTTGGGTGAGGTTTTTTCAGGGTTTTTCCCTCACTCCTATGGGTGAATGTCGGGTAACTTTATCAGGCGATTGGAACCCCACTCATCTTCGCCACTTCCTTTCCTTCTCCATCATCCTTTCCTCACCATCCCGTTTCTGGTTTTTCAGATCACTCTACAGGCGGCCTCCCGAAGCTGCTGGCTCTCTCGACGTTGGAAGGCTTCTGCAATGGCACCCGAAGCGGATCTACTCGGGGGAGGAGTTTCGCCTCGGACCGACAGAGAAGTTGCCGAAGCAAGAATGATATATTATAGTCCGAGTCAGCTTACTTCATACCCTAAGGGTGAAACCTAACCATTTTTCCCCCATTACTACATATGCTAGTAGATTGTGGAGATTTTCTAGTTTGTAGGTTGAATTTTCTTTTGCCAACTTCGTTTCGAATTTCGATACTGACAAATACTACAAATGGTAGTGATTTTGTAACTGTTATGTTGGCAGCTGAAACAGACGTTGTCGTTACTGAAGTTCTCTGGAATTAAAATTGTACTAGATTTCTGACCCGGTTAGTGGAAGCTAGTGAAATTTTAGCATAGTAATAATTAGACTTCGTGGAATTGCCACGAGAATCGCAAGGTTTACTGCGCACGCGGTATAGACTGTATGAGAAGGGGGCGTGCAAAACGATGGAGTATGCCTCTGACGTAAACACTGAGCAGTATACTGCGGTTACAATAAAACCTGTATCCTGCATTTAAGAAATATATTGAATGATCATTGAAGTAGGAAATGTCTAAACATGTAAATACACAATTATTTTATAGTGAGATATATTAACTCTTAAAATTTAATGTAATATACTCACATCATCTTTGAATATGTGCATTGCAGTGAAGAATTACGTATATTTTGAGCGACTGCAAAGTAATCTCCTCCGATGGTCACTTAAACACTTTTCATTTTGGGAAAATGTACGTTCGACATCACACGATGTAATACGTACATATTTGAAGAACGGAAAGTCACTACTTTTTAGTACACCAACTTCAGATGTCTTGTCGTGACCTGATGGTACATCATTTATAATACGAAGTTGTTAATAGGCAGAATTTTTAGCAATAATGTTTCTCAACTTACATTTCACCTTTTCTGAAATTAGTGAATTGTTATTTTGGATAACGATTTGTGATACTTTATCCACTATATTAAAGGCTTCTGAGAGTTGTAGTTTAGACGATTCTAACAGGATGATGTTTTGGACACGATTTTAAAATTAGAATCAATGAACAAAATATCTTCCAATAGCTTTTCAGAAGGCAATGATTTTACACCTGCAACAGCGGAATTATCTGTGCTATCCAGTGCATCAATTGCCTCCATTATTTTGCCGTAATGTTCTGCATAATAATTAACAGCATCCAACCACGTTCCCCAAGGGTCAAGACTGGCTGCGGGGGGTAAGAATATTCCAGGGGCAATTATTTGGAACAGCAACACTCTCATTGTAGTATATTTTATTGAAATCTTGTCTGCACTGAACAAATGATAAGATTTGACTATTGCAACCACAGTAATGCAAAAACAAGTGCTTACATAGGTATACATTAGCTGTAGCTGCTCTATTTGGACCGGTCACAACTCTTAACATGAACTGCTTATACTACGAGACCGGGCGGTCGCTCACCTCTTCTATACTACCGTAAATCGGCAACCTGATTGCATGCTGCGTGTGGCATTTCAACGAAGTCTAGTAATAATTAATTAATATCAGTATTAATATTAATACATAATAGTTATTTTGTGTGTTGCGTTGTGGTTAAAATTCAAGACTATAGTCAGGTAATTGTAAATATACTTGGGTTGATAATGCAGGTGGATAATCGGTAGAAATACCATTTCACATTTTAATGAATTTTTTTCGTGTTTAGATTTTTATTACAATGATGTTAAAAAGAGGAAAAAGTATGGACGCGACTCCACCAAGAAAGCTTAAAGCGTGCTGCGAGAGTGGGGATAACTTCCCTTACTGGTGTTCTGTTCTTTCAGATTTGACAGGAAGAAGATAATGAAGAAGGAATTATGCTCAAGCAGACAGCAATTATAACTAGAATAGCAAAATTATTAGGAGTAAGTTAGTATTCTTACGCTATATTTCATGGTGATATTCGGTTTTCGGAGTTAGTACTAATAATTTCATGTGGTCAAACAAATACATTTTTAGGTTAGGTCTCGTGAATCACTTGTTTAGTCAAACCAATCAATTTCATATTGCCAGACAAAATACCTAACATGTTGATCCCTTTCTCATATAGTTTGCATACGAAAATATGTTACAAATTATTGAATTGTTTAGAATAACCTTCCAACATAAAGGTAAAGTACGGTATGTAAATAAGTCATTCAGTACGTAGGATCGTGATTTCACCACAGTCTAGTATATACAGTCGCGAAGCTCAATACGTAGTAAATATGCAAACATTAGATAGTTGCTCACCACTAGGAAAGCTAATATCGCCTCATTACAGGCAATGCAAAATAGTGCCGTCACAGTCTATTGTTTCTAGCACCCTCAAAACTCAAGCTTCGTGACTGTATATAGTAGACTGTGATTTTATTTCATATCTGGTAACTGTTGTGTTTTTTTTTAACCATCTCTATGGTATATGGATTCTGTCGGCTGTAGGGACCGGTCATTAAGAGACTCATGTAGTTAATACGGTGCATGTGGGGGATCTGTGGCAAGCAACTCATTCCATATCGAGGGTTAGCGAACTAGATCTCAATAGGTCGCAGTGCTGGGCCATCTGTGCCCCTCTCAGTTAAATTTCATTCCATTCCAAGGATTGTAAAAGCACTAGGTGTGGCGGAAAATCGTAGATACTACCAATTATGAGAATAAGTTTATACTTAACTTACATCACTATATGCTGTTGTTGTTTTCTAATGCCAGGCGTTTGACAATAAAGTAATTTGACCTCTTGCACTCCAATATTTTTCAAAGATATTATCATGGTCAGCCAATGAAGCACAGATTTTGAGGTGTTCCGAATCCATTTCTTGGTTTGAGTTGCACAATGGGCAGTTAGGGGACTGATATATTCCAATTCTATGCAGGTGTTTGGCCAAACAGTCATGGCCTGTTGCCAATCTAAATGCAGCTACAGACGATTTTCGTGGTAAATCGGGAATTAACTGTGGATTATGATGCAGAGAGTTCCTTGAGATTGTGTTATCAAATTTTGTCTGTTGAAGTCTAAGTATGTAATTTAATGAATCTTTTCACAGAGTAATACGTAGATTTAGTAACAGGTCTGTAAGTAGTAGTGCTGTCCGTCTTTTCTAAAGCATTCACTATATCCTGAAACACCTTTTTATCCGTCTCAATAATGGTATCACCTATTGAGGCGGAACTACTATATTTCTAAATTTCTCAATTTGTTATATCTTTGGTTCAGATTGATTACGTGGTTAAAAATTTCTCTTATCCGAACAGAAAATTGTATGTCAGATAGCTTTGAACGCCAGCGTACGAGTAAATTTGTTGGATAATTCTATATCTGTGAAACTCCTCGGACAGAAAATGATAGTAGGTGAAAACCATAAAAATCTTTCTTAACCTCTTCCCTTACTATATATTATACCAGTTTTGTGAAAAAAGTGTCATATTTTTTTATTTTCGTAAAGAGGTCATTTAATATTGCAGAATCACTGTACATCACTAATTTTCTTACATACCTAAAAAATCACTATAAAATAGACATATATTCATATCTAAATTATTATCCCGAGTTATCTCGTGCACCTTGATTCCAGCTCTGGTAGTTGTCCCACTTTGATTTTCTCCTGAACTATTTACCAACTTATGTTTTTTATGGATTAATTTATGAGGTACAATACCAGTGCTGTTATCAAGGCGTTAAATGTTGCTTGTCGTGTGATAGACTCGAAAGCAGGGTATTACGCACAGTGGCACATTGCATTCCGGACAGTAGTATCTGCTCTCCTATATGAGAGCGTTTTGGAAGAATGATGTAGCAGTCATTGAATATTTGTACCAGTACATCTGTTCTTCAGGTTTGTGAATAATGTTCTGCAGTAATCACTATGGCCAAAAGTACACGTATTTCAGAGTCTGTAGTAGGCCGCCACGAATTATTTTCAGCATCCTGTGAACACTTATCAGCATGCCGAATCGTCTCCTCGAATATAATGTTGATGAGGTCATTATTAAAGAATAACTTTAAAAATTGAGAATTATCGTTATCGGAAACAATGTTAAAATTTCAGGGAATGGGGACCTCTGATGTGCAGAAGAAATGGTGCCAGATGTCTTCTATTCAAACCACTATCGAAAAGACGCGACATCAACCGATCTGAATTTGTTTTTGGTCTATAACTTCGTCTTCTGATACCGATGTTTCATTTCCTAATCTTCTACAGGAATATATTCCTGATCAAAAGTTTCGGAATCACTAACTTGATCCATCTTTACACAAAAAAGCACAAAAAACACTAAACACAAACGATACCGCCAAAACTAACGAGCATTTACTCATTACTGTGTGTGAATGCTATATGAGCATAGATTCCACTCGCAAGGAAGAAGTACAAAAAACACCACTAAATATAGCAATATCACTAACTTCTATAGCGATATAGTGAGGAAAAGGTTAATGAAAGAATGGAAACGTATTTATTCGGGATATAATCCTTAGCAGCGAAAATAGGACTCAATCGAGTTAACTCGGGTTAATAAATTTTGACACAAGTTAGCAATCCGAGTTAACTCGGGTTAATCAGAGAAGTGGTTAATCTGTATCTCTTTCTCCCTTCCTTCTCCCTCACTCTCTTTCCCTCTCCCTCCCTCATTCTCTCTCTCCCTCTCATCTCTTTTCCTCTCCCCCACCAACAACCCCCAGCCATCCCCTTCTACCCTCTCCTCACACCCTTCCTCCTCTCTCTTCACTCTCCTCGTCCCCTTCCCTCTTACCCTCCTACCCCCTCTCTCACTCTCTCTCTCTGTCTCTCCTACATAATCAATCTACTGGTCCATCTGCCTAATTGCACACATGCCTCATCTTTCTGCCTTTTTTTTACCGATGTCTCTTACTCTATCTGTCAATCTGTATAATCCTTATAATCTGTGTTAACTCTCTCCTCTGTCCCTAATACTTCATACTGCCCACCTGTATGGCATTATATGTAGGTAATTTTTTAAGACCTAAGATAATTCGCATTACAAATGAATCGTTTATTTCTAAAACGCCACAAGTGACAGAAACAAAACTTTGCAAAACCAATAAAAACTGTTTAGTTTCATTACTTTCATTTTTTATTGTCAAAATGTATTAACAAGTGATATTAGTTGCTAAATATGAGGTTTATTCACCATTAGTTGTGGTTTATAATTAGGCCCCGATTTTTATGCAATATGAAAGTGCGAAATATGTACATAAAAATGTAGTAAATATCGGGGAAATATGTAATTAAATATGTAGTACTAGCCGTACCCGTGCGCTCCGCTGCACCCGTTAGAAATAAATATAAAGTAATTACATAATTAAAATAGGACATTTGATCCAGGGAACATTCGTGTTTGATATAAGGATAAAACGTTTATTATACCACTTAATTTAAATTGTATTTGCATAATTAAAATGCGATATTTTGATCCAGAGACCACTCATTTGGTTATAAAAATTATTTTAGGAATACACGAAACGAATGTACAGAATAGCCTATCAAGTTTTCTGTGCATAAGAAGCTATTTTAATCTTACCTGGCCTCGATTCACTCAGAAGTTACTGTAATAACATTATAGCATTATGTCCATCTAGAAAAACTACACTTTCCAATGGTGAATTAATAATTAATTATACAAATCGGTTAATTTAGCTTCCAATATTACTTCATACAAACACAGAAACATTATCTGTAGGCTATCTTTCATAGCTTTCGATTGTTGCTGTTCAAGGCCCCTTATAGACGAAGTCATTTGTTTTTTAATTCATTACACGGCCTTAGATGACAGTTATTTTAATTTTAAAACTCATTTATCTCATTAAATATCAGTCCTATCAAATTTTTTCAAAGAATAAAACTTATCGGAAATTATTTAAAAAAAAACTGTTGTTATGAAACATTTTTCACAAAAATCAATAATAAGCAATATATTTCGATTTATTTAATTCAGGCCCCCTTATAACCCCCCTTATAACCCCCCTTTTAAATAATGTATTTTGAATGCCATATAGCCTAAAATCTAAGTTACAACGAACTTAATTTATATTCCAATTTTCATCGAAATCCGTTCAGCCATTATCGAGTGAAAAGGTAACAAACATACAGACAGACAGACAGACATACAAACAAAAATTTCAAAGAAGCGATTTTCGGCTTCAGGGTGATTAATTATATATGTGAGGACCAATTAGTTTTGGAAAATCGAAAATTACCCGAAAAATTTCGGCTACAGATTTATTATTAGTATAGATTAATAAAATATGTAATTTAAAATCACTATTTATTAACGCATTAAATTCACAAAAATGTCGTCACAATTTAACTGGTCAGTTGAAGTGGGAGGATACAGCCTGGAAAGTGATTTGCCATTTCCTCCCCATTGTATAGTTTGCAAATACAACTTGTCCCTGCCACAATTTATGCTTTTTTTTTCTTGTGCCTTAAGATTTTCTAGAAAAATATTTTTCTTTGACACATAGAATAGTATTTTGATTCACCTGATACCCGACCCAAATCCCTCGCTAATATAATAGCCTACTTTCAATTTGTAACATAGTTAAATGACTGGCGCACCTGACCATCCCAGATTCTGAGAAAGCATTAGGGCAAATGTATGGAGTTGAGGCACTCCGAACTATCATGTTTTACAGATAAAGAGTTGGAATCCCTAGTTCTATGTTTGTTTTTTTATTTATAAAAGAACTATTGTCTTAAGCCAGCTTTAGAAATTGAAGTATTTCTAGAGTTGTGAACAAAACATAACGACGTCAGTTTCCGAGCCCTCCCTCTTTACCAGCATCGTGTACTATAGTGAGAACAAAAAGCGGCCCTCCAGTCGGAGAAATGGGACAGGGGCGTTAAGACTTATGTCCAAGTATATATGAAAAAATATCAATAATTTACTCTGAAGAATAAAAAGAACTTGATAAAAACATTAAAAACTCAATAATTGCCTAGATATGTATAAAAATTTTACATTCTTTGCATTATTATATGTAAAATATGTGATATTATTAAGAATATGTAAAAATATGTAAAATGAAACTCAACTATAACTATATCAGAACCACAAATCGCCGACATTCGTCATTTTCAGTAGTCTACAAGTAAAGGAAAGCAATATGTAATTACATAAGAATCCGGTTTCTATTTACAATATATATATATAAAGTCCCCAAAAAATTAAATTAATTGGGATGTTATGGGTTTTTTCCAACAAACAAACTGAAACTAAGCAAAGCATTGCCTTTTTCCAAGTATCTAAGTGAATGAAAGTAAGTACGAACAAACTTTATAATCTATGTAAAAACTACAGTATAAAATCACAAAACATTAAAGTTTTTCTGTTGCAACAGACATTTTTCTTATCAGGACATTATTTTTCTTGTCTTTACTTTCACTGTCATTACTATATTTGTTGGTGATAGACTATGTATACAGTTCTGTGTAGAATCCTTCCACTTCATCCGAAATGTACTGCAAAATCCTCCTCCTTTTTTTCTCGATAACGTTGATTGGTAGCCTCGAGCTGTTATAAGCTAAGTCTGTTGGCAGTTCAAACGGCAAATTTTCAGCAGAAACACTTTTCTCAGGAATTCGAATGGTGAATACTTCTGCCTGTACAATGCTGTCAATGAACTCTTTACAAAGAACTTTACCTTTTTGTTTATTGCAGTGAAAAAACTCATTCACCTTCCAAATTTTAAGATGTACCTTTTTATCCTTTGGTACACCACGGCCATAAGATGACTCAGACATGCTAGATAGCTTATAAAATTTTCGCCATCAAACTTTGAAGTTAACCACATCATTAGCTGTGACTTGTTTTACCTTGACCTTAGACGAGTTCTCATTAATCCTCATTAGGAACATTTTCATCACTTGAACTAATCACCTTGTAACAAAATACTCAAAACAGGTAATAATAGTAAGGGCAACACTTAACCAGCAATAGACAGAACAAAACACTGATCCGGCTGTGACTGAAATCAGCTGTTGGAGCGACAGTGCTGCTGTCATCTAGTGTGGCAGACTAGTTTATTTGAAAAACACCATATGCGATGTTAGTTGTGGGGTTTTTACAATAAATGCATATTTATTGTCCAATTTTTTACATGTTACAGTCATGCTAGATATAAGATTTTTATACCAAAGTTGCGCATTCATGCTGGCAATCAAAATCCACAAAAAAACGTATTTTGTAAAAAATGTCGGTTATGGTGTTTTTACAATAAACGATTCATATAATGATATAGTTTATGCACGGCCTGCTCCATATCTTCTACGGCAGTGATGTCAACGAGAGCGGAAACGTGCTCATAGCCCGTATGCGCTGATCAGAGCACGTAAGGCACG